>CM076575.1:1176524870-1177724870 GCA_034641835.2 Pinus albicaulis | reverse complement strand
GTTTATAATATTTGGTTTAATATTAGGTTTATAATATAGGGTTTATAATATCGAGTTTAATATTAGAGTTTATAATAATGGGTTTATAATAGTCAACCATGGTTATTATGGTAATCCATGATGGTGAACCAGAATGTTCATCCATGATCAACCATAACCAACCATGATGGCAACTATGGTCATCCATAATGGTCAACCATTATGTTCAAATATGATCAACCATAGTCAACCTAACCATTATGAACTAAGGTCAAGTATGGTCATGATTGGTTGAATAGGCCTAACCATGGTCAACGATTATGGTCGTAAATGGGCAACCATTATGGTCATAATATTGGTCAACCATTATGGTAAAAATATTGAGTTTAATATTAGGGTTTATGTTGGGCGTGTGTTATATTCTTTCCACGACTAGTCGCATCTACGGGGGGGTCATGGGGGGGCGCAACCCCCCCATCAAGGGGGTTTTCAGGGGGCGGTAGCCCCCTTTAACGGGGTCTAGGGCAACGCCCTAGGAATTTTTTTTTTATCTTATATTAGGTGGGCGAACCTACCTATGGTTTTGTGCGTGTGTTTTGCGTATGGTTTTGGGCATGATGGTTTTTTGTCCATGGTATTTTGTAGATCTGGTCAAGGGAAATATGGTTATGTTCTAACCCAGGGTTAAGGGATTGTGGTTTATGAATTCTTATACATGTATATATATGTATTGTAACATTGAAAGGAATATAATGAAAAATCAATTTGGTAGTCCTGATTTTGGGATCCAGGGGAAAATATTTGTGTATATTTATTTTATGATTTATGTTCTCGCCATTGTATTTTTTTTGTGTTAAGAATTCATTTGTGGGTAAATTATGCACAAGGCTAAAACCTGCATTTGGTATTAGAGTTGTTTCGGATTCAAGGGGATGCCTTTGCTGCTAAGGGGTTTTTCTCAGACCATTGGTAGACCCTGTTTAGTAGGAGACTTGCGAGATCAATTCTTGCAGTGAAAGAAGATGGTGAGCAGTGGAAATATAGAAATCGATAAATTTAATGGTCAAAGTTTTGAGTTGTGGAAGCTCAAGATGGAGGATCTGCTGGTGGATAAAAATTAGTGGATCGCGATAGATCCAAGGACTAAACCAATGAGAATGTTGGTTGAAGACTAGGAGAAGTTGGATTAGAAATAAAAGAGCACAATACGGTTTTGTATCTTGGACTCAATATTATTAAATGTATCAGGGGAAGCTAAGATGTATGTTTTGTGGGAAAAGTTAGGGACTTTGTACCAATCTAAGTCTCTGATGAACATTTTGTTCCTACGAAAAAAGTTGTATCACCTGAAGATGAGGGATGGAGACTCGGTGATAGAGCATATGAACACCTTTAATACTGTGGTAAGCCAGTTGTTATATGTTGATATTAAAATCTTAGATGAAGATAAGTGCATTAGTTTTTTGTGTTCTCTAGCAGATTTGTGCTAAATTCTGTCTATTGAAATAGGTAGCAATACAACTACCTTGAATTTTGATGAAATAGTCTCATCCTTGCTTTCAGAAGAAATGAGGCGGAAAAATATGGAGGGCCAGAATGGAGATGCCTTTTCTATAAGAGAACAGTGTAACTCCCTCATCTAACATCTACCCAAGTAACCAACCAACCGGGTTAAACATGTGACGAGAGGCTACTATGATCAAATTCAACCTCCTAAGTGACCTTAAGGAAGTGGAATCGATGAAACACATCATACAAACCTTCCACATCAGCAACAAGACTCACAGTAACCATCCCAACTACTCAGGTAACTAGCTCTTAGGTCCCGCTGAGTTTTTAACCCACATAACCCCCAGAAGCTCTCAGAGTATAGACATCGATGCATCTGGGAGACTTTGGACACTCCCATGACATAGGAATGAATGCGTACATGGACTAAATTTCACAGACCTATGCCTACATCCATAGTATTTCAGGCAATTTTTCAGACCCAAAGCCCAGGTTACTACCCAAAATTCAATGACAATTTCAGACATGAAATTAAACAATGAAACATTAATGCTAAAGAAAATATTCGAACAAGGACTTGACTAGACCCCTACTAGCCATGAGAGGCATTTCGTAAAACATGTCACACAAATGTAATCTACAGGTTTAAATAACATATCTGAACATAGGGTTCTTTTACTTATCTGAGAATCACTAAGAACCATTGTTGCTGCATCACATTAACTACATTATAGTTTATTTAGGCATAGATAAATTGTCCATTAAATTATGAATCAAAACATGATGAGATCCATACTTCATCACAATCATAAAACTCAGTCATAACCAACATACAAGCAACATAAATGACAAGCACATGACGACCATATAAGCCATAGAATAACAAACATATTTACCTATCGATACAAGGGGAAAAGAGCTCTTATTTCCATAAGAAAAATGCAACCAAGTATGGGACTTCCACATTCCACCCGACCCTAGACATGGCTGAGCCAAATATATCTTCATCCAGTCACCCCCGTGCCATATTTCAAGCATGAATTTGGGATCTCATAAACCAAATCCATCAAAACCAAACCACCTCAACCCTCAACCAATGATTCCACCTCACGGTTGTAAATCACAACCATCATGGATTGGTATCTACCCAAGTTGTTCCATGGCTCTAAAGTGTTTGTTCCAACTAGGGCTTCCAGGACTAGTAACTCAACCCCAGTTGTTACAGGGCTTCCAGATCATTTTTCCAACCAGGGCTTCTAGGGCTAGTAACTCAACCTATTAGCACAGTTATTTGCTAAGTCATGAGTCCATTCCATATTTTTATTTTTAGGATTAAAATTCAAAAAAAATTCAAAATTTAAATTTTTTTTAGGCATTATCGGAATTTCCGGAAGAACCAGTTTTTTAAGCCTTTCAGTCAGTTTGTTATTTGTTATTTCTTTCTTTTTATCCTTATTTTTCGATGCTACCAGAATTTTCGGAAGCATACTCTGTTTTTTAAATAAAGCGAAAAAGCACATCCACTTTAGTTATACCATGTGTCATAGGATTAATACACATCAAATATTTTTTAAATCCTTTAATATATAATGAAAGGTTTCATATTACAGTCAGTTAGCTAAGGTCAAGTCATTGTATACGTTAAGCCACATGTTCCATCCTCTGTTAATGATTGAACCATTGCTTTTCATGCTTGTCTATGCCAACTTAGTCATCCATACGTTAAGGTACGCGTTTTTATGAGTTAGAGGGATCGTGGTGATCACACCACACACCATAATCATTCTACTGGCCGCACAACAATGCTGCCAGAAATTATGGCCAATCAACAACATAGTTTGCGAAGGTGACTGTGTGTCATAAAAGACACTTTCCATAAACTATCTCGAGATCCCATACGGAAAATGCAGCCAACTGAAGGTGGTGATGGTGTGTCACATGGTGCACATCATGATCATGAATATTTTTAATGATAGAAGGTGATATGGATGGGGTGGTGAACCGAATTTAGTTTTAAAACCACCTAAAAAACAGGAATGTTGTCATTTGAAGTATGAGCTGCTGGATTCGAATTTGCTGAGATTTATAGTTGGAGAAGAATTTTTTATTTTAGACAATATCCCATTAAAGAATACAGGCCACACTTGTAAGGTAAACTCTTCCTATTCTGCCATCTATCATTTGCAGGAGACATAGTCATTTATTTTTCTGAAGATGACTAAAGAAGGTGATAAAATAAATCGAATAGAGCCACAGGGTGTAGATTTGGTTGGTGTTAATCTAAGAGTAAGAACTATGTTTATGCAGTCAGGATGGTATCCTCTTTGTACTAGGTTGGGAAGCTCACATGCAAGAGTTGCTCTAAAGTTTGCTAATTCTTTTAATGGACAGGAGGCTAAATTTTACGGCCTCACTTTGTAGGTTTCTGAAGACTCCATTGCTGAAGCCTTTAACCTTCCCTAGGAAGGAGAAAGGTGGTTCAAGGGATAAGTTATCATAGGAGGTGATCTCAACAGATTCCTCAAGGGTGCTCATAGAGATCCAAACTGGGAAAAAGGCATCCCAAGAAGATACCTTAAGAATGACTGGGTAGAGGCAATCAAACTTATCAAGATATACCTCACATGTGAAAGGAGGTATACAGTGGTATTCCTCTATCACATGAGGTTTCATTTTCATATTGTAGGGATGAAGACATTGAATTTTCCATTTTTTCGTATTGAAAAGCCTGACCAAGATGTCAGTAAGGGTTCAAACCCATAATGATGTTTATGAGTACAACTTGTACCATCAATATTTGATAAAATTTCTGGTTGAAGAAGAGTTAAGGAAGAGAAACCAGACTTGGGATCATTTTATATTCTATAGGGCATGCAAACCTACACCTACACCTCTAGTTCCACAGTAAAACCCTCAACCTGCAAAGAGAAGAAAAAAAATAAAGGCCTAGAAATAAAACATTCATAAAAAGGCCAAAGGCAAGAAAGAGAAATTTTATGCAGGAAAAGTTGAAAGAAAGATGGAAAAAGGAGAGAGCTCATCAACAAGCAAGCCCAAGTCCATGAAGATAGTACCCCATGTTCCTCCATTTCCAAATGTATACACTAGAGCCAGAAGAGGGAGGTCTGCAACAGCAGATAAGTCAAAAGCTCAAGTGCTACCGAAAATTCCAGAAGCACCTATTCAGAAAAAGTTGCAGAAGGAGTATCAGCCTACACCTTCAGATGAAGAACTCCTTAAGGATGATGGATATGAAATAAACAACAAGAAGAAGGAATAAGCTAAACCTTTTGCTAGCACCAGAAAGAGGCACACAAGAGAGAGCAATAATTTTAGGCTTAAATCAAAGGCTCTTCTCAAGCCAAGCCTAATGACAAAAGGCATTGATGTTGAAGGGAAACCTGAAGGTTCAAAGATAGAGAACTCAGATAAATCCATGAAGAAAAGGAAGAACCCAATCCCTTCAGAAAATCACTCAGAGCCCTCAAAAAAGAAGAGAAACACAGAAGGGTGCTAGGAGAACAAAGACCCTGTCAAGGAGGCAACTACAAGAGCAACCAGATCCAGAACATCAGCTGCTGATAGTAAAAATGATTTAGATAAACCGGCTGAAGTTGCAGCACACTTAGAGGAAAGGTAAAAAGGTTTTTGGTACTAATCCCTTTTTGCTAATCAGTTATAAATTTTGAACAAAATCCTAGGTGTCATGGAATACAAGTCAACACAGAATTTTCAGCATTTTTCTGTATATTTTGAAAAAGAAATAGGGCACTACCATAATTTCCAGTAGCATTCTACATTTTGTGCAGTTACAGGTTTTTACTGGAATTTCCAGTGGTACCTGTTTTAACTGAATTTTGACACTTGTCAGTAATTTTTTCTGAGCCAGTTAAGGATGGATAATAACCCATAATTAAAAGGATAATACAAGTTATGGTGAGAGGTATTTATGAGTTTTTTGTAGGTCTTATTAAATAAAGCTAAATGGTTATTAAAGACCCAAGACACAAGGATAAAATTTAGTAGAAAAAGGGGTAGCATGACAGTACACTCAACATTCCAACCCAAAATTATTTTCTTCTTCTTTCTCCATCTGTCCTTTCTATTAGATTAAGGATGTAATGTCTTTTGACACATATGTGATGTTAGAATTAATGTTTCCTTCTTTTTAGAAGAGATGGAATTGGTTCGTCTCTTGCTATATAGAACTTGTAAATACTATTTCCAGGTTGGATGTTACTCTACCTGAAGATTGAATATAATAAAAAAACCCTTTTTTCTTCATGCTGGAGGATTTTGTGACTCAAGGAACATCTAATGTGTGGTGTGTATCATTTCTTTGTTAATTTATTCTAAAATATATGTTGCAGCAACTAGTGAAGTGTGAGTGAGAATATGTTAAAGGATTTAAAATTAAATTATCTTCTTTCAGTTTTCTACAAGTTATATGTGTGTAATAGAAAATGTTAGTGAAGATTTCAAAAAGGATTTGTGGAATAGTTTATACATGCAATCTATTTTCTAAGTGTTGTTTTCTTAACATTAACAAATTTTGTGTTAAAGGTCATCAACATAGTTGTGTGACTGATTTAGGATAAGTATATTTCCTGAAATAGGTACCAGCTATTCATTTTCTTCCACTTGTGTACTTTTCTCCCCGTACTACCTTTTACCCACAAAATTTATACTTGCGACATCTTTTCGAATGCATGAAAGTCTTAAAAAACATCAATCATTTCAAAATATTTGAGAAATCCATCCCACCACTCAAAAAACCCTTTTAAAATTTGAAATGAACTATGATGTGTAAGGATTACTCCTTAAGCATTTAAGGAGTGACTTCTTACACTAACATAACCCACTAAGGGCTTCCAGAGCATTTTTCCAACCAAGGCTTCTAGGACTAGTGACTCAACCCACAGTTGTCTGCCAGGCTTCCAGAGCATTTTTCCAACCAAGGCTTCCAAGAACTAGTAACTCAACCCACAACCAAAGGCACATGAAAACCAACCAAAAAACAAATAATGCAACTGAACCCACAACACCATGGCTATCCAGGAAATGTAAAGGCTAGGAAAATCCATTGTCAATCTAGTAAATCCTCCATGCCAATGATATATCATGACTAAGAAACCACATGCATGTGCCATGCATGCCAAAACTAGGAAGAAAACCATACATGCAACTCAATACCTGCAAATAAATCTAGTTGTAGTTGCTGATATTGATGTCCTCTTGTGATTTAATGCCTTTCCTTTTCCTTTTTGCTCCAAATCCAAGGTATGCCACACTCCTCCAAGAGTACTCCAACAAAACTCAAAGTATCCTAGAGTATGAGAGAGAGAGAGAGAATATAATGAGAGCTCCAAAACTGCACTAAAGAAAAGCTTCTGAACTGAGCCTCAAAAGAAATTTTAATAACGAGGCCTCTATTTTCTTCATTTTCCATTATTTTCCTTCATTTTTCTCCTCACATGCAACTTTTGACCTTTCACCTCCCTTTTCTCCTATTTTCCATTATTTTCATAAAAAAATGCCAATTAATGCCTCATGCCTTTCCAAAACCTTTTCCATTTCCTTTTCCAATTTTCTTTAGCCATAATAACTAAAATGAACACCCACTATGATGTTTTTCCCACCATTCAGCTTGGAATACGTGTCCCATGACCTTGGTCTTATATTTTAAATGAGGGATGTTACAAAAGCCTCCCCCTTGGGGGAAAACTATCCTCATTGTTCAATGACACCTACAACCAAAAAACAAAACATATTTCTTATGGAGCTTTATAACATAGCTTGTTGCAGTATTTACAATGACCACTTTTGAAAACATCAAAACCATATTGTTTACTAGATCTTTATAACAGATATCATTACGATATATACAATAAGAACCACATTTACTTCAACCAACAAATAATCATATTGTCTATGGAGATTTATAAATCTAACTCAATACAGTATTTACAACAATAAACACATATACACATATACAAATATACACATGTACACATTTTCTCAACCAAAAAATACAAGGATATGATGCCAGTATCAACAATAAGGGAATATAGAGGCACACACCTCCACCCTCAAAATTAATGCTAGGATTCACCTCCTTCCCAGGAATTCCATAATCCCCTGCCAAAGCCAAAGATGCATCCAATGTCCAATGTTACAATCTCGTGCTACTATACCCTCAGTGAACATTTACGGACTCATTGTTCCAGGGAACAATCCCAATGTGCATCTAATTCCATCTGGAAATGTTAATGACAAAGAAAAAATCCATCTGTGACCTTCGATTCTATGCAACAAAGTCCCTTGGGAAATCCAGTCACCCCCTTCCATGCAGTCACCCACCTTCCAAGTTCTGTTGGCACCCCCAGCCTGTGCAGTCCATCCCTTGGAAAGACTTCCTCGCATTGGAAGATACAAAAACTAAGGCATACTTGCCTCAAGACCATCATACTAATCATAAAATGCTCATGGAAATAAATGGACACTATTGGGTACTAGTGTCCCACAATGGCCCTTCTCCTAAAGTGCTTTACCAACATACTGCTGCATGTTCCAATTCCTTTTGTTCACGTTGCTAGTTCTTGCAGTCAGTTCCAATCACCCAACCGAGCATGTTCATGCATTCTTGTACCAAGCACATAATTCTCATTAGATTCAAAATAAATTGAAATAACTTCAAATCATACCACATTGGTAGCTCATTGATAAGGTACACTTGCAATCTTGTTTACTTCCTTTCACAACAAGTCAAACTAGTTGTTTGATCAAATCATCATGTATAAACATATCACATCTGGTTAGCTCAAAATGAAACCATCATAAATTAAAATCATGAATCACATGAAATCACCATAAACCATAATCATAAATCACATGTAACCATCATGTTAGTCACCAGTATTTTTTACTATCTTTAGATGACTATAGATTGGTTCTAGATTTCTGAAAACAACTTTCCTTGAATATTGTGAGTTTCAGAAATCTCACTACCTTCATTATCCTTATAAAACTCTTTTCACTATTCCTCAGTTTTCCATCTCAAGGTCACCCTATTACTCCTAAAATACTCCTTATGGGCTTATGCCTCTCATCTTCATCCTTCTTTCCTGCCTATGACCTCGCTACCCTATTTTCCCTTGTCAAATAGACTCCACCCTCCCTCTAGGGTTTCCTAGTGATGACTCATTCCAATGTCCCTTTGGGCATAATAAGCTGTAGCAATACTTTGTTTTCACCTGAATATCTCCAAGTAAAATTTCAGCCAAGATTAGGTCAAAGGACCCTCCCTTAGGTCATTAGGGTTTTTCACATGGTTTGAGGCCATCATTGGATGTTTAAGGCACTACTTTTCCTTGCTAGAATCTGGCTCATATGTAATAGAATTTCAAGACATGGCTATTTAAGAAGGACCTAAATATTTCCAAAGAAGACTATCACTTCAGTTTAGAGTCTGCACATGAGGAAAATGGACAAACTTTGGCACTTCTGCAGGAGTGTTGAAAGCTTTGTCAGCAGAAGGTGTTGATGAGGTAGATTATCTACTCCTAAATGAAGACAACTTATAGCAAAGGAAAGGGAAACAATTTGGTCTTGAAGAGAATTAGGGTTTTGAGCTTGATGGTCCAGTTGAGTGCAAAAACAGTGATCCCTTGAAAAAATGAAATGGAGGAGGCACACAAAGCCAAACATGAAGAAAGTCTATCAGAATAGATTGAAGAAAAATGGAAAAAGTGAGGTGAACTAGACAGAAATGAATGAAACTAAAAGGGCTATAGAGAACTTAGAAGGAAACACTAATGATTGCTACAAAAGAGCTACAGACACCTAGGGTTTTGAAGAAAGTGATCAGAAAATGTGAAAAGGTTAAGTTGGACTTAAAGGTTGATACTACACAAGAATTTTAAGATGCTAGTGTGTGTAATCTCCCAAAGGTGTCAAAATAAACTTATCATGCCTCCATAATTTTCCAAGCATTCATTCCAAGAGTCAAGCCATTGGTCACTCATAGGGCCAGTTTCTCTTCAAATTGTGTTTCCTAAAAAAACAATGTGAATTTGAAAAAACTAAGAGAGTTTTTTTTCCATCATGGGTCCACGAAGAAAAACCTCCTTCAGATTTTACACAGGTATAATGGTTTGGGAGAAATGTCAAATTTACAAGTGCTACAAGAGGTTTGCTGCACTTCTAGAGTGACCTTGGGAAAATCAACTTTTCTCATAGCTGGAGTGTCAAAATAGCTTTATTTATGAGTCAAATGACAACTAGACTAGAATAGTATTCCAATGAGCTATCATGAGCTCAATTTGGAGTTGAGGAAGGCCTCAAAATTTTGCATGCACCAGTACTCTGCATTTCTGCACCAGCATTCAGCACTTTTTGACCATTCTTGGGAGAATAAACGTTTGATAGGTAAAATAAACTCCAATCAGAAATAAAAAAAAGGTATATTTGGAAATTAGATAGGATAAGCTTTCCAACGAGCTATCATGGGCCCAATTTTGACACCGATAAGGCCTAAAAATTCCCTCTGTAAAAATGCACTGTGCCCTTAGAAACTAGCACTACGCGCTTAGAAACTGGCGCTGCGCCCTCAGCCATTGGCGCTGCGCCCTCAGCCCTGGCACTGCACCCTTGGACAGGAAGGATTTATAAGCCTGCTAACCACTCAAATCCCTCCAAATTTCTTTGAATTTCTTCCAAAGTTTCTCCAAGCATTCTTAAGGGTAAGCACCATGACATACACTCATCTTCAAGCAATTTTGGTGTTTTCTTAATCAATGGAATGGAACCCTAAGATCAAACTCTAAGTTTCAACCTTGAAATCACTTCGTTCCATTGCTTCATCTTCCTAGATAGAGTTTCAATGAAAAAAATGGTAATTGTACAACTGGAAGGTTGTCATTGAGTTTGTTTAGCCTCTCACTCATTCTCATAACACCTATACCCTTACTCACTCATTCCCTCATTTTCAAGGAGACCTTTTCATTACCCTCTCTCCATATCATTTCCATCTACACTCCAGGGTTTTATAAAAGAAAAGTTTACAATTTCAGAGGACAGTGGTAGTGATGTGGATGCCCAAATTCCAAGAAGGCATGATCACAAGGGAGGCAAGATAAATAGTGGAGGCAAAGAAGGCCATTAGTGACATTAGAGCAATCAGAGCCCAAAGAGAGGCCACAAAGGCCAAAGTATTGTTAGATGAGGCCTTGGGTAAGTATGAAGACACTTATGGTGAGGAATAAAAGCTCCTGAAGAAGGAAAACAAGGACAATTACATATTTAGAAGGAGGGCCAAGAACTACTTCAAGAAAAACCAAATTGCAAGCTAAAAGCTACAAAGGGCCAAATCAAGAATTGAAACCATAAACCAAGAAAAATGAAGGGAAAATCTTGATATCCTTGCTGATGCATCCCTCCAAGCTTCCCAAACATGATCAGCAAGACAAACCCATTTTTGGCATCTTTTTGCAATTTTTATTTTTTAACTGTTTAGCCAGCAGAAAAAAGGGCCAAACGTGCAGCGCCATTGGCGATGCGCTCTTTTTTGGGGACCTCAATGGAAAAATGGTTTACATATTCATGTTCATAATTCTAAGGACATAATCCACAAAACATTTCAGCTCATTTGGAGCAAAACTGGTCCTTCAAAAGTGCCAAAAACCATTAAAAAAAACACCTTTCTGCCCTATTTTCAGCACTGGTGTTGTGCCCTGAGCAATCTTGGGAGAATTTTTTTTGACAAGGACAATGGGCACCAAATTGTAAACTAAAGGCATATTTAGAAACTAGACAGGACAGGCTTTCCAATGAGCTATCATGGAGCTCATTTGGACACAGGGAACGCCTCCAAATATTAGCTGCAAGACGAGCAATTTTTCCAGATTCGGTGATGTGCCCTTGCTTGAAGGTCAAAAAAACACACAAAGGTTATTGAAAAAGATATTTTAAAGGCTTAAAGGGCAAAAAAATCTAAAATTAGATGACGAGTTATGTTAGAAGTTATTTTTGTCATGAATGAGTTTGGGATGCCTTGGGCCTTGCATGGTCTCAATGGTCAAATGCATTTATTGTGTAGTTAATGACTTCTATAACCCTAGCTAGGGTTTCCACCTCCTCATTTGGAAGTTAAATACTGCATGTAAGCTTAATTATTGTTTTTGGTTGATTGCTAAACTCAATATCATAGAATTGGAGTTGAGGAGAAATTGGCTTTGGAGTTTTGTGAATGATTTGATTTGAATGGAAATGGAGCAAGCACATTTGCACGATTCATGAGCATGGTTAATGGTGATGTCTTTCTGATTTAGTACTTGTATTATTATTTTTTCATATTGTTTCATCCTTTCTCATGTAGTAGAACAGAAATTTTAGGTTAAGAAATGTTGTTTAGAGGCACCTTAACTCTGTCTGATTTTTATTGCTTAGATGTTTTCCTCTGCTAGGTTAGATTAGAGAATTATTAATTGCTCTCTAGTTCCACTCAGCTTTTTTATCTTAAGAATGATTTAATGGAGGCAATGCCAAATTAGTTTATGGTTAGCCCTGCCCGCCCTTTGGTATAACTTAAAACATTATTTGTGAGGTCTTTTCTTTGAAGTATTACCAATTAGGGTTTTGGTTGAAGAGGTTTATGGTTTGCCCTACCCTTTTTTCCATCTTAAATGGTTGCTTTGAAGGTCTTTGTAGTTTGATTAAGAAATTTAGGAGTTCCCTATTTTTTTATCATTACTATATGTTATCTTAAATGTTTTCTTTTCCTGAAGGTGAAATCACTAGAGAATTTACAAGTTTCTTGCTCTCTAGGGTTGGTGGATTGTTGTCTTAATGTTTACTTGCTAGGGTTTGGTTAAAGAAGCTTATGGTATGCCCTGTCTTTGGTAATTTCTTTATGCATAGTGTTCTTAAAGACTTTTCTTGTTATAGTACATGTTAAATGATTCTTAACTGCCCTTTAAACCTACTAATATCACAATTTAATGTTCACTTCACTCACATAGGCTTTGAAGATCCATTTGGCTTTGTTAAACTTGCCCTCTGAAACACCCTTGACCTATTGTTGTACTTTTCAAGACCTTTTGCAGACTCCATAGCCTAATGGTCTGAATCTGTCTCACTCTATCTGTTCTGCTTGACAAGCAACCCAACCAAACAAACAAACCCTAATCACTATAACTAGCCTAAAATCAATCAAGTTACATCTTTTACACAAATATAGAGAGAGCCCGCTCTGAGTTCAAGAAGGCTAGGTCCTAGGGCTCCAAAGTTGGTTTGATGTTACCCTTGTACATTTGGTCTTGCCAATCTGACAAATTACGGGGACCTAACACATCATAAATCAGAATCATATATCACATGCATAATAAAACTGAAATAAAATACCAATACTTATCCTTCATCATTCCTTACTTCTTCCTTTGTTCTTTTGTACCCATACCAAATCGGTTTCCACACCTGGAAAGCACCGTATGCCTTTAATTCTCTTTAATCACGTACACATACACACAATGTACATCACAACATATACATCCACACATGACATACAACACCGTACAAGACATGCACCCACATCAACATACTACACATACACCTACACCCGGTGTACAATACAACACAATACATACGCCTACACGAACATACAACACATACACCTACATCCGGTGTACAATACAACACAACACATACACCTACATCTTGTATACAACACAACACAATACATATAAATATACAGTGTACAACACAATGAATACACATGTCCCTATACCATGACTACACCATGCACATTCATAGTATCGCATGCCCGCAACACATCATGTACGACATGCACATAATACCACATGTATACCAGTACCATATGCAGAACATGTACACACTACCACATGTACACAACACTACCAAAAAATGTGTGCACAACATCACATGTACACGATACCACCTACACAATGTGTACAAAATGCCAAATGTGCACCACACCACCTATACAATGTGTACACAATACCATATGTACACAACACCACATGCATGACATGTACACTGCACCACATGTACACAATGCCATATGCAGGACATGTAAACGACACCACTTGCACAAAAAACCACATGTACAACATGTACACAACACCACATGTACAATCATGCACACAACACCATATGTAAAAAACGCACACAACACCATATGTACATAGCATGCATATACAACATGTACATAACACCATACGTACACGTCACCGCATATCCAACATGTACATAACACCATGTATACCTAGCACTGCATATGCAATATATACACAACGTCATATATACAACAAACATAAAACATCATATGTACACAATACTACATATGTTACATGTACACATCACCATAGGTACAATCACTGAATATACAACATGTGGAACATATACACAATAGTAGTACTTCACATCCATATACCACACACTGACTCCAAAAACAACATTTCTTCTAGTGTCTTTCCACTATCTATACTTATCCTAGCATGCCTCAGATCATGCTACTTTCACTTCGCTGATGTACCCCTCAGCATTACATAATATAAACATAGGAATAATAAAATCATATAATATCAATTCATGTACACATGATACTGACCTCATAGATATGCTAGAGTTACTTTTCCCACTTGATTCCTCATAATACCAAGAACCTCTTCATGCCATTCACTTGCATAAGAATGATCCTTGAAAACCCTATCATACAGTGACATAGATACATAGATACATAGATATATATAATCATTAGCATAAAACAGTCATGATCTTGTTAGACAAGAACATACATACACACATATATACATATAAACCTCAACATTAAACAATCATGATCCATTACGACCTTGTCAAACACGACATACATGCATACATACATTTATACATATATAAACATCAACATAATCATGATCACAACACAATTTCTAGATATCATAAGGTCTAGGTTAATAAAACTTTTGAGAATAACATTTCCCAACATAGCCAAGGCATCTTACACCTCAGATCCAGCTTCTTTACCTTTTGTGTTACGTTTCTCACGATTTTTTTGCCATCGTCCATTTACCTCAATGGACCCAACCAATCAGAATAGTTTCCATAATCTTACCTTCCGATGCCCTTATACATGTGTCAGGCTTCATTCAAGTCTTTCATTACCTATTGGGTACCACAAAGCTCTTCCTGAGCTCCATCAAATTTCCTCTTTCCCAACCAATTCCCAAGACTGTCAAAACGAAAAAGGAAAGAACAAGAACAAACAAGAAGAGATCCATGAAAAATAATAGCAATATGACACTGCAACAAAGTGGCATGTCCATTCACTAGATGCAATCAGGATCGAAAATAAAGCGCAAAAAATCACAAGAGACCAAAAGCATAAGACTATAAACAAACACCATGACTCAATCCCCATGGTTCCTAGTGCTTCCAAAGGAAAGCTCGGCCTGAGCCTTCTTCAAGATTTCATGGCAGTCCCTTTTCCATGCAATCCCCTACATCATATTTTCATAGACACATAACTATCAATGCATAAACAAATATAACAATATACCAATTATCTTACCTTATTGTGTCAAGCACATTGACCTGTAACTGAACACACATGTCAGCCTATGTACCAAATATTAAGACAATGTATCTATCAATTTGAAATCAACCTTTACCAAGTCTAACAACCATTTCATAGTCACTAATTAACTCACATTCTTTAATCATAATACATAATGCTACAATTATCACCTACTTACACTCAAGTATATATCAACTATCTTAGCACAGTGTGTGCTAGTACAACCATCTTAAAACAATATCATTACTTCATGTAATATCATATACACATGCTCATATCATGAAATTCATCAAAAATTCAAATAAATGATAGACGACATAATAGACACAAAACACTCAAACACCAAATAGACGACACAATCAAATAACTGATAGACGACATAATAGACACCAAACACTCAAACACCAAATATAAGACACAATCAAACATTCAAACAAAAAATAATTTACATAAGAAAACTCATACCTTAATGTATCTCAGGGGAGGCTACCTTGTCTACACAATCAATCTAGGTAGCACGATATACCTTCACAACATATCACCTCAATCATAAATAAGGTTATGATATCCATAATCGTAACTAGCTAACATGTTCACATCATAAACCCACAAGGAATTGTCATTCATGCATAACAATCACATGTACACAGTAATTCTAGATTAGTACAAAACACTATCATAATTAGATTGACTCATACTTGAATGTCATAACCATAATCAACTTCATAGGTCAATCCAAATTAGCATGATACATATAACATCAAGATCTCAATGAAATAACCCTAATGCATATAACAATCCATTAACTAACATACATGTGTGCTAAACATACAATACGTGTATGACGATCCACTCTTACCCCAAAGTCTAGTGTTGCAACTTCACTTTGATGATCTGCATCTCCTACTCTACCTCAACCAACACATTAGCATCATAATATACCAATAGAATTAGGATGAAATTATTGCATACAATGATATCATGCATGACAACCTTCACGATGACACTGCATGCATAGCAACGTACAGACACTGACATGCATAAAAAATGCATATACAACATACACACACTCATGAATAATGCATCCCAAAAATAACATAATAAAATTCCACATGGCGACACAACTACAACAATGACCCATTCCGTTCCTACACAACAAATACATAGTACACAAACATACAAAACACATATGCAACTGACATGTATGCACGTCAAACATATCACAATGCATAACCAATCATACACTCATGACAACATACTTCAAAATCATACACTCATTACCAACACCATGCATATGCAACAAGCATATAGATCACAAGGATGAAAAACACACATAAAATAGACATGAATGCATGACCGACAGACACAACCCATTCAGTCTAAGGGGTGAACCTGGCTCCGATACCACTCTATAACACCTCATCCCACATCTATCCAAGTAACCTTCCAACTAGTGTAAACATGTGACAAGAGTCTACTATGATCAGATTCAACCCCCTAGGTGACATTAAGGAAGTGGAATCAATGAAACACATCATACACATCTTCCACATCAACAACAAGACTCCCAGGAACCATACCAACCACACAGGTAAATAGCTCATGGGTCCCACTGATTTTTTAACCCACTTAACCCCTAGACACTCCCAAAGTATAGGCATGGGTGCATCTGGGAGGCTTTGGATGCTCCCATGAAATAATCATGCATGCGTCCAGGGACTAAATTTTCCAGACATGTGCCCGCATTTGGAGGATTTCAGGCACATTTTCAGGCCCAGAGACCAGGTCGTTGCCCAGAATTCAATGACAAGTTTAGACATGAAATAAAGTAGTGAAACAATGATGCCAAAACAAATATTCGAATAAGTACTTTACTGGACCCCTACTAGCCATGACAAACATTTCGTCAAACATGTCACACAGATGTAATCTACAGGTTTAAATAACAAATTTAAGCATATGGGTCTCATACTTATCTGAGAATCGCTGAGGACCATTGTTTCGACATCACATTAACTGCATTATAGTCTATTTAGGCATAGGTACATTGTTCATTCAATTACAAATCAAAACATGTTGAGAGCTATACTTCATCACCATCATAAAACTAAATCATAACCAACATACAAGAAACAGAAATGATAAGAACATAACCATATCAACCATAGAATAACAAGAATATTTACCCATCAATACAAGGGGAAAAGAGATCTTATTTCCATATGAAAAATGAAACCAAGTCTGGAACTTCCACGTTCCACCTAACCATGGACATGGCTATGTCAATTATCTCTTCATCTAGTCACCCCCCCTGCCACATTCTAAGCATGAATGTGGGATCTCATAAAACAAATGTATAAAGAAAAAACTAGGGCTTCCAGAGGCCAAACCACCTCAACCCTCAACCAGTGATTCCACCTCATGGTCGGACATCACAAAAATCAAAAGATTGGTCTTTACCCAAGTTGTTCCAGGGATCCAGAGTGTTTGTTCCAACCAGGACTTCCATGACTAGTAACTCAAACCCAACTGTTACAGGGCTTCTAGAGCGTTTGTCCAATCAGGGCTTTGAGGATTAGTAACTCAACCCACCTAGGCCTTCCAAAGCATTTGTACAACTAAGGCTTTCAGGACTAGTAACTCAACCCACAACTATCCGTCAGGCTCCAAGAGTGTTTTTCCAACCAAGGCTTCTAGGAACTAGTAACTCAACCCATAACCAAAGGCACAAGAGAACCAACCAAAAAACAAATAATGAAACTGAACCCAAAACATGTCTATCCAGGAAATGGAAAGGCTAGGAAAATCCACTGTCAATCCAAGCAATCCTCCATGCCAATAACAAATTGTGACCAAGAAATAACATGCACGTGCATGCATGCCAAAACTAGTAAAGAAACCATACGTGAAACTCGATACCTACAAATAAATCTAGATGTAGCCGCTAATCTAAATGTCCTCTTACACTTTCCTACCTTTCTTGCCTTTCCTTTTCCTTCTTACTCCAAATCCAAAGTATTCCACACTCCTCCAAGAGCGATCCAAGAAAACTATAATTATCCAAGATTGTGAGAGAGGGAGAGAGAGAATAGAATGAGAGCTCCAAAACTGCACTGAAAAAAAGCTTCCCAAATGATCCTCAAATCCCTTTTTATTAATGAGACCTCTATTTTCTTCATTTTCCATTATTTTCCTTCATTTTCCTCCTCACATGTAAACTGTGACCTTTCACCTCCCTTTTCTCCTTTTTTCCATTATGTTCATAAATAAAATGCCAATTAATGCCTCATGCCTTTCCAAATCCATTTCCATTTCCTTTGCCAATTTCCTTTAGCCATAATAACTGAAATGAACACTTGCTAGGATGTTCTACCTGTAGAAATTTTAAAATTTCTTTGATACCATGTAGAAACTATAAAAAAATCATGTATATATTGGATTTAATATGATCTAACAATGTACTAAAGTTAAATACTGAATCACTTCTACAAATAAATTGCGTAATTAAAAACACAATCGCCAATCACATGAAGAAAAGAACAATCAATCAAACCACAACACAGATAATTTCCCAGGGAAAGCTTGCTGCTCAAAACCCCTCTATCATATATTGTATATTCCACAATGAATCATGAAACAATTACATACACATCTTCTCACAAGAGCCCTCATGTATTCAGTAATTGTCTCACAATGATCCAGACAAAATCAGGCTAATAATTAGCCAATTCTCAGCTTTCCTTCAGCCTACCTTGCTCACGCAATTCATGAGGATTGCAATCCCTATTCACAAGGTATTATAGCCCTCCTACATTGCGCTAAGTATCGTGGGCATCCTGTGGTGTTTTAACTACACCTAGGTAGCTTGCTAATATCACAATTGATAGTTAACTTCCCTTTAACCTTTGTCTCAACTGGGTCTCCACTGGAACTGACATGCATGTAGCTAATAATAGTAAATCCTTAGTTGCATGTGAGATCATTGATTGTGAATTAAATATGATTTAATTCACTTGATCTCTCACTAGTGCAACAAACAGGTACAAGTAGTTAAATTGACTTTAACTCACTTAATTGAGTTAATTGATTTCTCATACATTAAACTCATGCACTTAACTACAACTTGAACTCTGAAACACATAGAATCACTCTGCATGCCTCACCAACTACCCTCAACTCTAAATTCATGATTTAAATGATTTTATCACACTAAGTTAACTATTACAAGTGTTTATGAGATAAGATTACAATTTATCGTCCATTTTAATTAAGGGAAAATTAAAATAGACATTGCACCAAATTTAGCCCACACCAGTGTAGGTGCTGCTAAGAACTATTGGTCCCACACTAGTGTAGGTGCTGCTTGGACCTCCTGGTCCCACACTAGTGTAGGTGTTGTCATGTTGTTTCTGGATGCCAATTTCAATGTCTCTTCTTGCAAACTTCAACACTACCCACCATTCAGCTTGGAATACGTGTCCCATGACCTTGGTCTTATATTTTTATTACATGAATTTTTAGCCAGGGTTGTTATAGACAGTCCCAAAATAGAAGCAAAAATTAGTACTTGAGTGGGAGATCTAAATATAGAGGGAGATCTAAATCTCTAGGAAAACCTTTAAAGGTGTGCTAGAAATGTGGACAGGAAGGGAACTTCAAAAAGGACTCTAGATATAAAGCTCCTAAGAAATTAAATGGATCTGATGATGCACCTTCTACAAAGGTGAAAACCACCTCAGATGAAGGTGGGGATGTGTACTTGTATTCTTCTTCAAGTACACATGTAGATCATGAGGCATAATTGATTGACTTAGGTGCATCCTTTCACTTCAACCCCCATAGGAAGTGATTATGTGAGTATGAGAAATATGATGGTGGTGATGTATTCTTAGGGGATGACAGGAAGGCCATAATCACTGGACACAGAAAATTAAAGTTTAAGTTGCACGGTGGAAGGATTAAAACATTTCCTGGTGTTTTGCATATTCTTGCATTGGCCATAAATCCGATTTCTGTGAGCAAGATGGATGATGCAGGTGTAAAAATAGTGTTAGAGAAGGATACTTGCAAGATGGTTCAGGGAGCTCTGGTATTGATGCAGGGAGTTTGGATTGGAACTCTGTACAAGCTTCTGGGTAGCACTGTTATTGATGGGTGCAACCATTTTGTGTTTCTTGAAAGTGGAGCTGAAAACCTTGTGGTCTCTCGAGATAATAACATGTTGTGGCATCAAAGGCTTGGACATACTAGAGAGAAGGGAATTCAAATACTACATGGTAATGGTATGGCAGAAGGCATGTATAATTTCTCTCTGGATTTTGATTTTTGTGAACATTGTGTATATGGGAAGCATAATTGGGTGAGTTTCCCCTCTCGTGCTAAGAAGGCAAAAGGGATATTAGAGCTTGTGCACCGTGATGTGTTTGGACCTGTTTCAGTTCCATCACTAGGTAAGTCTGTGTACTATGTGTAATTTATATATGAATTCTCAAGGAATACATGGATATATTTCCTCTAGAAGAAATATGAAGTATTTGACAAATTTAAAGAATTTAAGGATCTAGTGGAAAACTACACAGAGAAGATAAAGGCATTGAGGAAAGATAATGTTGGAGAGTTATTCAAGAAGGAATTTGAAGAGTTGTGTAACAAGGATGGTATAGCACGACATAAGACTACTCCATAAAAGCCTTAGAAAAATGGATTTTTATAAAGACTCGAACATGACATTGATGGAAAATGCAAGAAGAATTATTAGTGGTGTCGAGTTAGGATAGGAATTCTGGGCAAAGGCAATGGAGACTTCATGTTACCTAGTTAACATAACACCTTCATCAATGTTGTAGGATAAGACTCCACATGAGGTATGGACTCGTAAGGAACCCTCTCTTTCACATCTTAGGGTATTTGGTTGTGATGCATATATACATGTTCCAAAGAAGAAAATAACCAAGTTGGATAGTAAATATGAAAGGTGCATCTTTATTGGGTATAAGGATGATTTAAAAGATTATAATATTTGGAACCCAAAAACAAGGAAGGTTGTGTACAACCGAGATGTGGTGTTTAGAGGGGTCAAAGATGTTATTAATCTTGAAGTCCTACCAAAGGAACCTAAGAAGATAGAGCTTGAGCTAAAGGAGGAAGAATCAGACTCTACAACAGAACACGAATCAGAAGAGGAAGAGCCTCAAACTTTAGCTTTGAGAAGATCAGTTCGAGAAAGAAGGAAACCAAAAATGTATAGTCCATCTGCTTTCTATTCAAATTTTTCTTTATCTATCACTAATGATGATTCCAAAATTGTCAGGGAGGCAATGGATTCATAGGATGGAAAACTCTGGAAGGAGGTCATGGTTGATGAAATGGAATCCTTGCAAAAACTTATGAGGCATGGGATTTGGTGGAATTTCCATATGGAAGGAAACCCATTGACATAAAATAGGTGTTTAAGAAGAAGATGAATAGATAAGGAAAGGTGGAGAAATACAAAGCTCGGTTGGTAGAAAAAGGTTATTCTCGGGTGCCAAGAATTGGTTTTGGCGATATTTTTTCTCCTAATGCCAAGGTAAATTCTATTAGATTACTTTTATTTGTTGTTTCTACATTCGATTTTGAGGTAGAACAAATGGATGTGAAGACATCATTTCTTCATGTGGATCTGGAAAAAGGATATCTACATGAAGCAACCTGAAGTCTTTACGGTGAAGGGTAAGAAAGAAATTGTATGTAGGTTAAAAAAAGTCTTTGTATGGATTAAAATAGTCACAAAGGATGTGGTATCTGAAATTTGATACATATATACGGGCACTTGGTTTCACCAGAAGCAAAGTGGATCACTGTGTATATTTTAAATTAATTGGTGACCATGTTATTTATTTGGTATTATATGTGGATGATATTTTTCTAACTGGAAATGACAAAGAAATTATCCAGGATTTGAAGACCCAATTGTCCTCCAAATTCGACATGAAGGATCCGGGTGCTACAAACTATATTTTGGGCATGGAAATTAAATGAGATCGGGTAAAGAGGAAAATATGGTTAAACCAGAGGAAGTATGTCGAGATAATATTATAGAGGTTTAATATGCAAGATAGTAAAACGATAAAGGTTCCTATTCCTGTAGGTGTAAACTTATCTGCTGAAAAGTGTCCCAAGACACAATACGAGGAAGAGGACATGTACCGTGTTCCATATGCAAGTGTAGTGGGTAGCCTAATGTATGCAATGGTATGTACAAGAATATACATTGCACATGTAGTGGGAGTATTGAGCATGTTTATGTCAAAACTAGGGAAGGAGCATTGGACAAAATTTAAGTGGGTTTTCAGATATTTATGTGACACTAGTGATTATGGTTTGTGCTACCAAGGTAGACCAAGATTAGACAGATTTTTGGGCATCCTTGGCTTTGTTGATGCAGAATGGGCTAGAGATATAGATCAAAGAAGATCTACAAGTGGGTATGTGTTTAACCTATTTGGATCAGCAATCAGTTGGATGAGAAAAAAATAGTATGTAATGGCTCTTTCAACTACAGAGGTTGAATACATGGAAGCCACTCATGCAAGCAAGGAAACAGATTGGTTATAGATTTTGTATTCAATTATGGGGTTGGTACAACAATATATAAAGATCAAATGTGGCAGAAAAAGTGTAATTTTCTTGGCAAATAACCCTACTTATCAGTCAAAGACAAAAAACATTGATGTTCAATATCACTTTGTGAGGGATATGGTTGAAGAAAAAGTATGTAAGCACTGGGAAGTTTTCTTGGTGTAGAGAAACAATGGGAGTTGCAAGGTTGGACCAATGATTGAGCTCTCCTATGACTCCCTGGATTTTTTTTTTGACCCTATATTAGGTGGGCGGACATACCTATGGTTTATTGCATGGGTTTTGCACATGGTTTTGGGAATGATGGTTTTATGTCCATGGTATTTTGTAGATCTGGTAAAGGGAACAACGATTAAGTTATGATCCAGGGTTAATGGATTGGGGTTTATGAATGCTTCGACATCTACATATATGTATTGTAACATTGAAAGGAATATAATGAAAAATCAACCTGGTAGTCCCGATTTTGGGATCCAAGGGAAAATATCTGTGTATATTTGATTTATGTTTTATGTTCTCACCATTGTATTTTCCTGTGTTAAGAATTTATTTGTAGGTAATTTCTATACATGGTTAAAACCTACAATTTATAATATTGGGTTTATATATATATATATATATATATATATATATATAGAGAGAGAGAGAGAGAGAGAGAGAGAGAGAGAGAGAGGGTTTATACTATATATATTTTTTAATAAATATATAACTATGGTAAATCATGGTTAAACGTAATAGTCAACTATGGTCAACCATAATATTCAACCATGGTCTCGATAATGGTCAACCATAATGGTCACCCATGGTCAACTGTTATCAACCATGTTCAATCGTGATCAACCATTTTGAACCATGGTCAACCATGGTTGAATATGTTCAACCATAGTCATAAATGGTCAACTAATATGGTCAGCCACTATGGTCATAGTATTGAGTTTATGATATAGATTTTAATATTAGGGTTCATAATATTGGGTTTATATATATATATATATATATATATATATATATATATAATGATTAATTAACAATATATATCATTCCTAATATATTAATATTTATACAGGGTTTAATTTTAGGGTTTATAATATTGAGTTTAATAATATTAATATTATAAATAACCACAATAAATATAATATTATTAATAATAACCATATGAAGTTATTATATTATATGTTAATTATGTTATAATTTGAAAGAGAACTATTAGTAAATTAGTATAATATTATATAATAACATAATAACATACTAATAATAATATAATAACGATATATGGTTGTTATTATTTATAAAAATATAATTATTAAAAAGTATGGATAATCAATTTTTAATACTCAACTTTAGATCTATTTTTGCAACTACAATACCCTCCAAAATTTTGATCTGCACCAAATTTTGGAGCCTACCTTGGTCTTGTATATTGTTTTCACAAACATTGAAATCCATTGTATGTGTTTTTTCTAAGTATTTTAGTCCCTTTTGCAAGGAAAACAAAATTTTGTCTTTTCACATGTCAAGTGTCGTACAATATATATGAGTTTGTTTTGGTGGTTTCAAGAGGTTACCTTTGTGTAAATTAGTTTATCTTACCATGTAAACATATGTCTCACTCATTTTCAAAGTTGTAAGTATTGTCGTACAAGTGTCGTCACGGTCATTGTAAAGTGTATCTTTACTGTCGCGCTTGTCTTGAGCCATTGTAAAGTTGTCGCACTGACAGAAGTATATTGTTCATGTGTCCTGGATGATCTATTTTATTGTGTTGTCAAGTATTCTAAGTGTGTGATCACAGTGGTCACATCAACTTCAATGATCCTAAACTTAATCAAATTCTAAAATCTCTCTGACCAAACAACTTAGCCTCATCCGACCTCCTGAACTACGCATTGTGCAATCTTATCCCTCTAGCTGCGAACCTACCTCTTGACACTACACAATGCACAGTTCCTGCCCCCCAATATTTCACACTACGTATTTGATCTGAACTTATACAGGAAAAAAATAGAATACATATATAAACATAAAAACAAAAGTGCAACATAAACAATACTACATTTCATTAATATTAAAGAACTGAAATATGCTTACATGTAGAATTGAAATAAAATAGCTCAGGTGATGGTAGCTTATCTCTGAGAAGAGATGTGGTGGCTACATGCCTCTAAAATGTATTACAATGATGCTTGATGGCCTTTTTATCTTTGAGAAACCTTAAGCATCCAAAAACCTAATTCTAGGAGATGAAGTGCCAAAAGCTTGTGGGCCCCATTGGGGTAAGTTGGAACGTTAACTTCACGAGGTCGTAACTTTTGCATACGATCTTCGTTTTGCTATAATAATACCTCTTTTTGAAGATCTTGAAGAGGAGGCTGAAAATAAACTATTAAAATATTTTGGTACTTTTCTAGTCTCCCCATTTTTTCCTAAAAACGTCTTCTAGTACCTCAAAACGTCTTTGAAAGCTTAGGACCCGAAAAACTACCAAAAATAGTAAATTGTGCTACAATTAAGGAAACTAATAAGCTAAAATAAACAATGGTGGGGGTCCACATGGGATAGGTGGGTGGCCACCAATATACACCTGGATTATTCCTTCCCCCTTATGAAGCAATGGTCTCCATTGCGTTGAGTGCCTCCATGAGATGGGGAAAATTCTTCTGAACTTGGTCCCTAGTGAGCCACTTACCTTGGTGCAGGAGTTGGCCATCTTTCACAACCCAATACACTTGGATCTTCTTCTGGCTAGTGTTATTGATCTGTGTGTCCTCGTTCTGATCAGTTGTGGCATGTTCCATGCAGTCATGGTTTAGCTTTGTTGGTGTAAGTTGTTCTACAATGTCAGACATGTCCAGTAATGGTGGAAAGTATGGCCAAAGGCGATCCACATTGAACACTAGGTGCAGGCAAAGGAAAAATGGAATGTTGAGCTCGAAGGCATTGTCTCCTATAACCTTGGTGATGGTGTATGGCCATATCGAACCAGGCGAAGCTTTCGATAGGGTCCAATGAGACACTCCTTCTACAAATGTAGCCAAACTTTTTCTCCCACCTAGAACTTGTGTTGCAACCGATGATGATCATGCCGTTGCTTGTCAAAGCTATTCTTTTAGTATATATTTTTCCATCCATATAAGTCAACTTACCAAATGCATAATAGGCAGAGCACACACCCTTGAGACTCTTGTGGTTTTGGGTGTGTATGGTCTCTCCATGTAAAAATAGAGGGTGAACCTGCAATAATCCCTCCTTACAAAGGCAATATGAAGCCATCTACTTGCATCATTTTAAACAACGCTTGGCCTTCACATAATTTTTTTTGTATTTGAACTATGTGAGAGTTTCCATTTGCTATGGGCATACTCTTAAACTCATTACTATTCGAAAATCCCAAATCACATAGAATGCCCATATGTAGTCCATGATTTATGCTAAGTCCTTGACATTCTTTACCTCAATTCCATTTCTTATGTAGAAATCCAGCATCGTTGTTTAAAAAAGGTTTTCAAAACGTCATTCCATCCAATAAAAGTGTATCAATATTATTATTCTTGCATGCACATACTCCATTACAAAGACCTTGCATATCCTCTATAATTCTCACACATTCTATCACTCAAACGCCCGAAAAATTTCATGTCAGCTCTCACAAATCTTGTGGGTAATATTCACACATGAATTACATAAATATGTTATGAGTGGACATGCTCTTCCTTCAATCCTATGACCTCGTGTTGGTCATATATACATCATCCCATCTTTCCATACTTATACTTTACATCTATTGTCTTGAACAAGCTTCCCTTGCCTCTTATATCAATGCATAAAATCATGACTGATATTTCAACATACCCATATGGTTTATATATATAAGAACTCAAATTTTGGTGATATTATAGCATGATAGAGGTTGTATATTTTAGACAGATTTTTATATGTAGTATGTCCCAATGATGGACAATATTCACACATGCAACTTTTGTTTTCTCATGTGATACTCCATCCTCTGCATATTGAGCAATTTCCATTTCCCATAAAAATGATACCCAAGTGTGGTGTTTACAAAAATCTTGCAATAGTATATTACTTAATTTTGATATGATTTACCTTGCCCATGGAATAAATTTAACATCACTAACTAGAACAACCAACCAAAAGTAGCAAAGAAAATGGAAAACTTCTTCTCATAGTAAATATGGATTTCGATGGTTGTTTAATGGATGATGGTTGTTGCTTTTCTAGTTATGTTCATTTGCATAAATAGGTTCTAAATCAGTTTTGGTTTCAGCATGTTATGGATACATTATTACAATATTTCTACCATTTTGTGCAAAATCTTATTTCATATTTTCAAGATATATATGTCATGTTATTTATGGATGTACATGATGATGTTGATTGTTGGTTACTTCACTTATTGTGTTGATTATCTTCTTATTTTATGGAGGAGGATTGTGTTGATTATCATTTTATTTTATGGAGGAGGATTGTGTTGATTATCATTTTATTTTATGGAGGAGGAAGGTACAAGGGTTATCCCATGGTTATGCATGTATCATGTTGACAAAGGTGGGAGACATAAGGAAGATATCTATATTTATGCTTTATGTTTATTTTCGGGATACATGTGCATGTGATTCAAGGTTATGTGTTGACTCATGATGGATATTATGGGGCATGAAATGATAACATGTATTTTCAAAATAAGTATTTTCCAGGACATTTATTTTAGTTTGTTTTATTATTCCACTAATAGAAATGGTCGGGGAGTGAAGTCAAATTAAAAACATCTTAAGAATTATGGTGTCCCACCTACCTAAAACATTATAATAAGAGTTAAAATTAATTTATCTCATCCCTTTAGAACATTCCATATTGATAGATTAAATTAAACATGATTTTAAATTAAAAGTATAATGATTTTCTCAAAGCAATTGAGCTTCCTAACGTACAAAAAGGGGTGGAATATATGAAGGGAAGAGAAGCATAACATCATTAAGTTTTCATTTTCCTCTTATTAAATTTATGTGAGTTCAAGAGTCTAACTATTGGTGACACAAACCATTTTCCAAGGAGAGGCAAGGGATAGAAAACATATAATTTCAATTATTTTGCATATTTTACAGGTGTTATCTCTAAATTGGTATTGTTGGGCTGCTCCACTAGACAACTCAGAGTAACTCTTTCAAACTAGCTTTTGATTGAGGATTAGCCTCTTCATCCTGAGAGGGCTCTCTCAACTTATCTAATTATTTTCTCAGTTTTGTTTTGAATCGGATAGCTAACTCTGTGATAAGTGTCTCAATGTATTTGCTTGCAGGTGAAAAATGGGATAGATTTCACTACTATTGGGCTCATGGAGTCAGTGACAAATAATTCTGCTTGTGGAAGCTGAGTCTTCTACTGTTTCAATGAAAAAATATAATACTAACACGGGAAATTTCAATAACTTAATCTCAAAAGGAATTCAGAGCATGAGGGCATGAATTCTGAGTAATTTAACATCAAGGCATTGAGAAAAGATATTAAGAAAACATAAGGCATAAACTCATTGCAGCAGTTAAAGAATCTCAGGTTAAGCAGAAAACGCCATCACTGTATATTACGGATATTCCAAGATTTACAATAATTTTAGTCTCAAAGTAACATTCTCCAACCCCCTTCTCCTTCAATAATCTGCCTATTAATATGCTTAGGCATCTTTACATTGATCCTCTCAATAAGGCTGAGCCTTCGAATGATTCTTTTGACACCTAATATAACCAAAAGCATATTACAAGGAAACAAAACTCACAGCTACTAACTTTAGAACTTAGAGACGTACTAGGACTCTACAACCTATTTATTTCACTAACGGCTTTTAGATAATGATGCAAGAGCATCAAGCTAAATTTTCATTATTCATTTGTGTAATTTAGGGGGTGAGGTGTTTTAATTATTTTATTAATTATTTTGCTCATTTTTAATAAATTAAGAGAGAAAATATAAATGTGAGGATTATTGTAACTATTCCTTAAATAATTAAGGATATGAGTGGAGTTGAATTAGGTATATAATATAGGGATTAGGAATTCCATAAACAGGACTTAGTTGAATAAAAAAAAAAGGGTAAATCTAATTTATATTTTAGTTGAGATTTGTGTGAAGGAATTTATGGAGTGGAATAAATTCATATTTATGTATAAATAGGAGGATTGTGTGAGGATGAAAGACAAGTGAGAAACACAGAGAGAGTGAGGAAAGGGTTGAGAGCTTTTTGTAAAGGGCTGAGAGTCGAAAGGCCATCCACTGTAATATTTGGCCAAGGAATTTCTTGTGTATTTATATATCAGTATATTTGTGTTTGTATAAGCTCTCCTTTATTTATGTATGTTTTAAGTAGTTGCAAATGTTTGTTTAATGAAGAGTTTTTTTTAGAATTTTAATTGTGAAGAAAGCACACAAATTTTTAATATGATATGATCTGATTTAACCCAGTATCCTGGCATCATTTGGTATCAAAGCCTAAGTAATGGTTGTGAATTGGGAACAACGATGGCAGCAGAAATAACCCCGGATCGGTTGGAGGGCACACACAATTCTCATTGGAGTCAAAACTGAAGATTTCCAGCGTGTAAGTTGGGATGAATATTAGAGTGGTGGAGTTGCAGGTTGGACGTAGGTGTTGGAGCAGTTGGGTAATGAAATAAGCTGGCTTTATGAAGTAATTTGATTTGTCATGGATCGAATTTAAATATTGTGATTCAAATCTTCTTGTTGTAGCATGGATTGATTTGGGAGCACAACGCGGAGGAGTGACAAAGGCAGAACGCAGGAGCAAACGAAAGCATGCAGTGAGAGGAATTAACACCGTGGATTTGTTGTGTGGAGCAGGATCAAATTGTGATCAATTAGCGAAAATCTATCCCATTTTTCCATCCCTGAGAAATTTTTTGACCCTGACTCCGTATCCTGGTCTCGTACATAGTCAGGTATCGGAGATTGGAGTTCTGTTGACGAAATAGGTATTTCCCTTGCTGAATTTTTATTGGGATTGGTGTACTTCTCGCTACTGAAGATCGTGTAATTGTCCAAGAGGACACACCCATCGCAATCATGGAACAAGAAGGCAATTCAATAGCGTTTGATATATGTGTGGTGGCGGGATGGTGGCTACTTGTTCACCAAAATCTGTGACCCCACACTCCATTAGCAGGAGAAAGGGATTCCCTCACAGATCACCTCTGTATTGATAATGGATTATTCAAGCTTGGGTTCTTTTTTGTGTAATGAAATGGTTGTGGATGAAGTGTTGAGCTCGTCAATCCACGATCGATTCCGCCGGTATTGCTTTCAGCTTTCATCTCTCTTTAACCTTATGGTTTTCTGTCAACCCCCACAATTTTGTTTGTATTCGGTTGGTGTTAAACTTATGCTGGATTGGACGGTTGAATGCGTTCAAGCATTGAGAGTGTTGGAACGTGCAGCATGAATATACAGTGCGTAGGTGAAGTTGTCACTGTAAATGGCATGTCAAAGACCGTAGATGTGTGGACGCATAGGTGGTCCTAACTGCAAGGACGCTAGAGAGAGCTTAGATTGAAGGTTTTTTGGTGTTTTATCTGCGTCAACGGACACACCTTATGCCAAGAAATACATGAGTAATTAGGCGTAGTCACCATGAGATCATGGTGTGCGGCATTTATTGCTTGGAGTCTACGTGGAGGTTGTGGTAAGGCGCAGTAATGACATACAACGTCGTCTTTGAACATCCACAGGTGGTGTCAATGTAATCTTATGTGAACAGTAAGCTGCATATGTATTTTAGAATTCAGAGGCATTAATTTTTTTGAATCCTGACACACCGATTATATGCTTGAATTTGCAAATTAGCAGAATGATGTGGCTTGAAATTGGTAGACAGTTGGGTTTGTCTTTGAGCCATATAAAGTTGGGCGTTTAACGACACTGATTTTTTGTATTGCTACTTCCACATCATGTACCCAACAGATTGACCCCACTGCGGATTTGGGGAAAGGAAAGTTTCAGTAAAATGGTTTGCAAATCATTATCATTCTAAGAGTAATGTATATTTCTTCGTTTTAAGATTTTTCTACTTTGTCGACGAAATTGATCGCTCCGAGAGGGGAATATGTTTATTCCAATATTCAAAGAGGAGGAGTGATATGCTTGTTTGGGTTTTAGTTGTAGCATATTCAGAGAGGAGAAATGGAGAACGGTGGAGATATCAATGATTGCAAGCACAATCATGATCTGCAATAATTAAAGGCCATGGAGCAGTAAAACTGAAATTGAAAATTTGCAATTCTCCTAGACGGAAAATATGAACTGGAGTGGAGCAGCGGAATTATAAGTCAAGGGAAAAGGTATGACTGAACATGTTGTGTGTTGACATTTTGGGTTTTCTTAACCAAAATTGAATTTATAAATAAGTATTTTACGCAGATGATTTATATATGTCAACATGCAGTTCAAAATTAAAGTGAAAATGTTGCAAATGCGAAGATATAAATGAATGGAAAATGAATGAAAAAACACACTATCCTAGGTGATATAAAAGGAAGTATGCATTTTTATGTGAGAAGGATTATTATGCATAATGTGGATTCTTCGCAGTTTTGGTTAAGTCATTTTGGACCAAAGCTTGTAGTTGGAATGGGAGAATTCTTTTGATTTGTATTATAAGATTGTAAACACAATTGCTTGATGTTGTAGAATCTTTGTTTTTACCATCATGTGGCGACACCTAAGGAGGAGTTATTCAGGAGGGACACAATGTAAGAATTATACATTATTCATCAAAGAGGTTGAAAACAAGTTCTCTGTACATAGGTGAAGAGATGTGAATTGATGTTGTATGGTGCATAAAAGTGCAAGAAAATGTTTGCACTAAAATGACGAGATTATGGTATGAAGGGCATGCGATTATTCACAGTGACAAAGACAACACAAAAGAGTGGAGTCCAGAGAGTTGCAATTGCAAAAATAAGTTTTATCGATAACCTTAATGGGAGCATAAGGTATGATACATCATTTCGAGAAGGTATTTTTGAATGTTGGAAATTGAATGGTTTATTTATTTTCACCATAAAATAAATCTTGGAAAACATGGATTGCATTTCGACTAAAGACTTCAGTGTCATGTGAAATGATAATGGGAAACTGATGATCTTTCATAAGAATGAAGTATGAGAGAGAGTGAAGATTTTACATCATAAAATGTATTAAGGGTGTATGTACGTTGGAAGATTGTATAACTTGAATTAACTCAAAATATCCACTATTGTAAAATTATTGAGTCAAGCCTTGAAGTCAAACAGATGCTAGGATCAAATTAAATTTTGGATAGTTTGAGTTAAGATTGAGTATTTTTCATCCAAGATGAAAAGTTGATGGAAACTCTGAAGTCAAAAAGTCGTAAGCTAAGTCAAAGGTCTGAATGTAATTGGGTGCATGATCGGCGGAGCCCAACACCCAAAGAGTTGGTACTTGTAACACAAGAATTACTAAAGTGTTGTTTGCAGAAAAGTGAAGAAAGATAATTGCCCATAGATGATTCCAAGACAGAGAACCGAAAGAGGTCAAGCGCAGGAAGAGAGGTTGCATTTTTTATGGCAAGTGTGAAGGATTGTTGAAAAGGGGATTCGAATGAAATCCACACATGAACAGATGAAGTTCACAAAGGATGAGAAGATGATTGTTGATAGTTATTTCAGAAGATCTGATGAAGACCACAGCAGAAGAAGGAAGAATGAAAATGCCAAGGTAACTGGCATATGTGAGTAGTTGACTGAGGAAGATTATGAGTGGGATAAGGCTGAGATAACAGTTCACCTTGAATTGTTGTAGAGGAATATGAAATACCAGACACATGGTTGGACCATGAAGAAGAAAGTGAAATGGAAGAGGCTACATGCAAAGAGGGAACAACAGGTAAACATACAGTTGACATAAGAGCTAAGGAAGCTCGAGCAAATGATAAGTGTTCAAATGGGATGTGAAGAACTCAGAAAGGCTGAGTTGAAAATGGAAGTTTCGATTTGTGGCCCGGAACAAGGTGAAATTTTGGGTGAAGAGATCAATAAGAAAGATCTCATGAACTATTGGGATAGTTTAGAATATGTTTTGGCGAGAGAAGCAAACGAGGCTATGAAGCCTTGTATTTTTAAATCTCATAGTTTATGTATGTCTACAAGATGTGCGAAAGATGGTGGACAGTTTGATGAAATTGTCACAGAGATGAAGGAAACTCTTGAGGTGAAGTGTGATGTAGAATGCCTTTCAGAGGAGGAAGGTATTGATGTGTTGCAGCAGGAAGAAATCATAAATGAATTCTTGTTTGGGGTAAGACAGCAAGTTGAAGTTGTTATGGAGTAGAAGCATAATGGAAATGTCGAAGAGATATTCCAGGGAGGTAAAAAAATGAATTTTTTTAATGAAATTGCTGACAAAATTTTGCGGTGTGGTGAAACAGAAAACAAGATAACTCAGGAAGACTTCCAGAAGAAGAATGAAGTTGGGAATGAAGGTTGTGATGAAGTGTTGGAAATATTTCACGAGAAATCGAATCCTTGGAACGATGGCTTAAGGAACCTAAGGGAGAAGTAAAGCTTTCAAAATATGATCCAGAAGAGATTGCAGTTACTATGCGTGATAGGGATGATATGTTTTTAACATTTATAGAGTTGAATGAATGTTATAACTTTTCAGATAATAATGTGACTATAGGTACAGAAAATGACATTAATAAATATGATGTAGAAATGAGAGAAATTGAGCAGAAATTATTTGGAGTTGAGATGAAATATTAGGGGCAGCAAGAAAGTTGTGTCTATAGGGACATAAAGGAAACAGAAATAGTGAACCAGGGGGGTAAAGATGAAAGTAGCCAGTAGTTCAAAACAGGATCTACTGAAATCTAGAAATTCAATGATGGGATATTGGTGCTTGAAACATCAAAAGTGACCAAAAGGTCTTATCTTTTTAAAACTAATAGTTTTTTGATGAATGTAGGTACAACACCGGATGAGGAAATTTTTTCTATAAAAGCAATCAAAGAATATAGTTGTAATCAAGAAGGAGTTCTTGATTATTTTTCATTACAAAAATTTGAGTGTTTAGCTCAGTTGGAGACGAAGGCATTGGACAAACAGGAATTACTCCAAGGAATTGGCAAAAGAAAGTGTTGGAGAAGCCGATGGAATCTGATTGACAGAGTGAGTGATGAGTTACCAAATCGAGTTGATACTTTGAAGGACCAGTGGTAGAACAGAGTTTAGAATCCTGGAGGGAGAAAGTCATCAGGACTTTTGGCTGTCGCATTATTACAGAAAAGCGACAGACCTCATAGACAGGAGTCTATGGAAACTTCTCTACATGGGGAGTCTGATGCAGGAGCATCAAGCTAAATTTTCATTATTAATTTGTGTAATTTAGGGGGTGAGGTTTTTTAATTATTTTATTAATTATTTTGCTCATTTTTAATAAATTAAGAGAGAAAATATAAATGTGAGGATTACTGTAAATATTCCTTAAATAATTAAGAATATGAGTGGAGTTGAATTAGGTAGATAATCTAGGGATTAGGAATTCCATAAACGGGACTTAGTTGAGTCCAAAAAAAGGGTAAAATATAATTTACATTTTAGTTGAGATTTTTGTGGAGGAATTTATGGAGTGGAATAAATTCATATTTATGTATAAATAGGAGGATTGTGTGAGGATGAAAGACAAGTGAGAAATACAGAGAGGGTGAGGAATGGGTTAAGAGCTTTTTGTAAAGGGTCGAGAGCCGAAAGGCCATCCACTATAATATTTGACCAAGGAATTTCTTGTGTATTTATATATCAGTATATTTGCGTTTGTATAAGCTCTCTTTTATTTATGTACGTTTTAAGCAGTTGTAAATGTTTGTTTAATGAAGATTTTTTTTGAGAATTTTAAATGTGAAGAAAGCACACGAGTTTTTAATATGCTAGGATCTGATTTAACCCAATATCCTGGCATCAGATAATCTAATATTCTTGATTAAACTTATCAAACATAACCACTTTGAGTGAAGTGGAAATATCCATAACCAAACAATAAAACAACCAAACTGACATTAAGGGTCTGCTCCTCACATTTTGGGGATGTGATGTCATATTTGACGATGTGTCCAAAATTGATGAGTTGGTAGCCTAGTCACATTCTTTGCTGAGTGTTCTGACCAACAAAATATTCACTGATACTCTTTGACTAATGTGTGTGGCTTTCTGACCTTTAATGAACCTTCAAAACCAAAATAAAATAAAAATATCCTTGCTGCAAAAACAGAGTGAAACAGGCAGTTTCGTAGCATGGTTTGGTAGCAAATTTGTTTCACCCATCTAGGTCAACCTTTAGCCTTCCTTTTTTATTTGAATGTTTTTTTTGGACAAAATGAGCTAAATAAAAATTTTATCCCCCTTTGATTTCCACCCAAACTGTGATTTTTTTGCAAAAAGTAACCTACATGGATTTCGTAGTGAAATCTAGTCTTCAAGCATGGAGTTCGCTATGAAATTGCCTAATTGGCAAAAAAAATCAGAGTTTTGTTGTTTTTTTCTCAAAAATAAGGCTCATGAATGAGCTCATATCTCTGAATCCTTAATAGATTTTTCAAAACGGGAGGTGTTTTTTGTAAATCAGTTCGTGCTGAAGAAAAACCTCTCTTGTTTTTTTTAAAACATCTCCAGGTGTCCAAAATCTGTATTTTGAAAACATGTCTAAAACAGGAAAAACACATTCTGAAAATAGAGCCCAAAGACCTCTTCGAATATCCCAATTGGTAGCACCTATGAGAAACGTTAAAGAGGTTAATGTTCCTTGATATGTGCTTGGAAATAACCTCTCTCATTTTTATAATTCCTCTATGTTTTCCTAGAAAATTCTCTTGAAGTTGACTACTCAAACAGTCAAAAAACATAGAAATTCCTTTGTTTCTTCTAGCAGAAATGCATGTAACTAGCTTTGATGAAATCCTCTGCAACACTAGGTTCTTCCATGGCCAATTTTAGGTCTATAGGTTCATACTTGACCATGCTACCACCCTTTTTAGGCTTTTTATAGGAATTCATGCCTTCAAATACCAGTGTTGGTCAATTTCTGTTTTGACACCTGTAAAATTTTCTTTGAGACAACAAGTTGCTTCTATGGACATAACTTATCAATTACCTTTGACAACAATGAGATTAGAGACACACAGGGGGCTGGTGGCAGAAGTAGTTCATAGAGATGGTAAAGGTGAATGTTAAGCTTGAATGCATGAGGTTTTAATTATAAAAAAGGAAAAAGTGGAAGTGAGACAAAATAATGAGGTGGTATTTACACTTTTGCATGCTTGGATAAGTATGATAACCAATTATATGACCTTACCTTTACCCTAAACCACTAAAAACTTGACAAGTCATCATCCCATTCTTTTATGCAAAAAAACATGATTCTATATCATTCTCAGTTACAAATCTGAGAAATTTTCTACGGAATGATCAGGTGATTTTGTAGCGAAAACCCCCTATTTTGCATAGAATTCGTTGTGGAATCGTGAAAAATCATACATGTGGCTAAAAACGAATTTTAACCCAATGTATGTGAACATAAGGTGGATTTGATAGATATGACTGAGATGGCATGATTAATGAAGTGTTTTGGACTTAGGCTAAATACTTATTTCATGAATTTTTCATCAATTTCATGTACCAACCTTATGAGACATAATGAAACCTAGATGAGTGACCCTAATATAAAATTAAAAATTTATGTGTGATAACAACAGGTGAATTTGATTTTTTTGCAATCTATTTTGTTGATAGAAGATTTATAGGTAAATTTGATTTTTTTTTCAATCTATTTTGTTGATAGAAGATCGGGTTCATATAACTAATGTGAATAGTCTTTAATTTTACAGATAAATGCAAGAATAATTAAATCATATCAAGTTGAAAGAAGGGTTTATTGAAGATGTTTCACACCTTTATATTGTCATGAATGTTTGCATGTGATTCTGCAACATTGTAGACATTTAGAATTAAGTTTGGTTAATATTTTTTGCAGAAACCTTCCACTCAGATTATTGTACTCATGTTATCTAACAAAAATCAATGTTTTTTTTGTTAAATTTATGTATGTATGCTTCTCTAAGTTCATCAAATTTATGTCAGTAATTATATCTAAAAATAATAATTTTATTTCTATTAATTTACAACATATTATATACAATGTTTGTGGAGCCTTGTAGTTTCTAGAATACTAATTATTGGGTTGTCCAGTGATTTTTTTTTAGTTTAAATTGTTGATATATTTTACAGAATGTATTGTTTATGTATTATTGTATTCCCTTATTGTTAATATATTGAAAGTTTGCTTGTGTTCATATTTTATCTTATATACAGTTAAAAACCATATTGTTTATGTCTATACTATAAATAAATCTATAAATTCATAAATACATCCATTACCTTTCTCGGGCATAAAGGATCGAGCCTAGTCCCACTATCTCACTTGCCCAATGAAATTCGAGGGATTGATCAGAGAAGCATACAAAACCTCTCTCTCGATCAACATCTTCTTTGTTGAGATTTGTTCCTATTTCAATTGGAGTTGGTGTTGATTTACAATTGATTTTTATGAACTTCTTTATCACATCCATGGCGTACATTACTTCAAACACAAAAATACTTGAATTTGATTGAATGAATTCAATACAAAAAAAAATCTCATTTACCCCAAATCAATGATTTCAAAATCTTTCTTCATATTTGATTTAAACATGTCCACTGATAGATTCCTTGTGAACATCATATCATCAAGATACAAACAAACAATTAGAATTTTTCCTTTCTCATTCACCTTTATATATCATGTAGGCTCAGTGTTGCTTCTGCTAATTTCATTATTTATTAGATTGGAACTGTTTACATGCTAACCTCAGAAAATATCTCAAGCACTAAAAGAGGAGAAATTTCGTGCATTAAGGCCAAAAAATGCATGAATTGTGCATGAGGATCAATAATGAGCGCACGGTCATCGCGCAGTTCGGTCAGGCCACTGGTGTGTGCATGGCCACTGCATAGATTGGTTAAGAAACTGACATGCGCGCAGTCACTACACAAGTCGATCAAGCAACCGATGTGTGTGCATTCCGCCGGGTGCCAGACCACAAGTGGAGGATGAAGCCGACCCCCCAGAGAGGCTGACGTCAACTGGTGGGCCAACCAATTAGAGGCATTCCAGAGATTGGCTCTGAAGGGTTGGAAGGCCCTCACGGCCCTATGAAGATAATTTTGGGGACCACCCAAGCAAAGCACAAAGAAAGAAAGGGGAAAGGTAAAACTTGAACATGACGTGTCCCACATGCATGAAAAATAGCCTTTCACCTACCTGGTCTCCCTCACCCAATCCCCATGCAACATGTGTCACTCGGATGACGTCATCCTGATGTCAGACCTCCTTCATCCTAAAAAGGGCCATTCCCTCCGCATTTTTCACCTGATCGTTGTCTTTTGTTTTTTGTGTTGTTACCAGTATGGATCCCAGGTAAAGGACCCTCCTCAATTCGCTCTCATTGTCTCAGGTATTTGGTCAGTCCCCAAATTTTACTTCTTTCATAGTTTAACTCTCCTTTGTTTAAAAATGAAAAATTATTCCCCTAAGACTCCTCAGGCCCGAGAGGTCAGGATCACCTCTAGCCTTGACCCACTCATGGACGCCCAAGCTAAGCTTTGTGACCCTATTTACCCTTTCAATGTAGCAAATAAGCGCCATAATCTCATGGGTTATAAGTGGCGTGGTGACGAGTTGTTTAGGGTGGTAGAGTCAGGTTTATAATATCAAATAGCTCCCTCAGTCCATCATTTCCCTAAATTTATCTCCTGGCTTGCTAATGCATACGTTAAACAGAAGGGATTTTTCCTCTCCTCACAAGGAAATAAGATACTTGCAATCACCCCCTAGTTAATCTGAAAAGCCTTGTGCTACCCACCCTCTCAGGATTGCCTTGAATTCTCAGAGGTAACCCTCATGTGTCACTTCTCGAACCTCCCTCTTGAGAAGCAGAGGTATCTCCTCGAATTAATCACAGTCTCAAAAGTGTATGTCCTGGTCCCCACTGAAAAATTCCCGCTATCCCTCTTTCGTGATACCGTCCAGCCAGTCCTGGAAATTATCTCAAGTATGTTTAGGCAGGACAATGCCAGTTGGGCCACTAAGGCCTACTTAGGTTTTTTTGACCTCATGATGCAACCATGAGTCTTACTTGACATCCCCTCATTTCTGGCCTTTGCCATCCAAGCCCACTTCGAAGACTTGTCAACCTCAAGTTGTTTCAAGTACTACTCACCAGTGTTTTATCTATTCCTGTTCACGCATGCCGACAAGTTAAATGGCTTAGGCCAGGACAAGTGTTCTCAGAAAGGGAGCGAGCCAAAATCGGTGTTTGATTGGATCCTCTCGGTTTGACAACAACCCAAGGGAAAGGGTTATGAAAAATTCATCACAGACATCATGTCTAGGGCCTAAATAATTATACATAGGACCCCTCTGCCCAGGATTTTTCCTGAACATAAATAGTTGCTCTAGTTCAGTGATACAGATTGTGTAGGATATTGGTACCTATTCAAGGATCACACTTAATTAAGATTTTATGGTTGTGAGCTTCCTCCTTTCCAATTGTCAATATTCATGCCCATGAGAATATTCGCTCTTGAGTTCATTAAGCAAATCATGAGCGCAAACCAAATTCATTTTGTGCCTGCAAAGAAAGGCCATATCTTCAAAATCCCAATCATGTTAGGGTCATTTACCATAAATTCACGACATGCATTCTCTCTGGTTGAGGAGCTTCTACACAAGATAAACTTTCGGCAATGAGACGCATGGCATTACGATCCTAAGGGAGTCATTACACAAAGGAGGAAGAAGATTAAGTCCTCATTTTATGAACATGAGCCTAGACCAAATATTGAATGGAAAACTAATTTTGACTCATCGCTTTTGGATACAGGGATGGAGATTGGCTCCCCACTTGCAGACGAACCACTGATGAGAGACAATGTGCAAGAAGAATAAGGAACCAAAAGTGAAGGGGAGTTCTTGGAGAAGGAGGACTATGTACAGGTAGGGGAATTAATCGAGGTGGAGGAAGAGGTCCACGTTAGTAAAAAACCCAGGACATAAGGACCTGAAGGGCAGGTCACTAAGCAACCAGATGAGGTGGTCCCGACTTACATAGACCGAGGTGAGAACAAGCCAATTTTTCTTGTTTCTTTGGATGATGCCTCCTCATAAGCACCATCTTATTCTTCATAGGTAATCTCCCAAAGTGAAGGCCCCAAAGAGACTGAGACAGGTACAGGGATGGAATGGCCTTTTGGAGAAAGAAGCAATGAAAAGAGCCAATCAGCCAGGGAAAAGTTGAAGGCAAAGTTGGCTTAGCATATAGACACACACCACACCAGACTGTTAGCGGCGCTGGACATGGAGAATTACTAATTGGTGATTTCAGTGCAACACCCATCCTCTCACCGTCTTCCTCCTGGATAAAAATACAAATCACTAGAGATGATCCTGGACTTGGCCTCTATCCCCCTAAAAGATAATTTAAATCTCCATAAGGCTATTGGGGATATGCTAGATAATGCAGCCTTGAAGCACACCCTGGCCTTGGAAAGAGTGCAGAATGAACTGGAAAAGACAGTGGAAACTCTCAAAAGGGAGAGGGAAAACTCCAAGGCTCTCTCTTGACAACTCGTGCACTATAAAGAAATGATGAAAGGGAAGGGGACTGAGAAGCAGTAGACCATGAAAAATCTTCTCCAGAAGGCAGAGTTATAAGTACAGGATCTCCGTCAAAGATTGAAAATACCTGGCTCAGAACACATTCAAACTCCCGAGCTCGCTCAAGTAGAGAAGGAAAAGGAGGTTTTGTCTACCTTGCTAGTCCAGAAGAACGATGAGGTAGTGGATTTAAAGATGAAGTTGGTAGAGTTGAAACAATAGCTAGATAGCCACGTTTGTATAGTACCTATACCAGAAGACCCACATAACCCCTCAGAGCAGTTTACCAAGGCACTCGCCTAGCTGAAAGTCTCAGAAGATAAGGCCCAGATAGTGCGCAAGTACCTAGAAGAGTCTAAGAAATTTTTTGCCGATAAGGATAAGCAAATCCCTTCACTAGAAATGGAGGTCGACGCCAGTCGTAGAGAGGTACAAGAGTTGAAAAAATTATTCAAATATCTTAAAATTCACCTAAAGGGGAATATGGCACTGGTAGAAGCCAAGAAGATGGTATGGGATGACATTATTAAAGAAGTAAAATATCACTGGGAGTATTAAAACTGGCTAATGATAAGAAGATAGCAGTCATGTTTTGAATTGGTTCGCAACCTTAAATCACGCTCCATTTAATCCCACCGTTGTATGTCGCTTCCATACTGTCTTTTCTTCTAATCCTCGACGACTCGGATTCTTAGTTCTTCTAAGCCCCATCTCATTGGGATTAATTCTCAAAAATATTCATTACACAACCCTCTTAGGTTGAAGTTTTTCATTGGTTTAAGTTTGGCCTTGTCGATGTAGTCCAGTTTTATACAGTTTCTCGAAGCCCTTTTCTAGTCCTAATGTCTCTATAAGATCAGCATCAAGAACCTTCATTATTCTTGAACTGCTATACCATAAATTTCTTGAATCAAATAATCGAGAGGAAATTGTGAGTAAGATCATTATCCTATGATTTTAATATTTCCTAGCCACTGGTCTCTTGACAATCTACATGTTGTCTCTAGGAGTAACACCATCTTTTTGGCGTCGTTTCGAGGGAAGGAATTAGAAAACCTTTCCCTAGGATACGACATAATCCACCCTTCAGTTAGGTGAGCAAGAAGGGTTGGGGGTTGTATATATCTCACCTTGGTGACTCCATTGCTATAAAATTCAAAGTATAAGTAACCCTAGCTTTCACCAGGCCTCACACCCAATCATATACCACTCAGTAAAGAACACCCTCTATATCTGACCCTGAGAGACTAATCTTCAAGAGAATTTGGAAGGAAAAGGTCCCCAATCGGTCTGATCTACCCCCTTTCTCCTTTGAAGCATATTCCTCCACAAAAATAGTTGACATATGTGGCACGGATTATGTCGCCCAAGTTTTGGAATACTGCCTAATGTCTTGCATCCTTATAAACAATTTGTGAAAGACAAGGCAAAGTCCACTAAATGTTCCATTCCCAGGTTTCACCCCACACCCGAGGTCTAAGAGGTTAAGGAGATCCCAGTAAATCACCTCCACCTCCATATAAATACTCCATCCTCGCATAATATATCTGTCATCCCCCATATTTTTCATCAGCAAATTTAGATCATAAATCTTCCCCCTCCCATGAACAACATGGCGATACCTAGCTTTCTGATGAAAAAGTACGCCCCCTTGGCTCTTCCCTAGTTACTGAATTACATGCCTCAATACTATCTGAAGCTCCTTCCTCGGTTCATGGGAGAAGATAACATTGCAGCGCAGAGACACTTTGAAAAATTTTGTGCTTTTGCAAAAAACTTAAATGTGGAACACCTAGATGTGGTGTTGAGACTCTTCATCCAATCTCTGGATGGCGAGGCTTGGAAATTGTTTAAATACTTAATAGATCATTCCGTCCACACCAAGGAAGAGATGGAAAATTCCTTTACACAAAAATGGGGAGAGAAGAGGGATTATGGATACATCCTCACTGAGTTTAATGCTATGAAGAAGAAACACAATGAGGATATCACAGAGTTTATTAAGAGATTCAACAAACTATATAATAATATACGTGCAGAGATAAAACCTCCTCAGGCTAGTGCTAAGGTAGTATTCACCGAGGCCTTTGAACTTGAGTTCGGATTCACCCTCTACGAAAGGAAGTTTATATCCCTGGATCAGATCCAAACTGATGCGTTTGAAGTAGAAGCCAACTTCGCTTCTACAGGGAAATTCAAGGGAAATTTGAACCAAGGAGATAGAAGGAGGGGCAAGGAGGAAGCTACCACTTTGAATTAGGAGGGAGAATCTCAGGATCACATAATAGAATAAATGAAAAAGTTAATAATAAATCTATTCAACAAGCTGGTCAATCTTGAACTACAGACGAAGATTTCCCCTCCCCGCTCAAATCAAATGGTTCGTAGTCGAGGTTTCAACCGTCATTACCACAAACCTCCTCTGAAGCTATTACGGAGGAAAAGAAAGGAGCAGAAGGGCCACATTCAACCTCCATTGTATTTACAAGGAGAGTTTGAGGGGCATACAGACGAGGTCATAGACATTCAAGAGAATCAATTCTTTGCTTACTATGATGATGAAGAAGGTGAACTGACATTGCAAGAAGACGGGGAAGAACAGGAGGCCCCCCTAGATGATAAAGACATTGATAGCTACTGCAGGAAGCTTGTGGATTTCATGCAGGCTAAGCTGCATAAGAAATATGACCTCAGGTCTTCCCGGAAGAGAACTCGGATGCAAGACAAAAATTAAGAGTCAGTTTCGAAATTCCATAACCCCCCCAAGTACCCCTGATAAAGGTAAGAAGATGGTAGAACAAACTAATCATCAAAAGGCCACCATGTCAAACCCAAATGCTTAGGAATCTCAGACAGCTAAAGTAAAAAATTCCCCCATATTATCATCACCCTTGACTGACCATGATAGGGAACCAACCAAAGTACATCTTGTTGCAAATTGTCCTTCCACCTTTAATCTTCAAAAGGAATTAGAGAAATTCAATATCTTGGTACCCCTTACCAAATTTTTGAAACAACCATCATATAAGGCTCAGGTGTCTCAATTCATGCACCGCTCCTGTGCAACCCTAGTCCCAGAAAATATTAATATGTAGGAAGAGAGACCCATGGTCATTTTTGGACCTCATGTAGAAGAGCAAGACCCTTCGACGCCCCCGTTCTATGTGACTTTTGTAATCCATGATCTGCTACTTCATAACTGTATGTTGGACTCATGAGCATCTCATAACTTGCTACCAATGTCTGTCATGGAACAACTGGGTTTGCAAATTACCAGGCCTTATAAATACTTGTACTCATTTGACTCTAAGAGAGTAAAATGCATGGGAATGATAAAATATTTGGTGTTAAATCTTGCTCAAATTCCAGCAAAAAGTGTGGTGATGGACATCGTGGTGGTGGACACATCGGCCAAGTTTGGGATATTGTTTTCCAGATCGTGGGGGTCACAAATCAGAGGTTTGATAAAGCATTATTTGACTTAGGATCAGAACAAAGATTATATAGAGAATCGAGATTCATGAAGATGGTCACTAAGGTCGATGGATCCGCCAACTCTCCTTTATACAAGAAGGATTGTGAATTCTCCTGCTTAATGCTTGAAGAAGATGAATTGATTCTTGAGTAAACTAAGGTCCTGTCCTCAAAGAAGATAGAATAGTAGAGGAAGGAAGTGAATTAAAATTGGACACTACAATTTGATGAAGCCTATTCTAAGGAAGGAAATGGTGCTGACATCCTATTGATATCGCCTGAAGGTTGTTTAATTCCCCTCTCTTTCAAACTGGAGTTCGAAGCCACAACTAATGTGGGTGAATATGAAGTGTTATTATTGGGGTTGCAATCAGCAAAAAACATGAAAAATCAGAGTCTAAAGGTGTTCGAAGACTCAGAGCTAGTGGTGAAACAAGTAAGGAACCAATGCCAAGCAAAGAATCCTCAACTGAGGGCCTACAGGAACGAGGTATGGGATTTGATTGAAATTTTTTTATTAGCTTTCAATATTAAGTTTATGCCTCGTGAAAGAAATACGATGGCAAACTCACTAGCCATGGCAACTATTAATTTCTGACCCCTGCAAAACCCACTATTGAGATACGAAATTGAGGTTAGATACCGACCCTCCATCCCAGAAAATGTCAAACATTGTCAAGTCTTTGAAGATGAGGAGAATATTAAGCATTTTCTAGGAACGGCGAGAGAGTTCTCAAATTTGGCGATCGATCAAGAAGAAGAATCAATGGGTGAAGAACATAATGTGCAGTGGGAGGAGACTATTGTTAGGCATAAATTTCTCCAATTGAAAGGGAACACCATCCCTAGGGGCCTGGTACCCCTGGAGAGGATTTTCAACAGAAATGATGTCCCTATTAATCCTAATAAGCCAGAACCAGAGGAACAGGTACAGGATTTCAACATCAGGATAGAGGAAGACCCCAAGTTCATAAAATTATCTAAAGAAGACCCCAGGAAGTTCAAACAATGAAACTTGGAGTGTTTTAGATCTTATAAAGACGTCTTCGCCTGGTCTTACTAGGATTTAAAGACATTCGATGTGGATATCATACAACATAAAATTCCCCTGAAAGAAGAGGCCAAACCTCATAAACAAAAGTTTCGGAAAATCAATCCCCTCTTACTCCCTGCCATTGAGAAAAAAATAAAAAATCTATTACAAGCAAATATCACCGTACCCCTAAGGTATTATGAATGGGTGGCGAACTTAGTATCGGTAAGAAAGAAAAGTGGGGAAATCAGGCTATGCATGGACTTCCAGAATCTGAACAAGACATCACTGAAAGACAACTAACCCCTGCCAAAAATAGACCGTATTTTACAGAAGGTGGTAGGATCCACCCATATTTCCATGATGGATGGATTCTCAGGGTATAATCAAGTAGCAATGCATCTGACAAATCAAATAAAACAACATTCACCATGCCCTGGGGAACCTTCATGTATTCCTGAGTGCCTTTTGGTCTCATAAATGTGGGAGCCACGTTCCAGCGAGCCATGGAAATCGCAAGTTCGTAGTTGTCTACTTCGATGACATTACAGTTTTCTCTAAAATAGATGAAGAGCACATTGAGCACATGGAACAAACTTTCGAGAAATGAAGAAGGAACGAGTTATGATTAAATCCAAAAAAATCTCAGTTTGCATTGAATGAGGGAAAACTATTGGGGCATATAGTAGCTAGAGAAGGAGTGAATATCGACCCTTAGAGAGTCGATATGATAAATGGTATTCCGCTGCCGATAAATAAGAAATAAATACAAGTCTTCCTTGGGAGAATAAATTTCTTAAGACAATTTATACCCAACTATGCTAAGATAGTCAGAAGTATCACTCACATGTTGAAAAATGACAACGAGGTAAAATGGGTTGCCTCATCTAGGGAATTGTTTATAAGGATCAAACGGGCCTTTGTCAAAGTGCCAGTCTCGGTTGGTCCGAATTATATAAATCCATTCTTCTTTTTCTCCTTTGTGTCTCCTCACACCATATTAGCGGTGTTAATGCAAAAGAACGACGATGTACATGAACAACCCATCACGTTCTTCAGTCAAGTGCTCAGAGACGCGAAGTTGAAATACAATAAATTGGAAAAGCAGGCATATACCCTGGTCAAGGCCTTGAAGGCTTTTCGTGTAAAGGACCCTCCTCAATTCGCTCTCATTGTCTCAGTTATTTGGTCAGTCCCCCAGTTTTACTTATTTCACAGTTTAACTCTCCTTTGTTTAAAAATGAAAAATTCTTCCCCTAAGACTTCTCAGGCCCGAGAGGTCAGGATCTCCTCTAGCCCTGACCCACTCATGTACGCCCAAGCTAAGATTTGTGACCCTATTTACCCTTTCAACGTAGCAAATAAGCACCATAAGCTCATGGGTTATAAGTGGCGTGGTGAATATTTGTTTAGGGTGGTAGAGTCAGGATTATACTATCAAATAGCTCCCTCAGTCCATCATTTCCCTAAATTTATCTCCTGGCTTGCTAATGCATACATTAAACAAAAGGGATTTTTCCTCTCCTCACATGGAAATAAGATACTTGAAATCACCCCCTAGTTAATCTGAAAAGCCCTGTGTTACCTACCCTCTCAGGATTGCCTTGAATTCTCTGATTTAACCCTCATGTGTCACTTCTCGAACCTCCCTCTTGAGAAGCAGAGGTATCTCCTCTAATTAATCACAGTCTCAAAAGTGTCTGTCCTGCCCCCCACTGAAAAATTCCCACTATCCCACTTTCGTGATACCGTCCAACCAGTCCTGGAAATTATCTCAAGTATGTTTGGGCAGGACAATGCCAATTGGGCCACTAAGGCCTGCTTAGGTTTTTTTGACCTCATGATGCAACCATGAGTCTTACTTGACATCCCCTCATTTCTGGCCTCTGCCATCCAAGCCCACTTCGAAGACTTGTCAACCTCAAGTTGTTTCAATTACTACTCACCAGTGTTTTATCTGTTCCTGTTCACGCATGCCAACAAGTTAAATGGCTTAGGCCTAGACAAGTGTTCTCAGAAAGGGAGCAAGCCAAAATCGGTGTTTTATTGGACCCTCTCGGTTTGACAACAACCCAAGGGAAAGGGTTATGAAAAATTCATCACAGACATCATGTCTAGGGCCTAAACAATTATACATAGGACCCCTCTGCCCAGGATTTTTCCTGAACATAAATAGTTGCTCTAGTTCAGTGATACAGATTTCGTAGGAGATTGGTACCTGTTCAACAATCACACTTAATTAAGAGTTTATGGTTGTGAGCTTCCTCCTTTCCACTTGTCAATATTCATGCCCATGAGAATCTTCGCTCTCGATTTCATTAAGAAAATCATGAGCGCAAACCAAATTCATTTTGTGCCTGCAAAGAAAGGCCATAACTTCAAAATCCCAATCATGTTAGGGTCATTTACCATAAATTCACAACATGCATTCTCTCTGGTTGAGGAGCTTCTACACAAGATAAACTTCCGACAATGATACACATGGCATTACGATCCTAAGGAAGTCATTACACAAAGGAGGAAGAATATTAAGTCCTCAGCTTATGAACATGAGCCTAGACCAAATATTGAATGGAAAAATAATTTTGACTCATCGCCTTTGGATACAGGGATGGATATTGGCTCCCCACTTGCAGACGAACCACTGATGAGAGACAATGTGTAAGAAGAATAAGGAACCAAAAGTGAAGGGGAGTTCTTGGAGTAGGAGGACTACGTACAAGTAGGGGAATTCATCGAGGTGGAGGAAGAGGGCCATGTTAGTAAAAAAAACTAGGACAGAAGGACCTGAAGGGCAGATCACTAAGAAACCAGATGAGGTGGTCCCGACTTACATAGACCGAGGTAAGAACAAGCCAATTTTTCTTGTTTCTTTGGATGATGCCTCCTCATAAGCACCATCTTCTTCTTCACAGGTAATCGCCCCAAGTGACAGCCCCTGAGAGACTGAGATAGGTATAGGGATGGAATGGCCTTTTTGAGAAAGAATCAATGAAAAGAGCCAGTCAGCCAGGGAAAAGTTGAAGGCAGAGTTGGCTTAGCATATAGACACACACCACACCAAACTATTAGCGGCACTGCACATGGAGAATTACTAATTGGTGATTTCAGTGCAACACCCAGCCTCTCAACGTCTTCCTCCTGGAAAAAAATACAAATCACTAGAGATGATCCTGGACTTGGCCTCTATCCCCCTACAAGATAATTTAAATCTCCATCAGGCTATTGGGGATATGCTGCATAATGAAGCCTTGAAGCACACCCTGGCCTTGGAAAGAGTGCAAAATGAACTGGAAAATACAATGGAAACTCTCAAAAGGGAGAGGGAAAACTCCAAGGCTCTCTCTCGACAACTCGTGCACTATAAAGAAATGATGAAAGGGAAGGGGACTGAGAAGCAGTAGTCCATGAAAAATCTTCTCCAGAAGGAAGAGTTATAAGTACAGGATCTCTGTCAAAGATTGAAAATACCTGGCTCAGAACACATTCAAACTCCCGAGCTCGCTTAAGTAGAGAAGGAAAAGGAAGTTTTGTCTACCCTGTTGGTCCAGAAGAACGATGAGGTAGTGGATTTAAAGATGAAGTTGGTATATTTGAAACAATAGCTGGATAGCCACGTCTGTATAGTATCCATACCAGAAGACCCACATAACCCCTCAGAGCAGTTGACCAAGGCACTCACCTAGCTGAAAGTCTCAGAAGATAAGGCCTGGATAGTGCGCAAGTACCTAGAAGAGTCTAAGAAATTTTTTGTCGATAAGGATAAGAAAATCTCTTCACTGGAAATGGAGGTTGATGCCGGTCGTAGAGAGGTACAGGAGTTGAAAAAATTATTCAAAGATCTTAAAATTCACCTAAAGGGGAATATGGCACTAGTAGAAGCCAAGAAGATGGTATGGGATGACATTATGAAAGAGGTAAAATATCACTGGGATTATATAAATCTGGATAATGATAAGAAGATAGCACTCATGTTTTGAATTGGTTCGCAACCTTAAATCACGTTCCATGTAATCCCACCGTTGTATGTCTCTTCCATACTATCATTTCTTCTAATCCTGGACGACTCAGATTCTTAGTTATTATAAGCACCATCTCGTTGGGATTACTTCTTAAAAATCTTCATTACACAACCCTCTTAGATTGAAGTCTATTCATTGGTTTAAGTTTGGCCTTGTCGATGTAGTCCAGTTTTATACAATTTCTCAAAGCCCTTTTGTAGTCCTAATGTCTCTATAAGATCAGCATCAAGAACCTTCATTATTCTTGAACCGCTATACCATAAATTTCTTGAATCAAATAATCTAGAGGAAATTGTGAGTAAGATCATTATCCTCTGATTTTAATATGTCCTAGCCACTAGTCTCTTGACAACCCGTGTGTTGTCTCTAGGAGTAACACCATCTTTTTGGCATCGTTTCGAGGGAAGGAATTAGAAAACCTTTCCCTAGGATACAACATAATCCACCCTTCAGTTAGGTGAGAAATAAGGGTTGGGGGTTGTATATATCTCACCTTGGCAACTCCATTGCTATAAAATTCAAAGTATAAGTAACCCTAGCTTTCACCAGGCCTCACACCCAGTCATATACCACTCAGTAAAGAACACCCCCTATATCTGACCCTGAGAGAATAATCTTCAAGAGAATTTGGAAGGAAAAGGTCCCCAATCAATCTGATCTACCCCCTTTCTACTTTGAAGCATATTCCTCCACACAAAGAGTTGACATATGTGGCACGGATTCTGTCGCCCGAGTTTTGGAATACCGCCTAATGTCTTGCATCCTTATAAAAAATTTGTGAAAGACGAGGCAAATTCCACTGATTGTTCCATTCCTAGGTTTCACCCCACACCCGAGGTCTAAGAGGTTAAAGAGATCCCATTAAATCACCTCCACCTCCATATAAATACTCTGTCCTCGCAGAATATACTTGTCATCCCCCATATTTTGCATCAGCAAATTTAGATCATAAATCTTCCCCCTCCCATGAAAAACATGGTGATACCTAGCTTTCTGATGAACAATTACGCCCCCTTGGCTCTTCCCCAATTACTGAATGACATGCCTCAAGACTATCTGAAGCTCATTCCTCAATTCATGGGAGAAGATAACATTGCGACGCAGAGACACCTTGAAAACTTTTGTGCTTTTTCAGAAAACTTAAATGTGGAACACCTAGATGTGGTTTTGAGACTCTTCGTCCAGTCTCTAGATGGCGAGGCTTGGAAATGGCTTAAATCCTTAATAGATCATTCCGTCCACACCAAGGAAGAGATGGAAAATTCCTTTACACAAAAATGGGGAGAGAAGAGGGATTATGGATACATCCTCACTGAGTTTAATGCTATGAAGAAGAAACACAATGAGGATGTCACAGATTGTATTAAGAGATTCAACAAACTATACAATAATATACGTGTAGAGATAAAACCTCCTCAAGCTGGTGCTAAGGTAGTATTCACTGAGGCCTTTGAACTTGAGTTTGGATTCACCCTCTAATAAAGGAAGTTTATATCCCTAGATCAGATCTAAACTGATGCATTTGAAGTAGAAGCCAACTTCGCTTATACGGGGAAATTCAAGGGAAAGTTGGACCAGGGAGATAGAAGGAGGGGCAAGGAGGAAGCTACCACTTCGAATCAGGAGGGAGAATCTCAGGATCACATAATAGAATAAATGAACAAGTTAATAAGAAATCTATTCAACAAGCTGGTCAATCTTGAACTACAGACGAAGATTTCCCCTCCCTGCTCAAATCAAATGGTTCCTAGTTGAGGTTTCAACCGTTAGTACCACAAACCTCCTCTGAAGCTATTACGGAGGAAAATAAAGGAGAAAAAGGGCCACATTCAACCTCCATTGTATTTACAAGGAGAGTTGGAGGGGCATACAGACAAGGTCGTAGACATTCAAGAGAATCAATTCTTTACTTACTCTGATGATGAAGAAGGTGAACTGACATTGCAAGAAGACGGGGAAGAACAGGAGGCCCCCCCAGATGATAAAGACATTGATAGATACTGCAGGAAGCTTTTGGATTTCAAGCAGGCTCAGCTGCATAAGAAATATGACCTCAGGTCTTCCCGAAAGAGAACTCGGATGCAAGCCCAAAATTAAGAGTCTGTGTCGAAATTCTATAACCCCCCCAACTACCCCTGATAAAGGTAAGAAGACGGTAGAACAAACCGATCATCAAAAGGCCACCATGTCCAACCCAACTGCTCAGGAATCTCAGACAGCTAAAGTCAAAAATTCCCCCATATTATCATCACCCTTGACTGACCATGATAGGGAACCAACCAAAGTACATCTTGTTGCAAATTGTCCTTCCACCTTTAATCTTCAAAAGGAATTAGAGAAATTCAATATCCTGGTACCCCTTACCGAATTTTTGAAACAACCGTCATATAAGGCTCAGGTGTCTTAATTCATGCACCGCTCCTGTGCAACCCCAATCCCAGACAATCTTAATATGTAGGAAGAGAGACCCATGGTCATTTTTGGACCTCATGTAGAAGAGCAAGACCCTTCGATGCCCCCGTTCTATGTGACTTTCGTAATCCATGATCTGCTACTTCATAACTGTATGTTGGACTCTGGAGCATCTCATAACTTGCTACCAATGTCTGTCATGGAACAACTGGGTTTGCAAATTACCAGGTCTTACAAACACTTGTACTCATTTGACTCTAAGAGAGTAAAATGCCTGGGGATGATAAAATATTTGGTGGTAAATCTTACTCAAATTCCAGCAAAAAGTGTGGTGATGGACATCGTGGTGGTGGACACATCAACTAAGTTTGGGATATTGTTTTCCATATCGTGGGGGTCAAAAATCGGAGGTTCGATAAAGAATTATTTGACTTAGACCACCATTCCCATTTTCAGTGGATAAGAACAAAGATTATATAGAGAATCAAGATTCATGAAGATGGTCACTAAGGTTGATGGATCTGCCAAATCTCCTTTATACAAGAAGGATTGTGAATTCTCCTGCTTAATGTTGGAAGAAGATGAATTGATTCTTGAGTAAACTAAGGTCACGTCCTCAAAGCAGATAGACTAGAAAAGGAAGGAAGTGAATTAAACTTGGACACTTGAATTTGACGAAGCCTATTCTAAGGAAGGAAATGGTGCTGACGTCCTATTGATATCGCTTGAAGGTTGTTTAATTTCCCTCTCTTTCAAACAAGAGTTTGAAGCCACAAATAATGTGGGCGAATATGAAGTGTTATTATTGGGGTTGCAATCAGCAAAAAACATGAAAATTCAGAGTCTGAAGGTGTTCGGAGACTCAGAACTAGTGGTGAAACAAGTGAGGAACCAATGCCAAGCAAAGCATCCTCAACTGAGGGCCTATAGGAATGAGGTATGGGATTTTATTGAAATTTTTTTATTAGCTTTCAATATTAAGTTTATGCCTCATGAAAGAAATAGGATGGCAAACTCACTAGCCATGGCAGCTATTAATTTCTGCCCCCCGCAAAACCCACTACTGAGATACAAAATTGAGGTTAGATACCGACCCTCCATCCCAGAAAATGTCAAACACTATCAAGTCTTTGAAGATGAGGAGAATATTAAGCATTTTCTAGGAAGAACATAATGTGCGGTGGGAGGAGACTATTGTTGGGCATAAATTTCTCCAATTGAAATGGAAAACCATCCCTAGGGGCCTAGTACCCCTGGAGAGGATTTTTAATAGAAATGATGTCCCTATTAATCCTAATAAGCCATAACCGGAGGAATAGGTGCAGGATTTCAACATCAGGACAGAGGAAGACCCCATGTTCATAAAATTATCTAAAGAAGTCCCCAAGAAGTTCAAAAAATGATACTTGGAGTGTTTTAGATCTTATAAAGACGTATTCGCCTGGTCTTACCAGGATTTAAATACATTCGATGTGGATATCATACAACATAAAATTCCCCTGAAAGAAGAGGCCAAACCTCATAAACAAAAGTTTCAGCAAATCAATCCCCTCTTACTCCCTGCCATTGAGAAAAAAATAAAAAATATATTACAAGCAAAGATCATCGTACCCCTACGGTATTCTGCATGGGTGGCAAACTTGGTACTGGTAAGAAAGAAAAGTGGGGAAATCAGGTTATGCGTGGACTTCCGGAATCTAAACAAGACATCACTGAAAGACAACTAACCCCTGCCAAAATAGACCATACTTTACAGAAGGTGGTAGGATCCACCCATATGTCCATGATGGATGGATTCTCAAGGTATAATCAGGTAGCAATGCATTTGACAAATAAAAAGAAAACAAAATTCACCACGCCCTGGGGAACCTTCATGTATGCCTGAGTGCCTTTTGGTCTCATAAATGTGGGAGCCACGTTCCAGCGAGCCATGGAAATCGCAAGTTTGTAGTTGTATACTTGGATGACATTACAGTTTTCTCTAAAACAAATGAAGACCACATTGAGCACAAGGAACAAAATTTCGAGAATTGAAGAAGGAATGAGTTGTCATTAAATCCAAAAAAATCTCATTTTGCATTGAAGGAGGGAAAACTATTGGGGCATATAGTAGCTAGAGAAGGAGTGAATATCAGCCCTTAGAGAGTCGAGATGATAAATGGTATTCCACTGCCGATAAATAAGAAATAAATACAAGTCTTCCTTGGGAGAATAAATTTCTTAAGACAATTTATACCCAACTATGCTGAGATAGTCAGAAGTATCACTCACATGTTGAAAAATGACAACGAGGTAAAATGGGCTACCTCATCTAGGGAATCATTTATAAGGATCAAACAGGCCTTTTTCAAACCGCCAGTCTCGGTTGGTCCAAATTATATAAATCCATTATTCATTTTCTCATTTTTGTCTCCTCACACCATATTAGCAGTGTTAATGCAAAAGAACGACGATGGACATGAACAACCCATCGCATTCTTCAGTCAAGTGCTTAGAGTCGCGTAGTTGAAATACAATAAATTGGAAAATCAGGCATATACCCTGGTCAAGGCCTTGAAGGCTTTCCGTGTATACATTTTACAATCTCCTGTTACGGCTTACGTACCCACTGCAGTTGTGAAAGATATCTTGATACAAAGTGGTAGCGAAGGAAATAGAGGCAAGTAGATAGCTAATATGCAGGAATATAAGATGGAAATTAAGCCCACGATTATCAAGGGGCAAGGGTTGGCAAAGATCCTGTCAGAGTCAAATTTCCAAGCCCTGGGGATAAATCTATCAACAACAGTCAGGGGCGAAGAATACGGGGGTAAATATTTACACTCTAGAATAGAAACCTTGACACAGATGACCCATGTCAAGTATCTGGTGTCCCCTTGGTACAACGACATAGTGGAATACTTGCAGACACTGAGGTTTCCACCAAAATTTGACAAGGTAAAGTACCATGCTCTGAGGTTGAGGTCCCAAAGGTTCATAGTGGCAAATGGGTGCCTATATTGGAAGGACCTGGTGGGAATATTACTACTATTCCTAATGGAGGAGGAGACCGAGGAGGTGATGGTCGAGTTCCAGAGCAGTGTATGGGGCAGTCATTACAGTTGGAGAGAAACCGCTCAAAAAATACATAAAGTAGGTTTCTTTTGGCCTAAATTGTTCGAATATGTCCAAGCACATGTCAGGGCTTGCGAAAAGTTTTAATCTTTCACTGAGAAATGAAAGCTCGCACCTCTCCCACTCTTTCTGTTTCACGTGGAAGAACCATTTAAGCAATGGGGAATTGACTTCATTGGTGAAATTCATCTGGCGTCCAACAACCAACAAAGGTAGATCCTAACTTCCACTTATTACTTTACAAAGTGGGTCGAGGCTATGCCAGCCAGGAATTCCACAGATGCAGTAGTGATAAAGTTTTTAGAAGACAATATACTTTCCAGGTTCAGGTGTCCAACGAAAATAGTAACTGATAATGCCCAGGCTTTCAAATCTGCAAAGTTCGTAATCTTCTATCAAAAATATAATATCTTGCTTGGACATTCAACTGCCTACTACCCCCAAGTAAATTTTTTGGTCGAGTCATCTAACAAGACCTTGGTCAGGATTTTAAAGAAAGAAATAAGTGAGAATCAAAATAATTAGGACACCCAGTTGAAATTTTCTTTATGGGAAAGCCAAGTTACAACCAAAAGGTCCACAATTAAATCCCCTTATAATTTTGTATATGGCAGAGTAGCAGTATTTCATGCACAACTGGCATTTCCAGTGGCATGACTCTTGCAAGATAATGAGGAAGAACCAAACGCTCTCACGAGCATGATGAACAAGTTGGTTGAACTTCATGAGAGCAGGGAACATGTGAATCATAAAATGACGAGTTATCAAGACAACATGAAAGCCTTGTTTGACAGGAAAGCCAAGGATAAAGGTTTCCAGCCAAGGGATTTGGTGTTAAGATGGGATGTGAGAAGGGTCGATAAAGGGAAGCACTAAAATTTCAACCCACTATGGTTTAGACCATTTAGGATTTCAGAAGCCAAGGAAAATAACACTTTCCTACTCGAGAATTTGGAAGGCGATATACTTGAGATGCCCGTTAATGGGTAGTTCCTCAAGTTCTATTTCCAACATTGAAAAGGTACCCCTGGTCCATTGTACATACCACCTCACTGTAAATAATATGATTTCATATCTGTATGTCACCTCTTTTATTATCATTCCAAGTATGATTGAAATAATATGACTCCATGCCCAAAAGTATGTAGAAATATGGTCTACAGGTTCTCAACATGCAGATCGTCGTACGTTGTCCCCAATTGGAGCCAATGTTTACATGCTAACCTCAAAAAATTTGTCAAGGAGCTAAAAGAGGAGAAATTCCACACATTAAGGCCAAAAAATGCATGAATGGTGCATGAGGATCACCACGCAGTTCAGTCAGGCCACTAGTGTGCGTGCGACCACTGCACAGATTGGTTAAGGAACTAGCATGCACATAGTCACTATGCAAGTCGACCAAGTAATCGATGCGCGCATTCCGACGGGTGCCAGATTGCAAGCAGAGGATGAAGCTGACCCCCCAGAGAGGTTGACGTTAGCCGACAGGCCAACCAATAAGAGGCATTCTAGGGGTTGGCTATGAAGGGTTGGAAGGCCCTCATGGCCCTCCAAAAAGAATGGTGGGGACCACACAAGCAAAGCTCGAATAAAGCAAGCGGTAAGGTAAGACTTGAACGCGACGTGTCCCACACGCCTGGCACAAGGCCTCTCACCTACCCAGTCTCCCTCACCCAATCCCCATGCGACACGTGTTAGTCGGCTGACATAATCCTAACGTCAGCCCTCCAGTTGTCCATCCTTCGTCCTAAAAAGGGTTGTTCCCTTCGCATTTTTTGCCTAACCGTTGTATTTTTTTGTTTGTGTTGTTACCAGTTCGGAGCCCGGGTAAAGGACCAGTCTCGTGCACACGCCTCTGTAGAAATTTGCTGAATAATGATTAATTATCCACCGAGACTATCCTGATCACATACAATTCAAATTTATATGCAACACATAATCTCTTCCACTCAGATCATCAAACATGCGGAAATAAAATCAAGCGATAGCACATCATTTCATCATACACATTAACACAGTATGTATGGGGAAAGCTTATAGCTGAAAACCCCGCAGCTATTGTGTATATTATAATGGAGAAATCATGTAACAAACTCAGTACAATACTCCTCACAAGTACTCAGTACTATCTCATGAAGTTACACACAAACTAGCTCAGTTTTGAACAGGTTATTGGTTCAAAACTCACCGCCAATTGCCTTGCCTCTATTGCGCAATCCAGGCCTGTCTATATAGAGATCCAAGGTTCGAATCTCCTTGGCTTGACAGTGCAATCATCATGGGCAATTCCTCCAAGTGTGGTGCAAATCTCATGCACAACTGATGTCGCCACTGATAGCTAACTCCACCTTTTCATCTACCTCTTTCACTGGTCTCCACTGAACTGTCCATGCACTGTAGTGAACTGATGTGTTCTTGAGTTGAATAATGAGTTACTAATTAATGAATTAAGTAATATTTAATTCACTCCACTCATAACTAGTTGATTAGCTAGTTAAACTAATCTCAACTAGTTCAACTAAGTTAAACCGAACACAACTCCACTAGCTGTCTCATTAACTCCACCAAACTTCTGCCACTGAAGTCCTAACTGAAGTCAACCATGCATGTGCTCACCAAACCCTTAGGAATAGCGTAATTCCTCTTTCAGATGCATGAGCCACTTCCAAGGCTCGAACTGAAGTGCTCCAAGAGAGTAAACTGAAGTTTATAGTCCAAATATTATTAAGGGTAAATAATATTTGACTTCCCTATTTTTAGGATAGGCAGTCTAAAAATAGACTTCGACCTATCGACCTATAGGTCAAAAAAATAGAGTCCCATCTGTTTTACCAACATGACCAATACTCCCAAGAATAACATACTGCAACCCCTGGACCATGCTCCATATGTCTAAAAATAGACTTTGCGCCAGAATTCGCCTGCGGGCCCACTTAGTGAAGGCGACTTCATTTCACTAAGCTCCATCATCTTGCTGCATTTTCAACAGCCTCTCCTCAAGTCGCTCTCATCGTCTCAGGTATTTGGTTCTTCCCCCAATGTTATTTCTTTCACAGTTTAACTCTCCATTGTTTAAAAATGAAAAATTCTACCCTCGATACTCCTCAGGCCCAAGAGTTCAAGATCACCTCTGGCCCTAACCCACTTATGGATGCCCAAGTTCAGCTTTGTTACCATATTTACCCTTTCAACATAACAAACAATCACCATGAGCTCATGGGTTATAAGTGGCAGGGTGAAGACATGTTTAGGGTGGTAGAGTCGGGATTATACTATCAAATATCTCCCTTGTTCCATCATTTATCTGAATTTATCTTCTAGCTCGTTGATGCATACATTGAACAGAAGGGATTTTTCCTCTCCTCACATGGAAATAAGATACTTGAAATCACCCCCCAGTTAATTCGAATCCCTGTGCTACCCACCCTCTCAGGATTGCCTCAAATTTTCCGAGGTAACCCTCATGTGTCACTTCCTGTACCTCTCTCTTGAGAAGCATAGGTCTCTCCTAGAATTAATCATAGTTTCTAAATTGTTCGTCCTACCCCCCACTGAAAAATTCCCGCTATCCCTCTTTCGGGATACCGTCCACCCTGTCCTGGCAATTATCTCAGGTATATTTGGGCAGGATAATGCCAGTTGGGCCACCAAGGCCTACTTAGGTTTTTTTGACCTCATGATGCAATCATGAGTCTTACTTGACATCCCCTCATTCCTAGCCTCAGCCATCCAAGCCCACTTCCAAGACTTGTCAACCTCAAGTTGTTTCAAGTACTACTCAGTGGTGTTTTATATGTTCTTGTTCACGCATGCCAACAAGTTCAATGGCTTAGGCCTAGAAAAATGTTTTCAGAAAGGGAGCGAGCCTAAATCCGTGTTCGATTGGAACCTCTCGGTTCGATAACAACCCAAAGGAAATGGCTATGCAAAATTCATCATATACTTCATGTCTAGGGCCTATACAATTGTACGTGGGGCCCCTCTACCAAGGATATTTCTTGAACTAAAAGAGCTTCTCCAGTTTAGCAAGACAAATTGCATAGGGGATTGGTACATGTTCGAGGATCACACTGAATTCAGTGTTTATGGCTATGAGATTCCTCCTTTCCACTTGCCAATATTCATGCCCATGAGAATCTTCGCTCCCAAGTTCATTAAGAAAATCCTAAGCACAAACAAAATTCATTTTGTGCCTGCAAAGAAAGGGCATATCTTCAAAATATTGAGCGTAGTGGGGTCATTTACCATAAATTCACGAAATGCATTCCCTCTGGTTGAGGAACTCCTACAGAATATGAACTTCTAGCAAGGAGACACATGGCATTACGATCCTAAGGGATTCGTTACACAAAGGAGGAAGAGTATTAAGTCCTCAGCTTATGAACATGAGCCTAGACAAAATACTAAATGGAAAATTAATTCTGACTCATGGCCTTTGGATACAGAGATGGAGACTAGCTCCCCACTTGCAGATGAACCACTGATGGGAGACAGTGCGCAAGACAAAGAAGGAACTAGAGGTGAAGGGGAGTTCTAGGAGTAGGAATACTACATACAAGTAGAGGATTTCATCGAGGTGGAGGAAGAGGGCCATGTCGGTAAAAAACCTAGGACAGAAGGACTTGAAGGGTAGGTCACTGAACAACCGGATGAGTTGTTCCCAGCTTACATAGACCGAGGTGAGAACAATCCAGATTTTCTGGTTTCTTTGGATGATGCCTCCTCACAGGCACCATCTGCTTCTTCATAGGTAATCACCCCATGTGACAGCCCCTCAGAGACTGAAACAGGTACAAGGATGGAATGGCCTTTAGGAGAAAGAATCAACGAAAAGAGCCAGTAATCCAGGGAAAAGTTGAAGGCAGAGTTAGGTCAGAATATAGAGAGACACCACACCAGAATATTAACGGCCCTAGACATGGAGAATGACCAATTAGTGGTTTCAGTGCAACACCCATCCTCTCACCCTCTTCCTCCTCGATCAAAATACAGAGTAGTAGAGATGATCTTAGACTTGGCCTCTATCACCCTACAAGATAATTTAAATCTCCATAAGGATATTGGGGATATGCTACAGAATGAAGTCCTTAAGCACACCCTGGCCCTAGAAAGAGCGCATAATAAACTGGAAAAGATGGTGGAAACTCTCAAAAGGGAGAGGGAAAACTCCAAGGCTCTCTCTCGAGAACTCGCACAATATAAAGACATGTTGAAAGGGAAGGGGACTGAGAAGCACTCGACCACGCAAACTCTTCTCTAGAATGCTGAGTTAGAAGTGCAGGATCTCCAGCGAAGATTGAAAATATCTAGCTCGAAACACATTCAGACTCCCAAGCTCACTCCAGTAGAGAAGGAAAAGGATGCTCTGCCTACCCTACTAGTCTAGAAGAACGATGAGTTAGTGTATTTAAAGAGGAAGCTAGAATAATTGCAAAAATAGCTGTATATCCATGTCTGTATAGTACCCATACCAGACGACCCACATAACCCCTCAGAGTAGTTGATCAAGGCACTTGTCGAGCTGAAAGTATAAGAAGATGAGGCCTAGATAGTGCGCAGGTACCTGGAAGAGTCTAAGAAAACTTTTGCCGATAAGGATAAGCAGATATTGTTATATAACCAGCTCCAAAAATAGAAGAAAAAAGATAGAAACGCCTTAGAAATGAGCCACTTCGAGGGGGCAACCTCCAATACATTACATAAATTAACGATTCTTGGATGATACAATTTTCAAAACCTCCTTTCTATATATAGGATTCCATGGGGCCATAATGTAATCCTAGTGGGCCACAATGTAATCCTAGCCGACCTAACAATAATAATTTAAGGGCACAATAATAACAAAATGGGGGTTACAAGGGTACAATAATAACAATAAGGGGGTTACACTAACAAAAATAAGGGACTATACTAGTAATATAGGGACCTAACATGCCCCTCTCCTTCAAAGAAGTGTTGTCCTCAACGCTTGAGTAGCTCTGGGTGCTTCTGTATAAAATTCTCATCCTCCCATGTAGAATCTTCAGTGGGTAAGTTCTTCCACTTGATGAGATACTCTGAAATTGATCGATTCCGTAGCTGTCGAGTGCTTGTTTCCATGACCGCTTCAGGTTCCAATATGATTTTTCCTTCCTCATCAAGTTATGGAAATATTGTTTGAACTGGAAGATTTTCACCTATAACCTTCTTTAAGCATGAAACATGGAAAACTGGATGTACTCGTGAAGAAGCAGGAAGCTCCAATTTGTGTGCCATAGTACCAATCTTTTGCAACACCTTGTAAGGACCATAGTACTTTGGCGATAATTTATTATCCTTCTTAGCTTGCTTGAGGGACATTTGTTTGTATGGTTGTAGCCGTAAAAATACCCAATCTCCTACATCAAAACTTCTCTCACTGTGATGTTGATCTGCCTATTGTTTCATTCGATTTTGTGCCAAATTCAGGTTATCCTTTAAGAGTTGGAGAACTTCTTGCTGATGCTCAATGTGATCTTCCACTTCTTGAACCTTCTAATTTTCCCTTAAATATGATGTGATGGATGGTGGATGATATCCATAAAGTGCCATAAATGGGGTCATTTTTGCTGTAGTATGGAAAGAAGTGTTATACCACCATTCAGCGAGAGGTAACCACTTGACCCATTGTGTTTGTTTATCAGATACAAAACAACGAAGATATCCTTCCAAACATTTATTTACTATCTCTGTTTGACCATCAGATTGAGGATGATAAGATGAGCTATGAGCTAATTGAGTACCCAAACAAGAAAATAACTCCGTCCAAAAATTTCCAGTAAAAATGGGATCTCTGTCGCTCACAATAACCCTTAGGCTTCCATGTAGCTTTTGAATTCTGTCCATAAATGTAGTAGCAATTGTACTTGCTTTAAATGGATGAGATAATGCACAAAAGTGTGCATACTTGGTAAGTCTATCAACTACCACCATGATGACACTCTTTCCTTCGGACTCAGGTAAACCTGTGATAAAATCCATTGAAATCTCCTCCCAACGTTGACCTGGAATGGATAAAGGTTGTAGAAGTCCTGGGGTCTTAATTGTTTCCACTTTATTCTGCTGGCAAACCAAACATTCCGCCACAAACTTTCGAATATCGGATTTAAGGCCATCCCAAAAAAATTCTTTCTTCACCCTATGGTAAGCTTTTAAAAATCCTGAGTGTCCTCGTAAAGGAGAAGTGTGCAATTCCAGAAGAATATTTTGTTTTAGTTGGGAATTCTTATAAAGATATAAGTGATCTTTGTACCATAAGGAATCATTTTTCCAACTAAATGTATCAGATGTACTAAGATCTTGCTGCAACTTTTGAATGAGTGTCCATACATCTTTTTCCTTCTTCAATTCATCTCTTGCTTCAGTTATCCAATCTGGTTGGATAATAGAAATGGCACAAAGCAATGCTTCCACCTCTTCATTCTTTCTTGAGAGTGCATCTGCAACAACATTAAGCTTTCCCTTTTGTAGATTATTTCAAAGTCATAACCCAACATCTTTGTGACCCATTTTTGCTGCTCTTCTGAAGATAGTCTTTGTTCCAAAAAGTGTTTAAGACTATCATGATCAGTTTTTACCTTGAAGTGTCTTCCCATTAGGTAGGTTCGCCATTTCTTTAGTGCATGTAGTATTGCTAACATTTCCTTCTCATAAATAGGTTTCTGTAAATACTTTCCTTTGATTGGACGACTTTCAAAAGCGATGGGTCTTCCTTCCTGCATTAAAACTGCACCAATTCCATTTCCTGAGGCATCACATTCCACAATAAAGGTTTTTGTGAAGTCTGGTGTAGCTAAGACCGGTGCTAGACACATTGCCTCTTTAAGACGTTCAAAGGCCTTAGTTGCTTCAGGAGTCCATGAAAATGCATCTTTCTTCAATAATGTTGTTAGAGGTGCCGCTATTCTCCCATAATTCTTAACAAACTTGCGATAATACCCTGTTAACCTGAGAAATCCTCGCAACTGCTTTATGGTTGTGGGGACTTTCCATTCCTTAATAGCTTTAATTTTGTTAGGGTCTACTTTAACACCCTCGTGAGATACAATATGACCCAGATATTCCACCTCTTGTACTCCAAAGAAACATTTGGAATTTTTTGCATATAATTGTTTCTCCTGCCATAGTTTGAGCACCCTGTCAACATGTTCAACATGATCCTTCCAAGACCTGCTGTAGATTAGTATATCATCAAAAAATACTAGCACAAATTTTCTAAGGAAGGGTTTGAAAATGGAATTCATCAACCCTTGAAATGTAGAAGGTGCATAGGTAAGGCCAAAAGGCATGACCAAAAATTCATAATGACCCTCATGAGTTCGAAATACTATTTTTGGAATATCTTCAGTCTTCATTCTAATTTGATGATATCCTGAACGAAGATCCAACTTGGTAAAATAAATTGCTCCATGTAATTCATCCAATAATTCATCACTCACGGGAATGGGAAATTTGTCTTTAATGGTGAGCTTATTGAGCTCCCTATAATCCGGACACATTCGCCATGATCCATCCTTCTTGTGTACCAATACTACAGGAGCAGAGAAAGAACTTTGACTAGTTTGAATTATACCCGCCTCTAACATTTCTGCAATCATACGTTCAATTTCGCTCTTTTGGAAGTAAGGATATCTATAAGGCCTGATGTTTGGAGGAACACTTCCAGGAATCAAATGAATAGCATGATCATGATCACGAATAGGTGGGAGTCCTTTGGGAGTTTCAAACACCTTGGAATGATTGTCCAAGACTTGTTGGAGATCTGCAGAAATAGATGATTTTGATGTCAAAACTTCTAGTGAGCATAATTGTGCAATTACGCCTCATTGTTCTTTCTTTAGAAGCTTTGTCATGAAATTAGAGTTTATTATCCTTCTCGGCTTCCCTTTAATACCCCGTAATTCGTCTTCCTTTCCTTCTGAAAAAAATTTCAAGAAAAGTTCTTGAAAATTAAAAGCTACCGTCCCCAAAGATTGTAACCATTGTACTCCTAGTACAACATCAGCACCTCCCATGGGAATGGAAAGCATTGGACTAGTCAATACATATTCCCCCATGGTTAGCTTGATATTATGGCATTTTCCAGAGCAATTTATAGTTCCTCCATTTGCAACCATCACTTGACATTCTGGTGCTGGGTATAGGAAACAATTTAATTCCTTGGCTACCTTACAATGAATAAAAGTATGGGTGCTACCTGAATCAATCAACACTATTACCTTTCTCTTCTTGATTTGTCCTTTTATCTTGAGAGTTTGAGGAGTGGTAATTCCTGCCAGTGCATTACACGATATGGTTGGGTTCATTTCTTCCTCTTCTGGGGCTGGTTCCTGGTGTATATCCTCTTCTTGTTCATTTTCTTCTTCCTCTTCACAATCTATGTAAAATAATTTCTTCTCAGCGCACTTATGACCTTTAGTGTATTTGCTATCACAACTGTAGCAAAGCCCTTTTGCTCTTTTTTCTTCCAATTGTTGTGGTGTCAACCTTGTAGGTTGTGGAAATCTAGGCGTAGAAACACTTCCTTCTTTATAGAATTGAGTGGTAAGCTTCCTTGTCGCCATAATTTTACATTCAACTTTTCTTGCCAACCTGAATGCCTTCTCCAATGAATCAGGTTCCAAAACGCGAACTTCATGTTGGATGTTATCCTTTAAAGTGCCTAGGAAGAGATCAATCCTGTGTTCCTCTGTAAGATAAGTTACCCTTATATTCAATTTTTGGAAGTCCTCAATGTGCTGCCCCACTAAACCCTTTTGTTTGAGATTTATCAATTGGCTAAAGAAGGTGTTGCTCTTTGTATCCTCATAATGTGCTATCATTTCCTCCGTAAAAATTGACCAAGTGATAATTTTTTTACGGGAGCAAAGCCATCGATACCATACAAATATATTTTGTTCTAAATTTAAAGTTTCAATGCGTACCTTTTGTGTTTTTTGCAGTTTATGGAGATCAAAATATTGCTCCATCTGTAGTATCCATGTTACACAATCCTTTCCATCAAAATTCCTCATATCCATTTTTGGAATATAGTGGTTCTTCCCACCAACATTAGAGTTTATGAAATCACAAATAAAATTTATTTTGTTCTCATCATGAGGTTCTTCTACTATCTTTTCACCATTAGGAAACATTTCTTGTATCAACTTTGTCAAACCTTCGATGTCTGATTTTAGATCATTCTTCATATTTTCCATGTTGTCTTTCATGTCATCCATCTTAGCTTCCATGCCAGCTTCCATGCCATCCATCTTAGCTTCCATGCCTTTCTTCAAACCGTCCATCTTCGCTTCCACGCCTTTCTTCAAAACTTCCATTTCATTTTTTGTTGCTCTTTGCGAGAGTGAAATTTGTTGTACTTGCTCTTGTAATTTTGATAGATCATGTTGCAATTCTTCGTCTTCATGAGTCATAGTAGAGCTTTCCAAAGGCTTAATGGGTGTTGAATTCTTTTTAGGGGCCATTTTATAATCCAATACTGATATCTATTCTACAATATGCCCTTGAAATCAATTCAACTTGATTCTTCAAACAAGACTTATGCAATTCGGAAAAAAATTACACACCTTTTACTTGCTTTTGAGGAGCTCGATATTGAAATTGGATTATCTCTGTGATTGCGGCTCTTCAATATCTGAAATTCAGCACTGAAGTAGCCCTCTAAATTCTCTTTTGAATGCCACAGGTCTGACTTGATTTGGATTCTCCAAGACAAAGTTATGTCCAATCTCCCACAATGACCTAATTATGGACTGGTTCAGTATAGCAAACTTGTACGACTTTCCACGTGTCACTGTTTCATCCTTCGCCTCTGAAATTGATAGCCAAGAAACTAAAGTCCGTGTACTTGCGACCAATTTTTACGGCACTCAAATCCGATGCTCAGAGAAAGAATTATTGAAATTTTCCCATGATCACCTCTTTGAGATGAAATTCGAGAGCCTGAAAAAGCACTACCTTCCACAGATCATATCTCCAAAATTATTTCGAACCAAGCTTTGAAATTTTTTGACGAGTTTCCTTAGGATTTCATATTTTCACCATAAAAATTTTAGATTCTTAACCTCAGTAGAAAAAAATTTACAGCGCAAATGCCATGGTGACCTGTTTAGGAGCCTAAAAAAAGACCTAACTTCCACAAATCATATCTCCAAAAATATTGCGAACCAAGCTCTAAAAGTTTTAGACAATCTTCCTAAGGATTTTGGCTTCACACCCTAAAAATTTCAGCTTCTGAAACTTCGTAGAAAAAAATTTATAGCGAAAATGCCACGATGACCTGTTTGGAGCAGCGAAACCCTAGAATCCAAAGCTCTGATACCAAATGTTGTGTAACCAGCTCCAAAAATAGAAGAAAAGAGATATCAATGCCTTATAAATGAGCCACTTCGAGGGGGCAACCTCCAATACATTACATAAATGAACAATTCTTGGATGATACAATTTACAAAACCTCCTTTCTATATATAGGAGTCCATGCGGCCATAATGTAATCCTAGTGGGCCACAATGTAATCCTAGCCGACCTAACAATAATAATTTAAGGGCACAATAATAACAAAATGGGGGTTACAAGGGTACAATAATAACAATAAGGGGGTTACACTAACAATAATAAGGGACTATACTAGTAATATAGGGACCTAACAGATATCTTTTCCGCAAATGGAGGTTGACACCAGTCACAGAGAGGTACATGAGTTGAAAAAAATCATCCAAAGTTCTTAAAAGCCACCTAAAGGGGAATATGGCATTGGTAGAAGCCAAGAAGATGGTATGGGATGACATTATGAAAGAGGTAAAATATCACTGGGAGTATATAAATCTAGCTAATGATAATAAGATCACCATTTACAACTATAATACTTAACTGGACTCAGGCCGACGGGAAGGGATTGAAAATGTAATGATTGCATGAAATTACATCTAGTTCGTGAACAAACTCTCGTCTGAGGAGTTAGGAATCCGCAGAGTGGTGGATCAGTTTGGGACAGTGATGGACATCATGAGAATGATACAGAAAGAAGATGCTCGGGATAAGGTTGTTGGGTGCCTGGGGATTGTTGCTTGAGGAGTGGAAGCTTTCAACAGTGAAATAGGAAAAGTCTTTGAGGTATGATTACCTACTTTCTGGGATGCACAAGGCACATTGATCCCCTCAACGAATTATGAGCAAATACTAGTGGAAATTAAATGTAGAGCTAACTCAACGTAGGAAAAAATGGCTTGGTTGAAGGCCAAAGCTTTGGTGGCCACTCTCAGAAAATAATTCATGCTTCTAGCCAAGGTAAAATGGCTCTTCTAGGCCAACCTGGATTACTTCGAGTTAACTCAACTCCATGCTCTATTTGAGCTTTTTAGCACGACACGCTGCCCTCGAAATTATGTGGAAAAGATGCTACGAACATGTCAATCTGCAAACAGCTTCCACTTTACAGCTGAGAGACCCCATGCCATCTCATCATCCAACCCAGCGCGATCGCAGAAATCAGGGCCTTATGCTACCCCTCGCCGCATCAGATAAATATTTCAAGATCTGGCCTATGTGGCCTTCATATATTTTTGTTTTTACTTTTACTTTGTCCTGATAGTGAAATTACGGTTTCGCTGTTGATATTTTAGTTTTTTTATTTTTGTTAGAGAGTCATGCTCGGATAATGCTCGATTTTGAATCATGATACTGAACTGTAAGAACAAGAAATAATATCTAGTGTAAAGCCCAAATAAAACTATATAAAAGGGAGAATCAGGGAAAAAAAAATGGTTCTGAATTTCGTCTAAGTTTTTGTTCCTATTTGTTATGAATGATGTATAAGCATTTTGGGTTATGAACTGCATATTTTGAGAAGCTTTATTGCGGCTAATATAATATAAATCCTATTTTCTGTAGAAATTTGAATAATTTGCTGAATTATTCACTGAGATTATCCTGATTACACAATATTAAAGCTTCATGCATAATACATAACCTCTTCTACAATTGATCATCAATACGCGGAAATATAAATCAATCGCATGCGCTCATTAAAACATAATCAAGCACACATATCAACACACGATGTAATGGGGAAAGAAATAGCTGAAAACCCCCAACTAGATGTATATTATAATGATAGAGAACATGTAACAATACATAGCACAAAGCTCTCACAACTCTCAGCACTATCTCAATGCTACACACAAAACTAGCTGAGAAATAGAACAAGTCACAGGTTCAAATCTCCTCCACAAGTCTTCCTGCCTCTACTGCGCAATCCAAGTGAGTAATGATGAGATCCAAGTTCGAATCCCACTAGCTCCAACTGTGCAATCCTCATTGGCAATCTCCATCAATGTGTGTGCAAATCTCATGCACAGCCAATAGTCATAACTGATAGTACACTCACCCTTTCACCCACCTCTAACACTGGTATCCACTGAACTGTCCATGCATTGCAGTTAAATGATGTGTTCTTTAGTTGATTTATGATTTATTAGTTAGTGAATTAATTAATAATTAATTCACACCACTCATCACTAGTGTATTTGTCAGTTAAATTAAATACAACTAGTTCAACTAAGTTAAACAGAACACAACTCCACCAATTGTCTCATCAACTCCACCAAACTCTGCCACATGAGTTCTAACTGAAGTCAACCATGCAATAGCTCAACTAACCCTTAGGAAAAGTCTATTTCCTTTTGTCAGCTGCATGTGCCACATCCAAGCATCAAACTGAAGTGTTCCAAGAGGATAAGATAATGTTTATAGTCTAAATATTATTAAGGGTTAATAATATTTGACTGTTCTATTTTTAGCCCGGTAGTCTAAAAATAGAGTCCATCTATTTTTTACAGCTGTCAAACAATCATCCATAAATAGCATCCTACCAACTCATAGACCATGATCCCCTATGTCTAAAAATAGACATAGTCTAAAAAAATAGACTTTTTGCGCCAGAAATAGCTGCGGGCCCACTTAGTGAAGGCGACTTCATTTCACTAAGCTCCATCATCTTGTTGCATTTCCACTCCTCTCAACAAGATATGATTCCATCCGCAACCCTATCTACTCTTGTGGTATTCGAATTTTCTCCTGGTGAGCGCCTTCGTCAAGATGTCAGCATCCTGATCCTCCGTGGGAATATATGAAAGTAACATGATTCTCTGCTGCACACAATCTCGGAAATGATGGTACCTGATGACGATGTGTTTGGATCTATCATGAAATACTGGATTAGTCGAGAGTTTGATGCAACTCTGGTTATCACAATAAATCACAATAGGATCCAAGTGTGACTCGAACAACCCAACCAGGATCTTTTTCATCCATATGGCCTCGAATGCAGCCAAGCTTGTTGCCATATACTCAGCCTCTGCTGAACTGAGTGCCACGGATCTCTGCTTCCTGCTGTACCAAGAAACTGTTGTCGACCCGATACTGAAGATCCCTCCAGATGTGCTCTTTCTGTCTGTTGGGCTCCCTGCCCAATCTGCATCCGTGAAGCCACAAAGCTTCACCTCATCCTCCTGTCTGTACCACAAGCCATATCCCGATGTGCCTCTAAGATAACGCAATACATGCTTGCCTGCCTTCCAGAAGAGCTTGGTAGGCTTAACCATAGCTTGCGAAAGCTGGTTAACAACATAGCATATATCGAGTCGTGTATTGACCAGATACATAAGCGACCCCACCAACTGTCGATAAACAGTGGCATCCACTACCTCCGCTGAAGTAGCATCCTCCTTCCTCCATCCACCAAGAAGAGGAGTATCAACAGGCTTGCAGCCATGCATGTTGAACTTCTCCAGTATCTCCCGAGCATACTTACCCTGAGAAACAAACAGTCCATCACTGCGCTGCCAAATTTCCAATCCCAGGAAATAATGAAGGAGGCCCAAGTCCTTCATCTCAAACTCTCTAGCAAGATCCTCCTTGCATGAAAGTATCAACAGCTCATCACCCGTCAAAATCAGATCATCTACTTACAGTACAATGATCAGCAACTTCCCCTCCACCATAATCTGGTACAGGTTAGGATCCGCCTCACTCTTGAAGAATCCAAGTCCAGTAAAATAACGGTCTATCCGTGTGTACCAAGCACGAGGTGCTTGTTTCAACCCGTACAGTGCTCTCTTGAGTCTGCACACATGCGACTCACTGCTGAAGATCTTGAAACCTTCAGGTTGCTCTATGTACACCTCCTCCCCAATGACTCCATTGAGGAACGCAGTCTTCACATCCATCTGATGGATGTGCCACCCCATCTGCGCTGAGAGAGCTAGGATCGTCCGTATGGAAGAGTACCTTGCGACAGGTGCAAAGGTCTCCTCATAATCGATCCCCTCGATATGTGAGAAGCCACGGGCAACAAATCTTGCCTTGTACTTCTCCACACTCCCGTTAGCCGCCTGCTTCACTTTGTAGATCCATCGCGAACCCACCACTGATTTCCCCTTCGGTCTTGGGACAATCTCCCATGCATTGTTTCTGACAATCGGATCATACTCTTCCACCATGGCATCTACCCATGCGGGGTCCTCCATAGATTCCTCAAAAGAGGATGGCTCTGTCACGACACATTTTCTCACAAGAGCCATGTATTCAGTGTACCGATCCGGTGACTGTCTCTGTCTGCGCTGTGTTGTAGGTGGTCCTACAACCTTCTCTGCATCTTGAGACAGTCGCTCAGCTTCTGTAGTGCGCTTGCACCCTCTGATGGTTGGCGCTGCATGAGTGGTATCTTCCACTCCATGAAATTCATTTTGTGGCTGATCCACATCCTAAAGCTCATCCTTAGGAACTAATAGCTCCTCATCTGCATGCAAGTGTGGCTCCCTCTTAAGCGAACACTTCATGGCTTTCTCCTCCTGAAATTTGATATCCCGTCGCTGGAGTCTTACGTATGCAGCAAATACACACAGTAGTTGTGAGGCATTTCGAGTGTACCCCACAATATCCCAGCCTCTGCCCGGTTGGATCCAAAACTAGCTTCACAGCATCCTTCGTCACATGCATGTAGACAGGTGAACCAAAAATCCTCAAATGGGAAATATCGGGTCTCTTACCAGAAAACGCCTCCTCCGGTGTACTCATGCCAAGTATCTTGTGAGGACAACGGTTCTGCACATATACTGCAGTATTGCATGCCTCAGCCCACAAGTGAAGGGGTAGGCCCTGATCATGCAACAATGCCTGTGAAGCACCCACGATCGTTTTGTTCTTCCGCTCAGCAACCCCGTTTTGTTGTGGGTTATGGGGTGCTAGGCTCTCTCCAAATTCCTTCTGCTTTACAAAAAGTCCTTGAATTAAGCGAAGATGAATTCACCACCATTAATAAGCTCCTAAGAGCCTTCCCATACTTCGATTCCTTCTCAGCAGCCACCTTGAACTACGAACTTTGGTATGTCTGCTCTTCTTACGCATGAAGAAGATCTACTTTTAGAGAAAAATCATCAACAAAGATCCATAGTACTTGTGCTTTGTTGTGTAACGTGTATCTGAGAAAAGGTCCACACACGTACGGTGTGAATTCTCTCAAGGATCGTCGTGGTGACTATCCTTCTCTTATTCTCACTGAAGGTGGCTTTCTCAAATTTTCCCAAGGTACACCCCTTGCACTGATCTGACTGCGCAAGAGTGCCCTTAGGAAGCCCAGTAGAAATCTGCTGCAGTATCTTCAAAGCTCCATGGTGAAGGTGGCCCAATCTCCGGTGCCACAGCTCGCCATCATCCCGGCTCACCACTCCTTCTGCCTTGCATGCCATTGTTGCGCAGCCATCTACTTGCAACTGATAAAGGTTCTTGATTTGAACCCCTATCTTCCGGGTTTCTCCAGTTGTCTTACTGCGCAGGAAAGCCTTTCCCTCACTGAAGACAACATCATACCCCTTGTCTTCTAACATCGCCACAGAGATCAAATTCTTCTTCAATCCTGGAACATGCATCACTTCCTTCAACACGAAGGGTTTACCAGACTCCCTCTCAAAGGAAATGGTACCGATACCGGTCGCACTGTATCTACCATCATCGCCCATCTAGATGTGCACTCAGTTGTTTTCTTAATCGGATACGACAGATCTCGTCTCGGTCATCGAAAAAGCAGCATTGTCCAAGAAGTCATCTTGATCCCACTCACCGCAGAGACCAAACATGCGTGTTGAAAATCGACTCATTTGCAAGGCTCGAGGCATCTCCGCTGAGATCCGACGGCATGCTTATTTCTTCTTGCGGACAGTTTGTGGCATAATGTACAATCTTTGGTAGCCAGTGAAAGCACTTCACCTTGGACATGTGTGTGCTTCTTGCCTTTCGCACCAGAATGAGAAGCTTTCTTGCTCTTCCCCTTCTTTGCTTTGGCAGCCAAAGCGCAATTTTCTTCATCAGGTGCCTTTGATGAAGATCCGTCCCTGGTAGTCCGCCTTATCTCCTCTTGCATGAGATCCGACCAAAGTCACTCCCATCTCGGCAATTTCTCCCGACCATTGACAGAGTTATGATAGGAATGCCAACTCTTCGGAAGACCAAGGAGAGCCAGGTCCACCAAGTCCTCATCATCGACAGTCACCCCTACACTTCCCAGCTCATCCCTGCATTGGGTGAACTTCGTGAGGTACTTGGCGATACTGTCGCCTTTCTCCATCTTAATGTTTCTGAGTTTATCCTTGAGTGCCAACTTCCTCTGGTCGCTCTTGCTTTGGAATAGATCTATCAACGCTTTCCACATCAAGTATGGAGAAGCTTTTCCATGCAGGCTGGATACAATGTGATCCTTCACGCCCTCCAACAGAATCCTTCGACATTTCGCCATCTGCTTTTGCCAAGCTTCAACTTGAGCAACATCAGTAGGCTTTGGGATCTCATCATCTATGAACTCCTTCAGCCCGTTATCATATAATACTGCCTCCATTCGGTCTTTCCATGCAACATAATTCGAACTGCCCTCAAGGGCATATTCGATCTACTTGAATTTGAAAGACATTTTCCATCTGTACAAAGAAAACTCACGATTGAATTTAGGTCTGTTTATAAATTAAAGTTGACTCAAACGGCTATGCGGATGTGAGAACAAATTGTTTACAGCAAGATCAGCTGACAAGGGCAAGGGCATTTCTTGGATATATCACCTTTCAAAGAAAGGATGGATCGAAGGTTACCGGCCGGATTCTGATTTCAATCTCTGAAAATAATTTTAATCCTTTAAACAGATCCGATTCCAAATTAAACAATTACCGTAGAAATTTAGAGATAATTTATTTGAATTATTCAAGATTATCAATTACAATAATACGCTTCATGCATAATACATAACCTCTTCTACAATTTATCATCAATATGCGGAAATAGAAAGCAGTCGCATGCACTCATTAAAACATAATCAAGCACACATATCAACACAGGATGTAATGGGGAAAGCAATAGCTGAAAACCCCCAACTATCTGTATATTATAATGATAGAGAGCATGTAACAATACATAGCACAATACTCCTCACAAGTACTCAGTACTATCTCCAAAAGTTACACACAAAACTATATGAGATTTGAACAAGTCCTGGGTTCAAATCTCCTCCACAAGTCTGCCTGCCTCTACTGCGCAATCCAAGTGAGTAATGAATGAGATCCAAGTTCGAATCCCACTAGCTCCAACTGTGCAATCCTCATTGGCAATCTCCATCAATGTGTGTGCAAATCTCATGCACAATCATGGTCACAACTGATAGTCAATCACACCCTTTCACCCACCTCTAACCCTGGTCTCCACTGAACTGTCCATGCATTGCAGTTAACTGATGTGTTCTTTAGTTGATTTATGAGTTAATAATTAGTGAATTAATTAATAATTAATTCACACCACTCATCACTAGTGTATTTATCAGTTAGACTAAATACAACTAGTTCAAGTAAGTTAAACCGAACACAACTCCACCAACTGTCTCATCAACTCCACCAAACTCTGCCACATGAGTTCTAACTGAAGTCAACCATGCAATAGCTCAACTAACCCTTAGGAAAAACGTATTTCCTTCTGTCAGCTGCATGTGCCACATCCAAGCATCAAACTGAAGTGCTCCAAGAGGAAAAGATAATGTTTATAGTCTAAATATTATTAAGGGTTAATAATATTTGACTATTCTATTTTTAGCCCGGCAGTCTAAAAATAGAAACCGCCCAATGTCTAAAAATAGAGGTCCATCTATTTTTTACCAACTCGACCAATCATCCATAAATAGCATCCTGCAACTCATAGACCATGATCCCTATGTCTAAAAATAGACATAGTCTAAAAATAGACTTTGCGCCAAAATAGCTTGCGGGCCCACTTAGTGAAGGCGACTTCATTTCACTAAGCTCCATCATCTTGTTGCATTTTCAACATTTTTTGACTGGATTCCACTTATTTTTGGTGAATAATATTTATATGTGTTTTCTCTAGTTGATGTTTATCAGTCATTCTATATATGTTATTTCTCAGATTCCATGTGTAAAAGCCGTTGGCTGCAACTCATTTAATTTCATGAATTTTTTCATTTTCTCATAGAGGAAAGATAGCACTCATGTTTTGAATTGGTTCGCAACCTTAAATCACGCTCCATGTAATCCCACCATTGTATGTCTCTTCCACACTATCATTTCTTCTAATCTTGGATGACCCAGATTCTTAGTTCTTCTAAGCTCCATCTCGTCGGGATTACTTCTTAAAAATCTTCATTACATAACCCTCTTAGATTTAATTTTTTTCATTGGTTTAAGTTTGGCCATGTCGATCCAGTACAGTTGAATACAGTTTCTCAAAGCCCTTTTCTAGTCATAATGTCTCTATAATATCAACATCAAGAACCTTCATTATTCTTGAACCACTATACCATAAATTTCCCGAATCAAAGAATCCAGAGGAAGCTATGAGTAAGATCATTATCCTTTGATTTTAAGATGTCCTAGGCACTGGTCTCTTGACAACCCGAGGGTTGTCTCTAGGAGTAACAATAGGAACCAAAGCCAGAGAACTCAAGGAATCATAGAAACCAGGAATATCCGAGACAGTGGAGTTGAGAATATTAGAGGTGAGGTTTTACGAGGTCAACATAGTCTTTGCAACTATGAGCAGTGAGAAAACCCTAATTATAGTCGTTTTGAATTGGATGAATTGACCATATTAGATCCCACAAATTTGTATTTATATGATTATTGCTAAGGAAGGATTAATATAAGGTTTTCAGGAAATTGTGATTTTTTTTAAATAGAGTCACACGGAAACGCTGACATCACGTGTCAGAGTAGTAATTGTTGCCCTCAATGCTAAAGGAATAAACTGAGCCACCATCAACCAATCTGAGTCACACTATATGAGAAAAAAAATTAAGGCTACATTATTTGAAGTCTAAAACAATTGTTTCATTATTATAAAAGGAAATTTTCATATAGAGTATCAGTATATTTTAGACTTGTATAGCAAAAATCCCAGAAAAATTCATGTGACAAAAGTAAATGACAATAATAAGCATTAAAATAGTACTTACATGTATAAAAGGGTATATCCAATCATCAAATTATGTAAATAATGAAGCTCCAAGACATGAGGGGATATCCAAACATCGAAACTCATCCTCCAAAAGTGATAACGAAAATTTCACAAGAGAAAATATCCTAATCCAAGTGATGATGATGAAAATGAATCATCTCACCTTTATTTATACACTCTTTAATGAATTCGATTTATCTAAATTGGCCTAATTGAGCCCCTAAAATAAAATAATATGCATAATAACAATAATTTGGTGACAAGCCCACCAAATAGCTCAAGAATGTAAATATAATCCTCTAAAGAGGGTTGAATGATCAACAAAGTGATTTGGGCCTTTGAGGAGGCCTAATGAAGTCCAAGGGGTGCCATGATGTAGAAATGGACTCTAGACATAGTCGAAAAGGGGTTGGCCCCTTATTTTCCAAACAAGAACCTATGGTACTCCAAAGCGAGTGTGGGGGCACAAGGACATCCTAATGGGTCTCCAAATGGATCAAATATTCATGTATACCATCTGTATGGGATGGAGTAATGACATAATCCCTCCCTCTATAGCCGGAGGCATTCTGGAACATCTTCCAAGTGTATGGCGCAACTGTGGAACCATTTGGGCATGGTGAACCAAGTGCAGCATCCTCATCCCGAAGGTGGAACACAAGCGATTGATGAGTGTTGTTTGGGATCCATGAAGTAATATATACTATGGTGGAGGCCCATGGCCCTCAATGCGCACCATACAAGTGCCAATGTGGCCCTTTGGAGGAATAGGACCCTGTATAGGGAGACCAAGCCCCAAATGAAGATCCACTTGCAATACTACATAAGATACATTGTGTCCCCTTTCCCTTCAATACAACAATTAATTATAATAATCAAGTTATAAATCTTACAATTCATGGGATCAATGGGGAACTTCATGGTGACATTCCCTTCCATAGTGGGCTTTGGCATGTACAAGTGTCACCAAGCTCAATAGGGGGTTAACCAAGGACCCTATTAGGTGGTTTCAACCTTTAAAGGGGGTGACATGTCCATGGTACATCCCTCAAGTGGTAGATGGAAACTAATATAATAATGGAATGGAGTGGGGATCAATTGAATCATCCAAACCATATGTCAAGGTGCAAGGGTAGTTATAATAAGGGAATCCCACACCTAAGTATATGAGTATAGTAGGGAGAAAATCTTGGTACATGAGTTACCCCAGCCTTTATTTTTTTTCACCCTTCTTCATATGCATTTTTCCTTTGATTGATTTTTCTTCATAGATGCTTGGGGCTCTAGGGGATGGAAAGCATGATGCATAATATGTAACAGTGGTTACCCCCTTGAGGTGGGGCAGTTCATTTCCCATCAGGGGTTGGGAAAATCATGAGCTCCTTAGTGATGGAGAAGGCTCATCTATGGCCCATATGAACAAAGGTGATGGCCATAGATAAGGGGTAGAGCTCATGTTTGGCTTTTTCTCGCATGCTAAATTTGTGTGTCCTGACCATCTTCTACATTTTGTGGTACATTTCCTATTAAGAGTGGCCAAAATATGTTTTTTTATTTTCTTTTTTGCTGCATCAATATTGTGGGCATTGTTCCAAGCCCTACCCAAGATGTGGACAAGGGGAGGGGGAGGCTAATCCTATGCGGACCCAATAGACACATGTGGACTCGAATGGGAAAAGAGATGAATGGGTATAAAATGAGTGGAAGGGGAGTAATGCAAGTGGTATTTGGAAGCAAGGCCACGCAACCAGAATCGATATTTCCCATGTAGTTTCATCCCTAAAGCTAATGGCTAGTAAAGGAGATCCCACGAGACTAGGATAAAAGGGTAACCACGAAATTAGGCAATGGAGACTTAATACAGACCTAACCCACTCTTTCGGCCAAATACCCCCACCAATCCATGCTCAAAAGTTTCCATGAAAAGTAAACAATATTACTCAACCAAACCAATGAAAATTCATACATTTGGGGTCGGGAGGCCCACCTTCAAACATACATTCATAACATATGGGCGAGGGACCACATGGCTGGCTCAAGTGGTGGAGAAAATGGGACCTCAAACTATATGGGGGCTTCAAGGGGCTTCTGGCTACCATCTAAGAACCATCTCAGAGAATTTGTTTCTCATATGCATACTACCCATAGTTGGTGGGCAACATCTGGCTCCAACTAGGTCATGATCTCTCAGGAAAGTGCGCAAATACACTCGAATGGGAGGTCATGAAAACACTAGCAATCTCTTGGTACCGTAGACCTGTCTGCACACAATAAAGAAAAAGCACATGGGGATCATGTTTTTGTGGTGTATTATGATCACCCATGCTTTGTATTAGGCCATAAAAATCAACAAGAAATTAAAGTGCAAATTTAATCTAAATGCAATGAATCCATCATGAAAATATCATATGATGTTAATTCTAATGAGAAAATACACATGCAATGCACCCTACCCTAACATGTATATTACATCGTAGAAGCATTAAGTGTAATCATAAATCCAATGCAACCAATATATCATCCAACCAATGTGAGAATAATAGCCCCTAGAATCAACCTTGTGATGAAAACATGAAAAGATAGGGTTACAAGGGTGGGAGGTGGGTGAATGACATGACCATGTATCAAGGGTCTCAGAGTGAAAATAAGAATGGAATGTGCACTTCATGTAGAAAATCTCTAACACATATATAATACCATGTAGAAATTATATCAATGGATTCAATCCGATCATGTAATGTACTAAAACAAGATATTGAATCCTTCTACAATATTTGTGGAATAGAAAACATGATCGCTCAATCACATGCAAGTAAGAGAAAGAAGTAAATCAATACACAACACCAGATATTCCTAGGGAAAGCAACTACTCAAAACCCCTCCATATTTATTGTATAATCAACCAATGAATCATGAAACAATACAATGTATTTGTGATCACCACAATATCATACACTCTACCAATTGCTTCACATTGATCTAGGCAAATTTGGACAAACACATACCCAATTATCAGCCTAGTACCCTCAACCTACCCTACTTACGCAATACCTAGAGAACTAAACCCCTATTAAATAGGAAATTCAGTCTTCCTTGATTGCACAATTCATCATGGGCTTCCCGTGGTTATATAACTGCATCTAGGCAGTTTGCTAAAAATACAACTAATAGTTTACTTTCCTTGAACCTTTGTCTCAACTGGGTCTCCACCAAAATTAGCATGCATGCAGCTATAAATAGTGAATCATCAGTTACTTTGTAGATCACTACTAGTAAATTAAATCTATTTTAATTCACTTGATCTTCCACTAGCTCATCAAACAGTGAGAACTAGTTAAACTGATTTTAACTCAATAATGTGAATTAACTGATCCCACTCACACCACACTAGTGTTACAACTGCAATTGGAGCCTGTTAATAATATAATCACTCTACATGCCCATCCTTTGACCCTCAACTCAAAATTCTTGAGCTAACTAAGTCTATCACACTTAGATAACTATTACAAGTTGTTATGAGATAAGATTACAATTAATTTTCCAATTTATTTAAAAATTGGTTGCACACTAATGTGTCGCTAGGATCCATCATTGTGTGACCTGTGATCTCACACTAGTGTGTGTTTGTTTCTGGATGCCAATTTCATTCTTTCTTGTTGCAAATTGCAATACTTCTCTTCTGACCAAAAGATGGATATATCAATGATTAGGCTCATAAAATTCTGATGGATGGCGACCTTGGGCATATCGTTCCCATCATGGTCCTTATCATTATTATCATGATTTATAGGGTTATTATTAGTATAAAAGAGAGAATGATGAGATGTAGAAACACAAGTAGGTTTCCCATGACTATCATACTTGGGAGGGATGGAGGATTCCTCATTATTAGCAATAGTGTAAGAAGGGTTGAAGAAAAGGTCCACACGAGACTCAACTACAACCCTCGGATTGTGAGGAAAGACAAGGGTCCTATCGATATCATCATCATCGGTGTCATATATAGGGTCCTTATCGAAATGATTTCCATGGGCCTCCCACTTTCCTTATTTAATATATAATTAATCATTAATATCAATGTTTGAAAGGGGTATGGGATCACCTTCTCCATGGTTTTCAAAGGGTATATCATTAGAGATAATATCCTTGGGAAAGATAGGGTTAATCATAAGAGTCATTGTCTTACAAATTTTCTCTATGCATGGATACTACCGCATATATCCAAAGAGTCCTTTTCTTACATATCGATTGTCAGTAATAAATTATCGTTGATATACCGCTTGGGATAGATGTTGGGTTTCTAAGCATTAACTGATGTAACGCTAGTCATGGTTTTCTGTGTTTATAGATGTTGATGGGTTTGAGATCCATTTCCTCAAGCTTGAGAAGCCTGGTACTGTTGAAAAAAATTAGCATAAACAAAGGACTCAACATCTTCTAACGCAACATAAACAAAGGACTTAAAATATTATCCTCAACATGTGACATTAGAACCAAGAACTGCTATATTTCCTTAAATTTGATCATGAAGGCAATAAATTGGTTCTTTTTGGGTCTCTGTGACAGTTTCATTGGTTTTCTACTTATATAAAGTTTATCAGCCATGTCATAAGTTCAGCAAGCAGCAATTTGTTTAGTTTGAATTTAAGACAAATATGCATTCATTCATTCATGTGTTTTAAGTTTGAAAGACCATGTATTTCTGAAAATGAAATCGGATAGCATTTTCTTAGACTATGATGATACTCTTGGCCTTACAAAGGGTTACTTTGCATTGTTGATATTCTAGCAATGTTTTGTGTTCCTATTACATATTTACCTAGTTCTAAGTCCTTTTTAGACAGGTGAGATGGAGTTCCATATTCACTGGTAAAACAATAAAAACTTAATAGAGATAGAAGGAAACAATGATTTTAGCAAAAACCGAAGGAAGCAAATGAAAACAACAATACAAAAGGGCATGAAAATAAGATAGAAGCTTTGCGAGACATGATTGGTGGTAAAGGAGGTGCAATGGCACCAGGAGGTTCTCCTAGAGAGTGACTTCATCCTCACTGCCATAAAACCCAGTTTGAGCAATCTACTTATTTTTGCTTCGACTCATTCTTGAACAACAATTATTTTATTAGAACTCTGTTATAATTTTGAACTTTTCAATTTTACTTGAAAGGAGGATGATTTGTGGAGTTGATCATTTTCTATAAATTCATGCTTTCAAGAAGTAAACTTTATTATGGTAAAGTTCCAATGTTTGCTTGTTTCTTTTTTGTTAAAAGCACACATGATATCGTACCTATTTATATGGCAAGTTTGCTCCTCTCATATTTCAAGTGGATATCTATAATATTCTGAACAATTCTACATGATTGATAATCATAAGGCCTACTTTGAATTATGTCACCTTCTTTCGGTTATGTTTGTTGACTACATTTATGGTTTAGGTTGAGAGGCACTCAAATGTAGCCTTTTGTAGTTTTAGATGATTCACTTATGGCAATTACGATGTTTCAATCTAATTCAAAAAATATATCCGTAGTAGTTCACAATAGTGTTATTATTTTGTATTTAATATTCCATGTTTTAGAAAATTGAAGAGTTTCATTTCTTGTATTCATAATCTCTGGAAATATTTATTTTTCGAGGTATATGTGGATGGTTGCGGAAAATTTGTAATTTGTAATAGTAACTTGTGATAGTAACACACCATATTAGTATAAGAGATCATATTATGAAAGAAATATTTTGTTAAATACTTGTATTGTAATAAATTCTACATTCATTAAAATTCAGTAATAAGCATTTTACGATTGTTTTATGCACAAAACTATATGCAAAATATTCACCAGTGCAAAAATGGAGCGATATGCCACCACGTTGCTCTTATTTATAACCTAAGATAATAATATTTAGATCCTTATAAATAAGAGAAATGTCCTTCTCATCAACGAAGTTATGTAAGGTTAAGTTTCTTTGTGAAGGCTTTACATATGGGAGATGGACTATTTTTACACCTTAATAGTTACTTCTTGTTATTTATGTGTGTTATTGCTTTCAAGGCATATTAATTTACAATAAAAACATTTCTATAATTTTATAATAAATATAAATTTTTTAAAATAAATTGATAATATGTGGATAATAAATATAAATTTTTTAAAATAAATTGATAATATGTGGATAACAATATTACATTTGGCATGGTTAAAATGAAAATCCAAGTTTAACTATTTTTTTTTCAATGGCTCGATAACTCCACATTTTGGGTAACGTTGGTGAGCTACAATGCCTTCGTCATAATTAAAGGAGTCATAATCAATTCTTTTGGAATTGGTTTTATATTTTGAAATTTTACGGTAATTAGTTGGAAATTGGAGTTGAACAAAAATTGATGAACACTATAAAGCTCTAAATGTTTAAAGGTTTATTAGTAGTCAAGTATGAGTTAGTTATTGGGTGTTTTTTTAGATTAAAACAGAAATCTTTAATTTCATTTTTTTTACAAATTCTACATTATTTTTATTACAAATTTCATATTATTTTGATTATCAATTGAGTTGCTCCTGAGATTTGATACAGATTTTTAAAAATCATAAATTTAAGTTGTTTAATTTGTAAAATCAAAAGCGTATTTTATATAACAAGAAATGACAATTTTATCATAATTTTTCAGGTGCTGTTGATTCTATTTCATTGTATTATTAATTAAAAGACAGTCTATGCAACCCACCATTTGCCTTTGTGCCTAATCTCCTCTAGCTTTTGTTATCATTGTTTTGTTTGTGTAAGATAGACAAATGGGTGTGGAGGATGTATCATCTATCCAAACTGCCCTCAAAATGCCATAATCGTTAGAGTCTGACCAAATGAAAAATCCAAAGAAAAGCATAGTCTCAAGCTATACAAAATTTTCGAAGTTTTTGGTCAATTCAAAACCCCGTGAAACTCTTCAATGAATGGATGGAGAGACTATGATCACAAAACCCAAGTTAGACACCAAATTGGTGTATGAAACCTTGTTTGTGAGACAAGGGATCCACTATATTGGTGTATGAGACTCTCTTGTTTGTGGGACAAGGGACCCACTTCTGCTCAACAATTTGATTTGGCTGTTAAGTCTATGAAGGCATACATACTCGACCCTCTCTGATTTTGAACTTGTGACTTCTTAGGAGGAAACACATACTCTTAACCATTAGGCCCACTTAGACTATATAATTGGGACCGTGTAGCTTCCCACATTCACAAGGCAAAATGATATAGGACTCCATTTGAACGTGTCAGCAATCTACAATGAAATCAGAGACTTTTATTTTTAAGGAACTTCTATTTTCAAAATTTCTTTGCTATCAATGAAAAACTGAAAATAAATAGTGTGTTAATGGGTATTAAATGAGTAAAATGTTGTATATGCTCATTATTAAATTTTGATAAGTTAATTATGCAAAAATGAATATACCGCCCCTCTCATTTAATGCCATTGACGGACTACTCATTCATTGCCCGCAGGGCCTGCAAATAAAACTTCACTGTTATGGATTGTAGAGGTTCGATGCACGATCTAAATGCGAGTTTTGTGTTAACTTCAACTGCAGTGCAATAAGTTGTAACTCAACTTAGAAAGGGCAGTTGAGCCTTCATTATTTGAAGAGCCTTAAAAGCACCTCGGTAGATGCAATTGGTTGCAAAACACTCCGAGCATTTAATTCTCTATGGCTTACGATTATGGTTGTTGGATTGAAGGTACGCTTTATGACCAGTACCGACTTTACCTCCGTCTTTGGTGGTGGAACCATAATAAATGAATGATGGGAAAGGCACGTACACACATGCAGTCAAAGCAACTTATGTTACTGCATAGGTACTACTACCAAGACCAGCCGTCCATTCTTGCCTGCAACAGTAAAACGATGCAGAGAAGCCACCTGTTCCGTTAAGTTTGACTTGTATGTTTTAGCTTTTGGATAAAGATTTTAGTAAAATTATGAATTTTTATTATATAAAATTTAATTTTCAATATATAAATACATTCAACACTTAAAATAATTATATAGATTTCTTCAATATATCTGCATTGAATTTAAATTCTGAATAAAATTAACTTTTAAAAATATAATAATAAAAAACTAAATATCTACACCTCCACATAAAAGATTTATGAATATGCATAACGAATATGAGAATTAAGGGCAGGCCAGCGCAAACTTTCCATAAGGTTTCTCTTGTCTTATTTGATTAGATGGGAACTTTTCAACCATCTTCATTCTCATAAAAATGGTTTAAAAACAAATGTATGTACACATCATTTCACAAAGTAGTTTCATATATATATATATATATATATATATATTTTGCCAACTCACTATTTGGGGAAACAAGATTAAGTGCTTGAAGCTGACCATAAAAGAGTGGGCTAAAGATTTGCAATCAGAAAGACAAGGGAAGAGACAGGAATATGAAAAAGGAATGAAAATTATTCAGGATAAAATAAAAAATGGGCCATTGACATATGAGCTGTTGCAAGAAGAAAAGAAAGAATTTGTATTCTATCACACGGTTCTTGAGAAGAAGAAAGGGACAAAAATCTTGGATTTTACATTGCTCAAAGAAAAGGTGGTCCATCATTTCAGGAATCTGTATAATGCTATCCGCCCACGCAGTCTTGAAGCAAAACAATCAATGTTAGAATTTATTCTTGAATCTATTACACAAAAAGATAATGATGCCCTAACAAATGCACCGAGGAAGAAATTCACCATTTGTCGTTTTCTTTAATCCAAACAAAGCTCCAGGTCCATATGGTTTCTCTGCTCATTTTTACCAAGAGTTTTGGGGGAGCTAATAAAATTTGATTTTTGCAGAATGGTGAGATACAATTTTAAAAACAATTGTACGGGGAGGAATTAATTCCTCCTTTTTGACTTTTATCCCAAAATATCTTAACCTAGCTTCGTTCTCTAGATTTCACTATTCAATGTCTCATATAAAGTGATCTCAAAGATTTTGGCTAAAAGGCTTGAGCCTATTCTGGAGAATTATTTCAGAAAATTAGGGAGGATTCGTGCTCGAGAGACAAATATTTGACACCATCTTGGTGCAATAAGCAATCAACTCCCGTCAAAGTCGGGAAGACAAAGAAATGATCATCAAATTAGATATGACTAATGCTATCTCTTGATAGGGTAAGCCACGACTTCCTCTTCAAAGTGATGTCAAAATTTGGCTTTGATGTCAAATTCATAAATTGGGTTTCTTCATGTATCAAAGCTTCATGGGGAAGAGTGGCAAGTTTCTTCTAAGCCTCTCGAGGACTTTGTTAAGGCTGCTCTCTATCTCCTTTCCTATAATCGTGGTAGACTCTCTTAGTTGCGGGTTCGAAAATGAAAAGATATGTGCAAACCTTCCAGGAATCTGATTTGCCATAGGTATCACAAGCATCAATCATTATGAATTCACTCATGATACGATTTTGATAGGAGGTGCCTCCACTATAATAGCTCGATTATTAAAAAAGTATTGGATTCCTTTCTGAATGCTTATGGAGTCCAAACAAATTCAGGAAATCTCATATTTATGCACAAAATGTCTCATTAAGAAAATACAAAGTGGAAGAATATTGTGTTTTCAAATTGTAGAAACATGGAAGGAATTCAAGTATCTAGGAATTCCTATATGTTTGAAGTTGCATTTTGCTAAGTATGGGAAGGATTATGGCAAAATTTAAAGCCAAAGTTTCTTCTTAGGGCCCTCGACGAGCTAAGGAAATTTTCAGTGGAAAATATCTCCAAGTGGGTTAAGAACAGAAAATGGATGGATAGGAATATGAGGAATGATCCTCCAAATCTTAAGAAAGTGGTTGCCAAGTTTTGTCAACGACTTATCAATTGTGCACTTTGGAGAAAGGACACGGATGATAGTTTTGAATGGAAATCTTCATAATAAATAGTCAAAGATGGCTATCTTGATTTGCTATTTTAGTCCAACATTTTGTTGTGCAACTTAACAACCCCTTTTTATTTAGTAATTGATAGTTTTAATAAATAATGGGGGACTTTTTTAAATTTTAGAATAGAATCCTAAACAATTCTTTTGTTTTAATAAAAGTAAATAGTTTCTATATAATTTTGGCGATCTTTAAAGTAAAATAATTTTATACTATAAATTTTGGGCAGATCATTTTTAGAAAAAAATGGAAATTAGCGAATCGTTTTTGGGAAAAACCATGTAAAGTTAGCCCACTTGCGAATATTAGCCCCTAAAATTTTCCATGGATAAGCCTTTAGTTTAATACTTAGCCTTATATTTCTGAAGAGTATCACGGAAAACATTATATCAAACATAGTAGAAAATCTTCGATAGAAAGGACCCTAACGAAAGAATTCCCAATATAATGCTTTATTTTGAGTTTTCGGTGTTAAAAGGTTTTAAACTAAATAAAACAAGTGTAACGAATAAAATATAGAAGTCGGTCTCACTACATCACCTTCCTTGTGATATCGCATTTCGCAATTGAAAAATTTAAAATAAACACCATAAGGAAATTTTGATAGCCGGTCCCCGATATCCTCTTTGGAAAGCCCCATCTACCTTTTCATTCGCCTTCCAATCCCCAGTCTACATTGGATTTCACATTTCACATATCGCAATTTTCATTTGTGTTACTTCTAAAAATCCCCGATGTTGAAACATCGATAAGAAAACCCCCAATAAACCCTTCACTCATGTTTTGACTGTTATAAAGGGTTAATATTGATCGGAGCTAAGGATTTCACAAGTTTTAGAATGGCAACCTCCAAGATTTCTTCGACAGCGAACTATCTATACATTTAGATTCGCAAAGGCCACGTGAATGAACGCTTATGCATTAATGACCACCCTGTGTGATTTATGGTTTCAAAATTCGAATTGATTTGTAATAATTACCAAAGAATTTGCTCATTAAAACGAGAATTGATGTGAAAGGACTATTTTCTTAACAAATTCTTGTCGCTCATCCTTATTTCTCTTCTTAACAGGTGAATTTCGATAAATTGCAATCAAAGGAGATGTTAAAGGCTATCAAAGCTAAGAAAAAGATCATGACTCAATTACAATCAGTCCCGCCTCCAGTAGAAACTGTTGAAATGTCATCGTTATTCTTGGATACTACATGCACTCTTGACATAGAGTCTTCCTCTTGGGAGGCCATATACAAGTTAATTGAAGATGAAAACCCAAAGGTGTTTGAGAGATAAGATGCTATAGAAGATGATACTACACCAGTCTTTGAGTCTAAATGGAGCGACACATCCAATTCTTTTCTACACAAAATTGCAACTCGCCCCAAAATTATGCCCTACATAGATATGGTGAGATGGGTCGTCGACAACTTGAATATTGCAGACAGAGATTTCCTTACTCCAAGATAGATAGTTATCAAGTCATTCAAACCCGAATATTCAAGGAAAATATATCACTTGCCTCCTCCGCAGAAGAAGTATGACATAGATTTTGTCTAGAAATTTATGCAAGAGAACCACCACCTGGCAGAAGCTATCAGAAAATGGAGAAGGGGCCTGAAAAAACACAAATGCGAGGAAAAGGGTATGTATTCATTATCTTCCCTTGTTGGACCTTTTTCTCATGTCGTTACTATGATATGTCTTTTATACGATTATCCAAATGCCGATAAGTTTTCTGAGGAATGGGTATTGTTAATGGAAGTTGCTTCAGATGGTTATATTATGGACTAGGAAAATATATTGTCAAATAATTTAACTATTGAGATTCTAAGTTATAGGCAAAAGCGCAATTTCACTGATAGAATTGTTTCCCCATTTTTCATGAGTGCCTATGTAATGGATGTTATCTGCTTTTCATATTATTTTCAATCCATGGGATGGAAATGGACAATAAAAGACCCAACCCCCATTCATATCTATCCTGATATCTTATGGGAATTTAAATTCCATTCTCATTTCTATAAAAAAATTCATGGAATCATACTCCCTATTCATCAAGAAATTTTTAATAACAAAGCCCCCATATTCTCTACAGAGTCCAATAATGACTTGATGTTAATAGGAAGGTGGTTCAGGGAGGATTCATTCACTTATATCCAAAAATTTTGGAAGTCTTTCTAACCCGCATGTTTTAACCCTTTATGTACCTGATAATCTATTGTTCGGGGACATTGCATATCAAACAATTGGGAATGGCTTGACCAAAATAATGAAAGATGCCAAGAAAACCCTATGAGGCTTATTTTCCTATTTCTAGTGGTATTTATGCTTTGGACAATCTCAAGTATGCTTATCCTGAAATTGATCAAATGAAAGTTTTGAAATTCCAGACTATCCCTGATCGGTAATATGATCCTAACGAGGTTGCTAAATATGTTACAACACAATCAAGGATCAAGCAGTTTACAAGTGAACCTGATAAATATGATGATTTATTTGAGATGGTTCATGAATATCCTAGTGTTGAAAGAGCAGTGGTAGATTGACTTAGTCCTGAGGAATTGATTGAATTTAATAAATACCGAAGTCGTAGATTAACACATTTTACACTAGATTTGTTCAGAGTTTCTCAGTAGAATAACGAACCCTCAAAAGCATCATCATCTTCAGCTAAAGATCCAATTGATTCTCAAATTTCAGTGATAGCTACGTCAGCTTTTAAACAAACAATGAAAATCCAAGAAGAAAGCAACTTAAATGAAATTTGGGAATGATTCAACCAAAAAATATTGACACCAAAGACACAGGAGTTAAACACTCCAGTCCACACAGAATCAACGTAGACTCCAATAATTAATAGGATGACCTCGTTCACTGTTGAGGCTTCCAAGAAAATTAATATCACTGAAGATATGGAAATTATCCCAACATTTCCTTCATCAGAAGTCGTTCAAAGGATCAAAGAAATTCATCCTTTGGACGTGTTTTATAGTCCTAAATATAAAGCAGTTGTAAGTAGACAAAGGAAAAATAGAAAGCTAGACTAGGCCCAGAAGTTAGTCCCCGGTGAAACTCCTTTTCAAGTTCTCTGACAAGGAGCTCAATTAACTCTAGATGATTATTTAAAAAATCCCTCGCAGTTTGCAGGGGCTTATGCAAGTGCAACTATTGATAAAGCAGCAGAAGTTCAACTTCTTCTCAGAGAAAAGGAAGAAAAGATTGTTCAAATGGAAAAACTATTCAAAATGAAAAGCAAGTGCTTGAACAACAATGGCAAGTAAGGATGGATGAACTACAAAAGAGTTTCTATGATATGAAACTCCAATTTGAATCCAATCTGAAAGATAAAGATGCTCAAATACAATAGTTGCAAGAAAGAATAAACTAGTTGAAATATAATCCAGAGATTAATGAAGTTAAAAAGGAAGCGGGAGAACTCAATAAACTCCTTGCTCAACAACAAGTCATATTTTGTCAAAAATTGACTATGATTGATGATTTATGAAAAACTAGTGATTCTTGATTAACAAATTGTCCGATCTGGGGACATTTTATGAAGAAGTTGATGAAACGATTTTTGAGCATATCGATTGGCAAGATAGTGTTGAGGAGAGAGCCGGTACAATCTCAGAAAGATATTGTTTTCGATGATTGGGAAATGAATATCAAACAAGAAGATATGGCAGTTATCAGAGCCAGAAACCTCACCTCCAATCTCACTGAATACATCAGCGATGACCTATTGTAGGCTAATTTAATTAAAGAATGCACACATGAAAAATTACCAGATGTCAAATATTTGAAAAAATATTGGCAAGATTTATCAAAGAAGAAGGTTTAATGTATCAAGAACTTATCAAAAGTAAACCTCGAGACTCATTGGCACTTATTGGTAAAACCACATAGTCAATGGCTTATGCTGAGGTGTCTTTCAAAATTGACAGCTCATCTCCTCCCGACACTAAGGGATGCAGTCTTTACGGGGCAGATTCGTATGCAACCAATTCATCCCCCCAACTAAAGCTAATGGCAGACATATGTGGACTTACGAAGAAAATGGGAACACAACCTTCATCACAGTCATGATCCTATTGTTACAACATAATTTCTATCTTTGTCTTTACTTTATCTTAGCTCATTTTGTTGGAACTATTTCCAGATATTTTATTTTACTTTACTATATTTGTAATATTAATAGAGTATAAAATCCTTCTCATGTCTTTAGAGAAGGGGTTCTGATTTTTTGTAAGACAACTTTGAAGTTTGCACTACTGTTACTTTCGAGTTATCTAATAGAAAAATTTGAACTAGAAATTATCTTTTTCATGACCAGGGTCTTCATGTATCGGATACTATTATCCTTATGTTGTTGCTTTGTTTTAATGAGATAGATAATGAATTTTATATAAATTGTTTCACTATATTTATGATTTACAAACAATAAAAAATTTGTCACTATTGATATGTATGATTGTATATTTTTTAAGAATATGTGAAACAACAAAATCTTTTATGTGATTAGTTTTAATCAACTAATTTAATTAGCTATTTAATTAAATTAGTTTATCTTATTTTCTTTCTCTTCATAAAGTGTTTAATGACATACATTGTTCTATGTTATATGAAATATTTTAGAAATCACATACAAAGGAATATTATCCCAGGAGATATATATAGATTAATTCTACTTTATTTTTGTTATTAGTTTTAAATCACTCCATTAGTCCCATTTTATACTTTACATCCATTCACACATACATTTTTAAAGGGAAATTGGTTCCATTATGCCCAGTAGGAGCCACTATTTTAAACGGAAAAGGAATGGTTTTAAGTTCTTAACTGGGTGGTTATCCCCAATGTTGAGGCAAATAGTTTCAAGCCTTCAACATGTTTGGTGCTAGAAGGAGGGCCAAAAGACTATGAATTACATCAAAGTTTAATCCTAAATCAAAAGGCCATCAGAAGAGTCAATCCCCCTCAAATTCCCCTCCAACTTTGTTGGAACGAGGTTCCCTAACCTGCGTTTTTGGTACAATTTTGTTAAAGTCTGTCCTGCATAGGGGTTTTGGGGTGGGTCAAAGCCCCTAATGTTATAAATAGATAGATAGTCGGGTCTAGTAAAAAAAATAAGTTGATAGGTTGATGTTACATGCGAACTGTTAGATCTGTTTTGGGTTGTTTTGGGTAAGGAATCCTACTGGCTGTGTGCGAGGAGATCCTCAATCCTGCTGTGTGCGAACCCCAATAGGCTGTGTGCGCGGGCTGTGTTTTTCTTTTAAGTGGATCTGAATGTTAATGAATGTGAAGTATCGTTAACATATATGTGTGTTATTTGAATTGGTTATGTTTACTATTGAAGCGCATCTGTGACACCTATCTAAGCTGTGAATGTATCTGTATTCTGAAATTAGCATAAGTATATCTGCGATCTGATATTGGTTGCGATTACAGTAATCTGTGATGGTATTTGGTAATGCGCACGTGGATGTGACTATACTAATTAGATCTAATATCTTTGTTGTGGTTATATGTTGATTACATTGTTAAAAGGGCTGTGAATAGATTCATTCTGTGCGAACCTAGTAAGTTATAATGTAGATCTACCTCGAATTATCTACTCTCTCTCAGGGTGCAGAAACCTGGTTCCAGCACTGTCCCATACTGCTTCGAGTGAGACCTTGGCCTGCGCAAGTAGGTCATTGCCGAAAGGGCCAGTAGTATAGGGGTTTGTTGGCAAACCTTAACCTCCAAATTAGGGTCGGGACCCCTCAAGCCAACAAACTTCAAGTTCACACTAAAAATCTCCCACTCCTAGATCTAAAGTTGAAACAACAACAAAATCTCCTAGCTCACATCATAAGTCAGTTGGTCAAAATTCCTCTCAAAAATTGCAAGAATCACCTGAAGTTCAAACTTTAGTTCAAGCATTGGAAGGAATTTCTATATCAGGAAAAAGACCTATTCAATCTAAAAGTTCTGAAGGAAGTGTATCATCATATTTAGGAGTTTTTTGTGTATTAACTCGTTCTTAGAATGAAAAGCTTGGAATTACTCCTTTCGAGTTTCAATTACCCACTCATTGAAGAAATTTTATTACTTCATAAACTCAATCCTCTACTAGAGAGATTACTACATATTCCCTTCCTCACACTCCCATATTCGATCCTTCAAATCCTTCTCTACCTTCTTCTTACCATCTAATAAATCCTTCCATCCACATTCCTTAGAACTAAACAACTAGTGTTATTATAGTCAGTAGCACTACAGGGGCTAATTCCTCTTCCACTCAATCAGCTTCAACCTCTAGAACAACTACTTCTTCTTCTTCTATTCCTACGAATCCCAGAATGGAAAACATACCATGGACTAACCCAGGGGCAGTAAAAATGGCACACCCACTCCATGACTTGCTTAAACATCCAAAAATATGGTTGCCAAAATATAATCTCGATTATGGGTTGCCTGCTGAGGAACATCTCCATAATTTTATGTTAGCCATTAATCTTAATGGAGTTGTAGAATAAGATTGTGTAGTTATAATTTTCCCTTATACTTTCAAAGGATCTGCAAGATCATTGTATTTTTCATTAGCACCAAGATCAATAAATAGCTGGGATACTTTGGAAGAAAAATTTTTGACGAAATTTGGAGATGATCGCATAAAGGCTACCTTGATTAATGATTTGTCTAACCTTAAGGTCAATCCGAATGGAAATATCAAGGATTTCAACTACAGATTCAATAAATTGTTAAAAAAAATCCCTGACACTTCCAAAGCTGGTGATGATTTAAAAATTGAATGGTACATTTATGTTCTTCCTTTGAACATTGCTATAATTGTGGATAGAGCTAAAAATATAAATTTACTGGATAACATGAAAGAAGCTTTATCGGTAGAAAAGAGAATTCTTTCCCTCTAGAAGAAAAATGCCCAAGAAGAAAGGAAAACAAATAAAGTCACATTTAAAGAAGAATCAAAGAAGAAAACTCCTAAAGATCCTTTTGATCTAGAAGGATTACAAAAAGTCCTTAAAACCATGTCAAATGAAATGGTGGAAATCAAGAAGCAAATTGTTGAAAACTCAACCTCCAAATGTCATATCTAATGTTGAATCTGATCAGGACTAGGATGAGAAAGAAGCATCCATGTCCGCTGAAGAATATCAAGAAGAAAAATCAGATGAAGTTCATGGATTGCGGGATTTCATTCTCACTACCTTTGAATATGAAGAAGAACAATAATCCTTACCATTCAATTCAAGGAGTAAAGGATTTGTAGATTCACCACAATCAATTCAAAAATAGAAAACTTATACTCCTACTAATAAGGACAAAGGTACAACTAAAAAAGTCCCTTCTACATCTTCTAATCTAATTCCATCTTCTTCAAATTTTCCATCTTCATCTAAAACTATGGTTGTTTTTTACACCATTGAATATAACATAGTAGAGGATATGAAGAAGGCTAAAGAAAATATTTCCTTATATGAAGTAAGTAAATTAAAACAACAACAAAAATTCTTACTTAAATAATTAAATGCAGTTCTTGCATCTCCTTTTCCTATTGTTGTCACTTCTATTCTAAAGGAAAAGATAAATATCTAATTGATTCTTCAGATAAAATTGATCCTACTCATGACATTTTAATTGGAGATAGATCAAATTCCCATACTCCCCCTTTCCTTTTGACCTTTGAAAATTTTAAGAAAAATGTTTACAATTGTTCGGTAGAATCTGGTGCATCATCAAATATCATGCCTTATTCAGTTTGTCTTAAGATGAATATAACACCTGACAAGTTTGTTGTCCAAATTGTTCAGTTAGATAGGAAAAAAGTCACAGTATTGGGAGAAATGAATTTTGTTCTTATAATATTGTATTCTAATTCAAAAGTGTGTCAAATCATTGATATACTTGTTGCTCATATTCCTAGGTTTTATGGCTTAATCCTAAGCAGATATTGGTCTAAGAAAATAAAAGGTTATTTCGCTATGGATTGGTGTCATTTGTGGCTTCCATATAATGGTAACCCCAATCAAATTTAGGTTTACCTAGAAAAAAACATGAAGCATTCAGTAACCAATCTGCATGAAGAAAATGAGCCAGTTGCATTTGCAAACAATATCCTTGGAAATTATTTTTCTGAATCTTTCTTTGGCAGTTTTTCCGCACCAGAATCTCCCTTGTTAGCCGATTTTGTCACCTCTTAAGTTGAAAATTTTCACAGACAAACTCATCTAGATGTGTAAATATTGTAGATAAACCAGTACTTAAATCTTTGTATTGAATTCTATATTTTGATGGTTCTAAATCCAATGATGGTGCAGGAACAGGATGCATTTTACTAAGTCCTGAAGGAGAAAATACTATGTTAGCATTCGGGTTAGAATTTGAATGCACAAATAATATCGTTGAATATGAAGCACTAATTTAGGGATTACATAAGGCTATAAGCCTTAATGTAAAATACCTTCAAGTGTTTGGATATTCTAAAATTATTATAAAACAAGTGAGAAATACTATCCCTTGTGTTTCCAGTCATTTGAAACATTATAAATCTCTAGTTCAATCTCTTACTTCACATTTTATAGCATTCAATATTTCTCCTATTCCGAGACTCCAAAATGCCAGTGTTGATATATTGGCTAATGTTGCATCCAGGCTCATTCCACCCGAGGATTTTAATCCCAATAAATTTTCTATTGAATTGATTTTTCGCCCTTATATTCCTGAGAATGTCACTAATTGGCGTGTGTTCAATGATGACAAGGATATTTTAAGTTTTTTAACATATAAATGACCATATAATGACCAAATAATTGATGAACATGAGCATGATAAAAAGTTGAATCAATCAAATGAGGAAAATTCTCTGCCCAAGCCTGTGGTAAAACTTGAAGACTTGTATGACTTAAAATATAGGTTTAAAAATGTTACTAACTATAAGCTTCAAAGTTCAACTTTGAGGTTTGAATTAGTGAAATTTGGGTCAGATATTAAGCCTTAGAACATTAATTTAGGCCCCAGACTCTCATTAGATGAGAAGTATGCCTTTATTAATTTGTTGAAAAAATACAAAGATATTTTTTCTTGGAATTATGAATATTTGAAAACTTGTGATACCTCCACCATTCAATATACTATTACAATGTTACCGGATGTAAAGCCAATCCAACAAAAGTTAAGGAAAATGCATCAAAATATGGAAAATCATATTAAAGGTGAGTTGAATAAACTCCTAAAGGAAAAAATCATTTTTCAAGTTAGACATTCCGAATGGGTTTCAAATCTGGTACCTGCTAGGAAGAAAAATGGTGATATTAAGATTTGTATTGACTTAGAAATTTGAATAACGCATGTGAGAAGGACAATTTCCACTCCCGGCGATGGAACAAATCTTATGGTCAGTAGCCAGTTCTGAACTTATGTCTTTTCTAGATGGTCTTTCATGATATAACCAAATCCTTGTACATCCAGATGATAGATTAAAAACTTCGGAATTAAATGGGGAACTTATGCATATCATAAAATCTCTTTTGGATTAATAAATGCAGGAGCAACCTTTCATAGAGCTATGGACATCACCTTTAGAGGTTTGATCAATAAAACGGTTTTTGTCTACTTGGATGATATAGCGATATATTCTAAGAAAAGAAACAATCACTTCTAGGATTTAAAACAGATATTTGAAAGATGTCAAAGGTATGAAATATCATAAAACGCTAAGAATTCATTATGTGCCCTTAGTGACGGAAAACTTCTAGGATTTATTGTCTCTAACCAAGGAATTTATATAGATCCAGGAAGAATCCAAGCAATTTCTAAAATTATGTTACCTCATAACAAAAAATCAATGCAATCTTTCCTTGGGTAGATTAATTTTGTCAAAAGATTTGTCCTAGATTTTTCTCAAATTGTTTTCCCTCTACAATCTATGACTAAGAAAAATTCAATTTTTAAATGGGGACATAATGAAAGGAAATTCCTTTGAATCAGTCAAACAAGCTATCATTAACGCCCCCTCCTGACAAGTGCTAATTTTTCGGATTAGTTATATTGTATAATTTTTCTTCCGAACTTTCCTATACAACAGTTCTAGCGCAACTCAATGAGAAAAAGGTTGAGGCTCCCATTTCCTTCTTCAGCTTAAATTTCCGAGGAACTGAATTAAATTATTTAGATTTTGAGAAATAAGATTTTGTGGTTTTCAAGTCTATCAAGCATTTTAGACCTTTTCTTTTGAAAACTCATACTAAAGTGATTGTTCCTTTCCCAGCAGTAAGAAAATTTCTTGTCCAAAAGGACTTGGGAGAGAAAAGAGAAAATAGGGTAACTGCTCTGCAAGAATACGACATAGAAATCAAACTTGCTAAAAATTTTAGGGGTCAAGGTTTTTGCAGACTAATTACTAGATATTTTGATACATCATCCAATGAAGATTCATGTAATATTATTCAGATTTCAGAGTTATGTCTCACTAATATTGAATCACAATATGCTAATATGATATTTTATTTGAAAAATGGTTATGCTCCACCTGAACTCAATTATAAGAAAAAGAGAGATTGAAGACTCAAAGCCAATTAATACGAAATCATTGATGATGTACTATTTAGAAAGAATTATGGTTCTATTTTGTTAAGATGTTTAGAAGAACCCGAAGCACTAAAGGTTTTGCATGAATTACATGATGCCAGATGATGGACACTTTGGAGGAGATACCACAACTCATAAAATCCTGCATGATGGATACTACTGCCTAACTCTTTTCAAAGACACCCATGCCTATGTAAGAAAGTGTAAGGTTTTCCAAACTGCTTCAGGAATAAAGAAGAAACCAACCTTGCCTCTACAACTAGTCAACATTAAGCAACCTTTCAAACAATGGGGATTGGATATAATAGGTGAGAATGTTCCTCATTCGTCCAAACAACACAAATTCATTCTAACTACCACAAATTAATTCACCAAGTGGGTGGAAGAAATACCAATAAAGGTAGCCAATTATGAAAATATTATTGCAACCATTGATCAATTCATCATAATCAGGTTTGTTCTACCCCATGCAATCATTTTTTATAATGCATATTAATTTTCAAGAAATAATATAACTGAATTTTCTCTAAATATAGGATTTAAGTTGAAATATTCTACAAACTACTACCCACAAGGAAATGGTTTAGCAGAATCAACCAATAAGAATCTCATTAGGATTATTAAACGAATTGTAGATCAAAATCAAAAGAATTGGCATAAAGCTTTGATATTTGCTCTATGGGCTGATAGAATAACAAAGAAGGCCTCTATAGGTACTTCTTGTTTTCATCTAGTATATGGGAAAGAGGTTATCCTTCCTCCTAATCTAGCTCTTCCCTCATTAGCCCTAGTGCAATTCATCAGAGAAGAACCATATTCTTCTTTACAATTAAGGATGTCAAAAATACTTAAATTAGAAGAAGAAAGAGACAACCAAACAAATTCATGCTCATCATTAATAGTTAGTTAACTCTTCCTTTGATGAAAGTTCATTCAACAAAAAAACTTTTCAACTCGGAGATTTAGTCCTGAAATTGGACAAGGCACATGAGGAAAAGGGTAAACACACTAAGTTTCAAAAGATATGGCTTGGTTTGTTTCAGATTTTTGAGCAATTAGGTCCATAAACTCTCATTCTGCAAGATTTACAGGGCAAGAGGGATGCTCTTCCCATTAATGGACTAATTCTCATGAATTTTTTTTCTTAATAGAACTTTTGTTCTGTTGTAAATTATCCATATGTACATATCAATGTCTTTTAGTCTAAATAATGTTAAGTAATACATTATTGAATTTCATTGAAATTTCTGATCATTTTACGAAGGTTAACCTTTAATGAAGCAAGAACTTAAAAATAATTTGAAATTTGAAATTAGGTATGATATCTATGAACAAACTCTGAAAGCTTTAATCCATTAAGTTGTAAATTCTTGTAAGAAACTATAAAATATTGTGTTATTTGTGATTAAAACATGAAATGTTTTCTTAATAAAGTGAAGAATATATTGAAATCCTTAATATCTTTAACTTCAATTATCATCCAATACTCATAAAGAGTAAATGTACCTCCCCATCCACTAATATGATCATTTTTGGAGTGTAATTAAAAAATATATGAAACTTAAAAGATCAGAGGTCTCAACACGTGCATGCTTACCATGATCATAGGAAACTAATAATGTTGACATTATCACAACTGGCCACCAAACCAAGATATTGGCTTGTAGTTATAACTATAAGACAATAAGTCTGATCATGAGCTGGTTTGTTCTACTTTATTATAACCCGTGAATGACCTTGTCATTATATGGCTACCAAACCAGGACAATGGATTTTAAGAAATCTTTAAAAAAGAGAGGTTATTACCTCTAAATATTTTACTATAAATGGACGAGATAGTGGTTCATTACTGGTTAAAAGGTAAGCTCGTCGAGGTTATGGAGGTCTACTGGTAGTAGTGGCTCTACTTGTGATTATATAGAAGTTTATCTTTAAAATGCTAAGTTTCGATAAAACTCCTTGCTTTATCTGTACAACTGATTAATGATTGATCCATGTAGCAAAAGTCTTCATTTATAAAAAATTTCAAGGAATTTGCAATAAAATGGGTCCTTTTATTCGGAAGTTATATCAATCCAAACTTCAAAAAAAAAAAAAAATTCCAAAGTTTTTCTTTGATAAAGATTATAAACTCTTTATTTATTTTCAAAGATAATTGTTTCTCCCAGTGAATCGTCAATTTTTGTGCTACTTAACAACTCCCCCCACCCCCCCTTTTATTTAGTAATTGATAGATTTAATAAATAATGGGGGATGCTTTTTAAATTTTAGAATAGAATCCTAAACAATCCTTTTTTTTTAATAAAAGTAAATAATTTCAATAAAATGAAATAAAATTCTCTTAATTAAACTTTTAGCAAAGATAAGCCTTTAGTTTAATACTTAGCCTTATATTTCTGAAGAGTATCATGGAAAACATTATATCGAGCATAGTACAAAATAGCCGATAGAAAGAACCCTAACGAAATAATTCCCAATATAATGCTTTATTGAGTTTTTAGCGTTAAAAGGTTTTAAAATAAATAGAACAATTGTAACAAATAAAATATAGAAGTCAGTCCCACTACATCGCTCTCCTTCTCATATCACATTTCACAATCGGTAATTTCAAAATGAACACCATAAGGAAATGTCGATGGCCAATCCTCTATATCATATTTGGAAAGCCCCGTCTACCTTCTCCTTCACCTTCCAATTCTCGGTCTACATTAGATTTCACATTTCACACCTTTGACATCTCCCATATCGCACTTTTCATTTGTGTCACTTCCAAAAATACCTGATATCGAAACAATGATAAGAAACCGTCGATAAACCCTTCACTCATGTTTTGACCGTTATAAAGTGTTAAGATTGATCGGAGCTAAGGATTTCGCAAGTTTTAGAATGGAAATCTCTAGGATTTTTCCAATAGCGAACTATCAATACATTGATATTCGTGAAGGCCACATGAACAAACACTTATGCATTTAATGGCCACTTTGTGTGATTTATGGTTTCAAAATTCGAAATTATTTTTTATAATTACTAAAGAATTTTCTCATTAAAACGAGAATTGATGTGAAAATACTATTGCGTCCTTAACAAATTATTTCCGTTCATCCTTATTTCTCTTCTTAACAGGTGAATTTTGATAAATTTCAATTAGAGGAGATGTAAAAGGTTATCAAATCCAAGAAAAATACGACAACTCAATTACATTCAGTCCCGTCTCTAGTAGAAATTGTTGAAATCTCACTGTTATTCTCAGATACTACATGCACTCCTGTTGTGGGGTCTTCCTCTTGGGAGGCCATATACAAGTTAATTGAAGATGAAAACCCAAGGGTGGTTGAGAGAGAAGACGCTACAACAGATTATACTACACTAGTCTCTGAGTTTAAATGGAGCGACCCAACCAATTATCTTCTACACAAAATTGCAACTCGCCCCAAAATTATGCCCTATACAAATATGGTGAGATGGGTCGTGGACAACTTGAATATTGCATAAAGAGATTTCCTGACTCCAGGATAGACAGTTATTGGGTCATTCAAGCCAGAAGATTTAAGGAAAATGTATCACTGACCTCCTCCGCAGAAGAAGTCAGACACAGATTTTTTTTTCCATAAATTCATGCAAGAGAACCAACACTCAGTATAAGTTATCAAACAATGGAGAAGGGACCCGAACAAAACTAAATGTGAGGACAAGGGTATGTATTCATTAACTTCCCTTATTGGACCTTTTTCTCATGTCGTTTATACGGTTTCCAAATAGCCAAAAAAATTCTGGGGAATGGGTATCGTTAATGGACGCTGCTTCAAATGTTTATATTATGGACTCGGCAAATATATTATCAGAATATTTAACTACTTAGATTCTAAGTTATAGGAAAAAGAGAAATTTCACTGATAGAACTGTTCCCCCATTTTTCGTGAGTTCCTATGTAATGGATGCTATCTATTTTTCATATGAATTTCTATCCATGGGATGGAAATGGAAAATACAAGATTCAACCCCCATTCATATCTATCATGATATCTTATGGGAATCTAAATTCCATTCTCATTTCTATAATATTTTTCATGGAATCATACTCCTTATTCATCAAGAATTTTTCAATAACAAAGCCCCTAGACTCTCTATAGAGGCCAATAATGACTCGATGTCAATAAGAGGTGGTTCGAGGAGGAATCATTCACTTATATCTGCATTTTTGGCAGTCTTTCCAAGCATGTTTTACCCCTTTATGTACCTGATAAGCTATTGGCAAGGGAAATTTCATATCAAATAATTGGGAATGGCTTGAACAAAATACTAAAAGATGCTAAGAAAACCATATGGCCTTCTTTTCCTATTTCTAGTGGTATCTATGATTTGGACAATCTCAAGCATGGTTATATTGAAATTTATCAAATGAAAGTTTTGAAATTCCCGGCTATCCCAAAGCATAAATATGATCCTAACGAGGTTGTTAAAGATGTTACAACACAAGCAAGCATCAGGCAGTTTACTAGCGAGCCAGATAAATATGATGATTTATTTGAGATGGTTCATGAGTATCCTAGTGTTGAAATAAAAGTGGTAGACTCACTTAGTGGTGAGGAATTGATTGAATTTAATCAATACCAAAGTCAGCTATCAGCACATTTCCAATGGAATTGTTGAGTTTCTCAGCAGAATACTAAACTCTCAAAAGCATCATCTTCTTCAGCTAAAGATCCAATTGATTCTTAACTTTCAAATATAGCTACTTCAACTATTGGACAAATAATGAAAATACAAGAAGAAAGAAACTTAAATGAAATTTGGGAACGATTTAGTCAAACAATGTTGACACTAGAGACACAAGAGTTAAACATTCCATTCCACACAGAATCAACGCAGACTCTAGTAACTAATGGGATGACCTCGTTCATTTCTTAGGCTCCTAAGAAAATTAATACCATTGAAGATCTGGAAATTATCCCAGCCCCATCATTTCCCTCATCAGAATTCCTTCTAAGGATTGATGAAATTTAGACGTGTTTAATAGTCCTAAATACAAATCAGTTGTATGTAAAAAAAAGGAAAAAGAGAAAGTTGTTGGAAATATTGTCATTGATGGAAAAGGTACAGAAAGGAGAAACACTAGAATCATCGTTGATGGCAAAAGAGCAGAGAACCAACTATAAGACAAAGGAGCAGATCAGGAAACAATGCACAAAGAAGTAGAGGTAGAGGCAGCAAAGCAACAAAGGCAGCAGAGAGGTATAAAATAAGCAGAGGAAGCAAAGAATCAGAGGCAGCAAAGAAGCAGAGGTAGCGAAGGAAACTAAGGCAGCGAAGGCAATAGAGAAGTAGCAAAGGCGTGCAACAAGCGAAAGAATCCCAAGTCGGAGTGAATAATGAATAGAAGAAAAAGCTCAAAAGATATCAACGCACTTAGAAACTGAATAAATCTCAGGGAGGAGCAGCGTGGAGGAACCGGTGTTGCAGAGCGGCGATAGTATAAATCTCAGGAGAGAATCACGTTGAAATCTTCGAACAAGCTCAGGAGGAGTAGCGTGAAGGAACCTGTGTTACAAAGTGGTGACAATATAAAGAACAGAAATCGACTAAGGCAGAGATCACTTAGAAAATTTCCAAAGGAGGGGATGAATGGTCAGGATTAGATCGCAAAAGTGTAGGCGAGAGACGGACGACAGAGATCAAATCGCAAATCACAACATTTAAGAGTTTAGCATAAAGGCATTGCATGGTAAGTTAAAGTATTGGCGATGTGAAATGGAGAAGACACGTGTTGGCACGACGCAACTTCACAGATCGTAAGAAATAGAATATAACCACAAATTAATCTTAGGAAGTGCGAAGTGCGATTAGATGAGGACCGTTAGATCTGGGGGCAGATCAACGGCAGACAGCGAATCGCGAGCCTGAACATTGCAAATGTTAGCAAATAGCGTTAAGGAATGTTAATTTGTTTGCGATGTGGTAAGGTTAGAATATGTGATGCGACGAGGGGAGAGCACGTGGCGACATTGCATGGGCGTACACCGCATATTTCATGGTTTGTATTTAAGAGTTCACACGGTAAGTTGGATGCGATGCGATGTGATCGCATATCGCATAAAATAGGAGATACGTTTGTTTTAAAACGTTAAAACTTGTGGGCAAGAGAAATGCGATGCGTTGTGATTGGTCACCGCGTTGTGGGACCCTTCAACCAAAGCTAAGCATGTATGTCAAGCCTCTCTAGTGTTATATCGCATTAGAGGTTGAAAAGGGAATTATAATGTTAAAACTTTGATACGCCAAAATATGACATGAGACCAGATGTGAAAACATTCGAAGTCAAGAGCTTATGTATTTCAAGTCTGGGGCTATGTGATTTTATGAATAAAACTTTGGAAGCAGAGGAGGACTCTGGTAACAAAGGAAAGCCTGAATGCAAGAGAGAAAACTCTGGGAAAATGACATGACACTCGTGTAGAGGTGTTATGAGGCTACGAGAGTTTGATAACAAATACTGAACGTGTGCAGAAGGAGACTCGGGCAAGTAACCCGACACAGAGCAAAGGAGCAGAGAAGAGAATAGAACGTTGCAGGTAAGATATGCAATAGGCAGAGGCGGTGTAAAGCATAAAGGCATGGGACAAGTCAGGCTAAGATAGTAATGCAGCAACACAGTTGGAAATATAATAGCAGGCAGAGAAGACAAAGGGACAACGGGTAGAGAAGACAATATGAACAAAAAAGAAAGAAGCTGAAAGGGATGAATTGAAATACTATTGTAACTGTAAATGTAAATTCATTGATTATTTTTATATTTTTTGTGATGCAAAGGAAAGTCTCCATGGGCAAAGAAAAATTCCAATTTAATTCTGAAATGAGTAGACAGTGTTGTAACCTCCTGAAATGATGAGCGAGAAAATGAGAAGGTGCAAGGCAAAGAGTCGTGCATGTTCATTTCATATTCCCATGTGGAATGCAAACAATGAGAGGGTGATCCATATAAATGATGTTACTGTCATATGAATTAGTAGGTTAGAGAGTGGAAGAAGAAGAAGGAGCAGATAGAGAAGCTGCGAAGATCCAGAAATGATTTAAATTAGATATAAATGATGTAAGGACAACAGTGAAGAAGGAGAAAAATAGAGTTGATATCCAGGTAAATAAGCATATGATTTTATTGTAGAGTGAGGAAGTTGGTGCTTCCATATCAAGTTGTAGCTTGATAGATGTGCAATTATAGTTGGTTGAGGTAGGAGCCTCCTGTGGTTTGTAGCCTACAGAAAATACATGGGAGTTGGTGCTTCTATTCAAGTTGTAGCTTGATAGATGTCCAGTTGGAGCTGGTTGAGGTAGGAGCCTCCTGTGGATTGGAGCCTGTAGAAAAAAGATGGGAGTTGGAGCTTCCTTGCAAATTGTAGCTTGCATAATTTGAGGTAGTAGCCTCCTGTAGGTTGGAGCCTACAGAAAATCAGTGGATCACAACAATTATAATATGTGGTTTTCTCCCTTATGGGTTTCCACTTATATCTTTTTTCTATGCGCATGATGATTATGTGTTGATATTATATATTTAATCTGCTTAATACCTGCTGCTCACATATTAAGATTGTTGGTTCATTATACATTAAGTTGATCATGAAATGAAGGTGTAAATAAGTTTTAAAAGAAAGTTTTTAAAAGACCATGAATATATTAAACTGATTCATCCCCCCTCTTATTTTAACTAAGGGTTCAGAGGAAGTTCCTTCTGTATCAATTTAACAACTGGAAGGAGATCCTAGATCCCCAAGATGGCTAGCCTAGAAGGATTCTCAACAAATAAAGCCCCATTTTTTACTGGCACAAACTATGCCTTCTGGAAAATAAGAATGAGGATGTACATAATGTCTCTAGGAATAGAATTTTGGGCTGCTTTGGAATTAGGATATGCCCAAAAGGATTTAGACACAGAGAAAGATGCCAAACAATAATTTATAGCTAATGCAAAAGAAATGATTGCACCTTTGAGTGGTCTGTGTGAGTCTGAATTTATCAAGGTAATGCACAATGTGACTGCCAAAGAAATCTAGGATACATTGGAAAGTATCCATGATGGAGATAAAAAGGGTGAAGGCGGGAAAACTGCAAGCCTATAGAGCTTAGTTTGAAAATGCAAAAATGAATGAAGAAGAAGATGTAGCCAGATTCTTCTTAAATGTCGCAAAAGTTGTGAATAACATGAAAGCTCTAGGAGAAACCATTAAAGAATATGTAATTGTACAAAACATATTGAGATCTTTACCATCCAGGTTTAACCCTAAGGTTTCTGCCATAGAAGAAACAACTAATTGGGAAACATTGAACATGAACCAATTGCTTGGAAACTTGATGGCCTATGAGATGAGACTTCCAAAAGGGAAGTCAAATGTGATGGAGGCAACATTTAAGGCAGATAAGTGCAACAAAGAAAAGGAAGATACATGCTCCTGCTCTGATGAAGAAGAGGCCGAAGTCAAATGTGAGGGAGGCAACCTTTAAGGTAGATAAGTGCAATAAAGAAAAGGAAGATACATGCTCCTGCTCTGATGAAGAAGAGGCAAAATTTGTGAGAAGATTGGAGAAAGGCATAGGTAAGTATAAAGGTAAGCTTCCATTTAATTTCTTTAACTATGGAAGAGTGGGGCACTATGCATCTAAATGTCCTCATAAGAAAATGGAGAATCAATCAAGAGGGAAAGAGAAAACCAATTTTAGCACTAGGTCGAAAGGGAACATATTTAATCGAAGATCATTCTTTGTTCAAAAAGACAGTAATGAATCTGAAAGCTTAGATGAATCCCCCAATGATGAAGGAACTTCATAATTTATCTTGATGGCCAAGGAAGAGCTTGAGGAAGATCTCATGGAATTTGAAGACAAAGGTGAGGTAGATCTTGAGGGGGAGCTAATTAGTGCCCTGGAGGAAATAAGCAGACCTAAACTTAAGAGTAAGAAACAGAAAGAGATTCTTTTAAAATATGCTAAGACAAAACCAAATTCAGAAGACCTTATTAATTTGAAGATTGAACTAGAAGAATCAAAGAAAATAGAGGATATTCTGAGAAAAGAAATAAAGGAGAAAAATCAAGAGCGAGAAAAGCTAGAAGAAGAAGTGGTAATCCTGAGGAAGAAATTAGAAAAGGTCCAAATTTAATTAGCTATGAATATTTATCAAATGAAAAGCTCTAGTCATTTGGACAAAATTCTTAATGCTCAAATATCTCCTCATATAAAGACTGAGATATGATATGAATGAGAAACCAGAAAATCCAAGGTAGAAGATAACAAGAATATAATTTTTTTAAAAGCTGTAAAGGATAATGAAGCAACAAAAATGGGATCCATTGGATTATAAACTAGAAAGACCATGATATATAATGAAACAATCGGAAACAAGAAACAACCTCTAGTGACAAAGAATGAAACAAGGAGACAGTAAACTGCAACAAACTCATGCACAACTAAGGATGAGTTGAACAAATTAGGAAGATGTCAAAGGAGGTTCCTTCCTCCTGTGAGAAGCATCACTTTCTTCACCTACCACAAAACTGGACATATTGTGGCATATTGTAAGAGAAAGCAACTCGAGTCCAACCAGCAAAAGATGCAACAAACGAAAAAATTACCTCAATCAACTCTCTCTACCAGAGACATATACTACTTCTATGGGTATTTTTTTACTGTAAAGGGTTCGGTCATAAAGCCATGGAGTGCAAAACATATATACAGAGACTGGTGTATGGAAAATCAAGGGGAATTATGAACAATGGTGGAGTCTCTCATATGCATAATCCTTTCAGAAATACTATCAATTGTTTTATCTACCATAAATTTGGGCACAAGTCTCATGAATGTACTCTTAAATATTGTGGTCCATCTCCTCAGGAAATTTTCCAAACTAACAACTGCATGCAATGGAGAAAGAATCTAAATAAGTGTGATATGGTTCTAATAGCTCAAGATTAGAAAATCCAATGGTATGTGGACAGTGGGTGCTCAAAACATATGACTGAAGACCGAAGCAAGTTCATAACCTTTGATGAAAAGAAATCTAGAAATGCAACATTTGGCAATGATAAAGGAGGGAAAATCAAGGGAAAAGGCTCCGTCAGCCTGAACAATGGAAGAGGAGAGCCTCAAGATGTACTATTTGTGGATGGTCTGAAAGAAAATATGCTAAATGTTAGTCAAATGTGTGATAAAGGCTGTGAGATCCTCTTCAAAGCCCCAGATTTTGAAGTAAGGTGTATCACCACAAGAAAGACCTTGATCAAAGGTGTTCGAACGGAGAGAAATGTCTATCTAGTAGAAGAAGAGAATGAAGCATACCACATCAGCAAACTTGACGAATCATGGTTATGGCATAGAATATTGCGACATCTAAACTTTGACCACATCATCAAATTGAGAAAGAAGAAAGTGGTCAGAGATTTGTCCACAATTAAGAAGCCTCAAAATACCATTTATAATTCCTTCCAACTAGGCAAGCAAACTTGCACATCATTCAAGGCTAAAGACCAACTATCTACAAGTAAGCCACTTCATCTTGTACACATGGACCTGTGCGGACCTTTAAGAACTAATGCACCAGGTGGAGAATCATATTTCATGCTGATAATAGATGATTTTTCCAGATTGACGTGGGTGGAATTTCTCAAATATAAATCCGAAGCACTTGAGAAATTCAAGATCTTCAAAGCACTGGCAGAAAATCAAACTGGATGTAAGCTAAAATGCATCAGATCAGATAAAGGAGATGAATTCACAGACGATGAATTTGTGAACCTATGCAATGAATGTGGGATAAAGCAACAGTTTACAATTGCAGGTACACCTTAGCAGAATGGAGTGGCAGAGAGGCAAAATAGGTCAGTACAACAGATTGACAGAGAAATGATGCAAGAAAGCAACATTCCCCAAACCTACTAGGCAGAAGCAGTACACACAGCTGTTCATATTCTTAACAAAGCTCATCTTAGACCAGATAGTGACAAGACTCCATATGAATTATGGCATGGGAAACCAACATCAATCAAGCACTTTAGAGTCTTTGGCAACAAATGTTTCATAAAGAATAATGATGAAAAATTGGGGAAGTATGATGCAAGAGCTAATGAAGGAATATTCTTGGGATATGCATCCAAGATTAAGGGATACAGGTGCTACAAAAAAAGATTGCATAAAATAGTGGAAATCATTGATGTGAGATTCGGCGAAGATCTACCAAACTGAACTAGAAGCAAAAGCTGCGACAATCCTCCAGATGATCATGAAGAAGAGAATCAAGAAAATGAAGAACAGAGTAAGACAACATAAGAGACTGAATTAAACTCAAAAGGTCCCTCGAGACACACTTAGAAGAACCATCCAAAAGATCAAATAATTGGAGACAAGAGTACAAGAGTCCATACTAGAATACGACTAGCTGAACAGACTGAGGAAGTGTACCTAGCCATGTTGTCACAAATAGAACCAAAGAATTTCGATGAAGCCAACAAGGACAAAAATTGGGTAAATGTTATGAATGAAGAACTAGACCAAATTGAAAAGAAGAATACCTAGGAGTTAAAGCAAAGACCCATTGGGAAAAATGTCATTGGCACAAAATGGATTTTCAAGAATAAGATGAATGAACAAGGTTAGGTATTAAAAAATAAAGCCAGACTTGTATGCAAGGGATATTCTCAAATCGAAGGACTTGATTATGATGAAACCTTTGCCCCTGTAGCAAGAATGGAAGCAATCAGAATGTTTTTGGCCTTTGCATGCTATCATTATTCCAGGGTATATCAAATGGATGTGAATTATGCCTTCCTGAATGGAAATTTAGAGGAAGAAGTCTACATGGAACAACCCAAAGGATTCTCCTTAACAGATAAACATGACTATGTGTGCAGATTAAAGAAAGCCTTATATGGTCTGAAACAAGCTCCACGTGCATGGTATTCAAGGCTAGACAAATACTTACAAAAAAAAGGGTTCAAGAAAGGAGGAGTGGACAACAATTTGTACATAAAGGTTGATGAAAATGAACTCTTAATTGTATTAGTATATGTAGATGACATCATGTTTGGTAGCAACAAAGATGAGTTAGAAAAATGATTTTCAGAAGAGATGAAATCAGAATTTGAGATGTCTATGTTTGGAGAGCTCACATTCTATTTAGGACTTCAAATTCTACAAAAGAACACATGAATATTCATTTCACAAGAAAAATACTTAAGAGGAATGTTGAAAAGGTTCCAAATCGAAGACTGCAAACCTGTGTCAAATCCCAGGATCACTGGATGCAAAGTATGTGCTGATGATGGATCTGTAGATGTAGATCAAAGACTTTATAGATCCATGATAGGAAGTCTACTATACCTAGCTGCCTCTAGACCAGACATTATGTTGGCAATATGACTTGTGGAAAGATATCAAGAAACACCAAAACAAAATCACTTGCTAACAATCAAGAGGATATTCAGATATCTGCAAGGAACTGCACATTATGGCCTATGGTATCCAAAAGGCAAAGAATTCACATTGAAAACATACATAGATGCAGATTGGGCCAGCTGTGTGGATGACAGGAAAAGCACAAGTGGAGGTGCATTATATTTGGGATAAAGTCTGTTGGCATGGCTAAGCAAGAAGAAAACTTCTGTCTCTCTATCTATAACAGAAGAAGAATACATAGTAGCAGCAGCATGTTGCACACAAGTAATGTGGATGAAAAAAACTCTCCAAGACATGAAGGTAAGCATCAATGAACCCATTTCTATCAAATGTGACAATACTAGTGCTATAAGTATATCAAAAAATAAATTACACTTCCTTAGAGAACAAGTAACACAGAAAATAGTGAATTTGGAGTATGTACGGACAAAGGAACAAACAACAAACAAATTCACAAAACCTCTTGCTAAAGAACCATTCAAATATCTAAGAGACAAACTAGGGGTAGTGTCTGTAGATGTTTATGATATGATCACAAATAAGTAATATATATATAATGTTGGAAATACACTAGCAAAGGCTGCAATACAAGTAACGAGATCAGTGCGGTAGACAAGTGATAGTCAGTATCAGACACGTAAGCATCATTCCAGGGGGAGAGAAGTTAATAAAAGTTGTCACAGAAGAGCTAGAGAAATGTAGCAGTGCATGGTATAGGTCCTCAAGATTAGAGTATTATGAAAATATAGAAACCACACTTGGAAATGTGCAACCCTTTGCCATTGATGTCAAAGGGGGAGGAAAATAAAGTAGAGGAAGAAAATACACCTCTCAGAATGATAAGGGGAGGAAGTCTTGGAGGAAGCATTGGAGTATTGCCATCAATGCCAAAGGGGGAGACTATTGGAAATATTGTCATTGATGGCAAAGGTACAAAAAGGAGCAACAACAGAATCATCGTTTATGGAAAAAGAGTAGAGAACCAGCTATAATACAAAGGAGCAGATTAGGGAAAAATGCACAAAGAAGTGGAGGCAGAGGCAGCAAAGAAGAAAAGGAAACAGAGAGGGAGCAAAAAATTAGAGGCAGCAAAGACGCAGAGGCAGCGAAGGAAGCTGAGGCAGCGAAGGTATCAGAGAAGCAGCAAAGGCATGCAGCAAGCGAAATAATCCCAAGTCAGAGTGAATAGAGAATAGAAGAAAAATCTCAGGAGAGATCAACGCACTTAGAAACTGAATAAAGCTTAGGGAGGAGCAGCGTGGAGGAAACGGTGTTTCAAAGCAGCGACAGTATGAAGCTCAGGAGATAATCGCGTTGAAAACTTTGAACAAGATCAGGAGGAGTAGCGTGAAGGAACCTGTGTTACAAAGCGACGACAGTATAAAGAATAGAAATCGACTAAGGCAGAGATCAAATAGAAAATTTTCAAAGGATGGGAACCAACAGTCAAGATTAGATCACAAAATTGAAGGCGAGAGATGGATGGCAGAGATCGAATCACAAATCGAAACATTTAAGAGTTTAGCATTAAGGCGTCGCATGGTAAGTTAAAGTATTTGCGATGCGAAATGGAGAAGACACGTGTTGGCACGACGCAACTTCGCAGATCGCAAGAAATATAATATAACCAAAAAGTAAATCTTATGAAGTGCGAACTGCGATCAAATGAGGATCGTTAGATCTGGGGGCAGATCAATGACGGATAGTGAATCGCAGGCCCTCACATCGCAAATGTTAGGAAATAGTGCTAAGGAATGTTAATTTGTTTGCGATGCGGTAAGGTTAGAATATGCAATGCAATGAGGGGAGACCATGTGGCGGAATTGCGCATGAGCGCACACCACAGATTTCATGGTTTGTACTTAAGAGTTCGCACTGTAAGTTGGATGCGGTGCGATGCGATTGCATATCACATAAAATAGGATATACATTTGTTGCAAAACGTTAAAACTTGCGGGTAAGCGAAATTCAATGCGCTGTGATTGATCACCATGTTGTGGGACCCTTCAACCAAAGTTAAGTGTGTATGTCGAGCCTTTCTAGTGTTAAATCACATCAGAGGTTAAAAATGGAATTATAATGTTAAAAATTTGATACGCCGAAATACAACATGAGACCGGATGTGATAACGTTTGAAGTCAAGATCTGAAGTATTTCAAGTCTGGGGCTATGTGATTTTATGAAGAAAACGTTGGAAGAAGAGGACGACTCGGGTAACAAAGGAAAGGTTGAATGCAAGAGAGAAAACTATGGGCAAATGACCCGACACTCGTGTAGAGGTGTTATGCGGTTGCGAGAGTTTGATAACAAAGATTGAATGTGTGAAAAATGAGACTCGGGTAAGTAACCCGACACAGAGAAAAGGAGAAGAGAAGAGCATAGAACGCTGCAGGTAAGATATGCAATAGGAAGATGTGGTGTAAAGCATAAAGGCATGGGTCAAGTCATGCTAAGACAATAATGCAGCAACATAGTTGGGAATATAACAGCAGGCAGAGAAGACAAAGGGACAACAAGTAGAGAAGACAAGATGAACAGAAAAGCAAGAAGCTGAAAGGGATGAATTGAAATACTATTGTAACTGTAAATGTAAATTCATTGATTATTTTTATATTGTTTGTGATGCAAAGGCAAGTATTCGTTGGCAAGGCAAAACTCCAATTTAAGTCTAAAATGAGTAGGCAGTGTTGTAACCTCCTGAAATGATAAGCAATAAAATGAGAAGGTGGAAGGCAAAGAGTCGTGTCTGTTCATTTCATATTCCCGTGTGGAATACAAACATCGAGAGGGTGATCTCTATAAATGATGTTACCATCATATGCATTAGCAGGTTAGAGAGTGGAAGAAGAAGAAGGAGCAGATAGAGAAGCTGTGAAGATCCAGAAATGATTTAAAGTAGATATAAAGGCTGGAAGGGCAACAGTGAAGAAGGAGAAAAACAAAGCTGATATCCAGGTAAATCAGCATATGATTTTATTGTAGAGTGAGGAAGTTGGTGCTTCCATATCAAATTGTAGCTTGATAGATGTCCAATTGTAGCTGGTTGAGGTAGAAGCCTCCAGTGGGTTGTAGCCTACAGAAAATACATGGGAGTTGGTGCTTCCATTTCAAGTTGTAGCTTGATAGATGTCCAGTTGGAGTTGGTTAAGGTAGAAGCCTCCTGTGGGTTGGAGCCTGTAGAAAACAGATGGGAGTTGGAGCTTCCTTGCAAGTTGTAGCTTGGATAATTTGAGGTAGTAGCCTCTTGTAGGTTGGAGCCTACAGAAAATCAGTGGTGAGAGGGAGTTGGAGCTTGCCTTTGCATCACAACAATAATAAGTTGTGGTTTTATCCCTTATGGGTTTCCAATTATATCTATTGTCTATGCATGATGATTATGTGTGGATATTCTGTATTTAATATGCTTAATACGTGCTGCTCACATATTAAGATTTCTGGTCCATTATACATTAAGTTGATCATGAAATGAAGGTGTAAATAAGTTTTAAGAGAATTTTTTTAAAATACCATGAATGTATTAAACTGATTCACTCCCCCCTCTCAGTTTAACTAAGGGTTCAACAAGAGCTAGACCAGCCCAGGAGTTAGTCCCCGACGAAACTCCTTTCTAGTTCTCTAGCAAGGAGCTCAATCAACTACAGATGATGATGATTTAAACAATCTCTCGCAGTTTACAGGGGCTTATGCAAGCGTAACTATTGATATAGAAGCAGAAGTTCAACTTCTTCTCAGAGAAAAGGAAGAAAATATTGTTCAACTGGAACAACAATGGCAAGTAAGGCTGGATGAACTACAAAAGAGTTTCAATGATATGAAACTCCAATTTGAATCCAATCTGAAAGATAAAGATGCTCAAATACAACAACTGCAAGAAAGAATAAAGCAGTTGAAAGATAATCCAAATATCAATGGAGTTAAAAAGGAAGCAGGAGAACTCAATAAAATCCTTGCTCAACAACAAGTCATATTTTGTCAATATAGACTAGGATTGATGATTTATGCAAAACGAGTGATTCTTTGATTAAAAAATTGTTCGATCTAAGGAAATTTTATGAAGACGTTAATGAAAATATTTTTGAGCATATCGATTGGAAAGACAGTGATGAGGGGAGAGCAACCAATATTCCCTAGATTGTAGAATCTTAGAAAGATATTTTTTTTTGGTGATTGGGAAATGAAGATCAAACAAGCAGAGATGGCAGTTATCAGAGCCAGAAAAGGCTCACCTCTAATCTTACTGAATACATCAGTGATAGCCTATTGCAAGCTAATTAAATAAAATAATTACCACAAGACACATTACTAGATGTCAAATCTTTGACAAAATATTGGCAAGTTTTATCAAAGTATAAGGATTAATATATCAAGAAATTATCAAAGGTAAACCTCAAGACTCACTGGAACTTATTGGTAAATCCACATAGTCATTGGCTTATTTTGAGGTGTCTTTTAAATCGATATCTCATCTGTTGGAAATACTGAGAGGGGGGTGAATCAATATTTCTTTTCAATTGTTAATTATTGCCAGTTAGATTCTTCACAATTAAAGACAGAGAGGTGTATAATGATAATATTAAGAATTAATAATAATTTCAATCCCCTTTTTAATAATAGTATACAATAGATGAGTGAGGGCACCAACCCTTTTAATGAAACAAGCACCAACCTATTGCCAAGCACCAACTTGGACTTTGATGAGGCTTGACCTCTAGTGCTTTGACCCTATCTTCTCAAGGCACCAACCTTATGTTTAGGAGCTCCTACTCCAAGGACACCAATCCTTCTTTGCTTGGTTTAATAGAGAATGTGAATAGTGCTTACTTGAATGTTCTTGACATATTCATCATTGTATTATTTCTTCCAAAACTCTTCAGTGACTTCACTGTCCATTTGTCTTCATCACTATATTATTTCTTCCAAAAATTCTTCACTGACTTCACTGTCCACTTGTCTTCATCAATGTTCAAGTCTTCAAATAGTTCATACCTATAATATCAAGTATGTGATCACCGTTTCGAGTCCCTCAAGGTCACAGGTCTGCGGTACTAGTCCATCCACTGCACCGAGTTGTTGTGACTTTCAAGGATGCCATAGGTATCTTCAAATCATTGCTACAATAATATGCTCCCCAAACTGTTCTTAATGGTGACTGATCTTAATTAGTTAAAATTCTACTGCTATAGGTCTGGGCTCCAAAAGTATGCCTTCAAGGTGCTGTTGCCCAAGCATATAAAAAGGAGCTGCCACAGGTCCAAGTATAGCCCTCTGCAATAGCCTCACTACAGGCCCGAAAGTCTGAAGTTGTTCAAGAAGAATCCGCTATCTTATTAACCTCAAACCCAAATCAGATATATCTCTCCCTTCTTCAATGTTCACGAATTGTGAATAGTGGTATTAATTTTGTGATTATCACCAAATTTCTGTGTTCAAAATGAAGACCGAAAACCTTGTATATATAGTCTTATTTCGATGCTAAATGAAAAGACATGTCTCCACACGCAGGCTGACAAGGGATGGCTAGGATAGGTCAGCTCCAAGACCAGAATAATTTCCTTAATTTGAAAAAATTCATATCTCCCAAACCGCTTGGAGTTTTGGGCGTGTAAGGGCTCATTAGAAAGGGAAAATTATGCTCTAAATGATGGTGAAGGTCTCACAAAGAAATTCTACTTCTGAGATCATGAAACATATTTTTCTTTGTGACTGCCCTTAAATTTTATGCATAAAAATATTGGGACAACATGAGGAATGTTTGGGGCAGCCTGGCTTCTACATTCTTTGGTTTCTTCATTGTTATTAATGACATGTAGCATCATGTATCAACAATGTCATCATATACTAATGCAATGATATGTCATAGTGCAACCTTCATCTCAGTCAAAGTCATATTGACATCAATGACAATATAAATTAACAATCTCCCCCTTTGTCATTGATGGAAATATTCTTGCCCTTCCAACATTCTCTCCCTTTTTGTCATCAATGGCAAATGGGATGCCCAAGTAATCCCCCTGTCAAGCTTCTCCCCCTAACATACTGTACTCCTGACATGTTGCGTGATTCAATATGATGCAAGAGCAACGACTCCCATCTTTTGGCGAAGATACTCAAATGATTCTCGTGGAAGGGGTTTTGTAAAGATATCAGCAATTTGCTCTTTTGTATTGATGTATTCCAACCTGATATTGTGTTTAGAAACTTGTTCACCGAGAAAGTGGTATTTGATTGGAATATGTTTGGTCCTTGAGTGCATCACCAGATTCTTTGAAAGACTGATGGCACTAGTATTGTCACAAAAAATAGCAATTGGTTGCTTATTTTCTATGTTGACATCCTTCATCCATAGAATTTGTGTACAAAAATCAGCAACAACTATATATTCCATCTAACTATATATTCTCCCATAAAGAATGCATTTCCAATGGTACTTTTTCGATCATCCACGCTTCTGGCCCAATCAGCATCGGAGTAAGATTTCACAATAAGAGTTGAACTCTTAGGATACCAAAGACCGAAATCAATCATTCCTTTCAAATATCTGAGAATTCTCTTCACAGCTGCTAGATGGGATTGTTTAGGACTTGACCGAAATCTTGCTACCATTCCTACTGCTTGCATAATATCTGGTCTTGTAGCAGTTAAGTATAGGAGAGCTCCAATTATTAACCTATAAAGAGTTGTATCTATGAGAGGGTATCATCATCTTTGCTTAATTTACAATCTGTGGTCATCGGTGTGCTCATAGGTGCACAATCTTCCATCCCATATGTTTTGAGCATGTCTTTAAGATATTTTTCTTGAGATATAAACATGCCTGCAGAGGTTTGAGATATTTGTAGCCCAAGAAAGTAAGACAACTCACCAATCATTGACATCTCAAATTTTTTGGACATATTTAGAGCAAATTCATGGCTCATTTCTTCATCATTGCTAGCAAATATTAGATCATCAACATAAACAAGAGTGATCAGAAGTTTTTCCTTGTCCATCTTCATGTAGAGATTGCTACCTGCCACTCCCTTTTTGAAACCTTATTGTTGCAGATAGTGATCCAACTTTGCATACCATGCTCTAGGGGCTTGTTTTAATCCATACAAGGCCATTTTTAGTTTGCATACAAAGTATTTTCCTTCAGCAAGATCAAATCCTTATGGTTGCTCCATGTAAACTTCTTCCTTGAGATCTCCATTTAGGAATGTTGATTTTACATCCATTTGATAAACTTTGAATCCTTTTGAGCAAGTAAATGCTAAAACATTCTTATGGCTTCCATTCAAGCTACTGGTGCAAAGTTTTCTTCGAAGTCAATTCCTTCAATTTGTGAGTATCCTTTGCAGACAAGTCTGGCTTTATTTATGATGATTTGTCCATCTTCATTCATCTCGTTTTTGAATACCCATTTTTTCTAGTCATATTTTTATATTTTGGGCGAGGTACCAATTCCCAAGTCTCATTTTTTTCAATTTGAGACATTTCCTCTTCCATGGCCTTTATCCAATAAGGATCTTTGCTTTCTTGAGAAAAAATTTCAGGTTCTATTAAAGATAATAGAGCAACATCATTTTTCTTGGGGTGTTTATCATCCTTCTTCGAGTTTGAATTCATTCATTTATATTTCCGATGAATTGTTCTTCCGAATGATGTCTTTGAATAAACTTGATCTTAGAGGGATTTTGTGAAGGTTCACTTTGGGGTTTTCCATTCTCCTCTTCTTTTTCAGATTCTTCTTCTTCACTTAGTTCAAAGAAAGGCTCAACTTCATGATCTTAAATTCTTTTTTCTGGAAGGCCTTCATCAATCTTCACATTAATGCATTCCATTATTCTTCGTAGACTATTGTTGTAAGATATGTAAGCTTTTCTCCTAGTGGAGTATCCAAGAAATATTCCTTCGTTAACTCTAGAATCAAATTTACCTGGTGAGTCATCATTTATTTTTATGAAACATTTGCTTCCAAAAACCCTGAAATATTTTACTGAAATAGGTCTTCCTTTCCATAATTCATGAGTCTTTTCATTATTTGGTTTTAGTTGAGTTCGATTTAAGGTATAAACTGTGATGCCAACTGCTTCTCTCCATAATTTTGGTTGAAAATAAACTGCTAGTAGCATTGTCTTTGCCATTTCTTGAATGGTTCGGTTCCTTCTTTCAACTACTCCATTTTGCTGGGGTGTCCTACCAATAGAGAGTTCTATTTCGATTTCATGCTCTTTACAGAATTCATCAAGTTATTTTGAGGTGAATTCTCCTCCTCTATCCATTCTAATACATTTAATTTTAGAATCTTTTTCATTCTCAATGAGAGCCTTAAGATTCTTAAAACATTCAAATGCTTCAGATTTATATTCTATGAAATATATCCACATCATTCTAGTATAGTCATCAACAAATAGAGCAAAGTACCTTTCACCTTGAAGATCTAGAGTTCTAGTTGGCCCACACAAATCTGCATGAATGATTTCCAAAGGTTTTGATGTTGAGAACTCCTTAGTTTTGTGGCTAGTTCTGGTTTGCTTTCCATGTTGGCATGGGCCACATACAACTTGATTTGGTTTGCACATTTTTGGAATGTCCCTTACTACATTAATTTTTCTGATGTTGACTAGGTTATCAAAACTTGTATGCCCCAATCGCTTGTGCCATAACCAACTTTCATCTATTTGACTTAAGTAACCTTTATCTTCTTGGATTCTACTGAGAATGTAAACATTATCGGGTGTTCTTACCCCTTTCGCCACAAGTTCTCTCGAGGATGAGTCTCTTATTTCACAATTTTTTGTACTAAAGACAACATTATGTCCTTGGTCACAAATCTGGTAACACTTAAGAGATTGTGTTTGAGCCCTTCTACCAGCAAGGTATTTTGAGCCTTTCCTAGTCCATTGACAAGGGTAGAAGTTCCTTTTCCAGTGACTTTAGCGGATCCACTTCCAAAGGATACATTTCCATTTTTCTTGTTCAATGAGTTAAACTTTTTTTGGTCACCTGTCATATGTCTTGAGTATCTACTATCCACGAACCAATGATTTTCTTCATTATGAGCACAAGCCACATTTATCAGTTTTGAGATTTACGTTTTTAGCTTTTTCCCTTTTGAGAGGGAAATTTTGTTCATTATGATCATAATTATCACATAATGAGCAAGACGGATCAAACTTAGCCAAAGGATCAAAGGAATTGTAAGTTTTGATTTTTCCTTGCTCTTTAGGGCCACACAGTTGGTTTGTTTGATCATTCAATCTTGGTGCTTCATTCTTATGAGCCTTGCAATGCTTAGCTTGATGCCCAAAGTTTTTACAATTGTAACAATGCCAAAGAAAAATAATTTGATACCTATTGTAGTATCCATAGCTTGAACCAACATTCTTCCTTGGAGTTTCTCTTTCTTCAATTCTTGGTTTTGAGATGGGAATTTTTCCCTGACAAGATGACTTTTCTTCTTTTGGATGGAAAGAGAGTACATCAGCATAACTTCTGGCATTATTTTTTGTACTTTATGATTCTCCTTTGAAACCAATTCCAGACTTGTCATGTTGAGGTCTTTGAGTATTAAGAATGTTGTCAAGAGCTAGAGAGCTTTGCCAAATCCTTTTGACTTGTTCTAATTCTTTTCTTAGAGATACTATTTCAGCTTCACGTTTTTCACAGATATCATCTCTTTTAACTTAATGTTCAAGAAGTCTTCCCTTCTTTTTGCTTCCTCTCTTTCTATTTTGAGAGAAATTATCTTCTTTTGTAGATTCTCATTTTCTTCAATGGCACTCATTAGCAAACTATTTATGTTTCTTTCATCTTCTAGTTCTGAGTCATCATCATTTGTAAATGCCATGAATAACATTTCTTTGCTTCCAACATAATTACTTTCCTCATCTGATTCATCATCGCTTTCTTTGTAATGACGTACATTTCTAGTTGATTTCCTTTTTATGACTACAAATTCATCTTCATTAGACTCAACTTGTTTGGAGAAGAAGTTCTTCTTATTCAACCCTTTCTTTTTGTACATCATTCTTTTAGAGTCCTTTTCATCATCACTATCATGTTTATGAGGACATTTTGCCGCATAATGACCTATTCTTTCACAATTGAAACAAATAAGAGGGTACTTACCTTTTAGCTTAGATCCCCTTTTTAGTTTTCGTACAAATTGAGCTAATTCGTTTTCAGTATCAGATTCATCGTTGTTGCAATTCCATCCCTTTCCTTCTTTTGTAGATCTTGAGGCTTTGAAAGCTACTTCATTGAAATTTGGGATCCCTTTCCTCATCTCATAGGCAATAAAAATTCCATGAAGTTCATCCATCTTGAGAGTATCTAGGTCCTTCATCTCTTCTATGGCACTTACTTTGGAGTCAAATCTGTCAGGAAGCGATCTCAGGATTTTTTGAACAATGGTGCTTTCTTCAATATTTTCCCCTAGTCCTTTAAGAGAGGTGTTTAGCAATGCTACGGGAAGTGCTGATAGCTATCTTCTTACATCATCCATTTTCAGACTCTCGAATTATGCTTCTATGGGTTTAGGCACTGTTGTATGGAATTATCATATAGAGAAACCAATTTATCCCATACTTCTTTAGCTGAGTCATAGTTCATGACTTTCGTAAATTCGGAATCGGTGATTCCACTAGTGATGGAATTTAAAGCTTTGGAATTAGCAATGTAGGCTTTTCTTTCATCTTAATCAGTTGGAAGATCGGTGGGAGCTTTGTACCCATCCAAAACAAAGTGCCATACTTCAGGGCCAAGATACATTACATAGTAGGACATCCTGTTTTTCCAAAAACTAAAATTTGTTCCATCAAAGATAGGCAGTTTTCCTGTTACTTTCATGTTCTTCATTGTGCCTAAGAATCCTTCTTCCAGCTGTTAGGCTGATAATGAAGAAGCTAGCTCTGATACCAATTGTTGGAAATACTAAGAGGGGGGTGAATCAATATTTCTTTTCAATTGTTAAGTATTGCTAGTTAGATTCTTCACAATTAAAGACAAAGAGGTGTATAATGGTAATATTAAGGATTAATAATAATTTCAATCCCATTTTTAATAATAGTATACAATATATGAGTGAGGGCACCAACCCTTTTAATGAAACAGGCATCAACCAGTTGGCAAGCACCAACTTGGACTTTGATGAGGCTCCGACCTCTAAGGCTTTGACCCTATCTTCTCAAGGCACCAACCTTGTGTTTAGGAGCTCCTACTCCAAGGACACCAATCCTTCTTTGCTTGGTTTAATAGAGAATTTGAATAATGCTTACTTGAATGTTCTTGACATATTCATCACTGTATTATTTCTTCCAAAACTCTTCACTAACGTCACTGTCCACTTTTCTTCATCACTATATTATTTCTTCCAAAAATTCTTCACTGGCTTCACTGTCCACTTGTCTTCATCACTGTTAAAGTCTTCAAATAGTTAATACCTCTAATATCAAGTATGTGATCACTATTTCGAGTCCCTCAAGGTCACAGGTGTGAGGTACTAGTCCATCCACTGCACCGAGCTGTTGTTACTGTCAATGATGCCACAAGTATCTTCAAATAATTGCTACAATAATATTCTCCCCAAACTGTTCTTAATGGTGACTTATCTTAATTAGTTAAATTTCTACTGCTATAGGTTCGGGCTCCACAAGTATGCCTTCAAGGTGCTGCTGTCCGAGCTTCTAAAAAGGAGTTGCCACAGGTTCGAGTATAGCCCTCTGCAACAGCCTCACTACAAGTCCGAAAGTCTAAAGTTTTTCAAGAAGAATCTATTGTCTTATTAACCTCAAGCCCAAATCAGATATATCTCTGCCTTCTTCAATGTTCACGAGTTGTGAACAGTGGTATTAATTCTGTGATTATCACAGAATTTCTGTGTTCAAAATGAAGACCAAAAACCTTGTATATATATTCTTATTTCGATGATAAATGAAAATACATGTCTCCACATGCAGGCCGACAAGGGATGGCTAGGACAGGTCGGCTCCAAGACCAAAATAATTTCCTTAACTTGAAAAAATTCATATCTCCCAAACCGCTTGGATTTTTTGGGCGTGTAAGGGCTCATTAGAAAGGGAAAATTATGCTCTAAATGATGGTGAAGGTCTCACAAAGAAATTATGCTTCTAAGATCATGAAACATATTTTTCTTTGTGACTGTCCTTAAATTTTATGCATAAAAAGATTGGGACATCATGAGGAATGTTTGGGGCAGCATGGCTTCTACATTCTTTGGTTTCTTCATTGTTATTAATGCCATGTAGCATCATGTATCAACAATGTCATCATATACTAATGCAGTGATATGTCATAGTGCAACCTTTATTTCAGTCAAAGTCATATTGACATCAATGAAAATCTAAATTAACATCATCTCCTCCTAGCACTGAACGACGCACTCTTTACGGGGAAAATTCGTATGCAATAGATTCATCCCCCCCAAATAAAGCTAATGATAGACATATGTGGACTTAGGGAGAAAATGAGAACATAGCCTTCATGACAGTCATGATCCTATTGTTATAACAAAATGTCTATCTTTGTATTTAATTTATCTTAGCTTAGCTCATTTTTTTGGAACTGTTTCCAGATATTTTATTTTAATTTACTATATTTGTAATATTAATAGACTATAAAAACCTTCTCATGTCTTTATAGAAGGGGTTTTTAATTTTTGTAAGACAACTTTGAAGTTTTCACACCATTACTTCTGAGTTATCTAATAGAAAAGCTAAACCAGAAACTATCTTTTTCATGAGCAGAGTCTTGATGTATCAGGTACCATTATCTTGTTGTAAGTCTTCTCCTCTTGGAATTTTTTTTTACAAAAGGTAGCCTTACTCAAAACCTCTTCTCAAAATATATTAGGATGACATCCCAAAATTTATATGCTAAAAAAGTATGGCTTTCCAGGAGAAATGAAATCATTAATAATAAGCTTACTCCTCCCAAATCATTGCAATGAAAGAAATAACACTATGTGTTGATTTTGTAGCTCAAAAGCATGATTGAAGCCCCTCTTCAAAAGAACTAGATCGACTAGAGCAAGCATGGCTTAGCAAATTGACAGGTATGATGGCCAACCAATGACTCACTGACTGGAATCAACAAAAGTTGGGAGAATGTCGGAAGCTTAGAATGGTAGAGGTAGAATTCATAGCTTGGAAGAACAACAGACAAGGTTGGATCCTCTTCTTTGATGGAGCATCTAAACAAAATCCATGAGCTCTTTATAGCTCTAAGAATGAAAAATTATTCAGGTACACATGGGGACTTGGTCACATGACAAAAAAACAGATAGAGATTCACGACCTTTATCAAGGTGTCTTGATAACTAAAGAAAAGTAGGTGCAAGAGCTCATAATCCTAGGAGATTCCCTCCTCATTTTGCAACATTTTTCAAAGACACAATGTTGAAGGAAAAACCTCTAGAGAATATTATAAAAAGAGTATGGAAAAGGGCAAAAGTGATTCCATCGTTAGCATTATTTCATTTGTTACGATACCATAACAAAGAAGCTAACAAACTTGCTAACGATAGTTGTAAATTGAAAGCAAGAGACTTATATATCACTATCCAACTTATAGAATTAATTATTACTTAAATAATGTTAAAAAATATTTATCCCATAGAAAAAATATCATTAGAAAAAGGGGGGGCTTAGTGGCCTCAAAAAAATTCACAGTGATCCCGGTCATGCAAGGCAGTCACACACACTGAAGTCAATATAACATACCATATGAATTAAGGTGGAGATTAATATAAGTACAAAGCAATCCATATTCAGTTTAAAACCACATTATTTGGTATTGAGGATACGAGTGAAGGTAATAAGGAAGTGTTATGGTATCTTGCGTTGACAAGGATGTCAGATTTCCCTATGGTGGTTGTCCATCATTTAGAATTTTCCACTTTTATGCATCTATCATATTTGGAAACTAAGGGGTGAGTTTGGAATCAAAGTGAAGTCTGGGAAACTTTTGAAAGAAGTGAGAGATTTTCAGAGCAAGCAAAAGACTTTCCCCTTTGACTCTGGGAGACAATTCACAAATAATTTCATTCATGTGTCTTCGACTTTCATGCATGATCACAACTCACAGGTTAGTTCTAACTTACTCAAGTTGGATAATAAAAGAATTTAGATTCAATGCACAATGTTGGTGAAGTATTTTTGCATAGAACTTGTGTTAATTTATGCTAGTCTAATTAAGTGTTGCATGTATATCATATAAGAACCATATGTAGTTGGTATTGAGAATATCAAATTTTCCTTTGTTTTCCTTCAAGCTCACAGAGCCTGGTTAGTTTTGAAAATCGTCATCACAATTCAAGAGGGTATAAGTGTTAATTTCTGCATTCCACTTATCACAGAGGAGACAGGCCTTGTGGATATTGAATTTGACAAGCTCTGAAATAGAGAAATTGTTGTGGGTCTTAAAAATTTTATGTTTCATCCCTGTGGACAAAAATTACTCAAGCCTCTTGACCCTAATCGAGACCTCATAGTAGAAGGATTTGAGTCAATATTCGGTTCCTGGATTGAGACAAATTATAGCAATTGTATCTCGGAAATGGTCAAGATGATTTTTATGCAATCAATCAATGTTGTAAAGGGTTGTAAATGTAGGGATCTAATTGTCAATCTGATTCAGAGAGTTGATGTAATAAAATTGGACATTTTCAATCTTAGGTTGAAGCAAAATGATTAAGGAGCAACCATAAATAATGAAATTGATGAAATCCAAAGTCTAAAAAATCAAGTAGGACGTCAAGAAGATGAAATGGATGCTCTGCAATGAGAAATTGCAGAGAGAAAGGAATAGCTCAAGAAAAGGAATAACAATTTCAGTGAAGTAACAAGCACAAGCTCACATCTAATATTAAAATGCCTGGACTTAAATGAGCCTCCCTAAGAAGGTGTCAGGTTCATTGGTATCAGGGATTATATTATCAACCACTGGTTTATGTTTTTTGAATTTCTTGTTTTGATAGAGAAATCATGTAGGGTTTATAGCCACATAAAACCTAATTATATTAATGAATGGCATGCTTCCAATGATAATTTTTTATATTTCTCGGATATGAGAGACGTGAAAGAAATTTTGAAGCAAATGTTATGCACTACCTACTTGTCGTAACAAGACATAAAATAATAATATAAATACCCTTTGCAATATATATATAACTCTCCCACTCAAAGAAGAGAGGAGACCTTGCAGCTATGGAAGGATATATATATATACACACAACGAAGATGAAATGTTACCTCAAAAACCAGGATAATAATGATTCAGTCATGTTGTATTACTGTAAAATGTAAAATAACGATCGTGATTCTCTCATGGTGCATGCCACATCACAATTATTTTTTAAAATTTCATGGATCCTTGTGTTTTAGGATTATGGTCTTTAATGTATGTATGTTATAAGTGATTACTTCTAACGGATTATATATATACAACAAAGGTGAAATGTTTCCCAAAAAACGAGAATAATAATGATTTATTCATATTTTAATCCATTTTAAAATGTAAAATAACGATCATGATACTCTCATGGTGCATGGCACGTCATAATTATTTTTTCAAATGTCATGGATCCTTGTGTTATAGGATGATGGCCTTTAATGTACGAATGCTATATAAGTGATTACTTTTAACAATAATAGGGGTGTGGTTCAACAATAGGTAAACAAGTGGGAGTAGTTGGATTCAATGTGTTTCTTCCTTTTCTTCAACTTTTAAAATAATGTTTAGTTAGCTTACACAATTTTTGTTTTTTCTTTTCTTTTCAATTTAGGGTATGAGTTTTAGTGAGATTATTATGGTTTAAGTAGTAGTTTCAAATGAAAAAATAGATTTAGCATTTTGGTAAAACTTATAAATTAGACGCAACCATTTCAAATTAAAATTTTTCTAATTTTTGAGGGAAATCAAATGATTATGCCCCAAGAATGTCATAGGGACACATGTTTCAAAAACCTGTCTTATTAGGCAAAGGCAAAGTCTAATAGTGATATGAAAGTTCTAGAATTCATTTCTTCTGTAGTAATGTTCCTTGATTACTTATGTAATTGTAGAGGTTACAATAACTATACTAAGTAAGAATAAACATGACTCTATTAAATAGTGTTTCTCTAGTTTTACTAACAAAATCAACATTCCTAATTGCTTGAATAATTTTCCCTTTAAATATTTATTTAATGAAATTGATAACATTAAGTTAAAATTAGACGAATTCACTTATTTTTCTATTAACCAAGCTTGTTTTTTTTTCATAAGAATTTTATTGTAAACCAGTAACAATAAATTAAAATTCGACAATCCCAACTATTTTTTTATTAAAGTTCTTCCCCAAATATTTTAATAATTTTTTTGGAAGTTAAATCCACTTGATGGGGGTACAAACTTGTAGACTTGCTTGTGAATTAGAACTGAGGAGAGAGGAGATAGACGCAGCTAGGGTTACGACTCTTCCTCCTTTGGCTGCCACAATGTCGCAGCTCGGCCTCAAGGGCCATGGAAGCTCACGAATTCCTTCGCCTTTATTGTGCCATCATGCTCGCCCTGAAGGGATCGTGCTTGGTGACAGGGCCATGATGGCCAGAGTCTGGCCCTCTGGCGGCCCCGCTGTGCACTCAATCACAAATTTGGATGCAGCGATACCGAATCTCCACGCTTTGAAATCAAATGACTCCCCTACTTCTGAGCCTCTCAATGGCCATGAGCCATCATAATTTCGTGGGCCACACCCTGACAGTATCAATTCTGCGGATCAGATGCAGTTGGAAGCGACTCAGGACTGCTCTACACCCCTGCTTGCTGCCAGTGCCGAAAATATCCTCGACAAAAAGGATGGTTGCGCTCATGCTCGATGGATCTGCAAGGTTCCTATCCCAAATGCAACACCAGAGGATTGCAGCGCGCAGATGGATGGGTTGGATTCTCGCTCAGCAGAATCTATGAAATGCATTAAGCCCTCATGATTCGTCTCCTTGGATGCTCAGAGTAGATCTGACATTAAAGGTTCTCCAGATCTATCTCGCCTCTCTTACCAGATACAAATCGCTCTTGTTTCAGGAAAAATTCTGCTTCTCTGGGTTCACTCCATGGATCTAGTGAGATCCCTCTCACAGGCCCTTGAACTCAAGCTGAGGATACCCTTCGCCTCTCAGCGTCTTCTCTATGGAGGTAAACAACTGAATGCCTCTCTCCCGCTTTCATTCTACAATATTGAAAAAGATGCCTTGGTAGTTTTAACCATCCGTCTGTGAGGAGGGGCAGCTGTAAAACCGTCCTCTGCCCACGCTTTCTCTTACAAAGATGTTGTCCATGCATAGCCATCCAAGAAAGCTGCTCAAACCACAGAGAAAACCGCTCAACATATGGAACCCCCCAGGCCTTTCTTGGTGGATAAATCGGAGGAGGTGCCCTCAATCGAAATCTCCCACCCAAATATTGAAAACCAACATTAATTGTATGCAAAATCTGCCATCATTTGTCGCTTCAACGGATTATGGCCGCACACTACAGATCTGTATCAATGGATTCACTCCACTTGGATTGACAACTGTAAGGTTGTCTTATGATCGAAGGGCTTCTTCATTGTTCTTTTTTCCTGCAATGAGGATTATCAAAAATCCCTAACAGGGGGTCCATGGTTTTGGGGAAAAGCAGGGCTATTCCTCACCCCTGGTTCCCAGCTTTCGACCCTTCATCGGCAGTCATCACCAAACTGCCCATTTGGGTCAATCTTACTAATCTTCCTGCTCATCTATGGCACTCCTCTATCTTCCAAGCAATTGGAAACTCTCTGGGTCGCTATTTGGCATCAGATCCCTCTAGGGGAGAGATAGGCATATATACCAATGGCAGAATTTGTGCGGAAATAGATCTAAGTAAAGGTTTGCTGGATCAAATCAATCTAAAAGTGGGTGAATTCCTGTGGACTCAGACTCTGGATTACAAGAACTCTGTGTTCCAATGTCATCACTGCCACCAAACAGGGCACCTTCAGAACTCTTGCACTATATTCCTCACCCAACATAAAAAAGGCAATCGTAAAATGAAATCTAAAAGCTGGAAGCCCTGTGTTCCGTCGCCCATGAATGACATGGAGACGCCCAACTCCGATGAGGAGGATACTGAAGCAGATGAGGAGACACCAATAACGGAGAAGGAGACAACCTTAGTGGACCCTGGAGGGCTCGTTGCTATCTCAAATCTTCAGAAACAATCTCATGAGTCTGCCTCAGACTCAGACAAGGAGAATCCTCCAATGGCTTACAACGATCTCTAGCTGGCCCTTACTTTCCCCACAATACTTGGTTCAAAGTTATAAAAAAGAAGGGAAAGAAAATTCGTATGGGGGAATCCACCCTTTCTGGGTAGATTCTAGTAACTATCTCGCTTGGTTCCTCTGTCTCACTTCTTAATGCTCTTTGTTCTCTCTTGTTTATGTCTCGGGGCCGAGGTTGATATCTGATCATTTCCGGTGCCGTGCTTCTCTATCTCTCTATGGCTGATATGCCCTGCCTATAACACCATATTGTACTAGATGCTTTTAATAGAATTAGTCTTATTTAGAAAAAGAAAAAAAAGTCCACTTGATGGAAATTTAATCATGAAAATTTACTCATAAAGATTTTATCCTATTTTAAAAAGACTCATATTATCACAATTTCAAAATTATGAGTGCATTAGGATACAACTTCGCAAATTTTAAAAAGACTTGAATTGTCATAATTTCAAAAATATGATTGCATTAGGGTATAATAACTTTGTCAATTTCAAAAAGACTTGAATTGTCATAATTTCAAAAATATGGTTGCATTTGGGTACAACTTTACCTTGTTGGAAAAAATAAATTCAATGGAGAAGTTGAGTTTATCCATTTTTTTAACTTGCCTCCAAAACTTTTTTTTAAATAGATTTGTGTTACCTCAAATATCAAATTACATCATTCTTTCCATAAACACAATACACAATGATACATTTACTCCCTCCTTGGGTTTAGATCCCATAATTGTTCATGGGTTTGTCCTTATTTTCTTTTCTCTTCCGAACACCTATCCATTATGGGGGTTATCAAGACCAAATGTAGATGAGACTACGATGACATTTCTTTGATATGCTTCCATTTACAAAAAAAATTTCATATTTATTTTTTCCTTGTCACTATCTAAGTGATATGATTCAAGAGTAATTTTGTGCCCACTCATTGATGTTTTCAAAATTATGGCTGAGTATTTTTCCTTATTGATCGAAGGATGAGCTTCCTCTGCTAAGGGTTAAGATGGATCTACATGATGTTGACATGAGTTTGAAGGTGTTGATTTGGCAGTAGGTGATTTTCTTTTTGTGTATTATCCTTCTTGTGAGCCATAGTAGTCTTGGGTCATTTGGTTCCCTTTGAATATTTCCATCCATAGTTCTTTTTATTCGCATCTCGGTGCATATAGGGCTCTTGTGAGAAGGGGAAGGCATTCTAAAGATGACTAAGACACTGAAAAGTTTTGAAACTTCATAATCCATTGGTTGTGAATAAACCCGACCACTCCATTTGAGAATAATTTTATCATGCAATTGTTTACCAAGGCCACTTCAACGCATATGCAAACAAACGTTACAATTCCTTTTACAACCTCATCAATATTGATTTTGATGAAGTGGCCTAGTAAGTTGATCTGAATTTGAATTTTAATTTTGATGTGCTAATTTCAATTTCAGATATACAACTTATTTATTGATCTTATGCTTGATGTACAAGTTCCCTTGTTGCTTATGTGTGTCAAAGAGACAATTAAAACTGAATTTTATGAGTGTTTTTGAAAGAATAAAGCATGAATTTAAATGGATGAACAACAACAAAAAATCATAACAATCGATCCATTAAAACAAAGTTTTGATGAAGGAGTTCACCCCTCTTGGGCTACATCTCCTTGGTCCAGCTTCATAGCTTGGGCCTATGTATGAGCTTAATTGTGCCCAAAAATCTGTTTACATGCATCAAATTCTCTTGGAACCTATTCCAAAGAGTTCAAAATGTCGAAATCTATCAGAAATGACTATTATTTACTCAATTTGGTTACCAAATGCTTTAGGCATGGCCTTCCCTCCTAGTGGATCTAGGCTTCAAAAAATCTTCAAGGAAACAAAAACCTGTGTACATGACCTCTTCTGCCTCTGTAACATGTTCCAATGGCTCCAAAACATCCAAATCTACCAAGAATGACTCTTCCTGAGCCAAAATTGGTCGAAAATTGCGTCAATTATCTTCGTCATTGCCATGTACCTTTTGGAAACTAGCAATAAGATTTTGTGGAGCCTATGCCTTATTTGCCAAACTGTTTTGTCACTTTCTCTTTGACCTTTGCACTCTCTTGCACCAGCATCTTGTTTCCAACATTGCTCAACATTACTATTGACTGCTGCAAATGTTTTTCACTTTCTTTCAAAGGAAACCTATTAACATTGATCTAAATATGGGAAAACTTGTTAATGCTATGCAAGCTCCCTCATTAGTACTAAAAATGCATTAGAGAACTTTTGAGATCTAAAATAGGCCTCCTAAGAAAAATGTACAACCAAAATAAAATTTATAAGAACCAATAGGGTTCAAGATGATGATGTCAACCATGGGGGATGATTCACCATTTTGGGGGTAAAAAAGTAAAAAGATTAAAAAATAATAAAATAATAAAACTACTTTTTCAACTTGTATTTTCTACTTATCTCCCTAAGGTTTTACTCAAATTTCGAGCGGGAGTACTCGTTGGATGCAAAATTTAATTTCTCATCTAAGGAGTACCCATGTTGCATACTTTCAATGAACCCTACTACACAAAAAATGAGAAATACATGAAAAAATGTGATTACAATCACGTTTTTCATGTATTTATCATTTTTCATATATCAGGGTCCATCGAAAGTATGCAACATGGGTACTCTTTAGATGAGGAATCAAAATATGCATCCAATGAGTGTTTCCGCTCGAAATTTGAGTAAACTGATATGGAGATAAGTTTAAAATATGAGTTGAAATAGTAGTTTTTTTTCCCTCTAAAATTTGATGATGTCATCAAATATTATTTTATTATTTCCACTATTATTTTATAATTTCCTTAGGAGGCCCATTTTAGACCTCAAAATTTCCCTAATGATGTTTCTTATATGCATATGAATTTCACTAAGCTTTCATATTATCACAAGGATTTATTTTTGGTGTCTTTCAATATGTAATTCCATGAGTAGGTTATAGACATGAAACCATTAAACACATGAAAAGAAAATACATCATACAACAAAACACAAGCCATTTGATGAATGAGTTCACCTCGCTTGGCTACATCTCCTTGAATCAGCTCTAAGGCATGATTCATTGTTATTATGCTCCAAATTTCAAAATGATGAGTACATCAATGTGCTGAACTCAAATGGTAAGTTTATCCTAAAAAGAAACAACTCCTGCAAAGTCCCTTTACCATACACTTACTGTCATCAACACATAGGAATCTTACCAAGATCCCTTACTCAAATATGAAAGAGCATAAAATTTGTACTTCAATAAATGTAAGTACACCAACAATATTTTTCTCTAAAACACATAAAGATAAAAGATGAGAAAAATGCTACAACACTGTTGCTGCAAACATATGGAGGCTGGAAGATCCCTGCAAGATCATCTCCATCTCAAAATCCTCCAAGAACTGGCTCAATATCTAAATGATCCATACACCCTCCTGGTTCAACCTACAATTTGAACTTGAATATGTGCTCTAAACAAAAAACATAAGTTACCAATAGATTCAGAGCATCCATAAACCCCTGAGTGGCCTCTTTTGGTTCTTCAATTGGTATACAGGTCCTCTAGGCATGGCCTCCTTGCCTGGTGGCCCTGGGCATCTTTTATCTTCAAGTGGTAAAAACACCATCAAGAAGTGCTCCTTTGCCTCTTAACCCTGTTCCAATGGATTCCCAGCATGCCAAAATGCTAAGAATGACTTTTCCTAAGCCCAATTTGGTCGAATATTGCTCAAGAGAGGCCTCATTTACTCGAGGCTTAGAAAAATTCCACTAAAATTGGAAGTCTGCTAGTTAACTCCACTAAAAGCGGAGCTGCTCTGCATTTGGCAGGTCCGCCATATCTTCCGCCAAGATAAGTATGCACTTAATTTTAAGATAAGTGGCGTTTAAGTGGGGTTAAGCATGTTTAGTGTTAACCCGCACTTATCCGTTAACATAACATAACCACATATTACATATTAAAACTCGGTTTAAATGCATTTAAAACTCCACAAATCACATCGCAGTACTTATCGCAGATCGTGGATCACGGGGAAGCACTTGTCGCAGATCGTAGATCACAATGCAGATTGCAGATCACGGATCATAGATTCTCTTCGCAATACTCCTTCGCAAATATGACATCACAAATCTCAGCTCATCGCAAATCGCAGAACAAGTCAACACATGACTCCTCATCACATTCCCAAGGCTCCTTTCACCGAATGTGATATGCGATGAAATATTTATGGCCGATTGCGATATGTGATGAAAATTTTCATGACTGAATGCTATATGCTTCACAACCATCCATCTTCCACAGTAATCCCATGATACAATCTCAACCGTCCACCGCTCTTGTTCAGAAATCTCTGGAATTTTTGGAAGAAATCATGGTTGCTTCCTTTTTTGTAAGTCGTGTTGACACTCTTGTGGACAAAAAGCTTGAAAAGATCAGAACTGATGATGCACTTGCACTCAGACTCCAGAGGGAAGGCTACCACAGCACAAGCCATTCTTGCTTACAAATTATATTAGGAAAAGTTCTCTGGCCCTCGATGGGAAGCTCTTTAAAAAAAGAGGGGCAAGAAAGCAAAGAGTATTGTGGGCCTCAAATAGTGTAACAAATCTTGCATACACAGATACGTTATATGTTAATCCTCTGACCGACCTTGAAAGTGTCACGACAATGCCAGATATTACTCTCCAGGCATTCATGGACCATGGTAAGGTTTCTAGAACTATTGATGCAAATTTTGAAGAAGATTCCCTGAATGTTGTCTGGGCTGCCATGTCATCAGCCTATACATGTTCTGTAATTTTTTAATAAAAATTTGCTTGTTCTGAACGACGATTAGTAGAGCATAACTTCCTCATATGAACTCGATTTTCAACGAAACGAGTTGCATTGGATTTCCTGCAACGGGTCGGTCACTTTGAATCTGGTTTGGTGCAATTCTAAGCACTTTCATTTTTGAGCTAATTTTTTCTCCTAATCCAGATTCCGATCAAACATCCTAAAACAACTCATTACAAGCATAAGAATATTTTTGAAAAGTGTGACTCAAAACATCTCTTTTTTTTATCATCAACAATGTCAAGTTCTAACTTGCATTCACTATCCTCTTCATTTCACTTGCATGTAATAAAGACAAACTTGTCTTCTTCTTATGCGCTCTAATTATGTACTCAATACCATCCTTAAACAAGTGATACTTGTTCTCATGGCGATGAAATAAAAATTTCCTATCATATAGATAAGGACTTCCCAATACAATACCTGATATCTCAAGCAGCACCACATCAAGTTCAACTTCATCAAGAAAGTTTGAGTTAATGGTGAATCTTAGTAAGCACTTCCTTGTAACCAGAAAGTTCGAATTTTGGCATATCCAACCCAAAGGATATGGTCTTGGATGTCTAATGGTTTCAAGGCCTAACTGCTTAATGAAATATTTGGAAATCAAGTTAGCTTGTGACCCACTATCAAAAAGTGTATCAATCTTGGTATGTTTAGAGACAACTCTAATATGGAAAAGTTCTATTCTTGTATCTTCATCATGAGTATCATTTGAGAAATTTGAAGAACTATTGCTTGCAACATGTTTACCTTTCAAACCCATGGCTGTAATATTTGTCTCATATCCTGAATCTTCCCTAAGTCTTGTTCAACTATAGTAACAATTCCCTTCTCTTTGGCTTTCCATCTATTTGGTTTCAATTCTGGATGAAGTTGCCAACATTGGTCTTCATCATGGCTAGGCTTTGAATAGTTTTTGCATGTGAATTTTTCCTTCTCTCTTTTTACAAAGATATTTCTTTTTCCTCTTCCACAAAACTTTCCTTTCCCTTTACCCTCACTTTCACCTTTTTCATCTATGCTTTGTTTTTCCCTTGCCTCTAAGTTTTGTGGCTTGTACACAAACTTCATCTAAATTGCTTGGGTTAAACATAAGAATAGTATGCTTCAAATAGGAATGTAAATCCCCAATGTATTTCAAGAGTGTATCTTGGGAATTCAAATTTATTCCTAACAACAAAGGTCCCTTTCTAAACTCTTGGGTATATTCTTGAATTGTTTGACCCTTGAGTTGCTTAAAAATTTTCCAACTCATAATATCTTTTTGCATGTAGGCTAATGGATGAAACTGTATTTTAATGGAAGAAATAAACTCAACCCAAGAAATGGATATCTTACCATGGATTCACATTTCCTCTTAAGTCTTTGCTTCCCACCAAACTAGTGCTGCTCCTTCTAGCCTTAATGAAGCCAACTGGATCTTTATGTCATGTTTATGAAGGTTCTGGATTATGAAATACACCTCCAATTGACATATCCAATTTTCAAGCCTCTCTGCATTTACCTCGCCATTGTACATGGGTAGTTCAAACTTAATGTCCAATTTGAGTAATGGGGTCTTTCCTTTTGTGGCTTTTGAGTGAGTGTAAGTGGTCTTTGTGGTGGAAGTGGAAGATGATGCTGATGGAGATGATGAGGATCATGAAGATGGTGGAGATGGAGGTGGCTTTCCTCCACTGCCCTTTGAAATATTCTCTTCATCCTTATTACCATCATAAGTTCCTTCTCTATATGGAGGCTTAGAATCTTCTCCTGCCATCCCAGCAGTAGATACATCATACATAACTTTACCCATACTCTTTATGTCTTTGAAGTCTCTCTTGAAATATTCCTCTTCTGAATGTCCTTGAGTCTCTCCAACACCTGACATGATGGCTATGGATTCAAGCTCAAATTTTGATGCTTGTACTTCTTCAATCAACTCAGCTTCTTGTACAAATTGCACCTCTTCAATATCATCTTCTTGAGACAAAACTTGAGGTTCTTCAAGTGAAACTATGAGTGTAATTTTGGGTGAAGATGATGCTCTTTCATTTCTCCTTCTTCTGGTCCTAATCGCAGGACTTGCAATCAACAATTTCCCTTCACCTTTCTGCAACTTTAACCTTGTCAGCAAAAAATTTGCAACCATTAAGCTTGCATAAATCTTCAAGAAATTATCAAGAAAATAACCTTAGAAACCTTGTGCTTTGATACCATATTGATCTTAATTTGAATGTTAGTTTTTTTGTGCTAATTTCATTTTCAGATATACAACTTATTTATTGATCTTATGCTTGATGTACAGGTTCCCTTGTTGCTTATGTGTGTCAAAGAGGTAATTAAAACTGAATTTTATGAGTGTTTTTGAAAGCATAAAGCATGAATTTAAATGGTTGAACAACAACATAAATAATATCAAATAATAACAACTGATCCATTAAAATAGAGTTTTGATGAAGGATTTCACCCATCCTGGGCTACATCTCCTTGGTCTAGCTTCATAGCTTGGGCATCTTTATTAGCTCAATTGTGCTCAAAATTATATTTACATGCATCAAATTCTCTTGTAACCTATTCCAATAAGTTCAAAATGTCAAAATCTATTATAAATGACTATTTATTTACTCAATTTGATTACCAGATGCTCTAGGCATGGCCTTCCCTCCTAGTGGCCCTAGGCTTCAAAAATATTCAAGGAAACAAAAACCTTTGTAGATGACCTCTTCTTCCTCTACAACCTATTCCAATGGCTGCAAAACATCAAAATATACCAAGAATTGCTCTTCCTGGGCCAAAATTGGTCGAAAATTTCCTCAGTTATGGAAAAACCAATTTTTCTTGTAATTTTGCCTCCAAATCTAGAGAACTGGAGTTAATTCCGACTAAATCTAGAAACTTCACCTAAAAGGGCGTCTCCACCAATTTTGTCGCCAGATTAAATGCATCATTAACTTAAGATAATCTTGGATTAACTTTAGTCTTAGCACTAAGCACGCTTATCTCATCAACCCTCTGCTTCGATTATGCACTTGGTCTTATGGAGGAGGGTTGGCCCCCTCCGCTCTGCTGTTGGATCCGTAACACGCCTTAAGTATTGGTTCGCTGCATGATATTTCAATATATGGGCTCATGGCCCAATGGTAAAGCACGCCGGTGGAGAGCGGGAGGTCATGGTGTTGAGCCCTGACCCATCCCCTTGTACATGCTTTTTGCGCTATATAAATCACGCCATTTGTAATGATTAATCGAACCATATATTATATGCCTCCCTCCATTGAATTATTCTACTCTAACCTTAATGCATAACTCCACCTAAATATTAATCCACCATATCAAATTTATGTGCTATAGAACTCACGCCATTTGTAATGTTTAATCGAACCATATATTATATGCCTCCCTCCGTTGAATTATTCTACTCTAACCTTAATGCATAACTCCACCGAAATATTAATCTACCATATCAAATTTATGTGCTATATAAATCACGCCATTTGTAATGTTTAATCAAACCATATATTATATGCCTCCCTCCGTTGAATTATTCTACTCTAACCTTTATGCATAACTCCACCGAAATATTAATCCACCATATCAAATTTAATATTCATATTTGAATAATAAGGTTTGCCACGTATCATGCCATCGAACCTTAATGTTAATACCTCCTTATCATAAAAATTAAAATGGGTTTAATATATAATATGTGGAAATTAAAATTTTATTTAAAATTAATTTAGATTTAATTAAAAATGAAATCTATATATATATATATATATATATATATATGATATTTAAAAAAAGTCATATAAAATATAATATATATATATATATGGAGAGAGAGACATTAATTTAACTTTAATTAATTAAAAAATAAAAATTTCCACCACATAATATCATAAACCCAAATTCAACCTTAGGAGGTCATTGGACAAATTTTACCTTCACAAACCAAACGGGGGAATCTCGTAGTGAAGTTTGTCACAGTCCCATTGGACAAAAACTGAAGAAGATTCCCTAAATGTTGGCTGGGCTGCCATGTCATTAGCTTGTACCCGTTCTGCAATTTCTTAATAAAAATTTGCATGTTTTGAACAACGATCAGTAGACCATAACTCCTTCATCCAAACTTAGTTTTCAACAAAACAAGTTGCGCTGGATTCCTTGTGACGGGTCAGTCATTGTCGTTCTGGTTTCATTCAATTAGGAAAATTTTCATTTTTGAGCTAAAATTCTAAGCCTCTGATTATAGGTTTCCCACTTATTCTAATATATATGTATGTGAGAGGTGGATTAGCAGATTCGGGAGCCTTACCCAAACTAGGGTTGACAAGGGCGACATAGAAAGAGGATTAAAATCAAGAAACCAAGGTTGAAAGGAGCAGTCAGAGCGACCCCAAAACTAGGGTCCCTAATCAAAGACCTTCTTCTAGTCTTTTAAATTATTGAAGACCACCACAAATAATCATTTTAAACATAAATGCAACATAGTATTATGAGACCAATTTTGGCGCACCCACTCCTAAAGAGCAGATGTTGTGGGGAAAAAACCATTGAAATGAGAAAAATCAAATGTTGTTCCTAATATATAGCCACAATCTACATATAACATTATCCACTTCAATTGAAGGGGTTTATGCTTCATGATCGACCATGAATGTAGGTCTAGAGATATCTTTAGGTTTTGGCAGTGAAAGTCCTGGTTTCAAGACATATTTAAAGGATTTGGGTTGGCATGAGGAGTACACATCCCATCCTTTGTCTCAACCTCTTACTCTAGATACAATATAAATTGAGGCATCATTGGCTATGTTGTACTCGCTAAGGGATTTATAATCTTGAAGCTGTCAACCTCCATGTAGGAGTTGAAAACATCCATATGGGATTATCACCCAATATTTTATTTGGGCTGCAAGTGAGGAGATGAGATCTATAGCTCTGAACCTAAAACAAAGGGAACCCCCTGAGATTGGTTTTATAAGTATAAAAAATTCACCAAATATGGGATCATAACCTTATCCTAGGACGGAAAATAACCCTAAAACATACATTATTTTCCCTTAGTGACCACTGCCTAGTGCATACTGCTAGGAAGGAGCACAAAATATATCATTGGATGGCATCAAGAACTATGGTAATGGGCGGTCTTGAGATCTAAGGTTGCATCAAGCCTAACAAAAGGCCTCCAACACCTATGGTGGAAACAACTAATCATGATTGTGCTCGAGCAGTGAGTATCATGAGAATTCCATGGCCCATCGCTTTGCTTAAGCCAAGGCCTATTTGAGAGGTGATGGATTTAATGGCTTTCATATCATCAGGTGGAGGTGGACCTACAATTTTCATGAAGGTCTCTTCTTCCTTGTGGAGGAGAACGAGAACAAGGGTTCGTCTCTCCTCACACTCCTCTTCTTTTCTACTGTGACTATTCTTTACAGGACCCTACGAAAAATCATAGGGCTTGAACTTGTAGAGATTGATCTTGTGAAAAAAATTGAACTCAGATTTATTTCTATGCACATTGATCTTGAAATAACATCCCACAATTTTTCTATCAGAGGGCGGAGATTTAAATCTCGGGGGGGAAATTCAATGCCACTACCTGTATTGAGGTTTTCATTATCTTATCTCCAAAACCCTAAAATTTTTTCTATGCAATCCTTTCCTCAACTCACCTCAAAAATTAATTGAAATACTTATATATAATAACCAAGTTAATACCCCCCCTCGCCCTCCCCTAATTGGGTGACTTGGGACACGATATGTGGTGGGGATGGCGAGGTTACCACTACATCATTCAATGAGTGATGCTAACGTGCCTCCCTCCAAAAATTCAATGAATTATGTGGTATTAAGCATGATAATGGGTATTCATGGAATTATGTTGACCATCACCTCCATGGAGTTGGATCGTATCCCAATAAATATTTACAAATAGAACTTTACTTGTTTTATTTCTCATCCATAATGGAATTTGGCTTCTTGATTACGATGAAATTTATCTCCATTATTCTAGTCGGATGATGGTATTTATGTGTGGTCCCTTCAACTCATTGTCTCAGTGTTTTTTATTTCAATTGGGTGTCTCCCTATGTGTTTTTCTACGAATCTCTAGCCATACCTCTATGTTTTTAAGGCCTTTCTTTGCAATATTTTTCTCAGCCTTCCTCACACTATTGCAACTTTATTTGGTCATCTAGTTTCACTCCCTATCTCCTGTGTCATAATTATGGTGTGTTAACATGATCAATGTAGAAAAGGTGGTAGTATACACAACTCATCGAGGGGTTCTTCAGCTTGGGAATAAGTTGAGTTCATAACTAGATCATACAAGTAACAAATCCTAAAAACCATTACATATAAATTGTAAGGGGCACAATTGTTTGTTTTATTCTAAATTCATCGTAGTAGTGGAGGCTTGGGTGCCACATGAAGGGCACACTCAAGGCTGAAAAAGCTAGTATATATGTACAATAGACCTTTATTGGCATATGAATTCATCTTAGGCCATGCCTTGCTTGACCGATGTTAGTGTCTATGAGTCACCAGTGATGAAATGTACTCTTTCCATATGATTGATAAGGTCAAAATGGTCGATATAATAGCTGGCTCATGAGTTGTTTGATGGTTAATAGGCCTATTAATGGTCATCTTCATAAAATAATCTTATTATTAATTCCTTGAGAGAAAATCTCAACTAGTAGGTAAAAAAGGGGAAATTTGTTTCTAAATTCCCTAGGATTAGGCTATGAGTCATTAGGTTCATTAATTAGTTGCTATGGATCAAGATTAGACCCCTAAAGGTGGAATCCTGTTTTATTTTCTATATATACCCAAAATCATGTCATTGAGAGGGTTGGATATTTGAAGTTCATACTCTTTTGGCAGTAGTGTATTTGACAATTTGCAGAAGAAATTTACATGCAGTCGTAGTTATTTTATGGGATTATTGGGATGTGGTTAGTGATAGTGTTTTTATCTATTTTTCTTATGCATCTGATGATCAGGTTGTTCAAGCAACCATCTACTTTCTTCCTATGCTTTATCTTTTAAGTTTTCGAAACAAATATAATCATTTTACGCTCTGTTTTTGTTTAAGATAAGCATCTAAGTGTTTCACCCTCTGAAATAAGTGAATTCATTATGATCACTTAACTTCTTATATGTTTTCCTCCTTAACACACTACAATGACAAACCAGTTGTGTCACTGAATCACATCTACCTTGCCTCATACTATGTCTGCATCTGATATTTTTTGGGATATCTTGCCCAGTTTCCAAACCGGGTGCTTGATGCGGACTTATGCAGGAACGCAATAAAATAAATAAACACACATAAACACATACATGCAGGAAAAATAAGACTTCAGTTCATTAATATCTCATAACTGAAATATTCTTACAGATAGAATGGAAATAAATTAGCTAGGGCACTGGTAGCTTATCTTGAGAATAGATGTGGTGGATACATGCCTCTGAACTATGTTGCAATGAGGCTCAAAGGAATATTTATTATTAATAAATAATGGAAAAACATAAACATCCAAAAACCTAACCCTAGGAGATGAAATGACAGACTATGGGCCCCGTCGAGGAAAATTGGTACATCAATTTCCCGAGGTCGTAACTTTGGCATACTATCTCCGTTTGACGCACATGATACATCATTATAAATATCTATTTGAGGACTAAAAATTCTGACAGTGAATATCGAGTCTTTGAATCATATTATCCAGATGTGGTTTCCCAAAAAAACATCGTTTAGGGCCTCAAAACGACTCCGGAAGTTCCACGGAAGTTCAAGACCTGAAAATATGCCAAAAATAGTAAATTGTGCTACAATTAAGGAAAATGAAAATACTGAAAGAAATACTGGTGGGGGTCCAAGTGGAATAGGCGGGTGGCCACCAATATCTACTTGGATCATTACTTATTTGTCCAACAAACCCTAATCAAACCTACATAAAAAACCCTATTGAGCTTATAACTAGCCTAAAATCCTTATTCTCCAGTCATTTCCATCGACTGTGAGCTTGATATAGAGAGAGCCCTCTCTGAATTGGAAGGGCTAGCTGCCAAATTGAAAGTTGGTATGGGGTTACCTCTTTGGTTTCCTTTCTCAACCTTGGGAAACTAAGGAGCCATAACAACAGGGACAATGCCAAGGATGAAATTATTCTCGATTGGGATGATATGGTGTTTCATTCAAAGTAAATGAATAATATGCTTGTGCACATAAAAGAGAGTGTGTATCTAAGCCCTAGACCTAGCATCCAAAACCTTGTGGAACATGTGCTTATTGAAATAAATTCCTTCAATCTTCCTACTTTACTTTATTTTTTGTTCATCTCTGTAAATTTTATTTAGTATGAAATCAATTCCTTCAATCTTCCTACTTTACTTTATTTTTTGTTCATCTCTGTAAATTTTATTTAGTATCAAGCGTGATAAGGCTATGGTGCATTATTTAGATGATTTCTATATAGCCCTAGGATAGACAAGCAGAATCACAAATCAGAAATCCCAATTGTAGAGGTCAACATCAGCAACCTCAATACAGGATCAAACAAAGAGAGCATGGGGGGTCAACATCAACAAGGTCAACAACAGATCCTTTCCCCTTTTCAGCAAAATTATACAGAGAGCCCTGATGAAGAAGAATAAATCTCATAAGAAAATCATCTTTTTGAGGAAAACCAACAACACATTTTCTTAACTGACGAGGATGAATTTTCTGAAGAACCTTATGTACCTGATGATCAACAATGTGTTCTTTCTAATGATGATATGCTGGCAGTACAAACATTGGATTATCAAAGAGGTTACCAAAATGCCCTTAGCCAAGTGCAAAGGAAATATGGTCTAAGAAATAGGAATGTGTCCATAACTTCAAATTAGAATAAAGAAAAAGGAATTGTTGTTACGAATCAGGGAAAAAGTAATGAAGCTTCCACTAGAAGTTCGAAGAAAGACAAAGAAATTCAAGTTGGAGGACCAAAAAAGGAGATCCCAATCAGAGAACAACCTGAAAATAAGGACTTACCATCTAAAGATGTCAAAAAGCATTCTTATTTACTTAGTCTTGAGAATTAAATTTCAAGGCTTAAAATCTAAATTACATTGACTGAATTAATCAAGAATGACTGATACAAGTTTCAAGTAGCCAAAATGCTTAAGGTAGACCAAATTTCTGATATGGTGAATGCTAGTGATGATCACCTCGAGCTTTTGTTTGGCCCTTCTGTAGATGGTAACTTAGAAGATAGTGAAGTTCCACCTTTTTACCATAGTCTCATAATTCATAACTTCATTCTCCATAATTCTATGCTAGACTCCAGGGCCTCACATAATCTCATGCCTAAAGCCATCATGGATAAAATATGATTTGATATTACAAGGCCATACCATGAACTTTATTCTTTTGACTCAGGAAGGGTTAAGTGTCTTGGTCTCATCAAAGATTTAGTGGTGTCCTTAGATCAAATTCTAGCTAAGAATGCTCTTATGGACATTGTTGTATTTGAAATTCCTCCAAGATATGGAATGATTCTCTCCTGATCATGGGGAGCCAAAGTTAAAGGTGTTTTTCAGTTAGACTTTTCCTATGCTACTATACCAGTTTTTGGAAAACTCAGAAAATTATACAAGGAGAACAAGATGATGTACATGATTAGTTGCAAATAAAAACCCCATAATCACCCAATTCATGTTGTTCATACAAATTTAGAGTCATTTTTTTATACAATATTTATGATTGTTCAGCATTGTTAGATATTTGATGGAAGAAAGAGCAGAAATTTCTAAGATTTCATATTGTGTTAAAGAAATTTCAAGTGCAGAAAAGTGAAAATTGGAACCAAGCAGCTTTCAACCAAGTGTATTAGTCAAAAGGAAAACTGAAATGGTAAAGGAGACAGAGCCTATTGGGACAACATATCATTCTCAAATAGATAATCAAAATCAGTCACCAAAATTGAGCTTCCCAATGAAGAAAATGGTTTATGGACTATGGAATTTGATGAGCCTTAGGTAAGGTAAGGAGATGGAATTAGAATTTGGATTATTGGTCCCATGAATCAGTCATCTCATCTTCTTCCTAATGTCCATATGTGTTCTTATAAATTTTCATTTGATTGTTCCAACAATGAGGCAAAATATGAGACTTTGATAGCTGGTATTAAAATTCTCAAGAAACTAGGTGCTAAGAAAATCTATGTATATGGTGACTCTGAGTTGGTAATAAAGAAAGTCAAAGGGGAATACTAGGCCAAGCATCCTAGAATGTGAGCATGTCGTAATGCGGTATTAGACATTCTTAAGACCTTAATCAAATGCAATCTATCATTGATTCTAAGGAACAGTGATATCATTGTTGATGCCCTTTCCACTTCAGCTAATATGTTCAAGATTCCGGTTTATGCTAACAAGAAGTATGAGATCAGTGTCAAAAATCACCCTGCTGTTGTGGAAAATTTTCGGTATTGGCAAGTCTTCTAGAATGACAAACAAATTGACAATTTCTTGCAAATGGAGGAAGAGTTTGTTAGTTCACAAATTGATGATTAGTTTAATGAAGATGATTAAGAAATGCATGCAGCAGAACTAAAGGTACTACAACTAAATTTAACTCAATTATAAGAGGTCTAATACCCTTGGAGGAGTTTTTTGATCATGATAATGTTGCACGGAAACCAAAAATTCTGCCAACTAAGGTAGGAGTAGAAGATCTTAATCTTGGCACTCCTGAGAAGCCAAAAATGGTTAAGATATCAAAGTATTTGAGTCCAGAAATGAAAGGTAAATATGCAGCACTCATGAATGAATTTTTTGATGTTTTTGAATGGGAATATAGTGATTTAAAGGTGTATGATAAGAGCATAATTCAGCATACCATTCCTATAAAACATGATCAAAAGCCTTTCCGTCAGAATATTACAAGGATGAATCCAAAGCTACTGCCCTCCATTGAAAAGGAATTGAACAGATTGTATACTACTGTTATTATTATCCCTCTATGTTTCTCAAATTGGATGTCAAATTTAGTACCGGTAAGAAAGAAGACAGGTGAGATTCACTTGTGTATTGATTTCCGAAATTTGAATAAAGTGTCATTGAAGGACAACTATCCACTTCCAAAGATGGATCATATCATACAAAGGGTGGTTGGTTCTTCCAGGATTTCATTGTTATATGCATATTCCGGGTACAATCAGATCTTGGTTCATCCGGATAATCAAGAAAAGACAGCCTTCACGACACCTTGGGGTACTTTTATGTATGCTAAAATTCCCATTGAATTGAAAATTGTAGGAGAAACCTTTCAACGAGCAATGAATATCACATTTTCCAATGAGAAGGATGTGTTTTTGGTCATTTATCTTGATCACATAACATTTTTTTCCAAGACGGATGAATAACACTTGCAACACATAAAGACAATCTTCCAAAGATGTAGAAAATTTGTCATATCGTTGAATCCAAAGAAAAGTTTGTTTTCTATGGAGGAGGGGAAATTGATCGATCATATCATATACAAAGATGGCATCCGAGTAGATCCTTCAAGGATTGAGGCAATTCATAATCTGGACTATCCTAGGAGTAAAAAGGAAATTCAATCATTCAATGGTAAAATCAATTTCTTGAGAAGGTTTATTCCTAACTTTGTTGAACACTTAAGGAAAATCACCAATATGTTAAAGAAAACAAGCGAGTTGAAATGGTCCGATGAGGCAAGAAAATAATTTAATAAAGTCAAGTTTTCATTGTCTCATGCTCTTATCCTTATCAGCCCAGATTACACACTTTATTTTATAATCAAGTCACTAGTGATCAAATTTACTCTTTCCATGTGCTTGAAGGTAAAAAATGGTCGATACAACAGCTGGATCATGAGTTGTTTGATGGTTAATAGGCCTATTAATGGTCACATTTGTAAAAGAGTCTTATGGTTAATGCCTTGAGAGAAAGGCTCAAATAGCTAGCTAAAAAAGGGGAAAGTTGTTTCTAACTTCCCTAGGATTAGGCTATAAGTCATTAGGTTCATTAATTAGTTGCTATGGATCAAGATTCGACACCTAGAGGTGGAATCTTGTTTTATTTTCTATATGTACTCAAAATTAATTCATTGAGAGGGTTGGATATCTAAAGTTCATACAATTTTGGCACTAGTGTATTTGACAATTTGCAGAAGAAATTTACAGGCAGTTGCAGCTATTTTTATGGGATTCTTGTGATGTGGTTAGTGAAAGTGTTTTTATCTATTTTCTTATGCATCTGATGATTAAGTTGTTCAAGAATCCATCTAATTTCTTCCTCTTCTTTATCTTTTAACTTTTGGAAACATAAATCATTCTTTTATGCTCTATTTTTGTTTAAGATAAGCATCTAAGTGTTTCATCGTCTGAAATTAGTGAATTCATTATGCTCACTTAACTTCTTATATGTTTTCCTCCTTACCACACTACAATGAAAAACCAATTGTGTCACTGAATCACATCTACCTTGCCTCATACTATGTTTGCAACTGATCTATTTTGGGATATCTTTGTGAGAATATTAGATCTACTGAACTAGCTATCTATCTAAGAAACCAACAACATATAAACATATAAATAAGAACAAAAAGAGAACAATGAAAAAGAATACAATAGATATACGTGGACGTAGCCAAATTGGGTGAACCACGTATATATGTTGTATTCTTTTTCCTTGTTCTCTTTCTGTTCTTATTTGTATGTTGATATGTTGTTGGTTTCTTAGATAAATAGCTATTTTACATGAAGATAAAGAAAGAGTCTTCAAATTCTCGTTGGACCAAGAGATCTGACCTGAACCAAGTAGAAATATGTAACCAGTACTTGATCGTTGATCAGAATGTTCGGTCCCTATATTACTAGTATAGTCCCTTATTGTTTTTAGTGTAACCCCCTTATTGTTATTATTGTACCCTTGTAACCCCCATATTGTTATTATTGTACCCTTAAATTATTATTGTTAGGTCGGCTAAGATTACATTGTGGCCCCACTAGGATTACATTGTGACCCCATGGACTCCTATATATAGAAAGGAGGTTTTGTAATTTGAATCATCCAAGAATTGTTCATTCACGTAATGTATTGGAGGTTGCCCCCTCGAAGTGGCTTATTTTTAAGGCGTTAATATCTCTTTTCTTCTCTTTTTGGAGCTAGTTTCACAACATTTGGTATCACAGCTTTGAGATTCTAGGGTTTCGCTACTCCAAATAGGTCATTGTGGAATTTTAGCTATAAAAATTTTTCTACGAAGGTTCATAATCTGAAATTTTTAGAGTGCGAAGCCAAAATCCTAAGGAACATCTTCGCAAAATTTCAGAGCTTGGTTCGCAACATTTTCGGAGATATGATCTATGAAATTTAGGTCATTTTTTGGGCTTCTGAATTTAACCTAAACAGGTCATCGTGGTATTTTCGTAATAAATTTTTTCTACGAAGGTTCAAAAGCTGAAATTTTTAGACTGCGAAGACACAATCCTGAGGAACATCATCGAAAAATTTCAGATATTGGTTCACAATATTTTCGGAGATATGATCTATGGAAGTTATGGCTTTTTGAGGCTTTTGAATTTCATCTCAAAGATGTGATCGTGGGAAAATCTTCATAGCTCTCTCTCTCTGAGAATCGGATTGGAATGCTGTAAAAAGTGGCCACAAGTTCATGGACTATAGTTTTCGGTCTATCAATTTCAAAGCCAAAGGAGGAAACAGTGACACATGGCAAGTTGTACAAGTTCGCTCTACTGAAACAGTCCAAAATTGGGTCATTGTGGGAGATTGGACATAACTTTGCCTTAAAGAATCTAAATCAAATCAGACCTATGGAATTTGAAAGAAGCTTCAGAGGGCTACTACAGGGCTGAATTTCAAATATTGAGGATCCTCAATTATAGAGATAATTCAATTTTAATATCGAGCTCCTAAAAATCAAGTAAAAGGTGTGTATTTTTTTTATTTATTTTTTTATTTTTATTTTTTATTTTTTATTTATTTATTTATTTTTTATTTATTTTATTATTATTATTTTTTTTCCGAATTGCATAACTCTAAGTCTTGTTTGAAGAATCAAGTTGAATTGATTCCAAGGGCATATTGTAGAATAGATATCAGTATTGGATTCTAAAATTGCCCCTTAAAATAATCCAACACCCATTAAGCCTTTAGAAATCTCTACTATGACTCATGAAGATGAAGAATGGCAACATGACATATCAAATTACAAGAGCAAGTGTAAAAAATTTCGTACTCGCAAAGAGCAACAAAAAATGACATGGAAGTATTGAAGAAAAACATGGAAACTAAGATGGATGGTTTGAAGAAAGACATGGAATCTAAGATGGATGGTTTGAAGAATGGCATGGAATCTAAGATAGATGGCATGGAAGCTGGCATGGAATCTAAGATGGATGACATGGAAGCTAAAATGGAAAACATGAAGAATGATCTAAAAGCAGACATGGAAGGTTTGAAAAATTTGATACAAGAAATGTTTCCTAATGGTGAAAAGATAGTAGAGGAAACTCATGATGAGAACAAAATAAATTTTAATTGTGATTTCATAAACTCTAATGTTGGAGGGAAGAACCACCATATTCCAAAAATGGATATGAGGAAGTTTGATGGAAAGGATCCTGTAACATGGATACTACAGATGGAGCAATATTTTAATCTCCATAATGTGCAAACACACAAAAGGTACGCATTGCAACTTTGCATTTAGAACAAAATACATTTGTATGGTATCGATGGCTTTGCTCCCGTAAAAATATTGTCACTTGGTCAATTTTTACGGAGGAAATGATAGTACATTATGAGGATACAAAGAGCAACACCTTCTTTAGCCAATTGATAAATCTCAAACAAAAGGGTTTAGTGGGGCAGCACATTGAGGACTTCCAAAAATTGAATATAAGGGTAACTGATATTCCAGAGGAACACAGGATTGATCTCTTCATAGGCACTCTAAAGGATAACATCCAACATGAAGTTCGTGTTTTGGAGCCCGATTCATTGGAGAAGGCATTCAGGTTGGCAAGAAAAGTTGAATGTAAAATTATAGCGACAAGGAAGCCTACCACTCAATTCTATAAAGAAGGAAGTGTTGCTACGCCTAGATTTCCACAACCTACAAGGTTGACACCACAACAATTGGAAGAAAAAGAGCAAAAGGGCTTTGCTACAGTTGTGATAGAAAATACACTAAAGGTCATAAGTGTGCTGAGAAGAAATTATTTTACATAGATTGTGAAGAGGAAGAAGAAAATGAACAAGAAGAGGATATACCCCAGGAACCAGCCCTAGAAGAGGAAGAAATGAATCCGACCATATCGTGTAATGCACTGGCAGGAATTACCACTCCTCAAACTCTCAAGATACAAGGACAAATCAAGAAGAAAAAGGTAATGGTGTTGATTGATTCAGGTAGCACCCATAATTTTATTCATTGTAAGGTAGCCAAGGAATTGAATTGTTTCCTATACCCAGCACCAGAATGTCAAGTGATGGTTGCAAATGGAGGAACTATAAATTTCTTTGGAAAATTCCATAATATCAAGCTAACCATGGGGGAATATGTATTGAATAGTCCAATGCTTTCCATTCCTAAGGGAGGGGATGATGTTGTACTAGGAGTACAATGGTTACAATCTTTGGGGACGGTAGCTTTTAATTTTCAAGAACTTTTCTTGAATGTTTTTTCAGAAGGAAAGGAAGTCGAATTACGGGGTATTACAGGGAAGCTGGGAAAGATAATAATCTCTAATGTCATGACAAAGCTTCTAAAGAAATAACAACGAGGCATAATTGCACAATTATTCTCACTAGAAGTTCCAACATCAAAATCATCTATTTTTGGAGATCTCCAAAAAGTCTTGGACAATCATTCCAAGGTTTTTGAAAATCCAAAAGGACTCCCACCTATTCGTGATCATGATCATGCTATTCATTTGATTCTAGGAAGTGTTCCTCCAAACATTAGGCCTTATATATATCCTTATGTCCAAAAGAGCGAAATTGAACGTATGATTGCAGAAATGTTAGAGGCGGGTAAAATTCAACCTAGTCAAAGTTCTTTCTCTGCTCCTGTAGTATTGGTGCACAAGAATGATGGATCATGGCGCATGTGTCCGGATTATAGGGAGCTCAATAATCTCACCATTAAAGATAAATTTACCATTCCTGTGATTGATGAATTATTGGATGAATTACATGGAGCAATTTATTTTACCAAATTGGATCTTTGTTCAAGGTATCATCAAATTAGAATGAAGACTGAAGATATTCCGAAAACAACATTTCGAACTCATGAGGGTCATTATGAATTTTGGTCATGCCTTTTGGCCTTACCAATGCACCTTATACATTTCAAGGGTTGATGAATTCCATTTTCAAACCCTTCCTTAAAAAAATTGTGCTAGTATTTTTTGATGATATACTAATCTACAACAGGTCTTGGAAGGATCATGTTCAACATGTTGACAGAGAGCTCAAACTATTGCAGGAGAAACAATTATATGCAAAAAAATCCAAATGTTTCTTTGGAGTACAAGAGGTGGAATATCTGGGTCATATTGTATCTCACGAGGGTGTTAAAGTATACCCTAACAAAATTAAAGCTATTAAGGAATGGAAAGTCCCCACAACCATAAAGAAGTTGCGAGGATTTCTCGGGTTAACAGGGTATTATCGCAAGTTTGTTAAGAATTATGGGAGAATAGCAGCACCTCTAACAACATTATTGAAGAAATATGCATTTTCATGGACTCCTGAAGCAACTAAGGCCTTTGAACGTCTTAAAGAGGCAATGTGCTTAGCACCGGTCTTAGCTACACCAGACTTCACAAAAACCTTTATTGTGGAATGTGATGCCTCAGGAAATGGAATTGGTGCAGTTTTAATGCAGGAAGGAAGACCCATTTCTTTTGAAAGTCGTCCAATCAAAGGAAAGTATTTATATAAACCTATTTATGAGAAGGAAATGTTAGCAATACTGCATGCACTAAAGAAATGGCGAACTTACCTAATGGGAAGACACTTCAAGGTAAAAACTGATCATGATAGTCTTAAACACTTTTTTGAACAAAGACTATCTTCAGAAGAGCAACAAAAATGGGTCACAAAGATGTTGGGTTATGACTTTGAAATAATCTACAAAAAAGGAAAGCTTAATGTTGTTGCAGATGCACTCTCAAGAAAGAATGAAGAGGTGTAAGCATTGCTTTGTGCCATTTCTATTATCCAACCAGATTGGATAACCGAAGCAAGAGATGAATGGAAGAAGGACAAAGATGTATGGACACTCATTCAAAAGTTGCAGCAAGATCCTAGTACATCTTATACATTTAGTTGGAAAAATGATTCCTTATGGTACAAAGATCGCTTATATCTTTGTAAGAATTCCCAACTAAAACAAAAGATTCTTCTGGAATTGCACACTTCTCCTTTAGGAGGACACTCAGGATTTTTAAAAACTTACCACAGGGTGACGAAAGAATTTTTTTGGGATGGCCTTAAATCTGATATTCGAAAGTTTGTGGCGGAATGTTTGGTTTGCCAGCAGAATAAAGTGGAAACAATTAAGACCCCAGGACTTCTACAACCTTTATCCATTCCAAGTCAACGTTGGGAGGAGATTTCAACGGATTTTATCACAGGTTTACCTAAGTCCGAAGGAAAGAGTGTCATCATGGTGGTAGTTGATAGACTTACCAAGTATGCACACTTTTGTGCATTATCTCATCCATTTAAAGCAAGTACAGTTGCTACTACATTTATGGACACAATTCAAAAGCTACATGGAAACCCAAAGGTTATTGTGATGGATAGAGATCCCATTTTTACTGGAAATTTTTGGACGAAGTTATTTTCTTGTTTGGGTACTCAATTAGCTCATATCTCATCTTATCATCCTCAATCCGATGGTTAAACTGAGATATTAAATAAATGTTTGGAAGGATATCTTCGTTTTAATGTATTTGATAAACAAACACAATGGGTCAAGTGGTTACCTCTAACTGAATGGTGGTATAACACTTCCTTCCATACTGCAACAGAAATGACCCCATTTATGGCATTTTATGGATATCATCCACCATCCATCACATCATCTTTAAGAGAAAATTCGAAGGTTCAAGCAGTGGAAGATCACATCGAGCATCAACAATAAGTTTTCCAACTCTTAAAGAACAACTTGAATTTGGCACAAAATCGAATGAAACAATAGGCAGATCAACATCACAGCGAGAGAAGCTTTGATGTAGGATACTGGGTATTTTTACAGCTACAACCATACAAACAAATGTCCCTCAAGAAATCTAAGAAGGATAATAAATTATCGCCAAATACTATGGTCCTTACAAGGTGTTACAAAAGATTGGTACTATGGCATACAAATTGGAGCTGCCTGCTTCTTCACAAGTACATCCAATTTTCCATGTTTCATGCTTAAACAAGGTTATAGGTGAAAATATTCCAGTTCAAACAATATTGCCAGAACTTGATGAGGAAGGAAAAATCATATTGGAACGTGAAGCGGTCACGGAAACAAGAACTCGAAAACTACGGAATCGATCAATTTCAGAGTATCTCACCAAGTGGAGGAACTTACCCACTGAAGATTCTACATGGGAGGATGAGAATTTTATACAGAAGCACCCAGAGCTACTCAAGCATTGAGGACAACACTTTTTTGAAGGAGAGGGGCATGTTAGGTCCCTATATTACTAGTATAGTCCCTTATTGTTGTTAGTGTAACCCCTTATTGTTATTATTGTACCCTTGTAACCCCCATATTGTTATTATTGTTAGGTCGGCTAGGATTACATTGTGGCCCCACTAGGATTAAATTGTGACCCCATGGACTCCTATATATAGAAAGGAGGTTTTTTAATTTGAATAGAAAGGCGTTGATATCTCTTTTCTTCTCTTTTTGGAGCTGGTTTCACAACACAGAACTGTCTCTTGCCCAAAATCTGTATAGTAAAATTGTAGCACTGCTCAAATAAAATACACCATAATGCAATTCCCCCTGTAAATATCGCAGAATTCACTTGGCTACCTGCGAATGACTTTCACGAGGTTGCTGCATGATTCGAGAAATCATACTAACAACAAAAGAGAGATCTGGTCTACTGTGAGTTAAATATATTAAACTTCCAATGAGATGACAATAAAGAGTAGCATCAACCAGTGGATTGGTACACTCAATGGTTAAATTTACACTGGATTGAAATGTTGTAGGAGAAGGTTTACAATTACTCATATGGAAACGAGCCAATAGATCTGTCGCATACTTAGGCAGAGAGAGAAAAATACCATCATCCATATGCCAGATCTGAAGACCTAAGAAATAGTGCAATGTACTGAGATCTGTCATCTCAAACTGCTTCTGAAGATAAATTTTCATATCTTGAATTAATACAAGATGGATGCCAAAAATAATTAGATCATCCACATATAAAAAAATAATGAGGAAATTATCACCAAAGTTCTTAACATACATATTTGGATCATATATACAACTCTTAAAACCATTATTCAAGAAATATGCATCAATTTTATCATACCAAGTCCTAGAGGCTTGTTTGAGACCATATAAGGATTTGTGTAATTTTCATACTAAATTTGAGGATTAAGTAGACATAAAATTTAAAAATTCACTTTTAACATCCATTTGATGAATTTCCCACTTAAAATATGTAGCAAGTGATAAAATGGTTCTTATTGTGTTCATTTTAGCAACATGAGAAAAAGTTTCATTATAAACAATACCTTCAAGTTGATTAAAGCCTATTGCAACTGATCTAGCTTTATAATTTTTGATCTATCCTTCTGTAATGAACTTAGTTTTATAAACCCGTTTACAACCGACTAAATTCTTTCCTAAAGGAAGAGGAACAAGAGACCAAGTCTTGTTTCTCAAAAGAGATTCATATTCAGCAGACATAGCTTGTTCCCAATGAGGATTACCCTTAGCTTGAGCATAAGTATCAGGATTATATGTGGCCAAAACTTTTTTCATAAGAGCAAAGTTAGATCTCATTCAACGAGTGTCGGAAGGATTTCCGACCTCACTACCTGCAGATTCAAGAGTTTTCTGAGCCCAAACAGGAAGAATAGAAGGAACAAGAGTCACTTCAGGAGCTTCATGTGTTTCAGGTGGAATAATTGAGGGAAAGGAAGAATCAAGATAAATAAGAGGCACCGAACTAGAAGAAGGAGTAACAAGAATAGGAGTAATGTGTGGTATTGGGAAATTCAGGGTAACATGATTTTCTACAGACCTAGGTGGGGAAGAGACTTCAAGAAATTGAACATTCCTTATGATTATGACACTTTGATTAGAAGAATCAAACAACCTGTAAGCCATTGAATTCTCATCATAACCAATGAAGATACACTTGTGAGATTTGAGTTCTAACTTTTTCCATTTTTCATTAGGAAAGTGAGCCCAACATTCAACACCAAACACCTTAAAATTAATAATATATGGTTTACGTCCATTCCATTTTTCCTCAAGAGTAGCATGCTTAACAGCTTTAGTAGGAACTCTATTTAAAATAAAATTAGCACAACAGATGGCTTCAGCCCAAAATTTCTTATGTAGTCCTTTAGAATAAAACATACATCTAGCCATTTCAACTAAAGTTCTATTCTTCCTTTCAGCAATACCATTTTTTTGAGGTGTGTAAGGAACTGTATTTTGATGTTGAATACCATGTTTAGATAAATATGCATCAAATTATTTCTTAACAAATTGCCCCCCCCTCCTCCCCACCCCCCCATTATCATATCGCAAAGTTTTAATACTCTTACTAGATGCATTTTCAACCATGGATTTAAATTCTTGAAATTTTATAAATGTTTCACTTTTATTTTTCAAAAAATAAACCCAAGATTTTCTACTAAAGTCATCAATAAAGGAAAGAAAATAAACTGCATGGGATATTGAAGGAACTTCAAGAGGACCATAGATATCACTATGAATTATGTTATCACTCAAAAAAAATAAAAATCAAAACATCATTCTGACAATATTACTTAGGTTCATGGGTCAAAATAGTGTCTTAGGAGTCATTTCTTGAGTTTGACCAAGGGAAGTATTAAATTTTTTCATAGTTTGAGCCTACCCTAGTGTTTAAATAAACTCATTTTTAAGGTCTTTCATTTCAAGTATTTCATCATTTTAGGATTCATTTCATTTCCCAAAGTTTTTGTATCAAAACTGCCCAATTAGCCAAGAAACCACAGTTCGTAGCGCATCACGTTGAAAAAATTTTCTTGGCGCTACGAAAGCGCTATTAGTTTCGTAGTGCAAACAACAAAAATTACACTACAGGCGCTACGAAAGCGTGGTTTTGTAATTGTCTTGTCAGTTGAGTTATGAAATGTCTGAAACTGTTGGGAAAGGGTAAGATAAAGGCTTGTTGAGTCATGTAATGATGAAATCGAAGTACACACCCACGTTTTCAGTCATCATGGTCAATATAGGTTATGAGTGGACCATCATTTTCAGTTATGAAAGTACACTTGAGATTCAAATTCTTTCCTAATTAGTCATTCTCATTCCTTTTGCCTTCATTCGTAAAGTCTGAGCTCTGAGTATCGAGCCAAGCTTGTAGATGGTTCTTACAAAGGTTTATTACATCCATATCAAGCGAGGTTGACAAATTTATATCAAGCGAGGCTGAGAGGTTCTCTGAAGAATATGGCAGAGGAAAGAAAAATACACAGAGGCAGACAATGCTTAAGGCATGAACCTGAAGACATGAAGGCAATAACTGAAGACCCAATAGTGATGGAAGCATTTAGAAGAGTAGGTTTCCTACAGTTTTGTGAGAAATTGCAGGGTTGTCACACACAGGTATCCAAGGAATTTTCTATGAATTTCAATGGAACAACCACGAAAGTGGGGATGCTAAGTTTGTCTATCACACCAGAGATCATTGTTGTCATTACAGAGATTCCAAGAGGTCAAGAAACCTGGTTCAAAGGGTTCAAATTTAATATGGAGCAGTGTAAAGATTTCATGAAGCCTGAGCACATTGAGATGGATCTCAACAATGCTATCCCAAGAAGCTGCATCAAAGATATTTATTCAAAACTGCTGCTCAACATTCATAAATATTTTACCTGTGAAGGCAGGTATCACAAGGTTTATTCATACCATTTCATATTACTTCTACACTTCACTAGTAATATTTCACTTGAATTAACTTTTTATCTGTATAGAAGTCTTGCAAAGATGGCTGATAAGGTGCAATAAAAGTCTAAGGGGAGTGAGACATCATTATTTCATCATGGCTTAATGAAATTATTAATTTTAGATGAACTTCAAAAGATGGGCAGAGATTGGTCCTCATTCTTGTTTGTTAATGGTTTTGAGTTGGAAACCCTAACTCCTGCAAGAAATCCTAAAGCTAAAGGAGTTCCATCACCACCACCAGTAGAACCAAGCCAACCTCTGGTTGCAAAACCAAAAGAACCTGCAAAAGTAAAGCCAAGAAAGCAAACTGAGAAAAGGCCAAAGAAAATACAAATGCTTGATACACCAACTCTCCCACCTGCAAAAAAAAAAATCAAAGGTTGTCAAAGATGCAAAACAGGAACAAGCTGTCAACAATCAAGGGATAAAAAGAATAACTAGAAGCCAAGCAGTGGTTTTGAAAGGAAAGACAGTTGCTATAGAAGACAGTTCAGTAACAAAGGAGAATCTAGAGGATATTCTTCATGCCATTGACAAAGAAGAAACACCTATTGTCTAAGCTGAATTTATTGGGGAAGATGAGAAGAAGTTGAAAAAGGCTAAGTCTGCAAAGAGATTAGAGTTTGAGGGGGAAGATGAAGTTTTCATTTTTCAAGCAAGAAAGCCTATGACAAGGCATGCTAGGAAATTAATGGAAGGCAAGAAAGAAGTTCAAAAACCCACTGAGACAGTTAAATCACCTAAAGAGATTATTGATCTCTCATCACCCACAGTGAAGGATACAATCAGAAAATTAAAAAGGGGAAAAGAGAAAGTGACAGAGAAAACAGAGTTTCAGCGCCTTGAGGAAAATTTCAAGTTGGCAAATCAGGAAATTGTTGTCATGAAAAAGAGAGCTAGAAAACACAGTGTCGAGAAAGTACAGTTTAAAAATATGAAGGCAGTGTGGGAAGGACAAGTTGATTATTTTTCTGAAACTTTAGACAATACAGAGCAACTTGTCAAGTGGAAAATTCCAAAAATAAATGAAGCTAAGTTTTTCAGAATAATAAACACCCATGTGAGAGCTACTAACAAAAGACTTAAAGACCAGGTGAAGGATTTACAAGAGCAACTGGAGTTAATTCATGATGAGCTACAGATCAAAGGCATTAAAATGATAGTCATAGAAGAACCAACATGCCAACCAATTAAAAATGAAGAAGAAATGCCTCAAAGCAGCTAAAATGAAGTTGGTTTATGGTTTGTATGGTTTGTAGATGATGAGGACAGGTTATATTTTGAGTTTTTGGGCAACTGCAATTTTCATTTGACAAATTTATGAAAAAATCTGCATACTCAGCAGTTTCGTAGTGCCTCCAGGCTTAAAAAGCAGAAAAGCGCTACGAAACTGTTGTAGCTTCCTTTTTTGTTTCCTTTTATCAGTATTTAAGGGGTTATAGGCTGAGTTAAGAGTTGAAATTGTTATGAAAGAGGTGTTGAAGGGTGATTAAAATGATGCAAGAGGAAAGAGTCAAGTTTTTGGAGAACAAAGGCTTGTAATGGCAGTGCTACAGAAAGTGCTACGAAACTGTTGTATTTTCGTAGCGCAATACATTACATCCTTTTGAGCAGTTTTTGAAGCAGTTTTAGACAACTGGAGGCTAGGAAAGAGTTATGGGACATGTTAAGCCAAATTTCAATAACCAAGTACCATGAAATGAAGATTAAATGATAGTTAGAATGTTCAAAGAAGGAAAAAGATCCTATGACTAAAAAACAGGGTATTGTTTCCTATTTTTGTGGAGGTCAGCTAAGTGGTCAATTTCTTTTTCAATGTTCTTAGCAAATTCATCCACAAATTGAATCTTAACTTCTGACTTGCATTCAAATGACTTCAGATTAGAAGACACGGATAAAGAAAAAATTTCACCCACTTCTTCATTAGTGTGATTAGTATTTGATGTAGACTGATGCAGGAAATGACATGAAGAATAAACTTCTTCCTTTACTTGAGGATTGTAGCAATTATATTCCAGTATTTATTCTTGTTGTTTGCAATGATTCTCATACTCCTGATGATCAAAATACTGACAAGTCTGCTGCAACTTTTCATCAAACTCAGAGGATGTAACATGATTATCATAAATAAACTCCTTTTGGGTTTGATTTTCATCCAAGAGAGAGGATATCCTTTCTTCTTGGTGATGAAAGGGATTGTCATGAAGGGCATCTAAACTTTCCTCATCCATGAACTCATCATCTTCATAACAATTCTCCAAATATTCAATAAAACTCACACAGTGTTTACAACAGTCTTTGACCAGAAATAAGGAGGGATGACACTCTTCATACATCTCATAAAATGCAACATGGAAATCAGCAAGAGAATATAATGAACCATTTGGCAAGATTTCATACCAAGACCATGCTTTTCCTTCTAAAGTGGCCATAGACATCTTCATAAGACAATCCTTAGGGAACTGAACCTTAAGACTGTGTACATGCATATGAAATCTAACCAAATGAAGAGAAACATTGTCTTTATTTTCATCTTTAAATACTGGAAGATCAGTTAACCATTCAACCTTTGGCATAGGATCTGGAAAACCAGGGATGTGAGATCGATTCATAGGTGCATACCTGGCATTTATTCTTGCAATGTAATTCATCTTGAAACTTCATCAAGCTACTGATATTCAAGCAATGGAGTCACCTTCCAATTGATTATTTGATGTGTGGAGTCGCTAGAGCAGAAATACAGCCAATATGTGCCTAAGTGTCTGCTGCTCTCAGACCTTAGAAATGAAACTTTGTTGTTCTTCCCAGGGAAAATTTGTACCTTCGGTCCCCGGCAACGACACCAAAATGAAGAAGAAATGCCTCAAAGAAGCTAAAATGAAGTTGGTTTATGGTTTGTATGGTTTGTAGATGATGAGGACATGTTATATTTTGAGTTTTTTGGCAACCACCGTTTTCATTTGACAAATTTATGAAAAAATCTGCATACTCAGCAGTTTCGTAGCACCTCCAGGCTTAAGAAGTAGAAAAGCACTATGAAACTGCTGTAGCTACCTTTTTTGTTTCCTTTTATCAGTATTTAAGGGGTTAAAGGATGAGTTAAGAGCTGAAATTACTATGAAAGAATTGTTGAAGGGTGATTAAAATGATGCAAGAGGAAAGAGTCAAGTTTTTGGAGAACAAAGGCTTATAATGGCAGCGCTATAGAAAGCACTACGAAATTGCTGTATTTTCGTAGTGTAATACATTAAATCCTTTTGAGTAGTTTTTGAAGTGGTTTTAGACAGCTGGAGGCTAGGAAAGAGTTATGGGACATGTTAAGCCAACTTTCAATAGCCAAGGACCACGAAATGAAGATTAAATGATAGTCAAAATGTTCAAAGAAGGAAAAATATCCTATGCCTAAAAAACAGGGTACTGTTTCCTATTTTTGTGGAGGTCAGCTAAGTGGTCATGAAGAAATGAATGCCATTATCCAAATTTGACCATGTGATGATACACTTGTAAATGATGTAATTTCAAATAGATAAGGTTGTTATAGATAGTAATAAGGAGTTTGAGTCCCTTTCGAAATAGGATTGTCAAGTAGGATAGGTGTCTTTTTGTAATAAATTTCATGTTTTATGGTTATGCAAGGTGTCAATAGATAGAAATTCGATGTATCTAGCCTAGAGGCAGATCATCTGATAATGTAAGAATTCTATTAAAGTCCATAGGGTCGAATTTGTCAAGGGTTGGATATTTTTGGCAAAATTGCAGCCTATTGTAAATTCACTGTTTCAACAATACAAAGATAGGGTTACTTGGCCAACTTGAGATTCTGAAGGAGTTGTTAGTGCTTAATTGTTCTATATTTACCTTTTATGTATCTCTCTTGCAGTGGTTTTCATTTATATTACTCAGAATTCATCCTTGTGATGCTCTGACTTCCTTTATAAGTGAATTGACTGTGTATTTCCTTGTCTCATGTGTGTGTCCTACTACTAAAAACTTTGACCTGCCTCAACTTCCATGTCAAGTAAACTCACTGATCACTGAAATTTTGACTCCATAAGCCCAATGGCTACATATTGATATTATTTTCAACCTACAGGTTGGACATCTTATCTCAGAAGACTATTTTATTGTAAAGCTATTTAAGTTTGATGCTATATACAATAACAATGCAAATTTTCTTCACCTGAGATTCTTATTATATTTCAATGAGTTTTTGTCCTATCTTTTGAAAGGTTTCATTCAATGTCTTAATTCTTATTACTCAGAACTCATGATTTTTCATGCTCTGACTTCCTTTAAGTATTAAGCTATGGTATATCTCTCTTAATAGTTTACCTGTAATGTCTTGATGTCTCATCATTCAGAATTCATGTATTACATGCTCCGACTTCCTTTAAACCTAAATCTATTGAAAACCTCCTGTATGTCTTGCTCTTTCATTGCAATATTTACAAGCCTCAGCTTCCACAAGGAAAGCCTTGTTATTGAGATCCCTGTCACTGAATCCATAGCCTAATGGTAGTAAGCTTTGATCTTTTCAACCTACAAACATATAAAAACAATACATAAATCATAGAGTTAGCCATCTATTTTTATCATTAATCAATATCATAAACCCCCTTGAGAGAGCCCTCTTAGACTGAAGAGGCTAAGCTTCAGTTAGAAGTGGTTTGAAATAGTTACACTGAAGTTGTCTGATCAATAGCCAATCAGGTACGATTTTGGTGATAACAAATTAATTGCAAAGGTTCTTTAGCATGCCACGATTTACCTTTTTCAACCATTTCTCTATGGTGTTTCCAAGAACACGTCCTTCACAAAGACCAGTAGTAGAAGGAATATTAGGCAAACCATGAACCATTTTAGTTAGTATTTTCATTTTACCATAATTCAAGTGACCCAATATTTCATGCCATAATTTACTTAGTTCACCATCATGAGAAACATAGGAATAAAATGGTTGTCTCTTAGTTGAATTAAAACCTGCAAATTTATATAAACCAGGTGTATGATCAACAGGTCCAGGAGAAACTACTTTGTAATTTTGGTTGATACCTTTAAGAACATATTTATCAGGCCAAGCTTCAAATTTAAAACCTTTTTGACATGCACAATAAATAGAAAGTAAGTTGATCGACATGTTTTGAACATGAAAAACATCTTCAAATTGACCATTAGCAACATTAATATTACCATAACCAATTACAGAAATTTGTTTACCATCACCAATAGAAACTTTCTAAGATGAGTGTTTATTTGTGTCATAAGATGTAAATAAAGAAGCATTACCAGTCATATGTTTAGAAGCACCAAAATCCATTATCCATTCCACATTAGAAGAAGAATTATTAGATGAAACAATAGATTCACATAAAGCTACTTGAGATTCATTAGAATTTTTCTTGTTTGCTTTAGTCATTAAATGTTTCACTTTAAAGCAATTCTTTTCTGGATGGTTAGTTTTACCACAATGCTTACAAGGATCATACACTTTTTTCTTCTTACTCATTTCATGATGTGCATGAGAAGCGTGGCCATTATTATTAGTATGAATAGAAGTGTGTGAACAAGAACCTTTGGCATTATCAAAACTTTTCTTAGGATTTTTATTATGTGCCATAAGAGATTTATTAGGTGAGACTTGCCCTAAAGCAATCAACCTTTCTTTCTCATTTATCAACCCTTTACAGAAATCATCAAAAGTAGGTTTCGTGGTACTTTGAGACAATTCAAGAGCATTATTCCTAGCTTGGATGAACATGTCAAAACAAGATGGAAATTTTTTTTCTACAAGAATGATAAGAGCAGTGTCTGTATTCTTGTAATCTTTACCACAATTATTTATATTTTCATTTAAGGTTTTCAATTCAACAAGATATAATTCTACTCTATCAAAATTAGTAGGATCTAGCTCATAAATCTTCTTTTCATGGTAATAAGAAGAAACATCATCAAATTTATCAAATAAAGAAGCAAGAATTTCCCATACCTCAAGGGTTGTCTTTTGTCTCAATACTTACCTGAAGACTATCTGAAATCATTTGACCAATGAGCCTCTTGCTTGATCAAACTTTTCTTCCCATTTAATCAAGGCTTGAGCATCTATAGCTTTCTTGTGTTCACCATTAACCAATATCCATAGATTCTTACTCCTTAGAACATCAATCATTTTCCTTTCCCATGAAATATAGTTAGAGCCAATAAGTTTAGGAATAGAAGCTACTTTTGAAGTCATAATGATAGAAATTTTGACAATAATTATAAACCCAAATGCAAGAAATGACAAGAGAAAAAGTGGATATAAAATTGTAAATTTCTATAGTTTATTTGTCGTCACCAAAAAACCTGAAAAACTACCAATCTTAAATCAACGATAACTTTTCTTCCGAGACTCTGTTTGAGCTGATTTTTTATTTTTTTTTGAAATTGGGTAGCTCGGTGAGAGGAACCCAAATATCTATTTTTTGTGGGAAATTTTGCACAAAAGGTAACAGATCTGACAAAAACGTCATGTGGAAAAACAAAAAAAACACTCAATAATGCTCCAAATGCTTATTATAACCAGTTTTCGGAAATGGCACAACCACTTTGCATCCATCTATGTTGCCGAAATTCTGATCTGAACCCTCAATCCACCAATATTCTGCCCTGTATAAATAAATAAATAAATAAATAAATGGTCGTAACTTCCGTAACTTAATATTACAACAGGAAGATAGATCTCCTTGAGGAGGATTCAAAAAACATATAGATCTTACAAAAAAACAATCAAAAACCCCTTGAAAATCCAAAAAACATATAGATCTTATAGAAAAACAATCAAGAGCCCTTTGAAAAAATATACAAAAAAACTATACAACAAAGTTAGGGTTATGAGAAAAAAAAAATCTCAAATATGTAGAATTATGCCTAGATCTGAAGAGAAGCCTAATGGCTACCAGATAGAAAGAAAATCTATAAAAAAAATGAGTGCCCAGATAATAAAAAATGAAAATATACGTTGATCGTTAAATTCAAAGAAGATGTTAGATCATAGTAACCATGGCTCTAATACCGTGTGAGAATATTAGATCTACTAAACTAGCTATCTATCTAAGAAACCAACAACATATCAACATATAAATAAGAAAATAAAGAGAACAAAGAAAAAGAATACTACAGATATACGTGGTTCACCCAATTGGGCTACGTCCATGGGAAGGTTGTCTTCTATTATCTCTAGAAATCTCGTGCAATCTTACAAAGAGAGCAACTACAAATAACCTGATACAAATGACAACATGAGCACAAAATGAGATGTGATAGTAATAAAAAAGGATCCCTTGACCCTATTATATACCTAGAGATGTGGAGGAATTACTCTCACATATTGACTGTGGGATAATATATTTCTCTAAAATAACACCTCTTTATATAATAAATGGGTACAAGAGTATACTATGCCATAATGAATATGGGATATAATGTGTTACTCTTTTACATAATATTTTATTCAAATTCCGACATAATACAAAGACATTATTACCTTCCAAGGAATATAATATATTCCAACAATATTTCCTAGTTTCCAAACCGGGTTTTTGATCTAAACTTATGCAGGAACACAATACAATATAGAAGTACACATAAACATAGACATGCAACAGACATAAGACTTAATTTCATTAATATCTCATAACTGAAATATGCTTACAGACATAATGGAATTAAACTAGCTAGGGTGCTAATAGCTTATCTCTGAGAAGAGATGTGGTTGATACATGCCTTTGAACTGTGTTACAATGAGGCTCGAAGGAATATTTATTATTGAGAAATAATGGAAAACCATAAACATCCAAAAACCTAACCCTATGAGATGAAACGCCGGACTATGGGCCCCGTCAGGGTAAATTGGTACATCAATTTCCCAGGGTCGTGACTTTGGCATACTATCTCCATTTGAGGCACATGATACATTGTTAGAAAGATCGATATGAGGACTAAAACTGCTAATAGTTAATATCTATTCTCTAAATCATATTTTTTAGTGTTTTCCCCAAAAAATGTCGTTTAGGGTTCAAAACGGCTCTGGATGTTCAAGACCCAAAAAACTGCCAAAAATAGTAAATTGTACGATAATTAAGGAAATTGAAAAAAATAAAAGAAACAATGGTGGGGGTCAAAGTGGAATAGGCGAGTGGCCACCAATATCCACCTGGATCAATGCTTCTTTGTCCTGTAAACCCTAATAAAACCTAAATAAAAAACTTTACTGAGCTTATAACTAGCCTAAAATCCTTATTCTCCAGTCATTTCCATCGACTGTGAGCTTGATATAGAGAGAGCCCTCTCTGATTTGGTAGGGCTAGCTACCAAATTGAAAGTCAATATGTGGTTACCTCTTTGGTTTCCTTTCTCAGCCTTGGGAAACTAATGAGCCCTAACAACAGGAACAGTGCCAAGGATGAAATTATTCTCGATTTGGATGATATGGTGTTGCATTCAAAGGAAATGAATAATAGGCTAGTGCACATAAAGGAGAGTATGTATCTAATCCCTATACCTAGCATCCACAACCTTGTGGGACATGTGCTTATTGAGGTCAATGCCTTCAATTCTTCCTACTTTATTTTATGTTTTGTTGGTCTTTGTAAATTGTATTTAGTAGCAAGTGTGATAAGGCCATGGTGCATTATTTAGATGATTCCTATATAGCCTAGGAATAAATAATATACTCAAATAAAAAATTATTTTTTGGTTAGTTTATTTTCAAAGACTGATGGTATATTGTTATCTCAATGGTTTGGTTTCCCATGTGGAATACCACTGATAGATAAAGACCGATGATATATATAAATTTATGTTATTAATTTAAAACCTTAGCTTACAAAAAAAAAAAAAACTAAATTATTTTTTTGATAAAATGGAAATGGAACTTGCATGATACACCATGATATATATAAGAGTTATTTTACTGGTAATACAAATAACTACTACATAATGTCAACCTGTCCCATGGAGGCAATTATTGACTTGGGAAAAAAATTACAAACTCTAAATTTCTCAAATATAAATATGTTAATGTCCCACCCTTGATGTTAGCCACTGATATGAGTTCCTCCAAGATATACAAATAATCTCCTTGATAGTACCTCATGATGAAGGTGTTGGTGGCGACCTTGCATCTCCTTGACAATATCTCATGTTCACGGGATTAGTGGCCACCTTCACCACAACGTTTGTTATGTTTATCATCATCTTATCTACACTAATATCCTTGTTTGTGTGAAATAAGAAGCACAATATGAGGTACTTAATATTAAGCTTAGAGAATATTTCAAGGACAAGGCCTCTAACAACAACAAACAAATGTAAAGTTCTTTCCCTGGGAGTACAATGCATCCAAGGAGAAGATATTTGTGTGTTATTTATAACTTGAGTTTTGAGAAAGTTTCATGACCAAGGTCCTTCTCAACAACAAAGGCATGTAAGATACTTTCCTCGTAAGCACACTACATCCAAGGAGAAGAGATGGACCAATTTTATGATTTAATGGTGACTTGTTGTTATTTACGCATTCTTGATTCCCGAAGCATGATAATTTACAATAAAATCACTTCCATAGTTTCATACCAAATATAGAAACTTAAAGCCCTTAAAACAAATTGATAATATGTGGATGGCAATATTATATTGGGAATGGTCAAGATGAAAATAAAACCTCAACTATTTCTAACCATGGATTATTTGGCTCAGCAGATAACTCCACATTGTGGGTAACCTTAGTGAGCTACAAGGCGTTTGTCTTGGTATCAAGAGTCTTAATCAATTCTTTCGGAGTAGGAAGTTGAATTTCTTTTATATTTTTAAATTATATGAGAAACAATTGAAATTTGGAGTCGAGAAAAAAGTGAAGTAATGCACAACTTTTACTCAAAACATTCATTTAAATCCATCCAAGTAGGGGAAGGAGATCAATGGTGAGCCATTCTAATTTGAGTGACATGCAACATTGATGTAAAATGTGGTTTCAATTTTCAAAATTTTATTGCATATAATTGGTATGTTTTTATCTTTATATTTTGTAGATAGAGAATTCATATTTTCAACAGTGATAATTGAAAGTTGTCGATGTTTCAAATCCCTAAGAGTATCCATAATCAGGACAATGTTTGAAGAAAGATGAGGCAAATTGAAGGAATAATCAATAAAATAGAAGGGGTACAATAAGAAAGAAATCAAAATCCATAAAATGGTTGGACGAGAAAACCCTAAACTTAAAATAAAAGGAAATATAATTAATAAATTAAATAAATGCCTATAACTTTTTACCTTATTATCCTGTAAATATTAACGTAATAAATATTATATATATAGTATTAATTTAATATATTAAATGCTATATAATTATAATAATTAATGTATATTAATTAAGTGCATATTATATAAATAATTATTATGATTAATGATAATGTGCATTAATTAAGAGAATACTATATTATATTTATTAAATTAAACAATGTAATCAATGTTATGATTAATAAATATAAATTAAGTAGATATCATTTTTGGGATTCAACTGCGTTAAGTAAGTCATTCATATATGACCATTTCCATGAGAGGTAGTCGTAACTGACTAATTTCTCATGATTTTTGAATAGTCCACTTAGCACTCATTGCATCAGGTGATGCTCACAGGGGTGAAGAAGTGGGATTGAAAAAATAAATCACATAGCGTCAATCATCACTTCCGAGGCTTGCACCTGGTAACTAGGACTTCCCGAGAGGGCACCCATCCCAGAACTCCTCTGGCTCAAGCACGCTTAACTGTGTATTTTTTCCCTACAATCAAGCCCACTTAGCTTGCTACCCCATTTGCAAAACCTTAGCAAGTATTATGCCTTGTGACCCATTCAAGTAGAGCTCCCTTTACTCTTTTTATTTTAAGTATGAGGGGTTTCCACCATGCATTATATTATCCCAAAAATGATATCTAATATAATGCACTGCGGAAACCCCTCATACTTAAAATATAAATCCAATTAAATTATGTAATTAATATTACCTATTATTATTACATTTAATGTATATAAAAATTAACCTTGGATTCAGGTGTCTCCATTAATCATGCCACTTTCCCAAGGAAAAAATGATAGTGCTCTTCATCTGGCAACCATCAACTCTGTTGTGTAATATCATGGAAATCCTGACATTTATCACCTTCCTTCTGCAAAGCCTCCACACACTCGATTTGAATGAACGTACAATCCTCCCTCTCGTCATATTGACTCCTCGCACTATGGCCTTGATCTGGTATTTCCCTCCAGCTAACCTGATCAAATTTTGGCCTCTCTCATCTACCTGCTCAATTCCTACAACCATTATCACTCTTGTGCCTCCTGCACATCCCACAGACTATAATCTTTCTATCATGATCTGCGAAAGAGGCAGAGGCCATTAAGATGGGTGTGGAAGAGGTAGAGGTTTCCCGCCTACCTCCCTTGTCACAGAAAAATATTGGATTATGTATGAAAATTACATTATGAAGTTGAAGAGGTTCGTCGGGGTTGCAACACTCTATGGGTGCTCCACAACATCCTTGACCATCACCTCCTTGCTCAAGAACGGTTCAAATCCAAGGAAACATGTTGGATTGTTGAGCTCTCCGATATCAACTATCATGCCACCACCTCCTTGTGACACCTCTCTTGTGACCTTGAAATTAACTTCCCTCTTGAAATTCCCACCTCCTCCTCCCATGGACCCTCAACCTCTATATTTGTGCCCCTCAATTCAACTTCTCCTCAAAACTTCCTGGAAACTGGTAGCCAACCCTCTCTAACTCGCAGGAAACAAGAAGTGGTTGCGCCTCTGGAGGACACTCAACCGATGGCTCCCAATATTTCTCCTCCTTGTCCTATCCTACATGGGTGCTACATCATCGGAGAATCACTTACATATGTGGACATAGCCAACCCTCTCAAATATGGACATACGCAGTACCAACAGGTTAAATCCTCATGGTACTAACTAAGCTTCATCGAGTCATCTCCAACAATGTTTTATTTTACACTTTGTTTACTCTTCAATGTCAGTCTATCGGTGGCTCTTCTCCACAAAAAACATTGGTATTGAATTTTGTAATGCTATAATTGAATTATGTTTTACCGATGCACTGCACTAGTCTTTAACTCCTAAATTTGGATGATTTTTTGGGTTCCCCATTCCAGGGGCAGAGAACTCCCATGGGTGATAGGTGAAGACCCCCCAATATTTTTTTTTTGCACTCTATGTATATTTAAATGTTATTATAATGTGATCCTTTTCCAAAAAAAAATGCATATTAAAATTAATATATTCAAATTACTATAATGTAATTAATATTATATGTTAAAATACATATATTGTAATTAATGTTATATGTTAAAATTAATATAATGAAATTGATGTAATATGAATTTAAGCAAGGAAGAGAGATTCATATCCGAAAAGGAGAATTAGTAGAACCAATCTTTCGAATTAGAATAAATCAATTTACACTAATCTTGATACGACCATCCTTGTTGAGATTATATGGATGTTTCATTATCTCAAGGGTTGCCCTGATTTTTCTCTTCTGAAATTGGTCTTCTCTAGTAATGATCTTACCGTTCTCTAAAAATTAATGATGATTATTTTTTGAGGAGTGTTCAACAAGGGTTGAAGTGCGTGACCATTTATTTTTAATTTTATCTCCATGCTCTTTTAGTCTTCTTTGCAAGGAACGTCCTATTTCTCCAATATAACTTTTACCACATAAAAAATCAATTTTGTAGACTTCTTTAAGCTGGTGATGATCAATATTGTATTTCATAGATTTCATTCTTTGCTTGATTTTTCTTGTTGTTGTGGATTGAGTGGATATATCCTTCTTACCTAGAATCCTTGCAATCTTGTTAGTAACTCCATGGATGTAAGGGACGTAGGCTTCACCATTGTGTGCTTGAGTGCCTTGGGAGCTAACCTTTCCTTCAGCTCTTCACATAGTCAAGTGTTTCTTTTCTTCATCCAGGTGATCGACATTAGATATTATAAGGGCCTTAACAACAAGAGTATTGAGAACACCAAACTTATGCTATGTAATGTGTTTAAAATGGTATAATGTATGTAATGAAATTATTAGGTATTTTTTATATTAAATTTTGGATTAATAGTTAATCGTCAAAATACACTAATGGTTGAGTAACGTATTTATCCAAAAAATATTTTGATGTTAATGTTTTTGAAAATTATATGACAATAACTTATAAAGGCACTTTTATAAACCAACTATCATCATTAGATTTTAAAGAGTATATGTTTAAGTTCATCTAAGACTAGGGTCCATCCTCACAAATTTTATCTCTACTATTGGCCTCTCTCCAATAAGTGATCCAATGGATCAATTATATGCTCAAAATTCAAAGTTCTCAGAATGGAATGAAACATATGCACTTGCATATATCTCGTCATTCTGAATCTTGGTCAACTCGTATGCTCCTGCAATCACGTTATGTACGTTTTTGGAAACAACTAAAAAAAATTGTTTTTGGGATGTACAGGGTTGCCAGTCAGCAGTTCGTACTATTGATTGGACCTTGAATTTGCATGGTTGACTTGACCTCTTTGTCTAATCGTAGTGTGCCACTTGTTACAATTTGGTTGGTTTGATTTGGAGCATTCTCATTGGTTGATAGTTAGACCAACCAGGGAACGCCACGTGGGCGAACTAGAGGTCGCCATGTGGTGCCCTGGTGGCTGACCAAAATTTTGGTTATGAATGGAAAGCACTCTGGCGGATTCGAACATGACACATATGAGTAGCAAGACCGATGCCTTACTAATGCGTCATGCAAGTGTTACTTAAACTTATAGTTTCAAACTTTAATTTCAAGGTTTTCATGGGCGCGTTTGGGGGATGGGTCGGGGCTAGCCCCAACCCTAGTCACCCCGCCCATGGGAAACAAGGGCCGCGACTAGGGGCCAGGGCTTAGCCTCCAACCCCTCCACCCCCGCCCCCCCCCCCTCTCTCTCTCATTTATAATAAAATATTAGGTCCATAGGTCACATTATGAAAATTAGCTATCCCACAATTTGTGCCAGTGGTTGGAGAAAAAATTGTTTAGTTAGCTCTTTTTGTGGCAAAATTGTAGGGTGATTTGCAGGCAGGTCTAAATTGTACAACGATATGCTGGAAAACTTGTGGAGATCATAAATTTTTAATTTTTTATCCTTTTTGGGAGCAAAAAGAGGCTAGACAAGGGTTTTTAGGCGCTATAAATCCATTGGAGCTATTAGTACAACCATCTATGCACTGTCAATTTATGTAAACACCATTTTTTAAGCATAATGAAAGAAGCCAAACCATTGGAAGCTAGACCAGGAGATGTAGCCCAGGAGGCGTGAACTCCTTCCCCAATTTCTATTGTGTGTTTATTGTTATGGTGATATTGCCTTATGTTTTCTACAAATTGAGTTTTAATTACATGTTTACATGTTTAATAATTTGACAAAAGAGGCTTAGAACCCTGAGTGGTTAGTCATTAACCCCTAGAACCCGTAATAATACTAAATAAATGAGGACCCTTAGTTAAAAATCCAAAAAATCAATTAGGATTTGTTTGCCTTTTAAAATAAAACTCTCTATCATAAACCTATAGAAATCCCTTTGAAAGAATATTAAGAAACACTTAAGTTTATGATAGATTATAATAAAATTTCTCTTTAAACAAGATAGCGCATCCATAACAAAATGGTATATATCTTTTATAAAACGCATTGGTCGCAGATCGCATAGCACAGAAAATAGAAATGATAAACGAATATCTTTTGGCGCTTCTTTAAACATGCGCTTATGATTTTGCGAGGCGCTTCTTTTTCAAATATGCGATCATGTGATTTCGTGATATTGCTACTGTTGTGATTTTTTGCGAGGCGCTACGCTTATCATACACCTGCTTTTTGCGCTATTTTTATGACTGTGATGACTTCATATTGCGATATTGCGACATTGCGATATTGCGATATTGCGCAGCAAATCGCAGATCGCAATGTCGCAGATTCATGTAGGCGCGCTATCCCAAGGCAATCTGTCCATATGTCAAATCCGTTATGCGCTTTAATGATTATATTAAATGATTGGATTGAAAATTAATGGGAAATGAGATTGTGTTTAGAGTGAAAGTCATTTCGCAATTAAAATATTATATTTCATCCGCGTTCATATTCAAAACATTCTCATCACCTTTCTAATATCATTACTCTCATTTATTCGTAAAACGCAGGCACGAAGGAGGAAACGTTTATACAAAGCTTCCAATATGGGTAAGAAGGAGAAGAGCTCGAGTTCTGAAAACAAAGAAATGGCTTCGCTGTATGCAGAAACCGCTTGTAATAAGGATGTCGGTATATCCACTTGGGAAGGAATGTATAATCTGCTAGAGGAAGAAAACCCTGTGGTGATGAAAGTTGTAGCTACAGCAGGTTCGAGTAATACGTCTGAGGCAACCCTTAAAAAACTGGCTTGCTCATTTCTGCATAGAATAACAGCAAGGCCAAGGATTCTCTCGTATATAAACATGGTAAAATGGATGCTGGACAACACTGATATTTCAGATATGCAATTTAGAACCCCATTTGAAGAGCTAATCGGGTCATTCACCACGGAAGACGTGAAGCTGATGTATAAGTTGCCGGAACCTCAAGCGCCTTATAATAAGCAATTTATGGAAAAGTTTTCTAGAGAACATGCGAATCTGTCAGAATTCACACAGGAATGGACTAAAAGAGATGAACCATTGAAGAAAATCAAACACAAGCGGACAGTACCAAAAAAGGATGTTTCAGACGCTGTTCACAAGTTCAAATATCCAAGTGGGCAAATTGACACAGTTTCTACCACAAGATAAGGTATGTGAGTTTGCCAAAATTATCCTCTATATAACTTTTAGAAGTTACTAAAGAAGCTGTTGGAGATCAAGAGTTCTCAGAGAAACACAAAGCTCTTCTTGAGAAAAGTCGGGAGTCGAAGAGACTTGAAATAACTATAAAACAAAATGAGGAAACATTGATCAAATTCAAGACACTTAATGATGAGCAAAGAAAAATATGTGAAGCGTGTTCGGCACAAAGGAAAACTACTGTGAAAGGATAAATTGATAAAAAGGAACTACTTTGGCTAAAAGTATAATATGAGAAAATGGGGAAGCAAAATCAAGATGAAATTGCAAAATTAATATCAGAGCAAAAGGCTCCAATAAAAGAAAAGGCAGCAGAGGAGGCGGCTACAGCAGCAAACACTCTCACTGATTGTGTAAATGACAATTTACACAAAGCTAACTTGATTCCTAAAACTGTTCCAGGATATCTCCCACAGGCAAATCAACTGCAAACAGAATGGAGGCAAAAGGCAGAAGAAAGAGAAAAATCCATCCAAGGGCTGACAAGATTGAATTGGGACTCATACTGGATGTACTTGGTAAAGCCACACAGTCAGCACAGTGCGCTCAATTGTATCATCAATGCTACAGAGAAGATTGCTCCTACGCTTGCCGACTCTGTCTTCTCAGGACAGTTGAATTATGAAGTCGTTCAACCGCATCTTCTCAAAACCATGATAGATGCCTACAAGATCAAAGATCAAGTTCATAGTTAGATAGATTTAGTTTTAATTTCACTGTATTTTAGCCTAGGAAAAGGACGGTCATTGAACCGAATCCTTATTTTTTGTAATAAACTATTTTTAGAGTTAGTTAAGTAGTATTTAAACCCCTCTCATGCATTTAGAGAGGGCTCCTGGATCTTAATATTTTTTGGACTTGGAGATCTCATTTCTGTACTCCATTTCCTTATATATTTTTTGAAAAGGATCACATCTGGTGATTTTCATGCGGAATTATCTTTGAAGTGTTGCATTTCTGTACCTTGGAATTTGGTTTTGCATTATAATTACTGGATAGAGTATCAGATTACATTTGAAGTCATCAAGATGAGCAAGGTATTTCTATCTGTTTACTGTTGATCTCTTTTGTTTTATGATATTCATTTTAAAATTTCTATCATTTATATGTATATTTGTTTTAACAACGCTTCCTTTTATATATCATTTCTGAGTATAATTGAAACATTATTTTTCATAGTTACATGTAAATGGTATACAATGATGAATGCAATATGTTTATATAACTCTGTTTAATTTCTTAAACAGAGTTATCTTTATTTGTTTCTGCACATTTCAATTTAATTAATAATACATTTTCATGATTATTATTGAATTGGAACAATCTTAAGTTGTATTCATATATAGCTACCCGGGTTAATGCTAGAATTTCTTTATCAGCATTTAGCTTAAATTAGATAGTTTTATTTTCAGTTAGTTTAGTCCCATTTCCACCCATCCAATCCAATCCACTTAGTTACAAGGAAACTGGTCCTTTAAATCCAGTCGGAGCCACCATACCAAACGGAAAAGGAGCTGTCTTAAGGTCCTGACCGGGTGGTTTTCCCCGATGTTTGAAGCAGAGATTTTCTAGGCTTCAACATTTTTGGCGCTAGAAGGAGGGCCTGAGCTATGAATGGAAAGTAAATCTTTATCCACAAGCCATTCCGAGAGCAAAACACCCTCATTAACTTCTTCAATTTCTTCTGAAATTCAAAATCCTAGAGAAGAAATTGCAGAAAATATTCAGACACCCACTACTAAAATCTCAAAACATTCAGACGATCAACATCCTGAGTCTCCTGAAGTTCAAGATCTAATTCATAAATTGAAAGGATTCTCATTATCTCTTGAAGAGTCTGAAATATCTGAAAGTAGTGTAACTTCAAAATTTGTTTCTTCCAAACCGCTTACTAGGATTCAAAGTGAAAAACTTGGTATTTCTCCCAAAGAATTCCCTTTACCTAGTAGAGTCAAAACAAGAAAAAACCAATCGGAATCAGCAAGTTCAACCTCTAATATCCAAATACCTGTTTCCGAAATCCCTTCTCAACAAAGTACAGTCATTTCCATATCATCTCCACAAACATCTTCTCCTCAATCCTCATCAGTCTCAACATCATCCATTCCAACAACTTCTATTCAAACACTACCAGTTTCTACTATTCCTCCAATATTCATCCCAACAATGGCACAGAGACCATGGTCTACTCCAGGAGCAGTCAACATGGCTGCACCTTTACATGATTTACCAGACAATCCTGGAAAATGGCTTCCAAAGTTTAGCCCAGATCTTAACATTCAAGCTGAAGAACATATCAATAACTTTATGCTGGCTATTAATTTGAATGGAGTCACACAGGAAGATGTTGTAGTTAGAATATTCCCTTATACTCTTCAAGGAACAGCAGGATCATGGTATTTTTCATTACCATCAGGATCTATAACAAGTTGGGACATTTTTGCAGATCATTTTTTGACCAAATTTGGAGATGATCGATCAATTGCAACTTTACTCAATGATCTCTCAAATTTGAAAATAGAACCCAAGAAACCTATAAAAGAATTCAATGCTAGATTCAACAAACTCTTGAACAAAATTCATACAGATTCACAACCTAGTGAGCAAGTCAGAATCGAATGGTATATAACTGCCTTACCCTCAAACATAGCAATTTTCGTAGACAGAGCTGCAAAGCCTACATTGGCTGAGAATATGAAAGAAGCTATTGCAGTGGAAAAACGTATCACTTCTCTGGAAAAGAAAAATGCTCTTGAAGAAAGGAAATCAAAGAAGGTCAGCTTCAGAGATGATTCAAAGAAAAAAGCCAAAGATCCATATGACATGGAAGGTTTACAGAAAGTGCTTAAAACTATGTCAAATGAAATGGTTGAAATCAAAAAACAAGTAGCTGAAACCTCTACTAAGAAACCATTCCGAAATTTCAGAAGAAACCAAGTAGAATCTAAACCTCCTAATACAATTTCAAATGCAGAATCAGAAGAAGAAGAAGAAGAAGAAGATACATCTGTAGTATCAGACCAAGAAGACGAAAATGAAGAGATAGCTGAATTAAATGGAATGTGGGATTTTATTCTCCCTAATTCTGATAGTGAAGAAGCTATGCCTGTAAGTACTAGGAGTAAATCTACAGCAGAACCAGTGCAAGCAGTTCCTAAAAAGAAAATTGCAACTCCAAGTACCAAAGACAAACCCATAGTGAAGAAAACTTCTTCACTACCTACTCAAAATCAGCCATCCTCTTCTAATCCTCTCACATCAACAACAAAGACTTTGGTAGTGTCAGAACCCATGGAATACAACATTGTTGAGGACATGAAAAAGATCAAAGCTAACATTTCCTTACATGAACTCAGCAAATTAAAACACCAGCAAAAGTTGTTATTAAAAGAACTTAACGCTACACCAATTGCTCCTGTACCAAGCGGTGTAGTTGCAAAAGCAGCAAGAGGAATTGGTAAGCCACCAGATAAGGTAGATGCTACTGATACTGTGCTCATTGGGGAAAAGTCGAATTCTCAAACTCCTCCTTTTCTTTTGACTTATGAGATGTACAATAAAAATCTGCACAATTGTTTGATTGATTCTGGAGCTTCCTCGAATATTATGCCTACTTCTGTCTGTGCTAAATTGAATATTGAACCACAGAAATCAGCAATTCATATCGTTCAGTTAGATCACTCTAAAGTTCAAGTGATAGGAGAAATCAATTCAGTTACTATCAGATTAGCCTCAGATCCTAGAATTGTCCAAAGAATTGATATTTTGATTGCTGATATCCCTGAATTTTATGGATTAATCTTGAGTAGGGACTGGTCTGCGAAACTTAATGGTTATATCTCGACTGATTATTCACACATGTGGCTTCCCTACAAAGGGAAACCAAATCAAATCAAAATTGAACGAGAAAAACATGTGACACACACTGTCACTGAATTTGAACAGCCTAATGAACCTGTGGCATTCAATAACAATATTCTTGGAGGTTATTCTGCTGAATCATTTCTTGGAAATTTCAAAGCTCCTCAATCCCCTTTTTCTGTAAATACTTTTATTTCTCAGATAGAAAATTTTTCACAGTCTGATTCTTCCAGAATTGTAAATATTTCTGATGTAATTGTAGATAAGCCAATAGTTAAAACTTTATTTTGGTCGTTATATTTCGATGGATCGAAGTCTAGTGATGGAGTTGGAGCTGGATGTATCTTAATTGATCCAAATGGGGAGAAAACCATACTGTCATGAAGATTAGAATTTGAGTGTACTAACAATACTGCAGAATATGAAGCCTTGGTTCAAGGACTTTATAAAGCTATAGGGTTAGATGCTAAATACTTGAAAGTCTTTGGTGATTCCGAAATTGTAATTAAACAAGTTAGGAATACTATTCATTGCCTTTCATGACATCTTAAACACTATCAAACCCTAGTGCAAGATCTCACCACTCATTTTTTAGCATTCAATATTTCTCCTATTCCTAGAAATCAGAATACATCAGTTGACTTGTTAGCTAATGTTGCATCTAAACTCCTACCTGCTGAAGATTGCAGTCCTGATAGGTTTTCTGTAGAATTGATTTTTCGTCCATCTGTCCCAGATAATGTCAAAAATTGGAGAGTTTTCTATCATGATCAAGATATTCTAAATTTCATGACTTCAGAGAAATCATATGATGATCAAATTATTGACGAAGATGATCATGATTTTCAAATTGCTTCAAAAGATAATGAAAACCCCATTCCAAAATCTGTTGTTAAATTAGAGGATTTATATGACATTAGAGACAGATTCAAGAAAGTTGTTAATTCGAAACTTCAAAGTTCCACTTTGAAGTTTGAATTAGTAAATCTTGGTTCTGATTCTAAACCTCAAAACATTAATTTAGGACTCAATTTAACACCAGAGGAAAGGAGTGTACTCATTAAACTGCTGAACAAGTATAAAAATGTGTTTTCTTGGAATTATGATGATCTAAAAACGTATGATACTTCAATTATCCAACACACAATTCCAATGTTTCCTGATGTTAAACCTGTTCAACAAAAGTTGAGAAAGATCCATCCAAATCTCGAGAGTCAAATCAAATCAGAACTCAATAAACTTTTGAAAGCCAAAATCATTTTTCCAGTCAGGCACTCTAATTGGGTTTCCAATATGGTACCTGTAAGAAAGAAGAATGGTGATATAAGAATCTGTATTGATTTCAGAAATTTAAACAAGACATGTTTAAAAGATAATTTCCCATTACCAACCATGGAACAGATATTTCAAAAGGTAGCTGGTTCTGAACTTATGTCTTTTCTTGATGGATTTTCGGGCTATAATCAAGTTTTAGTTCATCCAGATGACAGATTGAAGACAACTTTTAGAACAAAATGGGGAACTTACGCTTATCAGAAAATGCCTTTTGGTCTAATAAATGCAGGAGCAACTTTTCAAAGAGCTATGGACATAGCATTCAAAGGTCTGATCAATAAATCAGTTGTTGTTTATCTTGATGACATAACAGTATTTTCAAAGAAGAGAGCCAATCATATACATGACTTAAAACAAATATTTGAAAGATGTACAAGGTTTGGTATTTCCTTAAATCCGAAGAAATCTTTCTTTGCTTTAGATGAAGGAAAGTTCTTAGGATTTGTTGTGTCAAAAGATGGTATATATATTGATCCAGATAGAGTAAAAGAAATTTCTGATATTTCTTTGCCACATAACAAAAAATCCATGCAATCATTTCTTGGACAGATCAATTTTGTTAAAAGATTCATTCCTGATTTTTCTTTAATTGTTTTACCTATGCAAAATATGATCAAGAAGAATTCAGTATTCAAATGGGGACATGAAGAGAAAGAAGCCTTTAAGGCAATTAAACAAGCAATTATTAATGCACCAGCGCTGAATACCCCGGATTTTTCTAAAGATTTTACTTTGTATACTTTGGCCACTGAAACATCCTATGCAGCCGTTTTAACACAATTCAACGATCAAGAAATCGAAGCACCAATTTCTTTCTTTAGCTCAAATCTGCAAGGAGCTGAGCTTAATTATTCTGATGTTGAAAAACAAGCCTTTGCTGTGTTTAAATCAATAAAACATTTCAGACCTTTTCTCTTAAAAACACATACAAAAATTATTGTCCCATTCTCTGCAGTGAGGCAATTATTAATTCAGAGAGAAGTAGGAGAAAAGAGAGCTAACTGGGTAACAGCCTTGCAAGAATATGATATTGATATTAAACCAACTAAGATTGTTAGAGGACAAGGTTTTTGCAGATTATTAGCAGGAGCTCATAACATACCAGAAAGTCAAGATTCAAATCAAGATATTCAAGTAAATCAGATAAGTGTTACAGATGCTGAATCTCAATACGCTGATCTCATTTATTACTTGAAAAATGGGTATGCTCCTTCTAACCTCAGTTATAAGAGAAAAAGTGCTTTAAGGTTGAAAGCTGATAAGTACCAGATCATTGATAATGTGTTATTTAGAAAAAATTATGATTCAATTTTATTAAGATGTTTAGAAAAGACTGAAGCTGAAAAGGTTTTGCAGGAATTACATGATGGACCAGCAGGAGGTCATTTTGGAGGTGATACCACGGCTCACAAAATAATTCGTGCTGGTTATTACTGGCCTACCCTTTTTAAAGATACGCATGATTATGTAAGGAAGTGCCAAATTTGTCAAACTGCATGTGGAAGACAAAGGAAACCAACTTTTCCTTTGCAACCAGTAACTATTGAGCAACCATTCGAACAATGGGGGCTTGACATTATTGGTGAGATAGTTCCTCATTCTTCCAAACATCACAAGTACATCCTTACTGCAACTGATTACTTTACGAAATGGGTAGAGGCAATTCCATTGAAGGTAGCCAATTCTGATGCAATTATTGATTTCATAGATCAATTCATCATAACCAGGTTTGGTGTACCTCTAGCTCTTGTTTTTGATAATGCATCTTACTTCTCTGGAAATAGTTTAATTGAATTTGCTGTCAAAAGAGGTTTTAAATTAAAATATTCAGCAAATTATTATCCACAAGGTAATGGTTTGGCTGAATCCACTAATAAAAACCTTATCAAAATCATTAAAAGGACCGTTGATCAAAATCAAAAGAATTGGCATAAATCTTTAATCTTTGCGTTATGGGCTGATCGTATCACTGAAAGAGCTTCAATAGGGACTTCACCTTTCAATCTAGTTTATGGAAAAGAAGCTGTGATACCTTCAAATTTAACTCTTCCATCATTAGCCCTAGTACAGTTTATTGAAGAAAATCCTTCATCATCCATTCAATTGAGATATGATCAAATCCTTAAACTAGAAGAAGATAGGGATAAAGCAAAAATTACTCATGAAAAACATCAACAGCTTGTAAAATCTTCCTTTGATGCAAGTTCTACCGGCTCAAAACTTTTGTCAATTGGTGATCTCGTTTTGAAATGGGATAAAGCACACGAAGAAAAAGGTAAACATACCAAATTTCAGAAAATGTGGCTTGGACCATTTCAGATCGTTGAGAAGATAGGCTCAAATACATTCATACTCCAAGATCTAGCAGGTAAGAGAGAGTCTCTTCCTGTAAATGGGCTTATCTTGAAGAAATTCTTTTCCTAAGGAGGTAACCCCTTCTTAAACTGTATATATTTCTTTCTGCAGATTTTGATTGTTGTTATTTTCACAAATAAAGGTTGTTTATGAGTCTTTGATTGACTGTTTACTATTTAAGAAAATTTATTCGGAAAAATATTATAAATATTTATTTCGTGTAAATAAGAATTTTTAAAAAGTAATGATTACAGTTTTTGAATAGTTTAAAATAAGATGTTAAGACTTTGAAAAGATTATTTCAATCATTTACATGATCTTTTGAAAACTTAAGGGAAATATAAATCATCATAAGTTCATCAAGCAGAGAAAGGTTATCTGTAAAAGTAAAGAATTTTTCAAAAGTTTTGGAACTCAAAAAACTCTGAAAATTGTCATCCATTGATTCTTAAGGATAAAACTATTTCACCCCATCCACTTAAGTTGTGATTTTTTAGAATGTAATTCTAAGAAATTATACGAAAATTTTAAGAGATAAGAGGTCTCATTATGAGCCGACTTACTATGTTCATAAGGAGTAATAAAACTGACATTACCAATACTGCATACCAAAACAGGGTAATGGCTTATAGATATAAGACAAGGGGTCTCATCATGAGCCAACTTGTTCAGCTTAATTATAACTGGTGAATGGCATTGTTATCAACTGGCCACCAAACCAGAACAATGGCTCTTAAAATAAAAAATAAATAAAAGACAAAAAACATGAGATAATAGATCTTATGAATTTATCTTTTAAAAGGTCATAATTTTAGTTGGATGAGACAATGAATGGTTAATGGTTTAAAGGTAACCCTGTCGAGACTATAAACGTTTGCTGGCAGCAGAGGCAATACCTATGGCAATAGAGTATATTATAAAACCAAAACTTGGAGAGATCCACTTACTTCATTATTAACACCAATCAAAGCTTGAAATAACCCAAAATGTTTTTATTTTTTCTTGAGGAATTAGAAAGAAATTATGAAATGATTTTTATTTCCCTTTCATAGTTACATTTTATTTGAATTATCCTAAGATAGTTTTCATCATCTTTAAAAATCTTTACTTACTAAAGATAGAATGTTCATTTTATTTTTTCAGAGATAACTGTTTCTTCCAGTGAATCGCCAATTGTTGTGGCTAGCAACAACCCCCCTTTTTATTTTTTATTCTAGTAATAATACTAAATAAAATGGGGACCCTTAGTTAAAAATCCAAAAAACAATTAGGATTTGTTTGCCTTAGAAAATAAAACTTTCTATCATAAACCTATAAAAATCCCTTTGAAAGAATATTGCGAAAATCTTAAGTTTATGATAGATTTTTAATAAAACTGCTCTTTGAACAAGATAGCGCATCCATAAATAATATATACCTTTGATAAAACGCATTAGTCGCAGATCGCATAGCGCAGAAAACAGAATTGGTTAATGAATATCTTTTGCGCTCTTTTAAAACATGCGCTTTTGCGATTTTGCGTTATGCGCTCTTTTCAAATATGCGATCATGCGATTTCGCGATATTGCGCTTTTGTGATTTTTGCGATATGCGCTTTGCGCTATTATGCAATTCCCGTTTTTGCGCTACTTTTTATGACTGTGATGACTTCATATTGCGATATTGCGATATTGCGCAGCAAATCGCAGATCACAATGTCGCAGATTCATGTAGGCGCGCTATCCCAAGGCAATCTGTCCATATGTCAAATCCGTTATGCGCTTTAATGATTATATTAAATGATTGGATTGAAAATTAATGGGAAATGAGATTGTGTTTGGATTGAAATTCGTTTCACAATTAAAATATTATATTTCATCCTCCTTCACATTTAAAAATAGTCTCATCACCTTTCTTATATCATTACTCTCATTTATTCGTAAAACGCAGGCACGAAGGAGGAAACGTTTATACAAAGCTTCCACTATGGGTAAGAAGGAGAAGAGCTCGAGTTCTGAAAACAAAGAAATGGCTTCGCTGTATGCAGACACCGCTTGTAATAAGGATGCCGGTATATCCACTTGGGAAGGAATGTATAATCTGCTAGAGGAAGAAAACCCTGTGGTGATGAAAGTTGTAGCTACAGCAGGTTCCAGTAATACGTCTGAGGCAACCCTTAGGAAACTGGCTTGCTCATTTCTGCATAGAATAGCAGCAAGGCCAAGGATTCTCTCGTATATAAACATGGTAAAATGGATGCTGGACAGCACTGATATTTCAGATAGGAAATTTAGAACCCCATTTGAAGAGCTAATCGGGTCATTCACCACGGAAGACGTGAAGCTGATGTATAAGTTGCCGGAACCTCAAGCGCCTTATAATAAGCAATTTATGGAAAAGTTTGCCAGAGAACATGCGAATCTGTCAGAATGCACACAGGAATGGACTAAAAGAGATGAACCATTGAAGAAAATCAAACACAAGCAGACAGTACCAAAAAAGGATGTTTCAGACGCTGTTCACAAGTTCAAATATCCAAGTGGGCAAATTGACACAGTTTCTACCACAAGATAAGGTATGTGACTTTGCCAAAATTATCCTCTATAGAACTTTTAGAAGTTACTAAAGAAGCTGTTGGAGATCAAGAGTTCTCAGAGAAACACAAAGCTCTTCTTGAGAAAAGTCGGGAGTCGAAGAGACTTGAAATAACTATAAAACAAAATGAGGAAACATTGATCAAATTCAAGACACTTAATGATGAGCAAGGAAAAAGATGTGAAGCGTGTTCGGCACAAAGGAAAACTACTATGAAAGGATAAATTGATAAAAAGGAACTACTTTGGCTAAAAGTATAATATGAGAAAATGGGGAAGCAAAATCAAGATGAAATTGCAAAATTAATATCAGAGCAAAAGGTTCCAATAAAAGAAAAAGCAGCAGAGGAGGCGGCTACAACAGCAAACACTCTCACTGAGTGTGTAAATAACAATTTACACAAAGCTAACTTGATTCCTGAAACTGTTCCAGGATATCTCCCACAGGCAAATCAACTGCAAACAGAATGGAGGCAAAAGGCAGAAGAAAGAGAAAAAATCCATCCAAGGGCTGACAAGATTGAATTGGGACTCATACTGGATGTACTTAGTGAAGCCACACAGTCAGCACAGTGCGCTCAATTGTATCATCAATGCTACAGAGAAGATTGCTCCTACGCTTGCCGACTCTGTCTTTTCAGGACAGTTGAATTCTAAAGTCGGTCAACCGTATCTTCTCAAAACCATGCTAGATGCTTGCAAGATCAAAGATCAAGTTCATAGTTAGATAGATTTAGTTTTAATTTCGCTGTATTTTAGCCTAGGAAAAGGACGGTCATTGAACCAAATCCTCAATTTTTGTAATAAACTATTTTTAGAGTTAGTTAAGTAGTATTTAAACCCCTCTCATGCATTGAGAGAGGGGTCCTGGATCTTAATATTTTTGGACTTGGAGATTGCATTTCTGTACTCCATTGTCTTATATATTTTTGAAAAGGATCACATCTGGTGATTTTCATGCGAAATTATCTTTGAAGTGTTGCATTTCTGTACCTTGAAATTTGGTTTTGCATTATAGTTACTGGATAGAGTATCAGATTGCATTTGAAGTCATCAAGATGAGCAAGGTATTTCTATCTGTTTACTGTTGATCTCTTTTGTTTTATGATATTCGTTTTAAAATTTCTATCATTTATATGTATATTTGTTTTAACAACGCTTTCTTTTATATATCATTTCTGAGTATAATTGAAACGTTATTTTTCATAGTTACATGTAAATGGTATACAATGATGAATGCAATATGTTTATATAACTCTGTTTAATTTCTTAAACAGAGTTATTTTTATTTGTTTCTGCACATTTCAATTTGATTAATAATACATTTTCATGGTTATTGTTGAATTGAAACAATCTTAAGTTGTATTCACATATAGCTACCCGGGTTAGTATTAGGATTTCTTTATCAGTATTTAGCTTAGATTAGAAAGTTTTATTTCAGTTAATTTAGTCCCATTTCCACCCATCCAATCCAATCCACTTAGTTACAAGGAAACTGGTCATTTAAATCCAGTCGGAGCCACCATTCCAAACGGAAAAGGAGCTGTCTTAAGGTCCCGACCGGGTGGTTTTCCCCGATGTTTGAAGCAGCGATTTTCGAGGCTTCAACAGAACCCTAATTTAAACACTTGCAAAATTTACATAATGTTCAAGCAACTTCACATATAGATCAGTTTGGTATCATAGCTTAGGTTTTTTTTGTTGTTGTGAGGGTTTAAATGTTCACAAGTGTATGTGATCAAGTGCTCAAAATTATGCTCAAAAATAATTTTTTTCGAATCGGTGTGGAACCTGAACGACCACATAGATCTTGTCGTTCTAAATCTGGGGCAACTCGTTTCATTGAAAACCGACATTGTATGCTCCTAGAAACGCATTCTGTCCACTTTGTCAAATAGGAAAATTATTGGAAAATAATTACAGGGACAACCCGGTCAGTAGTATGTACTGGTGACTAAGCATGCAGAGTGGCAAGTTGACTTGGTCAAAGCGTTTTCTTCGTCGAATGGGGTGATGCCAAGTGGCATGTTTTCATTGGTTCGCTAGTGGTCGAAATTTTATTGGTTAGGCATGTGAGCAACCATATTTTTCCATGTGGCCCAACCATAGGCTGCCACGTGTCACCATGGGAGGCCAGAAAATATTTGGTCAAGTCTGAATGGAGCAAGTGAGGGTCAAACCCGCGACCAACTAACACCAAGCGCCAAGCCAAATCGTCGCGCTATCATATATGTTTTTTAAGTATCAACGAACTTTGTATGGTTTTGTATTAAGTTAGTTTCTACGTTGGGGGTGTTAGTGTTCAAATGTTCAGTGATAAAAAATACTCTTTTCAGATTTACTTAGTAGTGGTTGTAGGTCAAAATTTCATGTTTCAAGTCAAGTTTCAAATAAAAAAAATTTCACTGAATATGTCTAGGTCTGAAATGCTACTCCCTACACTCCATTCATGGTCATTATCATCTTAGAAGGTCATATGATCCATTTATCATTTAGGTTCTGAGGTCATTCACTACACCTTCATTTAGGTCAGAGTCTAGGTCTCATTTATTTTTCCACCATAAGAGTCAATTTATGTCACGAAAGACGGAAAATAGAATTTAACTTTCACCATACAATCAATTTGCATAGAGATGTAGAAAATATAGGGAAATAAGTGAAGACAATTTTTCTTTCATAAAATAAAGTGTGTTTCTTCATTAAAGTGTTTAAAAAAAAAAGAAATTTCTTCAAAAAAGTTTGTGATTTCAGTAGAAGACAAAAAGTGATTTTATGATGTTATAAAAGGAAAAAAAAAGACTTCTTCAACTCATGTTATCTATTGATGATCGAAATATCTCCTCTCTTCTCACCATCATACTCCACATCTAACAAGGGTTGAAGAAAAAACAAGAAAATTGTACCAATTTTCTCTTGCTACGCTTTTGGTGTGTTGCGCTACGTTTCTGGCATGTGCTACGCTTTTGGTGATTGAGATCCAAATCAGTTATCCAAGCTCAAAAAACAATGTATAAGGGTTCATACACCTCCTAAACAGTAAGTGGACACCATTCCTACCTCTCTCAAGTCAAATTTCGTTAGCAAATGAGTGCTTTCCTTCATTAGGTTACCTCGACTATGTTTTTGGTGCTTTTCATCTCTTAATTGTTTCAACTGATAAAACCCTACTATAACCATATAAAACCTTCATAAAAAGTCCATGCATCATACCTTAACACTCCCTATCTCTCACAACCTTCCTTTCCATCAATTTCATCAAAACCCTAACTTTCACTACATTTTTGCAGAAAACTTGGAAATTCCTATGTTTTGATCTTTTGGCCACCTTGCTCATACTCATTTTTAGAAATTTCACTTTCATCCTATTAAAAACTCATCACCCTACCTCCTCAATTTTTTGGGGATTTTTCCCTAGCTTATTTCTACCTCATTTATTCTTTTCAAGCCACCCTACCACTATCCCCTGTTTTCCTAAATCTTCACTTTCCCTACCCATTACATCTAGCTAAGGTTTTATCTTGTTGAAAAACACGATGGAGGGAGAAAATAAGATTCATAAGGGAGGCCACCATTCCAGTTTTGAGCCAAATCAGACCCATGTCATCATTTTTAGAGCTTCATGATCATTTGCTAGGTTTTACATTGGACATAGGGATAATTTTGCTTCAAAATTAGTTTATGAAGTAATGGAGATGGAATTTACAAACGTGAAAGAGGTTTTTGTCAATAATAGGCCAAAGAAAAAAAATCCTTAATTTTATGCATAGGTGTTGTTATTTGAGATAAATTCCAAAAATACAATTGCTCTAGGTCATTTTCTGCACTTTTGAACACGTTGTCTTCAAGTCAATTTTTTAGAGGTTTGTAGCAGGGGTTTGCAGTGGTTGATGACTCCTTGTTGTAGCAGACATCAGAAGCTTTTCAACCATACCATGTGCATCCCAAAAATATTCTGTGAAGGCCTCTAAACTCCCTCTCAAAGTGGTGTGATGCTTCTAGTAAGAGTTCGCTACACTTCTACAAGTATTTAATGATCAACTTCAAACTTGCATTATGAGAAAATGGGAAATTATTTTGGAAACCTAGAGGATTTTTTTGTTCATAACATACCAATTAACAAAAACCTCTCTCAATTTTGTAAAAAACGTTATGGTTAGAGAGATATTTATCCATCTTTAAGCCCTATGTTTGCATAATTGTTTTTTGAAAATCTGGAAAATGGTGATTGCAAAAGCGTCGTGTAGCGGCGTGACACTTTTTCTTAGAGCACTTAAAATTAGAAAAATCTAAATGGATGGATGCATATCCACCTGTACATCACAAATATGACATCAAATGAACATGTCACTCTACCATTTAGAAGAAAAATGCAAAAAACATCACTTTTTCATGCTTCTGCCACCTTTTCTACCTTTGCGGAGTGTTTCTGGAGTGATGTTGGGAGAATCAATTTTTGAAGGCCTTATAGTGGGTATTTTCTCAGTTTTGAGGGTGCATTAGAAATAAGACACATAGGGATACCTATCCTAACTTCTATATTTGTAAATGGGAACTTAAAAGTCATTCAAATCAGCTCCAAACTAGCATGAAATTTCTGCTGGGAGGCATGAGCTTCTGTTGGGAGGTGCGACACTTCTACTGGGAGGCGTGACACATCTGTGATTGGATTCCTTTGGACAGTTTTCAAGCCATAAAAAAATCCAAAATTAGAGGTTTAGCTATCCCGTGAGGTGTCTTTTTGGTTGGAGAGTTTGTTTTTTCCTCTCTTTGTGGAGGAATGATGTAATTAATCCAAGAGACATGAACTCCTAGTTATTAGCTAAATTTGAGGAAACTGTTTCTAAATTCCATAGAAACTAGGAAATGACTCATAGGTTGCATTTATGAAGTGTTTTGGATCATATTTCGACCCAATGAGGTGGAATATTCACCATTTTCTATATGTACTCCAAACTCAAGCCTTTTTAGAGGTTGGGTAGTTGTTATTTGCAATGGAGGTATTGTACAAACTCTTTTTTCAGTGAAATCATAGGATGTTGCAGCTGTACTCTTAAGATTCCAGTGGTATGCTTTGGAGCATTTTTTTTTCCCTGTTACTTCATCAAGTTAAATGTTATGCTACCATTTTCATCACATGCATGCTTCTATATGTTAATCTTAGGAGTTTACAAACAAAAATCATTTCCTTCTATTTTTTTTTTAATAATATTTACATGGATGGGTTTACTCTTCTGATGGATGCATTTATTTAGGTGCTCATTCTACTCCTCCTCTTTCAAAACACTATACAGAATGACAAATTAAGTATGATCCTAAGTTTACCTACTTGGCCTCATCCTTGTCTCTGCAACTTAACCTTTGAAATGATACCTAAACCCTAGACCTAATTCCATGACTATCATTCCTATCCAGCAAAAAAAAACTTCAAACAAACAAAACCCTAATATAATGAGCATCATAACTAGCCTAAGATCATTATAGATTCAGTCATCTCATTGGCTGCAAAGTGACATTGAGAGAGCCCTCTCTGGTTTTGGTAGGGCTAGCTACCTGACCTAAAGGTTGGTTTTTTGTTACCTCCTTCAGCTCCATTCTTAGCCTTGGGAAATGGGAGGAGTGATAAAAATTTTAGTGCCGTTGTTGGGAAGTGAAGGTTAAATATTTCCTGGGAAAGAATCACAAAGATTAGCTCTGATTGTTGATGCTGAACAGTGGAAAAGCACAAGAAGGTTGTGCATCTTTCACCTAGCGACTCTAGTGTTCAAGAATCCAAAAGTTCAGAGTTTTCATGGCAACTCCACTATTCAAAAACCAGTAGCTTCAAGAATTTTTTGGTGACTTCATTGTTTTCAAGATGGATTCAACCGCAAGAGGGAATGCCAAGTATGCTCCTATGGATTGGTCTTGTATCCCCAACTTTCCAAATCCTATGCCTTGTCTTGATTGTTTATCTTATCTTTCCATGTTTATAGATGAAAAGAAATATGATGTTGCCTTGCACTTGATCATGTTTCATATGCATGTACGTATAGTTAAAGTTAAGTTTCATGAGGAATACTTATTAAAGGTTTTTATGGCTACTATGGAAGAAAAAGGAAGAACATGGTATGAATGGTTGAGACTAGATAGTATATGTTCTTTAAAGGATTTTCATTCAGCTTTCTTTGAAAATTATAAATAGTATTGTCCATATTTGTTGCTAGTACAAAATTTTTGTGATCATTTTGAGGGTTTCATTCAGTATCTTGAAATTATTTATGAGGACCTAAAATTTATGGATGATGAGGATATGTTAGAGGCACTTCATGAATTCTCTTCTCAGATTAGTTGTCATGATGATAAAGAGGATTTACAACATGCAGAAAAATTACAACCATCAACATTTTCTCTCTTAGATGAATATGAAATCAATCAAGGACTTGATGTTGATATTCATGTCCCTTCTCTTGAGATAGGTGAAATTTTGCAGCCAGTTTGTTAGTTTTTGTTTGACCAAGGTGAAAGTAGTGAACTAGTTCATATTGACAAAGCCCCAAAGCTGCAAGAGGATCAATTATCATAATTAATCTCCCATCATGAAAATAAATATGATATTCTTAAAATAGAGTTATCTAATGAGATCAAAACAAAATTGTTTTATCAACAAAAGGACAGTCTTGATACACATGATATGGCTATCATATTTGAGGATGCTAAAGAAAATGTGGACATTTTTATAGACAAACCTATTGATCCCTTTTTCTTTGAAGTTGAATTTGATCATGAAAATATTGAAAATGACTAATTATGAATGAAAATTGTCCCTTGGACCATGAAGACATGATAATATTTCATATCTTCAAGGATCCTTTTGCTGATTTGATCTAGTCATCAAAAGAGATGATTTTTCATGGTTTCAAGGATACAGTGGTAGGTTTTTTGCAGCCATCTGGGAAGATGAATCTTCTTGTATATATGGATCATGAGCACATGTTCATTGGACACTATGAGTTTGCCTATATTTTGTTTCTTCTGCCTGCTCAAGGAAAGTATGAGCAATATTCAGGTAAGTAGCCATTTGGTGGATTGGTTACATTGGAGGGATCATATCACATGATTATATATATATATATATATATATATATGTATATATATATTCAGTAGGTGTGTGGTTATCATAATGATTTGAAGCCCGAGGCGAAGTCCCTAAGATCCTGATGGTCTGCTTCCATAAGTAATTTCAGTCAGTATTCAAGTCAGTTTTCGAGTCAAACTCATTTTTTATTTTAGTTAGTCATTTCCGTTTATCGAAGTTATTTTAGTTTCTAGTTTTGACTCAAATGCCCAATGGAGGAGGCTACCTGATCTATGGTGTTCTTGACACCTACTGAATGTTAGTGTCCAAATGTTTAGTGATAAAAAATACTCTTTTCAGATTTACTTAGTAATGGTCCTAGGTCAAAATTTCATGTTTCAAGTAAGTTTTGATATAAAATTTTGTTCCTTGAATATGTCTAGGTCTAAAATGCTATTCCCTACACTCCATTCATGGTCATTATCATCTTACAAGGTGTAGTGGTAAAACAAAAACCCCCCATTTTTTACTTATGTACTTCAAATAATGGGGACCCTTTCTACAAAAATTTTTACTAAACACCTTTTAGGATTTTGATTAAGTTAATTATTTTGCAAATTTTTCATTTTTCATTTTTTATCGGATTTCTATTTTGATTGTTTCATTGAATCTGGTTTTTCATAAGCTTTCCAACGGTACTTGTTTCGCCTCATTTGGTCAACCGATTTGTAAATGGCACTCCTTTGAAGTTTGATCATTTCCTTGCTTGGGTTAAAAAATGTATAAAGTGTATGATATTTCAATTTTCATAGTTCAAATAGTCTTGTATTGTAAATATTAACTTTTAGTTCAATTTTACTATTTTCACCTTTTTCCCCAATATCCAAACTTTTCATTTCATTAGTTAATTTATCCAAGTGCTTACCCCAAAACCCACTTATATCAAAGTCTGAAATTTTAATGATTATAGCTCCGCTCACCCATCGAACTGCCGCATTAAAACCTTTGGTAGGACCCCTTAGCTCTTTGCATATCAGCCGTAAAAAAAATCTCCGCCACATTCATGTGCTATCCTTCTAAAACGTTGATGCTATATAATGTGGGACCCTTACTTGCCTACCGCCACATCACTCCCATTGTACATCAAATATCTCATTGTGTTATTGCCAAACACTCATCGCTACCCGTCTCAAAATGCGATTTGCAATCACCAATAACCTCGATCCTTGATATTGCGATAACAAGCTTTGACTGTGATTTGTGATAAGTCTTTGACTTTGTGATTTGTGATAAGCCTTTGACTTTGCGATTTGCGACATTGCAAATCGCAAATCACAAGTCTTACCCCATGTTTCCCATATTAGCAAATATGCTCGATTGTGATTTGCGATTGGCCCCACCTCTGCCTGCCACATCACTTCATTTTACCGCCAGTCCCTCCGCTATCTTCCGCCATTTCTACTCCACGTTGCTTCCATGTCTATCCAAAAAGTTTGGCTATTTATTCACTCCACTATTAATCCATTCACTCCACCTCTCTCTCTCACGTGGTGTGCATTTTATATATTTTTTGAATTATTAATTACAATAAATTATATTATATAATATTATAATTAATATTATATTTTAATTATAATATTTTTATTATAATTTTAATATAATTTAAATTATGATATTAATATAATATTTTAATTAATCAATAAATCATTTTTTAATTAGTTTATTTTGTTTTCAATTAATAATTAATTAATAGATAATTATAACTTAATTTAGAATTAAGTTGTAACTAAATTAGATTAATAATATAATTGCAATTAATTAGTATTAATTAATTAATATTATAATCTAATTTAGGATTAGAATTTAATTTAAAAATTCTGATTTTTAGCCCAAGCAACATAAATTCTTGATTTCTCACAATTTTAATATACCAACTTTAGAAGCTCATAAATAGAGTTTTTTTGGCCAAATGAGGCCCAGGATGGCTCATTAGAAAGATAAAATCATAGAGAAAATTTCTAAAGTTGTTTCATTTCCAGATTTGATCATTTATTAGGTCTAAAATTCAACAAAACATCAAGCTCCAAATTTTTAAACAAAACTTATTTTCTGAGTTTTATTTTTGCATTTTCATTTTCCACAACTTCTTCTAAGTGCAGATCCATTCTTCTATGTTCTCCTTGACCAATTAGATCAGCAAAAACATCAAAAGAAAGCTTATATTTCCTTTTCAATGATTTATTTAATTAAGTTTTGATTGGATTTATTTTAATTTCTAGATTTGGCAAATTGACTTTATTTTTACATTTTAATTTTGTTTTGATTTAATTTGGTATGAAAACAATTGAAGAAGTGAGAAGAATAAGATATCAATCAATGAGAAGGCTCCAGCAATTGATGAATATGACTTTGAGGCAATGGAAAGACTGTAAGAGACCGAAGCTGGAGAAATGGACTTAAAAAATTGGTATTTATAATACTATATTTTTAAACACTGGTTTCATTTTATGATAACAAGAATTTGTCAATTTACTTCCATATTTGTGCACTTTTGTCGGTATGAGTAATTTGCCTCAGTTTTATGTTATTGTTTATCTCTAATCTTATGGTTTGAATTATGATTTATGAGTAACTATTTACTCAGAAATCTGTCTTATAAAATTTATTTATTGAATAGTTATGTTGTGAACTTTTTCCGCATATTATTGTTTAATTATTCAAGTTACTGAATAAATGATCAATATCATTTTGAGAACTTCTTCTTGAGTTTTTTTGATTAATTATTTCAGCTAAGAGGTCTCTAGATAGGATGTGTTTGGTATTCCTAATGTCAGTTAATTGAACTACTTCGTTAACTTGATATTCATTATAAGCTAGATATATTTAAATCCCAATTACTTAAAATATCTTGCTCTTAGTTGGGATAGATCTATATCTGCCTAATTGAGATAGGATTAAAATAGTTCATTTTGCTTGCATCTTAGAATAATTTTGCATATAGATTAAATTCTAATCCAAAAAAAGTCCTCTTCCCAAATAGACAAAACTTTAATTGGGGCTTGGCTAAGCCCAAATTAGCTTAAGGATCACTTTCTTGCCCAATCAACAAGAGAAATGATCTGATGTCTCTTTCCCATTGGTCGACAAAAGTCATATTTTAATCCAATGGAGATTGAAAGAAGATAATTGGACCTAGTTAAACCAGTCAGAGCCACCATTCTAAATGAAAAGGCAACTGATTTAAGGTTGGGACCGGGTGGTCATCCCCCATGTTGTTGCAGCGAATTTTGAAGCATCAACATTTTGACACTAGAAGGATGGCATGCGACTTGTTTTCCTTTTGAGTATTTGTATTTTAAAATCTCATTTTTATTACAATGGCTCCTCTAAAACTTCCAATTTGGAATTGTATTTCTGGACGTGCATCTTCCAATACTCCACCAGAAATAGTAAGACTCTTATCTCAGGTAAAATTTAATGATAAGAGGAATACTTCTGCTTTTAATCATGCATTTCAATTTATTCAAAAATTTTCAAATTTTATTTTTCAAGAAATTGATGAAGATAATTTATGTAGGATTTATACTCTTACATTCTTGGAAAAAGCCAGAAGCTGGTGTCAATCACTTCCAGTTACCTCAATCCACACTTGGGAACAATTTATTACAATCTTCCTTTGTAAATTTGATGGATATATCTATGAACATGTATGTGACGATTTTGAAGATCTACGAAGGTTTGAAGGTGAGTCTTTAATTGATTTTACCATAAGGTTTCATTTAAATTGTTTAAAATTTAAAATTAAAGATAAACCTTCGAAAAAAGAATTATTAGATTGGTTTGAACATATTTTATCTCTTCCTTCCATTCAAAATCCATATGAAATTATTTCAATCTTTGATCAATCTCCTTCTAATTTCATTAACATAAGTGAGAATTCCAATATGGAGGTACAAACAAATGATGATGAAGCAGCCTCAATTTTATATAATCAATTCCTTCAATTACTGCACATTTCCTACTTTATTGATAAAGATCAAGGTGCACCTTCACATATCATTGAATCTCAATCACAATGCTTGGAAAATTTCACTAATCACCCGCAAGCAGATATTAAAAACACTCTTGAAGAAAATACTGCTTTAAAATCTAAAAATCGATATGAGTTGAAATCAAAAAATCAAAGCATAATCCGACAAGTACCAGCAGTGATTAAAGTTTCCAATAATACGCGATCTGTTGTACAAATTTCTGAATTCTTTTGCGATGAGCAAATGCCAAATTCAGGATAGCAAAGTAACATAAGTAGCCAAGTAAATGACCTTGAATCTAAAATTTGTAATGAAGAAAATGCAAAAGAGTTTTCAAATAGAGACATTTTCAAATACATTGTTTCAGATTCGTATTTTTCCCCTTATCTTGATAATTTTTCTAATAACAATTTATCCTCTCTTCACGTTAAACGATATTTTGGAAAAAAAAAGAGGCCGATCCGATTAGTTTTTATCAGGATAGAGAATTAATTAATGATCATTCTGTTAGCACCCTGTAATTAGCAAGATTGGAAAAAGTCCAACTGCAGGGAGAACATTATTTCAACCACTTTGGGATTCTAGGATCTAGCCCTCCTGAATCCGAAGAGGGATCTCTCCAATAAGTGCAAAGATAGATTTGTCTTTGAATTTTTGGGTAATGATATTAGGCTAGTTATGAAGGCCAAGGGTTTGTTTTGTTTTTGGATGGTTGAGCATGATTATTGTTTGAGGTGGAAAGTTCTAAGTGAAAAGAGTTTCAAAGGTGATAAGTTGCATGAAAATAGAACAAGTTTTGGCCAGGATGATAAATAATTGCAGGTTTTAGTCCATTGGGCTATGGAGTCATAATAGGGTTTAATTGAAACAACAAGAGGCAAGAGTGGTCCATGGGGAAAGTCATCTATGTCTAAGGATCTCTTTTAAATTTGATTTATGGAATGAAATGATACAAAAAGAAGGGGAATTAAATAGATGAAGAAAAAAGACTAGCCTAGGATCTGGTAAGTACTTTGAAACTAGCCAGCCTTTGACAAATACTCAAGAAAGACACGAAAGTAAACTAGGATCTGGTAAGTACTTTGAAACTAGCCAGCCTTTGATACACCTTAAATAGAGAACATATTAAAACTGAGGGAAACACAAATGGTAACAAAGGATGGTCTAAGATTTGGTAAGTACTTTGAAACTAGCCAGCTTTTAACACATTCCAAGGGAAACATTCAGACAGTATTTGGGGATAAAACTAGGACCAGGGAATACCATATCTTCCTTAGTTCATCTCTACTTAACTAATACTGAACATAACATTTAAGAATAATATTCAGCTAAGACAATAAGACAAGGGAATGCCAGCATTCCTATGCTTAAACTGAATTGAATCATTCCCAAATAACACAGATTAGAAGAAAACATTCAGATAAAGATTTTCAGTCAGAGAAGGGTACTGGTATACAGTAGGTCCTAACTCCATGCATGTTGTTCTTTATAAGAGAAGATGAAACACAGTGAAGACAAAAACAAAATAACAAGTCACAATGAGAAAAACATCACCGTCAACATAGACCAGGATCCCATAAATCAGCTTGTATTCATGCTCCAAACCAGTTACAGCTTTAAGTTCAATGCTTTTGTTTAGAAATCATCTACACATCTCAGCCTAACTTATCTATCACAAGCAGAGCTCCAAGGGCCAATGAACACTATTTACAGGTAGAAGTCTTAGGCTCAATTACATTACAATGTTCAGTAGCCAACTCAACCAACCCCTCTCTCATCTTCTGCAGTAGTAATTATAGAAGAATGAGGAGGTGAGATCTGATAAAATATCTCTAAAGATAATTAATACAGACTTAATGGCTTCTCGGCCTTTGGGGGGCTCAATGGAGAAGCTTACATAGGTGTCCTCTGTATTAAATAATTTACATTAAGATTTAAGCTCGGTGGGAGCTTTTCTTGACTTTTGAGGCTCTGTGTAGTGTCAAAGTAACTCTGCTTGATATTTTGTCATTAAGTTGTTTGCAGAATTTACTTCTTTGGCTGCACTTGAGACAAATATCTGATCCTGATCAATAACTTCGGCCTTTGATATGAATGCTTTGAGGCACAGGTGGCACTGTGGTAGCTGGGAGGAATCGATTTGCCTCAGATGTGGCGGTGGAGGCTTTATGTCTGATGAACCTTTAAGATTTACCTTTAAACTGTGTTTTAATTGGGGATTTCACTTTTGATAAACCATCTTAAATGTAATCCCCAAAGATCTGTCTTCAATCTTCTGTTGTGGTATATTTTTGTCTTTGACACTGATACTCTTTGATTTGTTCTCGATTCACTGTGTTTGTTCGTGTGCAGGGATGCAGAGGGATCGAATGGCATCAATGCCTCATGAAACACTAATGAAACGTGGAGTTCAAACCCTGCAAATGATTCTCTTTGATGAATCGAAGGCAGGAGGGTCGTCACCCTCAGCCTTTGAATTTTCTTCAGCATGGTGGAAAAATCATTTAAACCCTGCAAAATACAAACAACATTATGAAATCCTGAATGTATAGGTTTACTGCTTTGGAAGGACATGTGGGGTAAGCATGGCCGTTGGATGGCATCATCCAACGGTCGAGATTGATTAAATGAGGTCAAAGGGAAGGCGGAAGAAGAATTTAAATCAGAGACGTCGATCGCGCAGAGATCGACGGTCGGGAGTGGAGGTGAAAAGTCAAAGCGAAAGAGTCGTTGTTTTTGAAAAAATGAAGAAAATGGGCTAAAAACCTTTGTTTCGGTGAAAAATGGTTAAAAATGGTGTTTGGGGATCGGGATGGACGTGGACCGTCGGATGAGATCGGCCCATGCGATCAACGGTGGAGATAGGGTACCAAAACCTTAGAAACATGCCCCGGACTTCAAAAATGGTTAATAAAATAATGTTGTATAACTATTTTGGGTCACGAAAAAGCTTGCTAACTGCGCAGGGAAACAGTGAAGACCCGCCCCAATTAAATTTTGCCGCATGGACGCTGATGTGGCACTGGGACCACCAGCACTGCTGTGGACGAGGGCGACCGGGGCGATTGAACGTGGACCGTCGATATGCAGATCAGATCGACGGCGGAGATGTTTTCATGACCGCACCGTACCTTAGTCTATCCGTCGGGCTTCTTCCGAGCGCGATCACCGTCCGATGAGCAGCCTCAGATTGGATGGCGCGCATCAATATCGCGCCCACTCCACATCTGACCTTTAATGCGCGATGAGGGCAGTTTTTCAACAGTGCTCAAAGCTACATGTCGGCCGGTGAATGGCATCTTTTCCGATCGGAGAAAACCACCTTCCTCTTGAAAGTGGTGCGATGGATTCCGCCCGGTTTTCTTTTAACATGACGACAAAACACATTAAAACCCAAAAATGTAATATAACAAAGGTTTTGGTCGGGAGGACTTTACATTGATAAAATGGCTTGGCGCATGTGCGGGGCCGTGGGTTATGTGGAAGATAATATGACCGGGGAGATAGAATGGAGGGCTAATAAACATCAGAGAACTTTGTGAAGCAAAAGACTTGTGCACTGTTTTCCTCCGACGCGATAAGCGCCCAAAGGGCTTAGCGCCTGGTTACAGCACCAGGGTGTATGGAAGGGAGGGGTTAAAAACTTAGCCCAAGGGAGCTTAAGTCTATAATATAAAAAATGTGATTTTTTATGCAATTTTGATGTTTTTAATGGATGTTGGGGGTTTCGATAAGGCAAAGAACGGGTCTTAAACCTTATCAAAGGGAGTTTCGATGGGGGAGAGGGAGAATATGAAAAATGAGGGATTTTATGGGGAATAAAGGGATAAAAATGAGATTAGTTTTGGAAGTGGAAGGAAGGGGAAACTGGTGTTTGCGGAAGTATTTTGTCTTTAAAATCAGCAGAATTCCAGAGTGTGAAATGGGCACAGCATTGAAGATTTGGACAGAGGCATGAGGCCTTCAAGAGTCTTCAAGAGCCAACACTTTTTGCAATAAAATTTGTTCCTTAAAGGCTCCAAAATGATTTAGCCACCTTTTGGTATAACAAATTTTATAGGTGGCTAACAGTGGCTCCACTTGGGGATGGTGCCTTCTTGAAGGCATCAAGAACTTCAGACTTGCATTCTCTGGGAGGCTGATCAGTTGCCTCATCCATTGTGCTGCCTTTCTTTCCTTGTATGATATTCTTTTGCTCTGAAAACATATTAGCAGCCATAAAAACAATGGATCTTTCATCAACAAGCTATCTACCTACCCAATCCTATAGATCTAACATTTTTTCTTCTTCAAAGTGCACTTGGATTGGAAAACTCTTTTACAACATTTTATTCTTTTGAAAGCGGGAAATCTAATCTATTTCTACTCCTTATTTCTCCATGGACTCAGATTAAACAATTGAGCCCATATGATTCTCTACCTAATCTACTATCTGTTGGGATTAAACTGTCCAACAGATTTTATTCACTAATTTCTACAACAACAATTTAAAAACAACGAAGTCAAGATTAAGCTGTTTGACTTGCTGTGATCTATGGCATAAAAACAAGCTGCACATAGACATTATTTTGTACAAAATTTAAAACAAAATGGAAGGCTTGAAATGTGAAATTTCAAAGCATTTCCTTCCCCCTTTTTACATCTCTGCTTTGACCTTGTTTGAGTTGTCTTGCCTATATCAACTGGTTCGGATTTTAAGCTAATTGGGACCAGATTTTCATCCTTTTTGACTCAAAATTTGGAACAGATGTGAGTTATTCTCTTTGGAAACTTAGGTTCAGATTTTGAGCATGTTTGAACTTTTGATTTCTATCCTAAACTGTCTACTGATAAGCCAATATTAAGCAGTTTGGAAAATCGAATTCGCTATCCTATCAGCAGAAAAATTTAAAGCTAATTAGCCAATATTAGGTTGTTTGACTAACTAGAAGTGTGTTTTTCAAGAGTGGAATTTAATCTTGCACACTTTCAGATTTGTTTCTCTTTTTTTTTTTGGTATGGGGCTATACCTTTCTTGTTTTTACAATCTGCTCTCTTTTATTTCTTTATTTGTTTTTGTATTTTTTTATTTTTATAACTTTGAATGCAATGGTGGATGAAATATTTATAATGGAAAAAAGATAAAAAGGCTTTCATAAAATGAAATGTATCAAGAGAAGTAATGCTTAAGCATCCTGCCATTGACAGGACCCCCAAACAATTCTGCTCCATTCAACTCCTGCAAGAAAAATGCATTGTTACCAGCAGCTGAATGGATAGAGTAAGGGCCAAGCCATAAGTTGTCAAATTTTCCATGCTTGCCCTTGTCTTCCCTCCTTTAGTCCCACTTTAAAACTTTGTCCCAAATATTGAAATTGCTGGCCTTTTTTCTTCTCTCAAAAAACTTTTTAATGTTGTCCTATTTCTGCAATGCTTTGTTATAAACCTCCTCTATGGTTTGCTGAAGATGAATGGTCTGATTTATTCTTCTGATCATGTCATTATCTTCAGTTTTCAACTCTTGAATCAACTTCATCACTGGTACACCAAGGCTGTTTGGAAAAATTGCATCAGTACCATACACAAGATAGAACGGTGACATGCCAATAGATTTCTTCAAGGTCAATCTGTCAGCCCAAAGCGTGTGAACTAGCTTTGCGTGCCAAGAATTTTTGTTGTCCTCCAACAGTTTCTTGATTATGTTCACTAAAATTTTGTTTGAGGATTCCGCAAGTCCATTACCTTGAGGGTAATAGGCCGTGGAATGCCCATAGGCCGTGGAATGCCCCAATGTTATCTGATATCTATGACAAAATTCAACCATCTTCTTTGATCCAAATGCTGCTGCATTATCAGTGATGATCTTGGTAGGACAGCCAAATCTGGAGAGAATGTTAGTCTCCATAAATTTGATAATAACTGAATCATTGGCCTGCCTACAAGGAATGGCTTCTATCCACTTAGTGAAATAGTCTATGGCAGTGAGAATCCACCTATGCTGGGCAGAAGATGGTGGATGGATTTCTCCTATGAAATCGAGTCCCCACTGTTGAAAAGGGGCTTCAACAGTGATTGGATGCAAAGGTAGGGGTAGCTGTTTTCTTTTGCCTTCAAAAAGTTGAAATTTATGACAAGCTATGATCATCTTGTGCACATCATGAAAGAGATTAGGCCAATAGAAACCAGCCCTCAAAATCTTGTTGGCTGTTGTCTTCCAGTACAAATGACCTCCACACTCTCCTTCATGGAACTCGTGCTTAACCTTCTCTGCATCACACTCAGGAAAACATTTAAGCAATACACCACTTGCATTTTTTCAATAAAGACATCTATCTATAATGCAGTAGTTTACAACTCTTAACTTTAGGAACCTTGCCTTTGTTTTTGTCAAACCAGGAGGTGTATTTTATTTCAGCAAAACATAAATAATATCAGCATGCCAAGAGGAATTCATAAAATGGTCTTCAACAATGGAAGTTGAGATTTCCTCTTGATCATCCAAAGCATTAATCATATTTATATCAATAACTTCAAAATTTGATTCAGCCATTAATCTAGCTAGACCTTGGCCTTTTATGAGTTTAGTGGGCTTTATCTCTAAATCATATTCAAGAATGACAACAATCCACTTACCTCTCTTACCATCTGGGTCCTGCATTACAATGTCTTTCACAACTGAATTTGGGACAAAGGCAATGATGTGTGAATGAAGGATGTATACTCTGAAGTCTTTCAAAGCTTTAACCAAAGCAAAAGCTTGCTTCTCCATAATGTTATACTTCAGGTTGGCATCCCTCAATGCCTTGCTAAAGAATGCAATAGGCTGCTCTTGTCCTGGTGGCTTTTTCTCTAAAAGGACAACAACTATGGTATGTTCTGATGCAAACGAAAAAATATAAAAATCTTTTGAAAAATCAAGGCTTATTAGAACCGGTTTTTTGGTTAACGCCTGTTTCACCAGTTCAAAGGACTTTTTTGCTTCAAAGGTCCATTTTACCCCTTGCTCCTTCTTCAACATGTTTGTTATATTCCTAAGGAGCTCAGCCAAGTTGGGTATGAACCTTCTCAAAAAGTTAATCTTTCCAATGAAAGATTGCAACTCCTTGATGTTTCGAGGATGAGAGATTTGCAATATGGCCTCGATCCTCCTTGGATCTATCTTAATACCTTCTTCTAAAATAATGTGCCCAAGAATTTTACCTTCTTGGAGACCAAATAGTGTCTTCTTAGGGTTTAAAGATATTCCAAACTTTCTGCATTTCTCGAAAACCTTTCTTAAATGTTGTAAGTGCTCTTCATCGGTTTTTGAAAACACAGTCACATCATCAAGGTATATAATGATGAAGAAGCCCAGTTCTTTCGAGAATGCTATGTCCATGGCTCTTTGAAAAGTTGCTACAACATTCATTAGACCAAAGGGCATTTTCACATACATGAAAGTGCCCCATGGTGTAGTAAAGGTTGTCTTTAATTGGTCAGTAGGGTGAACTAAAATTTGATTGTACCCTGAGTAGCCATCAAGCAAAGAAATTCTTCTAGACCCTACCACCCTATGTAAATTATGATCCATCTTAGGTAAAAGGTAGTTGTCTTTTAATGAAGCTTTGTTTAAATCTCTAAAGTCTATACAAAGCCTAATTTCTCCAGTTTTCTTCCTAACTGACACCAGATTAGACACCCACTCAGAATATCTAATAGGGACAATATTAACAGCATCGTACATTTTCATGATCTCCTTCTGAACCAAAGGCAACTGAACATGGTTTATTCTGCGCAGTTTCTATTTGAATGGTTTTTGGTTTTCTTTGAGGGGAATTTTGTGATGTATTATTTCGGTGTCATAGGATTTAAGATCTTCATAACTCCATGCAAAAAAATCAGAAAATTCTTTAAACAACTCTATATATTTGAGTTTAATGTGAGCTGGTAAAGTCTTAGACAGTTTAATTATTTTTGGTTTGAGTTCAATTCCTATATTGCACTCTTCCACATCAGTCTCTACATGCTCTATTTTTGGCTTCCTGGCCACATCGTTAAAATCAAACAACTCTTCTAAAGGTGCCAAACCCTTGGGTAAACTTTCATCTTTGGACTGCAAGGTTTCCAACTCTTCTATTTTTAATTCTGCAGTCAATTCTGCTTTGTTTTGAATTTTTCTTGACAGTAGATTAATATTAACAAGTTCAGGAGATGGTTCTTCTTCACCAAGGAAATTTTCTTCACTGCAGTCTGTGTCATAATCTGAGTCTGAATTTTTTAGTTCCAATTCATTTCTGAATTGCATGAAGTCTTCTATTTGTTTGTCTCCATCAAACACCTGCCAATACTTTTCGTTATCAGGCACGGCTGGTCTAAATTTTATTTGAGTTGTGCAATATTTGGTTTCATATGGCGTTAAGCATGTTTTGGCTGCAAAAGCTAAATTATGGGCCGCAATATTTCTTTTCCTCGGGAAAAAAATTAGTTTGGACTCCTGGAATGTTTTCAAAAGGTCCATGACATCGTTTTGGTAGGCCCTAAGTCTGGGATGGTTTGCGTTATGCTGCCCATTTACTTGCCTAATGACTAACTCTGAATCCCCATGCACTCTGATTCTTTTGGCTCCTAGCTTTTTCAACAAATGTAAGCCTAAGAGAAGGGATTCATACTCTGCTATGTTGTTAGAACACTGAAAGTTTAATTTACAGGAAATGGTTTATGTGTGGTTTTTTTCAGTGTTTCACATCCAGACACCTGCACCAACGTTAGTTCTAGTGCACGACCCGTCAAAATACATACTCCATAGAGGACTATTTTCAGTTTGATCAATTTGGTGATTTTCCTCTTCGACTACTGTGTTGTCTGATGTTTCTTGAATATCAGCACTTAGTTGAATTCGTTTCATTTCCTCAAGTTTTTCTCTGTGTTGAGAGTTATTTTCCTGACTTTCAAGGTTTAAGAGTAATGGGCGAATGACTTGTAGCTCAAGACTTGTGTTTTGTTTGCTAGAGTTTACAGGCTCAACAAACTGTTCTGACACTCCTACGTTATCTTCTTCCTCCTCTCTATCTGTCATTAAATCAGACAAGGTCACTTGTTCACTGAAAGTTTCATCGTTAAACATGATAAAAGAATCAAGGCCCGTGTTTACAGAATAAAGAGGAGAATTATGTGGTTTGTCTTGACTTGTGACTGTGTATTGCATATGAGATTACCTGTAAAGTCTCCTAGTCTGATTGAAAACAAGAATAGTCGCATAGGTCATGTCCATTTGCATAGTCCCTTATAACTTAGCCCCCCAAGATCTTGATAATAACATTCCATACTTTGGGGGCACATCAGCCACAACAATATCCATCACTAAGCATTTGGCTGGAATCTGGGCTAAGTTAACGCAGAGGTATTTGATTAATCCTAAACATTTCACTCTGCTTGAGTCAAAGGAGTAAAGTTCTTTGTAAGGTCTGGTGATTTCTAGACCAAGGCTCTCCATCACAGCTTTAGGCATTAAATTATGAGAAGCCCCAAAATCATGCATAGCGTTGTGAAATTTTTTTGTCATGAACATTTAAACTTACATTAAAGAGAGGAACAGGTCCCTCTTGATATCTACCTTCAATCTTTGGACCAAAAATAAGCTTTGGCTGGTCATCATTGAGATTGACTGTATCCTCATTTTCTTCTATATTTAAAGCCTTCAAAATTTGGGTCCTATATACATGCTGGGCGGCTAACTCAGTGAGGGGAACAAAGATTTTAATTTTTGAAATTTCCTGCTCTAGGCTAAAAGGGGTTTGGTTCTTTGAATAACTTGTCTCAGCCTTATTAGCTGCCACTCTGTCAGCAACACAAGCTCGCTGATTTGTCCTATTCACATTTGACAAAACTATTTTCACAAGAGTACTAGCTGATGTGTTAGTACTACTAATGTCTGCACTCTGTTTTTCATTGTCTTGAGTGCCTTTCTCTCTACCTTTATCAGAATTAACAGCTACTATTTTATCCTTTTGTTTGAAAATTTTAGGCTTGGTTGTAGTGTTGTTTTATGAAGATTTTTCAGAGGTTTTGGTGTTGGGAGTTTGTTGACTGGTTTTGCTTCTAAGGTCATATTCTTTTTGAGACTCTATGATGACATTTTCCATGTCTTGATAATAACTTTCATCATCATCTCTTTTGTCATCATAAGGTGTATAAAGACCTTTTTTTCTATCATAATGGACTTCAACGTCATCATCATCTACCCCCAACATGTTGATATCATCTTCCTCTGTTATCTCATTTGTTTCCTCAACCTTGCTTACATAGTTTTGATGAAAGGGAGGAGTGATATGTTGATCATCTTCCCTAGGTCTGTTTGGAGGTTGGTTCCTTCTAAAATTCCGATTCTGGTTCTGGTTCCTATTTTGAGGAGTAGTTTGGTTTTGACTGGCTTGTGCTCTCTCAAGGATGCTCATTTTCTTTATCATTTCTTCCATCATTCTCTCCATATTTGAGTTGGAAGTAGAGGGTGTAGATTCCTCTCTAAAGGACACTCTCTTTTCATTTTTCATTCTTGCTCTCTTCTCCATCAAGTTGACTTCCACAGAAAGAGCACCTTTTTTCATCTCTTCAAGAGTTGCAGGATCTCTCTCTCTCTCAGTTGATAGGCCATCTCAGGGTCAAACCCTTCAGGAAACTTGTTTAAAGTTGAGCCTTGTGGAGGTTTTAGATATGGGGAAAGTGCATTATATACACTGTTAAATCTGGTACAATAAGCTTGTACACTTTCCCCGGTGTTTCTATGGAGGTTCTTGTAATCAGAAAGGACTTGGAGAGGGTTCTTCTTTACTTCCCATTTGTTTAAGAATGTCTGATGAAAGGCTTGGAGATCATTGATACTATGGGGGGTTAAGCCTTTAAACCATTTTCTTACTTCTCCCCCTAAGCTCTGAGAAAATAATCTAAGCTTGACAGAATCATCATCAATTTCATTTCTGTCAAAGTAGTCATTCATCTTATCCATGTGTTGTGATGCAGATGTAACATTACTAGCATCGTATAATGGAATTTTGGACTGATAGTCCTGTGGAAGATTGACTAATGGTACAGGAAGGACCAAGGGAGCATACCATGTATCCATGGTAGGAGGTGGAGGTGGATTTACAAGAAGTGGATTAACAAGAGGGAAAGTGGGCTGGAATGGAGTGGTTTGAACAATGGATGTAGGGTGAGCAGAAGTGGATGGATCAGGAATAGATTGCTGAGCTGATCTTGGATGAGAGACACCTAAATTATGAAGGAAATGTAAATCAGGAGGTGTTGTTTCTCTACTACCAGGACGTTCACTTGTTTCAAGAGATGAAAGTGAAGACTCAGAATCTAACTGATCTAAATCATCAAGAGACCTAGTTCTAAAAGGATTTACTAAGTCAAATTGTGATTGTTGTAGAGCTGAAATATTTTCAAGAACTGAATTAGCTCTCAAGGGTGGTCTGACAACAGTTGATAATTTAATCCTAGGAGACTTCCTAAGGATACTTTCTGGGTTGTCAAATATCTTAGGTGGATCAGGGTTAGGATAGGCTCTAGTGTGAATCTTTCTAGGAGCCACTATGTTGTGTTTCTTCAGACCCAAATAAACAAGAAAAGTTCAACTAGATATGATAGTCTTTAAATGGTCAACTAATCTGTTTACACAAATTTGAATCCTACAGTCCTCTACCTGAGTTGAATGATATTACAATGATAAGGGTTCTTTCCAGTGGAGTCTTAAGGTCTGTTCAGGATTGTGGATTCGCCAAGTGGAAGTTTTTAGCTCATAAGGAGGTAAAAGGTTTTATGGTCCACCACCATGTTTATTGAATACCAATCTGAGATATTTTTGTTTTTTCTGAGTTACTTTTCAGTTGTGTGGTTTCTAAGAATGTCCTAACTCTGTTTCAAAAATTAGCTATGGTTATGAGACAAAGACAGTCTACTTTTATGGCTAAGCCAGTTGATCTTTCAAGGTTAGATAAAGTCTTATGAGAATCCTAGGGTTTCCCCTGTTTTTCACTGATTCAAACAAGTTTTACCATGATTACCATTTCTTGGTAGTGCTTGAAAAGGCTGTTTTTTACTCACAAAGTTTTATGAAGCTTTTAAGGGAACCTAAGGTGAAAAATCAACTTCGATCTCCAGCGGAGTCGCAAGAAATGTTAGTTGCTAGTGGCTCAATTGGTTGATATAACAAATGTTTTTTGAACCAGATCTCTGATGTCCTATGATTACCTTAAAATGCAGATTCTCAGTTCGTTCCCCAGTGGAGTCGCTAGAAATGTTAGCACCCTATAATTAGCAAGATTGGAAAAAGTCCAATTGCAGGGAGAACATTATTTCAACCACTTTGGGATTCTAGGATCTAGCCCTCTTGATTCCAGAGAGGGATCTCTCCAATAAGTGCAAAGATGGATTTGTCTTTGAAGTTTTGGGTAATGATATTAGGCTAGTTATGAAGGCCAAGGGTTTGTTTTGTTTTTGGATGGTTGAGCATGATTACTGTTTGAGGTGGAAAGTTCTAAGTGCAAAGAGTTTCAAAGGTGAGAAGTTGCAAGTAAATAGAACAAGCTTTGGCCAGGAAGATAAATAATTGTAGGTTTTAGTCCATTGGGCTATGGAGTCATAATAGGGTTTAATTGAAACAACAAGAGGCAAGAGTGGTCCATGGGGCAAGTCATCTATGTCTAAGGATCTCTTGGAAATTTGATTTATGGAATTAAATGATACAAAAATAAGGGGAATTAAACAGATGAATAACAAAGAGTAGCCTAGGATCTGGTAAGTACTTTGAAACTAGCCAGCCTTTGACAAATACTCAAGAAAGACACGAAAGTAAACTAGGATCTGGTAAGTACTTTGAAACTAGCTAGCCTTTGATACACTTTCAATAGAGAACATATTAAAATAGAGGGAAACACAAATGATAACAAAATATGGTCTAAGATCTGGTAAGTACTTTGAAACTAGCCAGCTTTTAACACATTCCAACGGAAACATTCAGATAATATTTGGGGATAAAACTAGGACCAGGGCATACCATATCTTCCTTAGTTCATATATACTTAACTAATACTGAACATAACATTTAAGAATAATATTCAGCTAAGAAAATAAGACGAGGGAACGCCAACATTCCTATGCTTAAACTGAATTGATCATTCCCAAATAACACAGATTAGAAGAAAACATTCAGATAAAGATTTTCAGTCAGAGAAGGGTACTGGTATACAGAAGGTCCTAACTCCATGCATGTTGTTCTTTGTAAGAGAAGATGAACACAGTGAAGACAAAAACAAAATAACAAGTCACAATGAGAAAAACATCACCGTCAACATAGACCAGGATCCCATAAATCAGCTTGTATTGACGCTCCAAAACAGTTACAGCTTTAAGTCCAATGCTTTTGTTTAGCAATCATCTACACATCTCAGCCTAACTTATCTATCACAAGCAGAGCTCCAAGGGCTAGTGAACACTATTTACAGGTAGAAGTCTCAGGCTCAATTACATTACAATGTTCAGTAGCCAACTCAACCAACCCCTCTCTCATCTTCTGCAGTAGTATTTATAGAAGAATGAGGAGGTGATATCTGATAAAAGATCTCTAAAGATAATTAATACATGCTTAATGGCTTCTAGGCCTTTGGGGGGCTCAATGGAGAAGCTTACATAGGTGTCCTCTATATTAAATAATTTGCATTAAGATTTAAGCTCGGTGGGAGATTTTCTTGACTTTTGAGGCTCTGTGTAGTGTCAAAGTAACTCTGCTTGATATTTTTTCATTAATTTGTTTGTAGAATTTACTTCTCTAGCTGTGCTTGAGACAAATATCTGATCCTGATCAATAACTTTGGCCTCTGATATGAATGCTTTGAGGCACATGTGGCACTGTGGTAGCTGGGAGGAATCGATTTGCCTCAGATGTGGCGGTGGAGGCTTTTGGTTTGATGAACCTTTAAGATTTACCTTTAAACTATGTGTTAATTGGGGATTAGGCTTTTGATAAACCATCTTAGATGTAATCCCCACAGATCTGTCTTCAATCTTCTGTTTTGGTATATTTTTTTCTTCGACACTGATACTCTTTGATTTGTGCTTGATTCACTATGTTTGTTCATGTGCAGGGCTGCAAAGGGATCGAATGGAATCAATGCCTCATGAAACACCGATGAAACGTGGAGTTTAAACCCTGCAAATGATTCTCTTTGATGAATCGAAGACAGGAGGGCCATCACCCTCAGCCTTTGAATTTTCTTCAGCATGGCGGAAAAATCATTTAAACCCTGCAAAATACAAACAACATTATGAAATCCTGCATGTATAGGTTTACTGCTTTGGAAGGACATGTGGGGTAAGCATGGCCGTTGGATGGCATCATCCAATGGTCGAGATTGATTAGATGAGGTCAAAGGGAAGGCGGAAGAAGAATTTAAATCGGAGCCGTCGATCGTGCAGAGATCGACAGTCGAGAGCGGAGGTGAACAATCAAAGCAAAAGAGTCATTGTTTTTTAAAAAACGGAGAAAATGGGCTAAAAACCTTTGTTTCGGCGAAAAATGGTTAAAAATGGCATTTGGGGATTGGGACGGACGTGGGCCGTCGGATGAGATCGGCCCATGCGATAAACGGTGGAGATCAGGTACCAGAACCTTAGAAACATGCCCCGGACTTCAAAAACGGTTAATAAAATCATGTTGTATAACTATTTCGGGTCACGAAAAGGCTTGCTGACTGTGCGGGGAAATAGTAAAGACCCGCCCCAATTAAATTTTGCCGCGTGGATGTTGATGTGGCACTGGGACCACCGGCACTGCTGTGGACCGAGGCGATCGAATGTGGACCGTCGATCTGCAGATCAGATCGACGACGGAGATGTTTTCATGACCGCGTCATATGTTATTCTATCTGTCGGGCTTCTTCAGAGCACGATCACTGTCCGATGAGTGGCCTCAGATCGGACGGCGCGCATCAATATCGCGCCCACTCCACATTCGACCTTTAATGCGCAATGAGGGTGGTTTTTCAACAGTGCTCAAAGCTACGTGTCGGCCGGTGAATGGCATCGCTGCCGATCGGGGAAAACCACCTTCCTCTTGAAAGCGGTGCGATGGATTCCGCCCGGTTTTCTTTTAACATGACGACAAAACACATTAAAACCCAAAAATGTAATATAACAAAGGTTTTGGTCGGGAGGACTTTACATTGATAAAATGGTTTTGTGCCTATGCGGGGCCATGGGTTATGTGGAAGATAATATGACCGGGGAGATAGAATGGAGGGCTAATCGGCATCAGAGAACTTTGTGAGGCAAAAGACTTGTACACTGTTTTCCTCCGACGCGATAAGCGCCCAAAGGGCTTAGCGCTTGGTTCCAGCACTAGGGCATATAGAGGGGAGGGGTTAAAGACTTAGCCCAAGGGAGCTTAAGTCTATAATATAAAAACTGTGATTTTTTATGCAATTTTGATGTTTTTAATGGATGTTGGGGGTTTCGATAAGGCAAAGAAAGGGTCTTAAACCTTATCAAAGGGGGTTTCGATGGGGGAGAGGGAGAATATGAAAAATGAGGGATTTTATGGGGAATAAAGGGATAAAAATGAGGTTAGTTTTGGAAGTGGAAGGAAGGGGAAAATGGTGTTTGCGGCAGTATTTTGTCTTTAAAATTAGCAGAATTCCAGAGTGTGAAATGGACACAACAGTGAAGATTTGGATAGAGGCATGAGGCCTTCAAGAGTCTTCAAGAGCCAACACTTTTTGCAATAAAATTTGTTCCTTGAAGGCTCCAAAATGATTTAGCCACCTTTTGGTATAACAAATTTTATAGGTGGCTAACACATTCTTCTGGCGTTAATGAACATGAGCTCAATATTCCTTCTTGTTTTGATACATTAGGTGCGATCAAAGGGAATTATAATGAATGTCATAAGATCATATATGATAGCTACTTTGACATTGAGGATATTGATTTGTCTTATTTACAATTGAATCCTCATAATCAAAGTCTAATCACATGTGAAAATGAAGAACAATTGAATTCAAAAATTATTTCAAACAATTCTCATTTTCAAACAATTAATCACATTCATGATTTCAGTATTCAAGAGACCATTCCAAACTATGATTTATATGATGATCAAGCTTGCATTCCTATTCAAAGACTTCTCTCTAATTCACAAGTAGGCATCAACAATCATTCTAATTGCATTATTCTACCCAATTCTTGTGAAGAGGAAATTGCTTTAAGTCACTCCCAATTGTGTTGTAACAATAATTGTAACACTAGTGTAAACTATGATTCAATTTTGTTATTTTTCCGTCATGTATTTATAACTTCAGATTTATTTGCTATTTCTAGTCTTATATTTTTAGATACTTTGTGTTGGCATATTGAGCAGTTCAATTTTGAACACTCAAATTAATGCATTACCTCAATGGAAAAATGAAGTTTCAAATTATAATTGTGAACATCAAGAATTATTAAACTTCCAATTTCAATTGATGTTCATTCCTTATCAACTACTTCTTACTTCTCAAGATCAATGCCAAAAAGAGAGCGTATTTTCACTTTATGAACAACAATCTAATTCAATTAATAATCTTCCGTTGGATCTAACGCGCTTCCATCCGTTTTTCATTGATCCATTTGAAAGAAATTTGGAAAGTTTTCCTTCATGGAAGATTGTTAATAATTTATCACTTAAACACAACACTAACAAAATCACACAGGCCATTGTTTCTGAAAGATCATTTCTACAAACTGGTCTGTCATCTTCCCTTTTAAACCTCTCCCGCTCAATAATGGAAATCCATCCAGATTTATATGATCCAATTGAAATTCAGTTGGAAAGAGAATTCCAAGAGAAGGAAATGGTGAGTAAGCTACTAACAATAAAGATACATTCTGCTTTCAGATTTAATTTTCTTAGTTTAATTATATTTGCATTGTTACTAATGTTTGACATGTATATAAATGCAGGAATCAAAATGAGAGAATGTTTACATTGGAAGTATGACTATACCTAGTCATGTTTCCTTCATTGAGTTAGAAATATGAACAGATTAATTTTCTTTTATTTTTGCATTTATCTCATTATTTCATATTTTCAATAAATCAAGTAATGAATCCAATTTCTTTTGGGCATCCCATTTCAATTATAAAAAAGCAGCCTAGATCATTTTAGAAGCTCTTGAATTATCAGATCATGGTTATTTTTCAAGCCTTCAAATTTCTTGTTTTTCACAATTCATAACATTGACCATACATGAAGAAATTCCAATAATTTTCTACCACTTGACAATTTTTGATTCACAAGTAATTCTAAGAATTCATTTTTACCCCTATTGTCTTCTGATGTAATTTTGGAAAGGATGTAGTTTGAAAAAAATCATTACTTAGCATTTTAGATTAAAATAAGAAGGTGATGTTGAACTTATGAAAAATTTGAGAAAATTTGGAAGAACTTGAAGATTCATGAGGTAAACTTACAATCAAAATTCTTCCAGGTCTTCATTGAATTGATTATGAAGACTCAAGATAAGAAAGTAGCTAGATCATTTCAAATCTGAAACATGTTCAAAAAAGTATTTTTGATTTCGTCTAAAATTTAAAGGATATATAATTTTGCTTATATTCATTGAAATCTTGATAAGACAATAAATTGTCGAAGGAATCATATCAGATCATTATATTTCACAACTCACTTTATAAGAAAGTTCTGATAAAATTAATTTCCAAATCAAAATTTTCGACAGTTAATTAAATTATAAAAGAATTATTTATTTTAAAGCAAAGTTAAATCATTCACTTTCTTTTTTGAATTGAATACAATAAGAAATAATCGGCTCCCCATATGACACGTCATATATCGCAATTCGCATATCGGAGATTATGAAATTAACATCTTCCAGATATATCCAATCCCCCGATATGCCCATTCCTTCCGATCTCTGATGAAATTTTCTTTCTGATATCGCAATATTTGATCGGAAGCTGCTCTTACCATTTCCCGATAAGAAACCTTTAATGCGATAAAATTCGATATTCCTTCTCGCTCATTTTCCCATAAAATGACTTCGCCAAAAATTATGATGTTCACATAAACCCGAACTTGATGTGACATTTAAATCCTCTTTATATACAGATATTGTGTATGTTCATAAATCACAAGTTTGGTTGGGGCATATGTTTAAAAGTTCTGATCTCCCGGAACCAATATAAAATTAAATCCATATAATAAAAATGTCGGGTTTGTTATTCATCGCACATCAACGCATTAACGATATTACATTTTGCACTTAAATCTTTTGATCGTTGATCCCTTATAAAAAATAAAGTTGGTCCCACCAATGAGCCAAGTTATTTATCACATTTTAATTATCGCAAGAATAATATTGGCATCTCTTATCTCATGCATAATTGTTCTCCGATCTCCTGATATAATTATTTTTCGATATCACAATCACTCCATCGCAGTTTTCTATCGCATATGCTCATATTGCAACTTTCCCATCGCAAAAAATATATCACATCGCTAAAATCAAATGAAGTTTTGTCTTAAATATCTTTTGATGCGATAAACTTCGATATTCGGCTTTCCACCATAATCTTTTAATTATTATAGAAAATGTTCAATTGCATATCGAAAAATGTAGAAGTTGCAGCTTTTAAAATTTATGCATGGCAAAGAATCTCACGATGCAAAAAATTCGACAAGGCAGTGTATCGATGATTAATTTATATTTTTAATTTTATTTTATTCTGAATTTATCTCCATAATTATCATATAAATATTCTGATCCTATTTATATAATTGTTACATTATTCGAGATTTTGAATCAATTTCAATATTTTGGGGCTGATATAAATTAAGAATGGAAGAAGAAAAAAGAACATTCATCGCTACAATTCATAAAGATGCATATCTTCATCCTCATTTCTGATAGATTCGATTTATTCCCGATTCCTTGAACATGAACCAATGCTTTATTTTAGTTAACTATTTGTTTTACTTTAGATTTAATAAATAATTATTTTGGGTCAATAAAACTTATTCATAATTTTAATTCTAATTAAAGAAAAAAGTTAACTTACATGGGAGAAAATCATCTTTCTCAGATAATATTAAATACAATACTCCAATGGTAAATTTCATGTGGCCACTTTCATTTATTTTCATTTCTTCATTTTTGTTTTAGTTTTTTTTTATCTCAAACTCTATTTTCAGGTCTTCATAAACCTTTCACACCTCTACCAAATCAGTTTTCGAATTTCATTTCCTTTTTCCCTATGAGATTCTTAAAATAAGCAGTAATGATCCTCATCAAATCAGCTAAATTGGGGAGTTTCTCAACCTTTAGTCTGTCTCTTTAAGCATTGATTTTATTAGAAAATAGTTAACATGCTTTTATGCAGGTTTTGCCTTGAAGAAGAAAAATTTGCAACAGAAAAAAACTTCTCATTCAACGTATTATTTATCATCACTATTATTCACCCTCTACATTTTGAGAGCCTCATTTCTTATAACTCTTCAAGATAAAAATTTTAATCTCAACATAGAAATGAACATGCATATGCTTATTTTCTTTTATAATCCTTTGTTGAAGAAATTTATATAAGCAATCTTGTAGGAGTTATCTTTTAAATTTTGTTTTTTTTCTTTTAGTTTTTACTTTCTTCATTTTAATTTTTTTTCATTCGTTGATTTCTTTTCTTACTTTAGTTTAGAAATTATTTTCCTTTTGCTTTCAGCTTTGATTTGATTTTGGTGATTTTTCCATAATTTATGTAAAAGGTATTTTTCTTACCTTATATTTGTTGACATACATGGGAAATATTTTACTCTATCCATTTAAGTCAATTTCATTTATCATTAAAGACATATCTTTATGGGACCATAAAGCCATCTTGCTTTAAATATTTTTCATGGAGGAACACACATCCTTTCTAAGTGATTGAGTTTAATTTTTCAAAAAAATAACTGATTTGAGTTTAATACAATAAATCCCTCCCACTCCTACACATAAAAGCCTCTAATTGATAGTTGCAAAGAAAGAATTTGGAGCAAACATTATGAAAGTACTATGTCCATTAAACATAAAATCTCTATTACCATCCCACCTCTTTCACTTAAATACATCATAAATAAAAATCTTGCAAATGCACTTATCAAAAGGGTGATTAAAAGAGGAAGCATGAGAAATACAAGTAAACTCGTCGAGGTTATGAACGCTCGTTGGCAGTGGGACTAGGCTTGCATGGAATAAAAGACAACTTCGCCAGGCTACTGTTCAGGCTAGCTGGCAGCGAAGCGATGTCAGAGACAACTACAAAATGGATATATGCTTTATCAAAAACTCCCATCTCTACCTTCTATTTTTCATATGAGGTAGTTTTAAAATAAATTTTCTCAAGTTTGGATTCATCACTTTTACTCGAGTCTGTTTTAAGTACTTATCTTTAAAAACTCACATTGCTTAATCTATTTATGTGGAACCTATGGAAATGTTTTACTGTTAGACGATTTCATGATTTCCATTATTTTTAACTTTTGGGTAAATTTAAGTTCATTATTTTTAATCATAGATAATTGGTTCTTCTCCTACATGTTTCCATTGTTGTGGTAAAACACAACCTCCCCATTTTTGACTTATGTACCTCAAATAATGGGGACCCTTTCTACAAAATTTTTTACTAAACACCTTTTAGGATTTTGATTAAATTAATTGTTTTGCAATTTTGTCATTTTTCATTTTTTTATCAGATTTCTATTTTGATTGTTTCATTGAATCTAGTTTTTCATAATATTTTCAACGATACTTATTTCGCCTCATTTGGTCAATCGGTTTGTAAATGGCACTCCTTTGAAGTTTAATCATTTCCTCGCTTGGGTTAAAAAATGTATAAAGTGTATGATATTTCAATTTTTGTAGTTAAAATAGTCATTTATTGTAAATATTAACTTTTAGTTCTTTTTTTACTATTTTCACCTTTTCCCCCCATATCCAAACTTTTCATTTCATTAGTTAACTTATCCAAGTTCTTACCCCAAAACCCACTTAAAATAAAGTCTGAAATGTTAATGATTATAGCTCTGCCCACCCATCGAACCACCACATTAAAACCTTTGGTAGGACCACTTACCTTTTCGCATATCGGCCATCGCAAAAATCTTCACCACATTCATGTGCTATCATTTCGAAATGCCAATGCGATATCATTGGGGACCCTTACCTACCTACCGCCACGTCAATCCCATCGCAGATCACATATCTCACTGTGATATTTCCAAACATTCATCGCTACCCGTCTCAAAATGCGGTTTGTGATCGTCGTTAACCTCGATCTCCGATATTGCGATAACAAGCTTTGACTGTGATTTGCGATAAGCCTTTGACTTTGCGATTTGCGACATCGCAAATCGCAAATCAAAATTCTTACTTCATGTTTCTCATATTAGCAAATATGCTCGATTGTGATTTGCTATTGGCCCCACCTCTACTTGCCACGTCACTTCCTTTTACCGCCAGTACCTCTGCTATCTTCCACTATTTCTACTCCACGTTGCTTTCATGTCTATCCAAAAGATTTGGCTATTTATTCACTCCGCTATTAATCTATTCACTCCTCTCTCTCTCTCACGTGGTGTGCATTTTATATATTTTTTGAATTTTTAATTAAAATAAATTATATTATATAATATTATAATTGATATTAATTATAATTATAATTTTAATATAATTTAAATTATAATATTAATATAATATTTTAATTAATCAATAAATAATTTTTAATTAGTTTAATTTTATTTTCATTTAATTTTTTTAAATTAATAATGTTATTATAATTAATTAATAGATAATTATAACTTAATTTAGAATTAGATTGTAACTAAATTAGATTAATAATATAATTGCAATTAATTAGTATTAATTAATTAAATATTATAATCTAATTTAGGATTAGAATTAGATTTAAAAAATCTGATTTTTAGCCCAAGAAACAGAAATTCCAGATTTCTGGCAATTTTAATATACCAACTTTAGAAGCTCACAAATGGAGTTTTACTTGGCCAAATGAGGCCCAGGATGGTTCATTAGAAAGATACAATCATAGAGAACATTTCTGAAGTTGTTTCATTTCAAGATTTTATCATTTATTGTGTCTAAAATTCAACAAAAAATCAAGCTCCGAATTTTTAAACAAAACTTATTTTTTGAGCTTTATTTTTTGCATTTTCATTTTCCACAACTTCTTCCGAGTGCAGATCCATTCTTCTATGTTCTCCTTGAACAATTAGATCTACACAAACATAAAAAGAAAGCTTATATTTCATTTTCAATTATTTATTTAATTAAGTTTTGATTGGATTTATTTTAATTTCTAGATTTGGAATTTTGATTTTATTTTTTACATTTTAATTTGGTTTTGATTTATTTTTGCAGGAAAACAGTTGAAGAGACGAGAAGAATAAGATCTCAATCAATGAGAAGGCTCCAGCAATTGAAGAATATGATTTTGAGCCAATGGAAATTAATTGAGCAGAACCACTCTTCAACAAACTTGCTTATTGAGAATTCTTTTGTAAATATTATAAATAGCAGATTATAGAATGTAAAAAGGGTTTCTCTCCTCTGCAATTTTAGAATTCTAAAAACACTTCTGTAATAGGAATTTAGAGTTGTAGGTGGGAGGAGAGGAATCTCAGATCTGGGGATTATTGAGGTTTTTATTTTACATTCTAAGTTATGTATAATGAACAAATTTTGCACTATTGTAGCTCTGGTTTTGAAGGCAAAAGTTTAGGCATTATAAAAGATTGTTAGAAACTAGAGCTAGAGAAATGGACTCAATAAATTGGTATTTATAATACTATTATTTAAAATACTGGTTTCATTTTATGATAACAAGAATGGGTCAATTTACTTCCATATTTGTGCACTTTTTTCGGTATGAACAATTTGCCTCATTTTTATATTATTATTTATCTCTACTCTTATGGTATTTACTTAGAAATATGTCTTATAAAATATATTTATTGAATAGTGATATGTTGTGAACTTTTTCTGCATATTATTGTTTAATTATTCAAGTTACTGAATAAATGATCAATATCATTTTGAGAACTTCTTCCTGAGTGTTGTTGATTGATTAATTCAGTTAAGAGGTCTCTAGATAGGATGTGTTTGGTATTCCTAATGTTATTTAATTGAACTACTTCGTTAGCTTGATATTCATTATAAGCCAGACATATTTAAATCTCAATTATTTAAAATCTCTTGCTCTAATTTGGGATAGATCTATATCTGCCAATTTGAGATAGGATTAAGATGGTTCCTTTTGCTTGCATCTTAGAATAATTTTCCATATAGATTAAATTTTACACCCCAAAAAAATCCTCTTCCCAAAGAGGAAAAACTTTAATTGTGGCTTGGTTGTGCCCAAATTAGCTTAAGGATCACTTCCTTGCCCAATCAACAAGAGAAATGATCTGATGTCTCTTTCCCATTGGTAGACAAAAGTCATATTTTAAGCCAATGGAGATCGAGAGAAGGTAATTGGACCTAGTTAAACCAGTCGGAGCCACCATTCTAAACGGAAAAGGAATTTCTTTAAGGTCTGGACCGGGTGGTCATCTCCCATGTTGTTATAGAGAATTTTGAGGCATCAACACAAGGTCATATCATCCATTTTTCATTTAGGTTCTGAGGTCATTCACTACACCTTCATCTAGGTCGGAGTCTAGGTCTCATTTATTTTGCCACCATAAGAGTCAATTTATGTCATGAAAGAAGGCAAATAGAATTTCATTTTCATCATACAAGCTAGTTACATAGGGATTTAGAAAAGATAGGTAAATAAGGGAACTAAATTTGTATTTCATCAAATAAAGTGTTTTTCTTCATTAAATTGTTAAAAAAAAAGAGAAATTTCTTCAAAAAAGTTTGTGATTTCACTAGAAGACAAAAAGTGATTGATGACGTTATAAAAGGGAAAAAAGAGACTTCTTCAACTCATTTTATCTATTGATGATAAATAGAGCTCCTCTCTTCTCAACATCATACTCCACAGCTGCCAAGGGTTGAAGAAAAAACAAGAAATTTGTACCAATTTTCTTCTACTACGCTTCTGGAAGTGTTACACTACGCTCTTGGTATGTTGCGCTACGTTTTTGGCATGCACTACAATTTTTGTGTTTGAGCTCCAAATAAGTCATCCAATCTCAAAAAAAACTGCACAAGGGTTCATAAACCTCCTAAAAATTAAGTGGAAACCATCCCTACCTCTATCAAGTCAAATTTCATCAGCAAATGAGTGCTTTCCTTCATTAGGTTACGTCGACTACGTTTTTGGTGTTTTTCATCTCTTGCTTGATTCCACTAATAAAACCACACTCTAACCATCTAAAACCTTCATACAACATCCATACATAATACCTTAACACTACCTATCTCTCATAGCCTTCCTTTCCATCAATTTAATAAAAACCCTAATTTTCACTACATTTTGGCAGAAAACTAGAAAATTCCTGTGTTTTGATCTTTTGGCCACCTCCCTCATACTCATTTCCAAACATTTCAGTTACATACTATTACCAACTCATCACCCTACCTCCTCAATTTTTGGGGGATTTTGCCCTATCTTATTTCCACCTCATTTATGCTCTTAAAACCACCCTACCACTATCCCCTATTTTCCTAAATCTTCACTTTCCCTACGCATTACATCTAGCTAGGGTTTTATCTTGTTGAAAAAAACTATGGAGGGAGAAAATAAGATTCATAAGGGAGGCCATCATTCCAATTTTGAGGCAACTGACACCCACGACATCATTTTTAGAGCTCCTTGATCATTTGTTAGGGTTTACATTGCACATAGGGACAATTTTGCTTCAAAATCAGTTTCTGAAGTAATGGAGATGATTTTTACAAAAGTGAAAGAGGTTTTTATGAATAATAGTCCAAATAAAAAATAAAAAACCTCTTTCATTTTAAACATAGGTGTTATTATTTTATATAAATTCCAAAAATATTGTTGCTCTAGGTCATTTTCTACACTTTTGAACATGTCTTCATGTCAATTGTTTAGGGATTTGGAGTAGGGGTTTGCAGTGCTTAATGACTCCATTTTGTAGAAAAAATCCTACACTTTCCATCCATACTACTTTCATCCCCAAAAGCTTCTAGGAAGTCCTCCAAAATACCTCTCAAATGGTGCGATGCTTCTGCTCAGAGTGCGCTACGCTTCTACAAATATTTAGCGATAAACGTCAAACTTGGATTCTGAGAAAATGGGATAGTATTTTGGAAACCTAAAGGATGTTTTTGTTCATAACATACCAAAGAACAAAAAACCCTCTCTGTTTTGAAAAAAAAATTATGTTTATAGAGATATTTATCCATCTTTAAGCCCTATTGTTTCAGAATTATTTTTTGAAAATCTGGAAAATGGTCATTGCAAAAGCGTCGCGCAGCGGTGCGATGCTTTTTCTCAGAGCACTTAAAATGAGAAAAATCTACATGTATGGATGCATATTCACTTGTAAATCACAAATATGATATCAGCTCAACATGTCACACTCCCATTTTGAATAAAAATGCAAAAAAAAAATCACTTTTTTCATGATTCTACCACCTTTTTCACCTCTGCGTGGTGTTTCTGGAGTGATGTTGGGAGAATAAATTTTTGAAGGCCTTATAGTGGGTATTTTCTATATTTTTAGGGTTCATTAGAAAGAAGACACATATGGCTACCTAGAATAACTTCTATATTTTCAAATGGGCACCTAAAAGTGAGTTAAAATCAGCTCCAAAGTGGCACGACGTTTCTACTGGGAGGCATGACGCTTTTGCTGGGAGGCGTGATGCTTCTGTCATTGGATTCCTTTCGACAGTTTTCAAGCCATAAAAACTCCAAATTCTAGGTTTAACTATCCCATGAGTTTTTTTTTGGTTTGAGAGTTTTTTTTTACCTCTCTTTGCGGAGGAATGATGTAACTAATCCAAGGGACATGAACTCCTAGTTATTAGCTAAATTTGAGGAAATTGTTTCTAACTTCCCTAGAAACTAGGAAATGACTCATAGGGTGCATTTATGAAGTGTTTTGGATCATATTTTGACCCAATGAGGTGGAATTTTCAATATTTTCTGTGTGTACGCAAAAATCAAGCCTTTTTAGAGGTTGGATAGTTTTTATTTGTAGTGGAGATATTGTACAAACTCTTTTCAGTGAAATCAAAGGATGTTGTAGCTATACTCCTGAGATTCCAATGGTATGATTTAGAGCATTGTTTCTTCTCTGTTAATTCATCAATTTAAATGTTATGTTACCATTTTCATCACATGCATGCTTCTATATGTTAATCTTATGAATTTATAAACAGAAATCATTTCCTTCTATGTTATGTTTTATAACATTTAAATGGATGTTCTTACTCTTCTGATGAATGAATTCATTTAGATGCTCATTCTGACGACTCCTCTTTTAAAACCCTATACAGAATGACCAATTAAGTAAGCTCCTAAGTTTACCTACCTGGCCTCATCCTTGTCTCTGCAACTTAACCTTTGAAATCATACCTAAACTCTTGACCTAGTCCCATGATTGTCATTCCTATCTAGAAAAAAAAAACTTCAAACAAAAAAAACCCTAATACATTCAGTCATCTCATTGGCTGCAAAGTGACATTGAGAGAGCCCTCTCTGGTTTTGGTAGGGCTAGCTACTTAACCTAAAGGCTGGTTTGTGGTTACCTCCTTCAGTTCCATTTTCACCCTTGGCAAACAGGGGGAGTGATAATAGGGGGGAAGGGGGTTGAGGTCTAGGCCCAACCCTGATTACTTCTAGAGGTGAGACCACGGGTGGGAGGCTAGCCCCACATCTCCGCTCTTAACCATTAACATAAAACACAACCACCGGAATGTGACCATGTCGATATTGCCAGTCGAAGCCGGAACCGTGGAGCCTTAACCACCAGGGTTAACCACCAACGGAGACCACAAATTTGTCACATGTTACCACGTCCTAGGGTTAAGTCTGATGGTTAGCCTAACCGTTGGCGCATATTTAAAAAACAAATTACTAAACAATATTTTATATGGTTAGAAATCCAGATTTTAGGCCTCATTGGGCGAATTAGAGCAACGACAATTTCGACCAATTTTCAACAAAATCGGTACTCAGTTATTTGGATGCTAAGCAGATTTGTAGGATGGAGTCAGATTTTCAGGAATTTGAGGAACAAATAGTGGAGCAACTAGGGGAAATCATAAATTCTCTATTTTTTGGCTAAATTCGATGCAGAAAGTGGATACACATGCATTTTTGGGCATTCTGGAGCTTATGGAATGTGTTTTAGAGTTGATTTAGCATTGTAAACACATGTAATCACACTTTTTATCATAATAGAAGAGGGCCAAGCCATTGGAAGCTGGACGAAGGAGAATTTGACCAGGCGGGGTGAACCCCTTTATCATATTGTGTTGTGTGGTTGTTTATGGTGATGTTCATGTATGTTAGATGTTGTTGTTCAATGTTTTAATTATGTTAATTTTCTCATGAAATTCACATTAAAACACATTAAAAACTCATCTTAAACTTGCAATTAACCTCGTCATATGCAAGCACTTTCTTTAAATTCAGAATTTGATCTTAGCACAACAAAATTAATATTCCCATTCAAATCAATTTGGTATCAGAGCGCTAGGTTTACTTGTGCAAGGAGGATTTAATTTTTTTTTCAAGTGTTTAAATCTTTACAAGGTTGAAGCTCAAGAGAGGAGATGGCAAGCTTGTGGGTGCAGTTTCTCTAGTTGGAGCAAGGAGAAGGAGGGCACAGTTGCCACAATTTCCACCACAAGATTCACCTTCAGTTGCAGTAGAAGCTTCAGTAAGCATGTATCATGAAGGAGGAATTGATAACATGTCATAAGATGAGAAGTATTTTAGGAAGGCTTTCTTTGACATGACAGAGATGGTGAAGGTCCTCTATGAAGAAAGGAATGCAAGGTTGCAGGGTGAAAGCTCCAAGCCTCCAAGAGGATAGGGTTCTCCAGGAGGAGGAGGTAATGGAAATGGTGATAAGCCACCATCTACTCCCCCATCATCCTCACCACCATCTTCACCTTCATCTTCATCCTCTTCCACTAGTACAACCCTTATACATACTCATCAACCTACCTCAAAAGGAATTGGTAAAAAACTCTTGTTAAAACTTGATATCAAATATGAGCTGCCTATGTATAATGGTGAAGTGAATGCAGAGAAGCTCGATAATTGGGTTCATCAGTTGGAGGCCTATTGCAGAATTCAAAACCTTGAAGGTGATGATACAGAGATACAACTATCTTCCATGAGACTGGAGGGTGCAACACTAGTATGGTGGGAATCCAAGACACAAGATGAGATAAATAAAAATGGTAAGATCTCACTCTCGTGGTATAATTTCAATGATGCAATTAAAAGACATTATAACCTCTAGCATATATGCAAAAATCCATCATGAATTGGGAGAACTTCAAACAAATTCAGGGTCAAAGTGTGCAAGATTACACCCAATAATTTAGAAAAAGGGCTCTTATGTTAGGTGTTGATTTTCATTCACAACATACAATTTTGAAGTATATAGGGGGTTTACAGAGTTACCTAATTCATACTATCCTTATGTTCAATAAAACTAGCTTAGATGAGGTTTATGTGCAAGCCACTCACCTTGAGGCAAGAGGAAAAAATATTCCAGAAGAGAGTAAAAAGAAGCCATTTAAGGGTGGAGAAAAAGGAAAGGGAAATAAAAATGCATCCGTTAAAAAGGAAGGAGAGAAAATGACATGAATTTTTTTTTCCAAAGAGGGTCATGATGAAGACCAATGTTGGAAGCTTCATCCAGAGATAAGGCCCAATAAATTCAATGACAAAGGAAAACAAAATACTGTTGCAACCACTCAACGGGATTTGGGATCTGACCCTGGTGATGAAACTAAAATTACAGCCATGCGTATGAAGGGAAAATAATCCATTACTAGCAATAGTTCATCAGATTGTCACACTAGTAATCCAAATGAAGAAACAAGAATTGATTTATTTCATATGAGGGTTATTTCAAAACATACAAAAATCGACACACTATTTGATAGTGGGTCTCAAGAAAACTTGATATCTAAAGAATTAGTCAAGAAACTTAATCTTGAAACCATTCCTCATCATGAACCATATCCATTGGGTTGGATATGCAAGAACACAAATTTGCAGGTTACAAGAAATTGTATTCTTCGATTCGCAATCACAACAAACTTCATTGAAAAATTTAAATTAGATGTTGTACCACTTGATATTTCATGAATTGTTTTGGGTAGTCCTTACCTCTATGATAGAAAATCTATATTATATCACCATGAAAACAAGTACTACTTGTTCAAAAATGGTGTGGAGTATATTCTGAGAGCTCATCGCAAGACACTAAATCTTTCAATAGTTAATGCAGGGAAAACGAAAAGACTAGTGAATTCAAGCAAGAATTTTGTGCTTCTTATGATTAAACCAAATAATGATGTTGATTATGAAGCATTCTAAGGTTGTGATCCAAAGTTTAAATATGATTTGATTGAATTGGTTAATCAAAATAATGAGATATTTCAGGAGCCAAAGGGGTTACCTCCCAAGAGGGGGATCCAGCATGAGATACAGTTGCAACAATATTGCTCACTTCCTAACATTGGCATGTATAGGATGTCGGTGATGGAGAGTGCTATACTAAAAAATCAAATCCAAGAGTTGTTAGACAAAGGGATCATCCGACCAATTACTTCGCCATGCGGGTCACCTATTGTGTTGGTGCCAAAGAATGATGGAACATGGCGCATGTGCGTATATTTTCGTGCATTGAACAAGATTATGGTAAAGAACCATTATAAACTTCCGAGAATAGATGATTTACTTGATCAATTGAAAGATGAAAAGTATTTTACTCAGTTGGACTTAAGGAGTGGCTACCATCAAATTAGAATTGTTGAAGGTGACATTTGGAAGACAACATTCAAAACAAAGTAAAGTTTGTTTGAATGGCTTGTTATGCCTTTTCGTTTATGTAATGCTCCTAATACCTTCATGCATGTGATGAATGATGTTTTAAGGCCATTTATTGATGCGCTTTTCATTGTCTACTTAGATGATATCTTAATTTTCAGTCTATCACTTGATGAACATGTCATGCATGTAAGAAAAGTACTTGATGTAGTAAGGAAAGAAAAGTTGTTTTTGAAGATGTCAAAATGTGAGTTTGGTAAAACTTCTTTGGTGTACTTGGGGAATATTGTTGGAGGAGGCAAGTTGAAGATATACCCCTCTAAGTTTGAGGTCATTGTGAATTGGCCAATGCCCAAGATAGTCACTAAGGTAAGCAGTATTTTGGGAGCAACCCAATATTGGAGGAATTTTATCGTTAACTTACATTTTATTGCAAATCCTTTGCATGCATTGAATAGTGTGAAAAAGGTCTTCCAGTGGGGAGGAAAGTAACAAAAAGCATTTAATGCTTTGAAAGATAATATCAATTTAGCCCCAGGGCTTGCATTACGACACTTGAGACAACCCTTTGAGATTCAAACTGATGCAAGTGACTATGCCATGGGTGCCGTCCTTATGCAACATGGTAATCCCATTTCATTTCATTCATAAATTTTCAATGGTGCAATGCTTAAATATCCTAATTATGACAAGGAACTTTATGCATTGGTTCAAAGTGTGAAAACATGGAAACACTATTTCATGGGAAAGGAAACCATCATACACACTGACCACCAACCATTGCAATACTTGCAATCGCAAACTAAGTTGCAGCAGTCAAGGAACTTTTGATGGATGGCTTTCTTAGAGAAATTCCACTTGGTCATTAGGTATAAGAAAGGTATTTACAACAAGGTTTCTGATATGCTTTCTAGGCCTATTATTAGTTCAACTACTTTACTCAAGCATAATTCAGTTTTTCATGAAAGCTATGTTGAGCAATATGCATGTGATAATGACTTAAAGATTTTTATGCAAGCTTGAGTCAAGGCAACTAAGTAGAGGAATTGGATTACCATGTACATAATAACTTTTTGTATCATTTGCGAAAGCTTTGTATTCCACAGGGGGGGAGAGTGAATGTCATAAGGGAAGCACACACCTCTCTTATTGTTGGACATTTCGGTGTAAGAAAAATAGTGTAACATCTTCAGAGATATTTTTATTGGAATTGTATGCTTGAAAGTGTGTCACATTTCATTAAAGGTTGTTCATTATGTGCATTCAGTAAGCCTAGCAATAGGAATTTAGGATTTTACACACCACTTCCTTTACCTTCACGTCCATGGGTAAGTGTTTCTATGGATTTTGTAGGAGGTATTACTTTGTCAAAAAGAGGTCATGATTATTTGTGTGTAGTTGTGGATAGATTCAACAATATTTGTATATTAATTAAATGTAAAAATAAAATCACAGATGAACAAACAACTCACTTATTCTTTCAGCATTTTTGGGTCCATTTTGGTTTTCCCACATCCATTATTAGTGATTGAGATACTCGATTTATTGGGAATTTTTGGTCATGTTTGTGGGACTTGATGGACACCAAGTTGAAGAAGAGTACAACCTTTCATCCACAAAAAAATGGTCAAACCGAGGTGGTCAATCAAATATTCATACATCTTCTTCGAGGATACTGCAGCAAGCATCCTAAGTTGTGGGATGAAAAATTGCAATACATTCATCATGCTTACAACCGTGAAAAAAACTCTTCTACACAAACATCACCATTTGAGGCATGTCTTGGATACTTATATAGATCTCCATTGGATTTAATGTTTTGGAAGGATGTTGCTATCGATGGCCACAATGACATATACAAAGCCAGGAAGTTCATAGAACAAATCCAATTGATACATCAAACAATTCAAGATCAGCTTGAAAAGAGCCAAGGCAAGTACAAAGAAAGGCATGACAAGCATCGTGTAGATCACAAGTTCCAAGTTGGTGACAAAGTTTGGCTTGACATTAGCAAAGAGAGGCTTCAAGGGGAAGGTAAAAAACTGAAACCAGTCTCTTATGGTCCTTTCAGAATTTTGGAAAAGATTGGTGAAAAAGCCTTCAAGTTAGGTTTTCCTTCATACATGCAAATTTACTCTGTTGTTAATGTTGAGAACTTGAGGTTGTATGAGCCTCCATTGATTGAAGATAAAGGAGAACATGTTCAGATTCCTTCTATTGAATGATTTTCTCCTGAATACCTTGATGAGCTTCAGCAAAACACCATAGTTGACAGAAAAATAAGGACATCAAAAAGAGGGAGTGTCGACTACCTTCGTGTGGGGCTTAAAGGCCAAAATCCTTCTAATAAAAAATGGATCGAGATTGGAAAGGTGAGTGAAATGTACCCTCATTTGTTGAACAACTAAAAGTGATGTTTTTTGGGTCCAGAAGCTTCCAGTGGGGAGGAGCGATCAAGTGCTCAAAATTATGCTAAAAAATCATTCTCAAATTTGTGTGGAACTTGAACGTCACATAGATATTGTCATTCTGAATCCGACACAACTCGTTTCATGGAAAACCGACACTGTATGCTCTTAGAAACGTGTTCTTTCAACTTTGTCAAACATGCAAATTTTTGGAAAAAAAAATTACGGGGACAACCCAGTCAGCGGTCCGTACTGTTGATTGGACATGCACAGTGGCAGATTGACTTGGTAAAAGGGTTTTCTCTATTGAATGGGGTGATTCCAAGTGGAATGTTGTCATTAGTTTGTTAGTGGTCTAATTTTATTGGTTGGGCATGTGGCCAACCACATGCGGCCACGTGGACCAACCAGAGGCTTGTAGAAATTATACAATATGCATGTATATCTTGGATTCACCCAATCTAAAAATATGCTAAAGTTAAATATTGAATCGCTTCTACAAATCTTTGCGAAATTAAAAACATAATCGCCAATTACAATATCATGAATAAATATCAATCACACACAACACAAATAATTTCTCGGGAAAGCTTACAACTAAAAAATCCACTATCTTCTATTGCATATTATATCATGAAAAATTACATACAAAAATCCAATCACAAGAGCTCTCAGTACATTAGCTAATTGTCTCACACAGTCATACAAAAATTGACAAATCACTTGCTCAATTTACTGTCTCCAGACAACCTGCCTCCATTGTGCAATCCCTGATGAAAGCAATCCATCAAATGATGCCTTCTTGCCTGCCTTGACTACGCAATCCTCATGGGCACATCCAATGTGTGTGTGCTTGCTTGTGTGCAAGCGGATATTGTCACAACTGATAGTTTACTTCCATTTCACCTAGAACTCAATTGGGTCTCCACTGGATCTGAAAAACATGCAGTTAATAATAGTAAATATTCAGTTGCATGTGATACCACTGACTGTGAATTAATTAATAATTAATTCACTTGATCTCTCACTAGTGTATCTTCAGTTACAACTAGCACAACTGAGTTTAACTCACTTAACTGAGTTAAACTACTTACAACTTGCACAACTCATGCACCACTACACTTCCAACTCTGTTACAACTTGAATCACTCAGTTACAACTAAAGTCAACTTGCATGTCCAACCAACGAACCACTTAACTTGAAATTCACTTAGATAACTCATTTTCCACTTCAGTTAACTATTTCCAAGTCCACATTGAGAATAGATTATAGTTTAATGTCCATCTAAATTAATGGATAATAAAGATAGACATGAATCTATAAATATACATGCATTCTATAAATAGACATGCACCATACATCTATAAATAGACATACACCTAAAAATAGCCTGAGGCCCCACCTAGTGTAGGTGATAATTTTCACTATGATCAAATTTCTTGTTGAATCTCAACGCTCCCTCTCAACAAGAAAGGGATTATCCTTCACCTCGATCATGTCTCTATGGTATTCCAATTTTCTCCTAGTGAGCGCCTTCATCAGAATATCTACATCCTGATCTTCCATGGGAATGTACTAAAGCAACATAATTCTCCTCTGCACACAATCTCTGAGATGATGGTACCAGATATCTATATGCTTGGATCTATCATGAAACACAAGATTAATCGAGAGTTTAATGCAACTCCGATTATCACAATGAATTACTGTCGGATTGATATGAGAACCAAACAAAACAACCAAGATCTTTCTCATCCAGATAGCCTCACATGCAGATTGACTCGCTGCCATGTATTCTGCTTCCACTGAACTGAGTGCCATGGATCTCTGCTTCCTGTTGTACCAAGAAAAAACTATAGATCCAATGCTAAAGATCCTGCATGATGTGCTCTTTCTATCCGTTGGACTTCCAACTGAATCTGCATCCATGAATCCATGCAACTTCACTCCATCTGTCTGTCTGTACCATAAACCATACTCTTATGTGCCCCTCAAGTATCTCAGCACATGCTTCCCTGCCTTCCAAAATATCTTGGTAGGCTTAACCATATCTTGACTCGGATCGTTAACCACATAGAAAATTTCTGGTCTCGTCCTCACTAGATAGATTAGCGAACCCACTAATTGTCGATAGACAATAGCATCCACTACCTCTCCAGAAGTAGCATCCTCTTTCCTCCAGTTTCCTGGAAGAGGAGTATCCATGGTTTTTCATCCCTCCATGTGAAACTTACCCAGTATCTCCTTTGCATACTTGCCTTGAGACACAAAAATTTCACCATCTCGCTGCCATATTTCCAATCCAAGGAAATAATGAAGGAGGCCCATATCCTTCATTTCGAACTCCCTTGTAAGATCCTCCCTGCACGAGTGTATCATATGCTCATCACCAGTCAATATTAAATCATCAACATAAAGAAAAATTATTAAATCTTGCCCTCCACCACAATTTGGTACAGGTTTTCATCTACTTCACTTTTGGTGAAGCCCAGTTCGGTGAAATAGTTGTCTATCCGAGTGTACCAAGCACAGGGTGCTTGCTTCAGCCCATACAACGCTCTTTTGACTTGGAACACATGCGAATCACTATTGAAGATCTCGAAAGCTTCAGGCTGCTCTATGTACACCTCTTCCTCAATGATCCCATTGAGAAACGGAGTTTTCACATCCATCTAATGAATCCACCAGCCATCTGCGCTAAGAGTGCAATGATGGTCCTTATGGAAGAGTACCTTGCGACAGGTAAAAAGGTCTCATCATAATCTATCCACTCGATCTGTGAGAATCCCCGGGCCACAAATCTAGCCTTGTATTTCTCCACACTCCCATTAGCAGCTTGCTTTACCTTGTAGATCCATCTTGAACCTACCACTAATTTATCAACGAGTCTTGGAACAATTTCCCAAGCATTGTTTCTGACAATGGAGTCATACTCCTCCACCATTGCATCAACCCAAGTAGGTTGATGCACTGCTTCCTGAAAGGAAGATGGTTCAATCACAATAAATTTTCTGATGAGAGCCATGTATCTAGTAAATCGATCAGGAGACTGTCTCTATCTACACTGTGAAGTAGGGGCTCCTACATTCTCTGCAGCATCAAGTCTCAGCCTATCAGCTTCCGTGGTGCGCTTTCTTCCATTTCTGATGGATGGCTCTGCATGAGTGGCTTCCTCCACTCCATGAACCTCCTCCTATGGCTGGTCAACATATATACGCTCATATTTGGGAACGAGAAGTTCCTCCTCCGCATGCAAGTCCAGCTCCCTCTCAAGTGAAAACCGCATGTATTTCCCCTCATCAAATTTTATATCCCGTTGCACAACAATCATTCTGTTTTTTGGAAAATATATACGATAATTATGGGGTGTTTCTGTGTACCCCACAAAAATCCCAACTTTAGCAGTCAGTTCCAGCTTCTTCCTAGTGTCCTTGGTCACATGCACATAAACAGATGAGCCAAAAATCTTAAAGTATGAAACATCTAGTTTCTTACCAATGAAAGATTCTCCAGGTGTACTCATGCCAAGTACTCTACGATGACAACGGTTTTTCACATAAACCGAAGTGTTGCATGCTTCCGCCCACAAATGCATTGGTAGGCCCTAATCATGCAACATCACTCATGCTGCACCCACGATCGTGTTGTTCTTCCTCTGCGCGACCCCATCATGTCGTGGGTTATGAGTCATTATGAGTTCTCTTCAAATTCCTTCTTTTCTGCAGAAGTTCATGAATTCGTTAGAGATGTATTCTCCACCATTATCGCTCCTAATAGCCTTCACTTGTTTCCACGACTCTTTCTCCACCAATGCCTTCAACTCACAGAACTTAAAAAATGTTTGATCTTTCTTCTGCATGAAGAAGATCCAACATTTACGAGAAAATTCATCAACAAAGATTACATAGTACTTATGTTTTGTTGTTTAAGTAACTGATAATGGTCCACACACGTCTGTGTGAACTCTCTCAAGCATCCCTGAAGCATGGTTCTCCTTCTCATGAAAGGTGGACTTTACATACTTCCCCATGGTGCAACTCTTTCACTGATCTAACTGAGAAAGTGTTCCAATTGGAAGTCCAGTAGATATTTTTTGCATAAATTTCAGGCTCCATGATGAAGATGGCCCAATCGCTTGTGGCATAATTCGCCCTCATCCCTCGTCACCATTTTCTCTCCCTTGCCCACCATAACAGTGCAGCCATCTACCTCCAGCTTGTAGATGTTCTTAACTCAAATTCCTATCCTCTTGGCTTGACCCGTTGTTTTATGTCATAGGAAATCTTTTCCATCACCAAAAACAATGTCATAGCCTGTGTCCTCCAACATTGCGACTGAGACCAAAATTTTCTTCAGACCTGGTACATGCATCACATATTTTAATTGAAATGGTTTACCTCACTCCCTCCGAAAGGTAATGGTACCAATCCCAGTATCACTGTATCGTCCGTCGTCGCCCATCTCAATATGCATATGGAGATATTTCTCCTCCAAGTCACTGAAAAGTTTCATATCTCCCGTCATGTGAAAGGAAGTGCCACTATCCAAAGACCACATCGATCCTAATGCACTTGACACCATGCATGCAATCAAGGAGAAGCCAAGATCAAATTTTGAGGCAAGTGCCGCACCAACTGCAACTCCAAAAACCTTCTTGTTCTTCTTCTTTTGTGGACAGTTAGTAGAAAAATTCCCATGTTCGTGACAGTGAAAACACTTCACCTTGGACATGTCCCGCTTCTTTCCTTTAGAGTTGGATTTAGAATGGAATTTCTTCCCCTTCCCTTCTTTGCCTTGGCATCCAAATCACAATCTTCTTCATCATCATGCTTTGATGAAGATCCATATCTGGTGTTCTACTTGAACTCCTCCTGCACCAGATCCGACCAAAATCATTCCTAATCCTGAAAATTTTCCCATCCGTTGACAAAGTCTTCATAACTGTGCCAACCCTTAGGAAGTCCTAGGAGAGCCAAACTCACCAAATCATCATCAGCGACTGTTATTCCCACAGTCCCTAGTTCATCCCGACATTGGAAAAACTTTGTGAGATACTTTGGAATGGTGTTTCCCTTTTCCATCTTCATCTTCCTGAGTTTATCTTTGAGCACCAATTTTCTATGGTCGCTGATGTTTTGGAATAGATCCATCAAAGCCTTACACATAACATATGGTGTGGCTTTCCCATGGAGGCTTGAGACAATGTGGTCTCGTACTCCCTCCAAGAGGATCCTCCTCGCCTTTTCCACTTTCTTTTGCCATGCCTCAAGATTGGCAGCATCTACAACATCTGGCTTAGGAACATCTTTTTAAATGAATTCCTTCAAGCCATTGTCTTTGAGCACCGCCTCCATCCTGTCATTCCAAGCAATATAGTTCGAGTTTCTCTCGAGTGCATACTCTAACCTCAAGCCATTGAAATCCATTTTGATCTTGAATCAGATGTAGCACCAAGAAATTCTTTCTGCAAATTCGAATTATATCCACCAACAAACTCAGCTCCTGCTTCACTTCAACAATTTCCTGTGCTTCGATACCATGTATAAATTATATAATATGCACGTATATCTTGGATTCACCCGATATAACAATATTATAAAGTTAAATACTGGATCACTTCTACAAATATTTGCGGAATTAAAAGCACAATCTCCAATTACAATATCTTGAAGAAAGATCAATCACACACAACACAAATAATTTCCTGGGGAAAGCTTATAGCTAAAAAACCCACTATATTCTATTTTATATTATATCATGGATCATGAAACAATTACATACAAAACTCCAATCACATGAGCTCTCAGTAAATCAGCTAATTGTCTAACACTGTCATACAAAAATTGGCAAATCACTTACTCAATTTACTGTCTCCAGACAGCCTGCCTCCACTGCGCAATCCCTGTTGAAAGAAATCCCTGAAATGATTCCTTCTTGCCTACCTTGACTGTGAAATCCTCGTGGGCACATCCAATTTGTGTGTGCTTGCTTGTGTGAAAGCGGATATGTCACAACTGATATTTTACTTTCCTTTCACCTAGAACACAACTTGGTCTCCACTGGATTTGACATGCATGCAGTTAATAATAGTAAATATTTAGTTGCATGTGAGACCACTCATTGTGAATTAATTAATAATTAATTCACTTGATCTCTCACTAGTGTATCTTCAGTTACAACTAGCACAACTGAGTTTAACTCACTTAACTGAGTTAAACTACTTACAACTTGCACAACTCATGCACCACTACACTTCCAACTCTGTTACAACTCGAATCACTCAGTTATAACTAAAGTCAACTTGCATGTCCCACCAACCAACCACTTAACTTGAAATTCACTTAGATAACTCATTTTCCACTTTAGTTAACTATTTCCAAGTCCACATTGAGAATATATTATAGTTTAATGTCAGTCTAAATTAATGGATAATAAAGATAGACATGAATCTATAAATAGACATGCACCATACATCTATAAATAGAAATACACCTAAAAATAGCCTGAGGCCCCACCTAGTGTAGGTGCTTAATTTTCACTAGGATAAAATTTCTTGTTGAATCTCAGCAAGGCCGACACGTGGCAGCACAAGAGGCCACAAAATATTTGGTCAAGTCTGAATGGAGAAATCAGGGGTTGAACCCATGACCAACTAACACCAAGCGCCAAGACAAATCGTCGTGCTATCGCATATGTTTCTTAACTATCAATGAAATTTACATGGTTTTGTATTAATTTAGTTTCCGCATTGGGGGAAGGGGGTTGGGGTCTAGCCCCAGCCCTGGTCACAGTCGGAGGTGGGGCCATAGGCAGTAGGCTAGCCCCACACCCCCGCTCGTAACCGTTAACATAAAACGTAACTACTGGAATGTGACCACGTCAAGACCACAAGTTGGAGTCAGAACCACGGAGCCCTAACCACCAGGGTTAACTACCAACAGAGAGCATGACTCCGCCGCATGTGCCCACGTCCTGCAGTTAAGTATAGCGGTTAGCTTAACCATCGACAGATATTTTAAAAAAAAAATATTGAACCATATTGTATATGGTTCGAAATTTGAATTTTAGGCCTCAATGGGAAAATTAGCGCGACGACAATTTCACCTGATTTTCTGCAAAATCGGCACTCGGTTAGCTGGATTCCGGGTAGATTTGTAGGATGGTGCCGGATTTTGAGGAATTTATGGAACAAATAGTGGAGAAACTAGGGGAAGTCATACATTCTCCATTTTTTGGCCAAATTAGACGTAGAAAGAGGATACACAATCATTTTTGGCATTCTGGAGATGATGGAACAAGTTTCATAGTTTTTTGAGCATTCTAAACACATGTAATCACACTTTTGAGCATAATAGAAGAGGGCCAAGCCATTGGAAGCTGGACTAAGGAGACGTAGCCCAGGAGGGGAGAATTCCTTCATCATATTGTGTTGTGTGAATGTTTATGGTGATGTTCATGTATGTTAGATGTTGCTATTCAGTGTTTTATTTATGTTAATTTTCTCATGAAATTCACATAAAAACACATAAAAAAATCATCTTAATCTTGCAATTAACCTCATCATCTTCAAGCACTTTCTTTAAGTTATGAATTGGATATTAACACAAAAAATCTAATATTCCCATTCAAATAAATTAGTATGTGATTCTTACAAGGTTGAATCTCAAAAGAGAAGAAGGAAAGCTTGTGGTTGCAAGTCCTCAAATTAGGTCAAGGACAAGGAGAGCAAGTTTGCCACAATCTCCAACAAAAATTATACCTCAAATTGCAGTTGAAGCTTTAGCAAGTATATCACATGAAGGAGAGCCTGAAAATATGTAAGAGGATGAAATGTCCTTCAGAAAATCATTCTTTGATATGACAAGAATGGTAAAAGTCCTCTACGAGGAGATAATCATAAGGATGCAAGGTGAGAGCTCTAATCCTCCAAAGGGAGATAAGTCTTCTAAAGAATATGGAGGATATGGAGACAAGAATCCAAAAGGTAATGGGAATGGTGACAAACCACCTTTGACACCACCATCCTCGTCACCATCTTCACCATAATCTTCTTCTACAACAATCCCTTCACAAACACCTCCGCAATCTCCAAAATGTCATGGTAAAACTTCATTTTTAAAGCTTAGCATTAAGTGTGATTTTTCTATGTATGATGGAAAGGTAAATGCTGAAATATTAGAAAATTATTTACATCAGCTTGAAGTGTATTGTGGGATACAAATAATCAAGGATGATGACACCAAGTTTCAACTTGCTTCATTGAGATTCGAGAGTGCAACACTTATTTGGTGGGAAGCCAAAACTCAAGAGGACATGAAAAACATGGTAAGGTCTTAACCTCTTGGAATGATTTTTTTGTTGCCTTGAGAAGAAAATTTTATCCATTAGCATACATGCAAAAGTATATAATGGATTGGAAAAACTTTATGCCAGGTAAAGGAGAAAGTGTGCAAAGATATACTCAATAATTTAGGAGAAGAGCACCAATTTTGGGTGTAGATTTGACATCTCAAGAAATTTTTTTGAAATAAATTAGAGGTTTTCATAGTTACCTAAGACATACTATTATAATGTTTAATCCTTAAAATTTAGATGAATTTTGTGTACATGCCACATATCTAGAGGCAAGAGGGAAACATGTTTCAGATGAGACAAGTGAGAATACCTTTGAGTCTGGAGAGAAAGGAAAGGGTAAGTTCAAGGGTAAAGGAAAGGAGAATGCTTCCATCAATATGGAGAAATAAAAACTCACATGAAAAGTATATTTTTCCAAATATGGCCATGATGAATATCATTGTTGGAAACTTCATCCAGAGATGAGACCCGACAAGCTTAAAAACAAGAAGGAGAAAACAACTGCAACAATAACACATGATTTGGGTTCTGATTCCGGAGATGAAAGAAAGATCACAACAATGGGTTTGAAATGTAAGGACATTGCAAGTGCTAATTCTTAAGATTGTCTCAATAGTACTCAAGACGAAGAAATGAGAATAGAGATTTTCCATGTTAGATTTATTTCAAAGCATACCAATATTGACACCCTATTTGATAGTGGTTCACAAGAAAATCTTATTTTTGAAGACTTAGTGAAGGAGATGAATTTAGAGATTATTCCTCATCCAAGACCTTATCCTTTAGGTTGGATATGTAATAATGTAAATTTTCAGGTGACGAGGAAGTGCATATTTACATTTTCAATCACTACAAACTTTCTTGATGAAGTTTAACTTAATGTTGCTCCACTCGATATTTTTGTTATTGTTTTGGGAAGCCCATATCTTTATGATAAGAAATAAATCTGTCATCGCCATGAGAATAAATATCACTTGTTCAAGAATGGGATTGAGTACATATTTAGAGTACATAGTAAGAATATGAATTTGTCTCTTATGTCTGCTGGACAAATAAAGAGAATTTTGAATGCTAGTCAAAATTTTGCTTTGTTAATGTTCAAGCATGAAGATGTTGTGAATGAGACCTTTCAAGGAGATGCTTCAAATGTGAAATATAATTTCATTGAGGCTGATAATAGTTGTGATAATATGTTTCATAAGTCTACCATGTTTCCTTCTAAATAGGTAAACAAGATGCAGTAAAATTACAACAGGATGCATCATTGTTGAACAGTGATGTGAACAAGATGCCAGTGCAAGAGAGTGCAAAGGTCAAAGAGAAAGTGCCAAAGAAATTTGACAAAGAGTGCATTGGGTTCAAAATTTATTATTGTGGGTTTCATAAATTTTTTTCTTTGAAATTGGATGTTGCATGGCGATGGCAATCACATTTTGTCATGAGTCGAGCCAAGCACAAGGCGAGACATGTTAAACATCGTTATATGGACATTGTTCAAGGTGAGAAGAATTTTAATATGTTTAAGCTTTATTTTTTTGACGATGGAGGAGGGAATGTGTTTTTTCCTTCAAGGACAGGTTACTTTTATGCAAATTCTTGGAAATTTCAGCAATATGGTATCTACAACAGCAAGTCAAGATCACCAAAGTTAGGGAAAATGATCAGTTTTCAAGAAAAGCTCAAAATGTCGCATTCAATCAATTTTCAATGGATAAAGAATGGAAGGGTGAGGGAGTTGAGACCTCATCTATTTATTGATATATAACGATATTTTTGAGGTCCAAAAGCTTACAATGGGTAGGAATGATCCAGTGGATCAATTATATGCTCAAAATTCAAATTTCTCAGAATGGAATGAAACCTATGCACTTGTGTAGATCTCATCGTTCTGAATCAGACGCAACTCGTTTCGCAAAAAAACTGACTCTGCATGCTCCTGCAATTGTGTTCTGTCTTTTTTTGGAAACAAATATTTTTTTTTGGGGGATGTACAGGGTTAACCATTAAACACTCTGTACTGCTGATTGGACCTTGATTGCGCATGGTTGACTGGACCTCTTTGGCTAATCACAGTGCTTCACTTGTCATGATATGGTCGATTTGATTTGGAGCATTCTCATTGGTATATGGTTATACCAACCAGAGAATGCCACGTGGGCCAACCAAAGGTCGCCACGTGGCGCCCTAGTGATCGACTAAAATTTTGGTTGTGGGAAAAAAACACTCTGGAAGATTCGATACAACACCTATGAGTAGCAAGACCGACGCCTTACCAATGCACCATGCAAGTGTGACTTAACCTTATAGTTTCAAACTTTAATTTAAAGGTTGTGATAGGCATGTTTTGTGATGCCCTGGGGCTAGACCCAACCTTGGTCACTGTGCTCATGGGAAACAAGAGACGGGACTAGGGGCCAAGGATTAGCCTCCCCCACCCCCTTGTTTATAGTAAAATATTTAGTTTATAAACCACATTATGAAAATTAAATATCCCACAATTTGTGCCGGTAGTTGTAGAAAACGTCACTCAGTTAGCGCTTTTGGGGGAAAAATTGTAGGGCAGTTTGCAGGCAAGTTGAAATTGTACGGCGAATTGTTGGAAAACTTGTGAAGATCATAATTTCTTTAGTTTTTATCCTTTTTGGGAGCAAAAAGAGGCTAGACAGGGGTTTTTGATTTCTTTGAAGCCATTGGAGCTATCAATACAACCATTTGAGCACTGTAAATGCATGTAAAAACCATTTTGTAAGCGTAATGAAAGAGGCCAAACCATTGGGAGTTGGACTAGGAGAAGTAGTCCAGGAGGGGTGAACTCCTTCATCAATTCTGTTGTGTGTTTACTATTATGGTGATATTGTCTTATGTGTAATAATTTGACAAAAGAGGCTTAAAAACCTAATTTGAACACTTGCAAAATTCACGTAATATTCAGGCAACTTCACATACAGATCAATAATAAAGACACATCACTACTCAAGGGTTATTTGAACAAATAAGGAAATGGGAGAAATTGGCTAAATGTTGAACCTCCACCCAAAGAAGCCTTTCCCATGCCTAATAAAGGTAACAAAAATGAGGAATACCAAATGTTGAACATAGAGGAGATCCAACACAAAGGAAGTTGAGTAGACTATATGGGTGTGAATTTGGATTTTCCATTTAATAATTAAAATATGATGTAAAAAGAGAAAAAAATGTGAGTATGGTTGATGTTAGAAAAAGAGGTAACATTGGATGTGAAATTATTTCCCTTAAAACATTTCTCTATTGTGTTGAGCAAGAACGTTTAGAAACTTGACAAATCAACAAAGTATACAATTACACAAAGAGCATATGATATATAGTGTGGATGACAAAGGATATTAAATTATGTAAAGCCATGACCTACTTCACTAAGTGAAATTAATCCACCTCATCAAGAATTAAAAAAGAAACAAGAAAATGGGGCAACTTAAATGTGACCCAAATATTAATTTGTTAAAAAAAATGAATAGATCAAAGTATTGACTTGTTTAGTAAAGGATCAATGTAAGTGGTAACATTTTCTCAACGAAAGAAGGAGAAATGACAAATTGAGGATGTTGATCGAGCAAATAAGTTTCCCACTAAGTGAGGATGCCTACCCTAAGTTGGAGGAAAAGTGAAAAAACCTCAACTTAGAAAAACAAGAAAACATGCAAGGGAGATAAGTGAGAAACAAAACGAAAGACAAATTTGAAAAATGTAGATAAGTAAAAATATTTATCAAGTAAAGGAAAGCTCACTTTCTCAAGTAAACAAAAAGGATTGAATGCCAAGCAAGGGACATCCCAACTAGATCCACCAAGGAAATGAACAAGGAGGTTAAAAGTAGATATGTAATAGTGGGGCCCATTGTAAGAAAATTAACATATCTCATATTAAAAAAGGGTGACCTAAGCTAGAATCCCAACCCCAATCAAAGAATGTTATAGGTATACTTTGAAAGCTACAACCATTACCACTCTTTTAAGTGGTGACATGAATTAAACCACCTCCATGTAACTTAATCAATGCACACATGATACAAATTAAACCACCTCCATGTAACTTAATCAATGCATGCATGCTACATGTTTTGTTCTTTAATGAAGAAATTGAATTATCAAAGCCATAGAATATTTTAGGGGTTGAATTTCAAAGATGGGTTAATTCTCCATGCATTTTCCAATAAAAAATAATTTACCAATTTCCATTTTTTCTAAAAAAATGATTTGCCTAAATTTTAAGGATGAAATTATTTTACCTTAAAAATCATAAAAATTTATTAGAAATTAAAATATTTTTACAAAAATATCACAAAACATTTTACAATTTATACATTAAAATTTGTAAAATTCTCCAAATTTTTTTTCTCTCTCTCTCTCTCTCTATATATATATATTTGTTATTTTTCTTCAAATATTGCCTTTCACATTTACCATCATCAAATGTTCCGCTACCACACATTTTATGGGTATGGTAACGTTAAGTCTAGTGTTTTCTTCATCGTATAAATTAAAAATCACTATGTTAACCTTTTTTTTGTTATTTGTCTGAAACATTTTATTTGGTTATATTAGGATTATTTTATACTTATATATTTGTCTTAATGATTTTTTTTATTAATATTATGACCATGAACTTTTCTTCTTACAAAGAAAATATAATTTTATTGCACGAATAAAAAAATTACATTTTGCATATGCTTAAAGCATTCGAGAAGAACAAGACCATAGTTTTGTAAGAAAAATAAATTGCGTTTACGACCAAAAAATAAAATACAACAACTAAGAACTTAAAAATTATAAAAATCACTTAACTTATCCTTCTTTCTTTGCACTTCTACCAACCCTATATATATATATATATATATATATATATATATATATATATAACTGTTATTTTTCTTCAAATATTGTCTTTCACATTTACCATCATCAAATTTTCCGCTACCACACATTTTATGGGTATGGTAACATTGAGTCTAGTGTTTTCTTCATCGTATAAATTAAAAATCATTATGTTAACCTTTTTTCTTTTTTTTTGTCTGAAACATTTTATTTGGTTATATTAAGATTATTGTATACTTATATATTTGTCATAAAGATTTTTTTATAATATTATGACCATGAATTTTTCTTCTTACAAAGAAAATGTAATTTTATTACACGAATAAAAAAATTACATTTTTCATATGATTAAAGCATTTGAGAAGAGAAAGACCATAGCCTTGTAAGAAAAATAAATTGTATTTAGGACCAAAAAATAAAATACAACAACTAAGAAATTAAAAGTTATAAAAAACACTTAACTTATCCTTCTTTCTTTGCACTTCTGCCAACCCCATGATCATGTATCTATGGGTATTGCTGCAAAATATGTCACATTCACCACAAGGGGATGTTCTTTATCAAAATTAGAATTTCTGACACATATTATTTTTTCTCCTACTATCCCATCATCTTTAAGTGTCCACGTTCCTTATGCACTAGGATCATGAGGTTTCTTTGTATCTTGCGATTTTTTGCATATATGTTGTGAATTTGAAAATGGATTATGGATGTTCATATCATCTTTAGAGGGGGGGACTTCCTTGATATTATCTTCCTCATCCTCTAAGAAAATGGGTTCATATGGCTACCAAATTTTAGATTTACGAACCTACTCCTTTTTCTTTTTTGGAAGATTTTTTTACGTGTGAGCACGAATCCTAAATATTCCCTATTTGAAAAAACAAATGATATATAAAGGTTTTGTTTTCGTAACCTAAAGTATGGATTCATTGGAAAGATATATGATTCAACAAAATACAATCTGGTAGATCGTTACTTAGATCTATTTCCACACATAAATGAGAAAATGTAAATGATCCTTATTGTAATTATTCCATCTTTATGAACTTTCCCAGAGTATTCTCAATGTCCTCAATGACCTTTTGATTCTAGAAAGGAAGAGGGAGATGTGGTAGCCTAACCCAAAAAAAAAAAAAATTACAACCATGTTAGAGGGGTCAAACTATGAAAACCATGGAATGAGCAAGAGTCCCACTCTTCCCCAAAACTAAGGCCCATCTTCCATACATTTTTCATAATATTCTTGGGAATCAAACTTCACAATGAAAAATTCCTTGGAACATAAATAAATATCACATTTTTTTGTCTTGGTTATAAAGATCCAGTAATGCAATGTTTTTTACTTTGGTAAAAATCCATTGAATCTATAGATGACAACCCTAGCTTATAGAAATGTGAAGTGATTCTTTGTCGTTGCATTGTTTATTTCCAAAGCAAGAATTTCCTCCATATTCTCTACAATGTATGATCTTAGAAGAGGTTGAAATTGGATTGTTGATATGGGATCTTTACCTCACATAGTTTCCTTATATGAGGCTAAATTATAAGGCTCTTTGGAACCCATCTCTCTCCCATGCAATCTCAAGGCTAAAAACATAAATGAATTCCTTGAGATGTTGTATGCACTCAACTGGCAAGAGTCCAACACTCGTTTTCCTTCATAAATAAGAAGTTGAAATACTACATGAATTACAAGACGTTATTCCAAGATTTGTTTTAAATCCTTCACCTTGGCTTCCACATGAACCCAGAACAATATAGATTGTCCACTCAAGGTTTTAACAAAAATTTGAAACCCTTGCATGGATTTTTGATTTTTTGTTGTTGTTCATCACCCGTATGGAAGGGGGATTTGGAGGGATTTTCTGAAAATCTACTTCTTTATGAGTAGATATTAATATACTATGGAGTTGTGACTCTACAAGAAAAAAAAAATCTCATTGATCTGCACATATGAACCTGAATATCAAAAGAGAGGAAGATGGGCCCTCAAAAACCCAACCAAAGACTCAAAATAAAAGAGAGGTATACCATTCCATAAAAACCCTAAAAATCACCTAGATCCAACCATATATTGTAATGGGACTCCTACACAAAAAGGATCGGTTGCCCTCCTCACCTCCAATAGGAAACAAACTAAGAAAATGATAGGTTGAAGGGGGAAGATCCCATAACTATGTATAACTCAGACCATCTCAACAAAGCCCTTCAAAGAGAAATAATTTTTTCGCACAACCAAATGTTGACCCAAAAAGGTGAAGGGTGTAATTTTCCCAATTTTTTGATTTCCTTGTGGTGAGATTAGGAGTAATTTCCAGAGTTTATGCCAGCTAGTTCATAGGAGCATAATTACATTATCGGTGGGTCTGGAGGGTTTTCAAGAGTTTTATGGGGGCTGAATGGGATCACTTGCTATTTTTCATCATCAAGATCAGTTCCGTGCAATTTGATCTTCATTCCACTGCATATTGACGATTTCCATAAAAAAAGTTATTAACGGACATATTTTAATTAATTATGCTTAAGGTATTGTTTCATGTTGATTACTTAGAGAAACACCTTAGTATAATAGCTCATTGGAATCGGGAAAAAAATATCTACAAGATCGAATGATGAAAGGGGGTTTTGGGAGGTCAGTTGATCATGGTGGAAATTTAAGCATTTTCTGGATATAAAATTTATTTTAATTAGTAATAAAAAGTAAGTTATTAAAGAAAAGGAGAGAACATGTTTTTATCTAAGGGATGAATAAAAGGGGCAAAATTTAACTTGTAAAATAGGAGTAAAATGTAGTAAGTGGCTTATTAATAAAATAATAAAAGGATATTTCATGAAGATTGGAGAATTTCCGGCAAAATCTTATCAAAAGGGAGAGAAGGTAATTTGTCATTCATTCTGATTTATGCTTATTTCTTGTTGTCATTGATCAGGAGCTCAGGCGAGTTTCTCTTGAGGGTTCTAGGTGAGCCTCTCACACTAGTTTCGGTGGACATCATTTCCACCATATCTGGTACTCACCAATTTCGGTGGACATCATTGCACTCTAGTTGGCATTGCGGGAAAATCTCACAGGTTTTCCATTTGTGCAACAATTGCAGGTTATTTGGGAGACATGTCTTCATTAGTACAAATTGGTTATTATTGTTGGATTTGGAGATTGGATAATTTTTTAAGACATTTTTCGAAGTTGATGGTTATTGGTTGAGGTTGAGTTAATTGGAGGGCCGAATTTATATTTTATAGAGGTTGAATTTATCTACTGGGGCAAGTTTATTTGTTGGCCCATGTTTATTAGCTGAAGCCTAGTATATTTGTTGGGGTAAAAATTATTTTTTGGGGTCGAGATTATTTCCTAGAGATGTTTATTTGCTGGGGCCGAGATTATTTTCTAGATATATTTATTTGTTGGGACTAATATTATTTTATAGAGATATTTATTTTTTTGGGTCGAGATTATTTGTCGAAGATCTTATTTGATGGGGTTGAGATTATTTGTTGAAGATCTTATTTGATGGGGTCGAGATTATTTGTTGAAGCTGAGCTTATTTGTTGAGGCAAACTTCATCATTATATGAAGGTTGATTTGTTGACTATAGGAGGGTCAAATTGATTGAGTTATTTGTTAGAGTTGTATTATAGGTTCTCTCATTAATATTCTCCATGTAAATCTCTTGATCAAATTAATAAAATTATTACAGGCTCTCAGATTAATATTCCCCATGTAGATCTCTTGATCAAATTAATAAAATTTTGATTTTGCCTTAAAATATTTATGCTATAAGTGTTTATTTGTTCAACATACAAAGTGTTCGAAGAAAATATTGCACATAATTTGCAAGTTGTGCTAGCATATTTCAAATATGGGATATTACAGTCATATCAGAGCATGATTTTGGCTAGTTGTGGGTCTAAATCAAGGTGATATCGAGAAGAAGAACTTTGGGATCAAAATCAGAAGGGAAAATTGCCTCTTAGTTAGTTCCAGCAAGAAATACTTCTTCAAAAATTTGAAGAATATAATAGGGATTTCACAATATTAGTAGAGTAGTTCAAATCATGGGAATCATCAATGAAGAAAAAAGAAAAAATTTGCAGATATGCAGATGATGAAGGTAAAAGGAGCACAACAACTGAAAATAAAATAAAATAAATAAATAAATCCTACTAAAAATGTTTCGAGTGCAGTAGAAATGATGATTGGAAGTGAAGACTATGATCAAACTAGCCCATATTCACTCCAGTAGGTTGGTACCAAGGTTCGGGATGAAGGAGAAATAGGTAATGATGTTGAATATTTTTTGTCATTTAATGAGATTATTAAGGAACATCATGACGTTATGATAGTTTATGATGATTCCCAAGAGGTGTGCAAAGATGATAACACACATGTAGTCAGTGGTTTGAACTGAGACCCATAAAATGCTTTATTTTATGAATAATATGTTGCTCATACACTTACTTGTGCCCATAATTTTGAAAAAAAATTGAAGGTCAGTGCTGACCAAATTATGGCAGCCACAGGGAATTATGATGATATATAGGTGTTAGTGGCAGATTTTTTTGGAGAAATGAAGTGATACGTGAAAATTTGGGAGGAGAGATTTCACTAGCATATTTTTAGACACACAAAGAAGCATTGGTAGAGATGAAATAAAAATTCCTTCAACTTCTTTTGAATAGAGGTCACCTGGTCATACTTGTTGAGATATACCATGATGCACTAGAAAGGAAAGAGGAGGAAGTTGACATGCTTACCCATGAGCTTGAGACTACCCAGGAGTCCTTAAGAGCACTCAAATGGAGCTTTAAGAGTCAAAGTCGCAATTGAGCAACTTTGTATGGGGTTGAGTTGTGGAAATTCTTCACTCCCCCCATGGAAGACAATCAGACAACTATGGAAACCATCACACAAGAGGATGTTAGGGACATTGATGATTTGATAGCGGAACCTCTTGTGATATTTGAGCATGAGGAGCACCCAGATGAATAGGTACTTGCAGAGAGGCATGTCCCAAAGGGTTATAATTATGCATCCATGGGATGTGGAGACAAGTATATTTCAAAAAAGGGTACATCCATCTGGGATCTAGGTTCAGTTGACATGAGTGGAGTGGATATTGGAATCTCAAGTTGGCATTGGGATCCAGTTGGGGATTTCCATCATAAGCCAAAGGTGTAGGATGACTATGGCAGAATGGTTTACCCAGTGACCGAGTACACACATTCCTTCATGGATTTTCATTCAATACTAGTGGTCAATTGGTTTGATAGGAAAATGAGCATACTCCGAGAGATGTCCTGCCACATTGTCTGTGTATGGGATTGCGAAATGATCAACCTACTCTTATAGGAGTCATTCAAATGGGATGAAATTGGTATGCCACCTAGCAAGGAATTATATGGAGATGATAATTTCCATTAACGTATTGGGCACAAGAGCCACTGAGGATCAATAAAGTAGTAACACCACCATTAGCATGTAAGGATTTATGCCACTCAGGTTTACCTAGAACTAGTGAGGGGATAGATGAGCATCTAGGAACATCATGTATTTGATTGAGATATCAACAGATTATAGATGGAGAGAGGGGAACTCACGGGATTACCATTAGATATCCATATGGACTCTCTATCATACCTTGGGGATTCATATCCCTATCACTCTCTAGTGCTATTTACTCTCACATAGGATTTGGTTGTCACCCCTTGATGATCTCATCATGAGCAGCAGGACGAATGAGGCTCACTTGAGATTGTTGGATGAGACATATATCATCATGGACATAAGAAAGGTTTTCTAGTTGAGGCATATGGTAAGTGCATGCATTGGCAGGTGCAGGCTTAGGGATGGCATGGTCTACTATAGAAGTAACATATGTTCTGCCCCTGAGTACACATTTGGGGAGATGATCAGGAGGGAGTTGCATGACATACCTTCGACATGAAATTCTTAGGCATTGCATGAGCATGAGGCACAACATATGGTAGAACTTTTTTATAGAATGTCGTGTATGCTCCAGACAATATTTGGGTGCATCGTTGGGAGATGGGATAACAGATTTCACTATGAGATATGGAGGGAGTAGGGTAGTTTAACATGAACTAAGGTGATTATCAATACATGGTTTCCATTTTTTTATTGCATACAAGGATCAAAGAGATTGCGAGTTGTGAACTTCCGATATGGTTGTGAGATCCAATGATCCAGTTGGTTGCTAGATCGCTCCACTTCTCGATGAACAAGGATACGAAAACAAGTGATCTAGTTGATTTTGGGGTTAACACATGGAATATTTTGGAGGCCTTCGCCATTTGGTGATGGATATTTTCCATATTGTTACTTGGGATCAAGTCTATTTATAGACCAGTAGACTCTGACCTCATTGAGACACCTTAGCAGGATGTGCTTCATGGTTGTGGGTTTATACCTTGTAGATATTTTTGCATGTGGTTCCAAGCAAGGATGATTCAATATGAGTATGATGGGTATTTATTTATGATAGGAGTAGAGAAATGAAAAAATAGAAGTCTCTTTTTTAGATTAACATGGGACCCTAAAAATATAGGGCTTCAACTAACATTAAGGATGAGCTATTTTTACAGGAGGGGATCACTCAGATCTTCCATTGGACCTCAGTTTCATGGAGAGTGTTTCACTTATTAGTGATTCACTGATATTTTGGAGTGCCTCACTAGTATGGAAATGTGATCAACAAGAGGTGGTCGCGATTAGTTCATGTGGAGGAGGACCCTTCTCAGCAGGAGTTGGATTATCTCTTTAGGAGTTCACTCTTGAGGTACATGAGATTGGTTTTACAATAGAGAAACTTCTCCAGGAGATGACTGAGATTTTCGATTTTAGAGATTCTATACTTATTAGTAGTATGCAAAGGGCCTCTGGTATTTATTCCTTGTTGGGGAGTGAGTGAAGTGAGGATTGCTTCACGATGATCACGATGGTTTGGGACCCCGATATCATGAGATCCATTCATGTTAGGGTGGCACAGTGGTCTGGAGTGGTGAAAAGTCACATTTGGGATCATGGTATTAGTTTGGATCAGCTTATGGACCGACAACATGTGATTGCATTGCTTGAGGACAAGCAATTTTTGGAATGGGAGACTATAATGTCCCTAATTTTTGGATTTCCTTGTGGTGAGATTAGAAGGGATTTCCAGAGCTTATGTCAACCAAGTCATTGGATCATAATTACATTATTGGTGGGTCTGGAAGGTTTTGAGGATTTTAATGGGGGCTGAATCGGATCCCTTGCTATTTTTCATCATCAGGATCAGTTCAACAGAATTTGATCTTGGTTTTGCTGCATTTCGACTATTTTTGTAAATCAGAGTTATTAACAAGCATATTTTAATTAACTATGCTTAAGATTTTGTTTCAGACTGATAACTTGGAGAAACACCTTAATGTAATAGCTTATTGGAACCATGATGAAAGTGTCAGGCCAGGAGGTAACTCCGCAAAATTGAAGATGCATTAGAAGGAGATTGTGTGTGTACTTATACATGGAGGTAAGACTATTGGGATTCACTTCCCAATGTCTCTTGGCCTTCCTTATTTACTAATTTACAATAATATACAATCTCACCCAATCCCTTAGGATTAGGTGTCAACATTCCCCCCTTTAATCTGAAGGGATGTTGGTGATTCCAAGCATCGTTCTGAACTTTTCAAACTTTTTTCTTCCAAGCGCTTTGGTGAAGATGTCAGCAGTTTTCTCATTTTTGGAACAATGACGTAGATAGATAGTTTTGGCCTCAACATGATGTTGAATCAGATGGTATTTTGTATTGATGTGCTTTTTTCGATCATGAAACTTTGGGTTCTTGGGAAAATTTATTGAAGAGGTGTTTTCGATCATGAGTGGTGTTGAATGCATTTGTTTCATCTGCAAATCTTCTAGGATTTTCCTGAGCCAAAAAATTTCCTTTGTTGCTTTAGCTGCTGCCACATATTCTGCCTCAATTGTGGAATCTACAAGAACTGACTGTTTGTGTGATCTCCATGAGACAGCTCGTGATCCAAGACTCATGGTATAACCTGAAGTAGATACCCCGGTTTATTTTTCCCCATCAAAGTCTGAATCAGAGTATCCAATCAAGCTGAAGTCACCTGTTGTGTATATTTGAGTCGAAAGTCTTGAGTCCCCTTCAAGTACTTTAGAACTATTTTTGCAACAGACCAATGTCCTTCAATTTTTTTTTGCATAAACCTGGAGAGGATTCCAACATCAAATGAGATGTCTGGTCTAGTGGTAGTAATGTAGATAAGACTTCCTACAAGGTGTCTATACTTCGTTCCATCCTCAAATTCCTTCCCTTCAATGGATGTGAGCTTCAAGTTTTGTTCCATTGGAGTGGTTAACGGATTGCATTCATCCATGCCAAACTTTTTCAAATGATCTCCAATGTACTTCTTTTGAGAAAGGAATATAAATTTAGGATGTTGAGTTACTTCAATACCTAAATAGTAGTGAACATAGCCCAAATCAGTCATTTCAAAACCTTTCTTCAATTCTTTCTTTATGGATGCAATATAACTCTCATTGTTCCCTGTCATCAAAAGATCATCTACATACACCACAATATATACAACTGTTTTTCCAACTTTCTTAACAAACAAAGTTTCATCATCAAGATCAAAATGTTTGAAGTCAAGTTTTAGAAGATGCTCAGTTAATTTCTCATACTAGGCTCGCGGTGCTTGCTTGAGGCCATACAAGGATTTTATAAGTTTTCATACTTTGTGTTCTTGGCCCTTCAAAACAAATCCTTCTGGCTGGGACATGCAAATTTTCTCCTTTATATCTCCATTAAAAAAGGCAGTTTTTACATCCATCTTATGGACTTTCCATCCCTTCTAAGCTACTAAGGCAAAGAGTGTCCAGATGGTGGCCCATTTTGTCGTGGGGGAAAAATTTTCTTCATAATCAACCCCTTCTTTCTGTGCGAAACCTTTTTCCACAAGCCTGGCTTTGTGCTTGTCAAGTGAGCCATCTGCTTTGTACTTGTTCTTGTAGACCCATTTACAGCCAATTGGTTTGGTTCCCAAAGGAGGATCAACCATCTTCCAAGTGCCATTCTTTATCAAGGCATCATACTCCTTTTGCATCACTTCATTCCATTCAACATGAGAAGTGGCTTCTTTGAAGGAAGTGGGTTCATAATCTATAGAAAAATTCAATTCACATTTATAGGAAATATCCATATCAATAGGTGAATCAAAATTATCTATGTCACCTCCATGTTGTCTAGTGGAACTTCTTGTTCCTGTCTTTCCAAACTCATCGGGACAAACATTTTCTAGTGTCTTTGTCAGCCACTTTGGGGAACCTTTCTGAGATGGAACAGGTTGCTCATTTGACTGAGTTGGAATTGAATCAAGATTCAATCTCTCAATTTTTTCAATCACATCATTCAAGGTGTCATTCGTGGTTGGTTCTTCATGTGGGGGAGAGAGGGTTTCAGAAAGTTATTCCAATGACTAATTCAGTATAGGAATCCCCCCTTCAAGATGTGGAATTTGATTATCAAATTCTTGAAAAGACTTTACATGTGTGAATATATACAGGCGATCAAGTTGCTGCTCAACAACATTGTCAGTCTTGGAAGATTCAAGGAATACGAAGTCTCTTTCTACTACAAAATTCTTATTGACTTCATCATAGAGACGATATCCTTTGGAGGTACTGGAATACCCTAAGAAGATACATTTTCGACTTCTATAACCAAGTTTATTCCTTTGTACCTTAGATATCAAAGCATAATAGGTGGAACCAAAGACATTGAAATGCTTTACCGAAGGAATGTGGCCATGCCACATTTCATAAGGAGTTTTGTTTCTGATTGAAATTGAAGGACACCTATTCTTTATGTATACAACACATAGAACTGCATTAGCCCAAAAAATCAATTTTACATTCTTAAAAACATCATGGAGCGAACCATATTTAAAATTGTCCTGTTCATTCTTTCAGCTACACCGTTATGTTGGAGATTATAGGGCACAATTTTTTGATGTTTGATCCCATGTTGACGAAGATAGTTTTCAAATTCATTTGAAGTGTATTCTTTTCCATTATCAATGCGCAAAGATCCAATATGAATTTGTGCATCATTTTCAATCCATGCATGAAAATTCTTGAATGTTTGAAAAGCATCAGATTCGTTCTTCAATAAGTAAACCCAACACATTCTGGTGTAATCATAAATAAATGTCATCATATATTTATTTCCATTTTCATAAGAAACAGGCATGGGGCCACATAAATCTGAATGAATAAGCTCAATTTTTCTATGTGCTCTGGAATGTGAATCATGAAATGGCTATTTTCTATGCTTTCCTAGAATACAAGGATCACATTACTTAAGTTTCCTAGGAATTGTATGCAATCCTGTAACACCATTTTTCTTCAACAATCGAAGGCTGTCATAGTTTAAATGTCCAAATCTAGCATGCCATAAAAGACTTGATGGGAATGTACCTTCATCATGATGTGAACTGATTGCAAAGTTTTTTTCATGAGCAAAGGAACCTTGCAGCTTGATGAGTCTTCCTTCTTCTATTCCCTCCATGACAAGTGAGCGATCTGATGCTTTTCTGACCTCAACCTTGCCATCAAACATGTGAAAGGAGTGTCCTTGCTGGCGTATGTGGACCAAGGATAGCAAGTTTCTCCTCAACTCAGGGAGGTATAGAACCTCATGTAGAAGATGATCTGGAAGACCAGGAAACTTAAGCCTGATTGTGTCAAGCCCTGATGGCTTGAGTTTGGATATATCTGTGAATTATACTGCTCCATGAACATTTTCAGTAAATTCTTCAAAAAAATATTTTCTAAATGTCATGTGGCATGTTGCTCCTGAATCTAGAAACCAATCATTTCTCCAAGAAGTAAATGAAACATCAAACAAGTCTTCAGTTACTCCATTGTTATAATGTGCTACAACATAATGAGCAGATTCAGGTGCTTTACCTTTGTCTCTATCATGAGTTTTACCTTTTTCTTGATTTATTTGCTGCTAAATTTTATCCCAAGGCAGCTTACATGTAGATGCATCATGTCAGTCTTTATTGCAGTGTATGCAATGAAGATCAGATTTTTCAGTTTGAGTTTGTTTGCCCCCTTCCTTTGAAATTTATTCTTCCTCTTCCTCTTCGGCCACCTCTTCCTCTAGAAGAATCTTGAGCATGAATATTTTCTCTATGTGCAAAACATATAGCCTCTTCAGAAGACAGAGGGGTTGTCATCTTTCCAAAAGCCTTCTCTCTTTCTGCAAACTTTTTATCAAGGGAATCAAAGGTGATTTTCATGAGGTTTCCACTTTCTTGCAATGACTCAAGGTCATGTGAGTAAGTGGGATACAATTCCCTAACACATCTTATGAGAGGTATGTCAACTTCTACACCAGTACTCTTAATGTCATGCACGATAGGTCTTACTTCTGAAGTTAAAGCAAGAGGGTCATCATTTTTCAATTCAAGGCTGAACAACTTAATCATTATTTGAACAATTTCAAGTTCTAAATGTGAGTCATAGAGTTCTTTTAGTTTTCTCAAGGCTTCATAGGCATTTGAAAATAGTGTAATATGGTGACTCACCTATTCATTTACGGAAGTTGCAATCAAGGCATAGGCCTTGCAGTTCTTGTTTTCCCAAATGGTGATCTCCTTGTCTGAAGTGGGCTTTGCTAGTGGATGGTATCATTCTCCTTCACAAATTCCTCTCCACAGCTCATTAAAAATGAGAGTGTGCTTGATTTTTTGAGACCATTCAGGATAGTTCTCCTTTCCAGAGAGAACAACTCCCACAATATATATGAGAATGCATTCTTTTGAAAAAAGATAAAAATCACTTTGCTGCCACGGTTTAAAAAAAAAAAAAAACTCAATCCTAGTTTAAATTCTGCACTTTAATTTTATTTTATTTTTGTAAAAAAAAAATTGGGAAAAAAAAAGTAGAGGTATTATGTAAGGGAGGGTTTATTTGGGGGAGGTATTTTCTGGGGGGCGCATTTTCTGGGGGGAGGCATTTTCTGGGGGAGGTTGAACTGTGTAAAAATATAGAGTAATAAAAAACAGAGGCCAATGGGGCCGAGGGAGGAGATCGACAGCGGGAGGGACGCATATGGGAGGGGAGGGATGGGTAGGCCAACGAGGCCAAGGGAGGAGAGGAACAGGGAGGTCGAGGGAGTTGAGGGACGAGGAGGTCGATGACAGGAGGGAGGCAGATGGGAGAGGGAGGGGGGAGGGGAGGGGAGGGGAGGGGCAGGGTCATGGGTCGTGGGGGAATGGGGTGGGAAGGGGGATGGGTCGTGAGGGAGGGGGTTGGTAAGGGGGACGGGGTGTGAGGGAGAGTCTATGGGGATGGGTTGACGGGGGAGAGTCTATGGGGATGGGTCGTGGGTCATGAGGGAGGGGAGTGGGAAGGGGGACGAGGTGTGAAGGAGAGTGTGTGGGGATGGGTCATGGGTCGTGAGGGAGGGGAGTGGGAAGGGGCGTGGTTCGTGAGGGAATGGGGCGAACGAAGTGCAAGGGAGAGGGAGCGTGAGGGCATCAGAGGAGTGCATTGTGTGAGGAACGGTGAGGCAAGAGCAACTGTGAGGAGCCGAGAGGCAACGTGAGGGGACTGAGCGTGCTGTAAAAAAATGGAGTTGAATTTGCATAGTGGCGTGCAGAGGTAGAATTTAAAAAAAAAATGATGTATGCTGTGAAAGCAGAATGCAGAATTTCCAGAATTACAAAAGGAGCACTTCTACCAGGAGAAACCAGAATGCAGCAGAAAAAATGAATGCAGTTAGAGCAGCAAAAATCTGAATGAATAGTGACAGTCTGCAAAAAAAGTAGAACATAGACAGGAGGGAGTTACACCAAGGGAAGGAATGCCAAAAAAGGGACTAGCTCTGATACCATGTCAGGCCAGGAGGTAACTCCGCAAAACTGAAGATGCATTAGATGGAGATTGTGTGTGTACTTATACATGGAGGTGAGACTATTGGGATTCACTTCCCAATGTCTCTTGGCCTTCGTTATTTACTAATTTACAATAATATACAATCTCACCCAATCCCTTAGGATTAGGTGTCAAGAAAAAGATCTACACGATATAATGTTGAAAATGGGATTTGGGAGGTTTGTGTGAGCATGCTGGAAGTTTAAGCATTTTTTGGAGATAAAAATGACTTTAATTAGTAATAAAAAATCACTTATTAAATAAAAGGAGAAAAAGTGATTTTATCTAAGGGGTAAATGAAAGGGGGCAAAAGTAATTTGGAAGATAGGAGGAAAATTCACTAAGTGGCTTATTAATAAAATAAGAAAAGTAGATTTCTAGAAGACTAGAGAAGATCTGAGAGCAAAAAAGGAGACAAGGTCATTTCTCATTCATTCTTATTTATGATTTTTTCTTGTTGATTGATTGGGAGCTCAGGTTAGTTTCTCTGGAGGATTTTAGGTGAGACTCTCACACTAGTTTTGGTGGACATCATTGCCACCCTAGTTGGTACTCACTAATTTCGGTGGACATCATTTCCACCCTAGTTGGCGGTGCGGGAAAATCACACAGGTTTTCCATTTATGCTTTAATTGCAGGTTATTTCAGAGACATTTCTTCAATGGGACGAATTGGTTATTATTATCGGAGTTGGAGATTGGATCATTTTTTAAGACATTTGATGAAGCTGAAGGTTATTGTTCGAGGTTGTGTTAATTAAGGGCCAAATTTATATTCTATAGAAGTAAAATTTATTTGTTGGGGTTAAGTTTATTTGTTGGGGCCAAATTTATCTATTGCGACCGAGTTTAGTTGTTAGGGCCTAATTTATCTATTGGGGCTAACTTTATTTGTTGGGTTAAGTTTCTTTGTTGGAACCCAGTTTATTTGACAGGGCCAAATTTATTTGCTTGGGCCGATATTATTTGCTGGAAAACTTACTTGTTGGGGCCGAGATTATTTTTTGGAGATATTTATTTGTTGGGACCGAGATGATTTTCCAGAGATATTTATTTTTTGGGGCCGAGATTATTTACCGAAGATCTTATTTGTTGGGGTCTAGATTATTTGCTAGAGTTGAGCATATTTTTTGAGGTCAAATTCATCATTATAAGAGGGTTGAGTTGTTGACTAATGGAGTGTCGTATTGATTGAGTTATTTGGTGGAGTTGCATTAAAGGTTCTCAGATTAATATTCTCCATATAAATCCCTTGATCAAACTAATAAAACTATGGTTGTGCCTTAAAATATTTCCGTTGTAAGTGTTTTCTTTTTGTTTTGCATACAAAGTGTTCAAAGAAAAGCTTACACACAAAGTGTTTCTCAAAATTCCTAAATGAGAAAATTCAATATTTTTGCAAGTTGTACTAGCATGTTTTAATAGATATGGGATATTACAAAGGGGCTCATGCCTAAGACCCAAATCACTCTAACCAAACCTTGCATCGAGGACCAAATTGTCATAGAACATCTCCACAATAGCCCTAGCTCTAATCACAAACTAACCCTTAAAACATTTATGAAATTATTGTTCCACTTAATGAAATAATAATAATTATATATACAAAATTAATCAATTAAAAAAAAATTGCTACATTTATATTTACTTTAACACTAAAGCTACATCTCAGTTAACTTGGTTTCGAGTTTTTTTTTAGGGGGGGGACAAGTTGCTTTCTCGAAGCATCTTTATCAATCTATTAAATTTAAAAAAATCTAAATCTATTAAAATATAACCCAACCGGAGAAGAGGAAAAAAAAAAACAAAAAACAAAAAAAACAATATTCCACCCAAACAGAACTTTCTACATTTAAATTTACTTCCCCAATAAAACTGCATCCGAGTTAACTTGGTTGCAACAAATTCATTCTTCTTTAGTAATATTGTGATGGCGGGACAAAGGAAAGGAGTGGAGGATCGTGTGGAATCCACCAAATATGGTGTGTGTTTTACCTCAAAGGTTGTCGGTGGAGGATCGTGTGGAATCCACCAAATATTGTGTGTGTGTTTTACCTCAAAGGTTGTTGGTACATCTAAGTATTGAGATAGGGATTGTATTGGATTCATACCATAGGACGAGGTGATTGTCACTATATTCTTTCGATTATTAGATTAGATATTACATTGTCGTGTGGTGGCACAGAAGGAATAAAGGCCTTTATGACCCACCGTGACAATGCAAGTGTGCATTGTTATTTCGAGTATGGAATTTGTTGCCCTTTACCATCAATGCTCACTTTCATGATAAAAATACTGCGTGCCATATTAAATGGCAAATAAAATTTTAGAAACTTTTAATATATATTGGGGGAATATTTTATTTTAATGAATAGAATCGCATCAAATTCTATATTTTATGTTTTATAATTTAGAGATTTTATTTTTAATATAGAATATTTTTTTGACATTTGTTATTTGTTTTATTATTATTAATGTAAATTTATTATTATTAATGTAAATTTATTTTTACTTTGAAAGATAAAAAATTTAGAGTGTAAATATCTTCTTATTTGTTAATTTTAAAAATGTTTATATGTTAAAAGATTTCATGTCTCTTTTTACATAATAAATTGGGAGTAAAATATATATAAGTCAATTCCATATTGAATATGTAACAGAAAGATATTGATAGATAGATGTTGAAATATTTTTTTTAATTTTTTATTTTAAATTTGCTATTTACTAATCTAAGTATTAATATATATATATATATATATATTTATAATTTTTTTACAATAAATTTTAGAAGTAGTAAGGCGTTCTACTTTGAAAGCAACTCTCTATGTTGTCACGATGTACTTGTCTGCACATTAGATCAGATGTTATACGATTGAAATGTTTTAGACCATTCATCTACATGCTTCTTCATTTAACCTAACTACTAATTAACTCTCTAACCTCTACCAATCTCTCTTCCCAACCTACACTCTAATAACAAGATGATACAATCTCATTACAAGATGATAGGACCAACATTCATCTCAGCCCAGTTTCTATATACCAGAATCGAATTGGTTGTCCAAACATACTTCAAAAGTACTTCAAAGCAATCAAGCTCTTTTGCAGGTTCTCGTTATCTAGTTAGATTTTCGCATCGTTGACATTCCAAACCATGCATTTCTATATCGTTGGTTTCTATTTCTTACTGCTTCGCTTTCGTGGAGACGTCTTCGCATAAGTTTCCCCAAATTTCAGACATTAATGCCATTTGTTTTTCGGATATACATATGTTATTCTACTCTTGAAATCACAAGGGCATTGTTTTAATTTGTGTGATATTTTATGTTATTTGGTTCATCGTACATGTGAGTGAAATGTGAGCGAGAAGAAGATGAGGATTGCACAACGATGATAAAGAGTGGAGGGATCATCGGGCGAGGAGGCGAAATGTTCAGAGCAAAGGCCGTGAGGACTTGGGCTGCTCTGGAGAAGGACTATGAAGAGGTCGAAGCAGAGTCTGCCGAGGGCGACTCAGATGATGGTGAAGAGTGAATTACTAATTGATTTAGTAAATGTTTGTTGCTACTGTACATTTATGTACCGGGAAAGAGTCAGTCATTTTCTAAAATTCCAGCACAACTATCCTGAATTCAATTCGTCATGGAAGGAAGAAACTCTTCCAAAACTAGAAATCGATCAGAAAAAAGACTTAAATTTAGCAGAGCAGAGGCTATTTCAGCTACGCGGAGTCTGCGAAGTCGCCTCGCTTCCCTTATTGGTGGATGTAGAAAGCACAATTGTTTAACCCACTATTGATTACTTGGTTTTTAGAGCATTTTCTCAATTCAACCGAACACTTGGGAAGCCAGTTGTATTTGGGACTGTACAAGATTATTTGAAAGATTATTTGCCCCCAATAATTGCAGCATCAAAAGAGGCAAAGAAGTGGGGCATTACATTAGGTGTCAAGCTTGTACACAGTGTGTATATGAAAAAAGAAAATGAGGTGGCCAAGTCATTGTGTGTGGCTTCTCTGTTACATTCTTTGATAAAGGAAACAAACAGGTCTTATAATGCATATGTTTCATTGTTGCTGGAGAAGGTTTCTAAGGGTGAAGTGTCACTCCTACTCGCTACAAACAATTTTGACTCTGGTAATTAGCTTAATCTCAACACTTTATTATTATAATTTCCATGATAAATTTGGCATTGATTGCTTGAATGGTTTGCGATCAATGAAAATGGTCATTGCAAAAGCTAAAGAATTGGGTATCACGAAGAGGGAATGTGGGTTGCAGTTTGGTCAATTGAAGGGCATGGTTGACAACCTTTCGTTGGGTTTTAGTCAAGCAGAATTTGATGTGAGAAAATTTATTCCATTTGGGCCAATAAAGAACGCCATGCCTTATCTTTTCAAAATGGGCGAAGAAAACAAAGAGATGATTATTAAAAAGCATCCATATATGGAAGGAATGAGGTGTTTTTTTCAATTATAGACCTCTTGTTTTACTTGTATGCGTGATGTATTTGTGACGATTTTGACATTATTATTAATTTTACGTGGGTTGGTTTTGTTTGTTTGGCAGGAAGGTGTTGGAATAGAGACTGAAGGTCTTCGACGAATTACATCGAAATAAGAGCAAAGAACTTACCTTTAATTCATCAAAGAATTTTTTTAGATGTAGATTACTCTTATATTATGTAATGTTATGTATTTATATGAATAAATGCAAACAAATTAATAATTACACATTTTTCCAACCATTTGGGAGGTTTTTGAATAATGGGTGCTTTATAAGTTTATTAGGATATTATGGTTTCTCATAGGGTGTATAGGGCTGCACAATGCCAATACATAAGGAGATATTACATGTTTGGATTTTGAGAGTCAACAAAGAGTATAGAATGGTAGAGGTTTTTAAAAGTTGGGAAACTTCGTTTAAGTTGATAATGTTTAGTCTTATTGGGGTTGCTTAATTGCTTTCCCACTTTGTGAAAATTGAGATGATTTCATAAAATTCATGAGAAAATTGAGTTGCATGGATTATTTGGATTTTGAAAGTGAAGATTTTTAGTGATTTTTAATTATTATTATTATTTTTTAATATTATGGAAGTGATGTTGTATTGGTGTAAATTTTTGTAAACATTTACATGTGGGTTCAATTAAAAAATGAAAAGGGTAAAAGTAATTGCGCCGAGAGGTGCCCAGTATAGGGTGGATGTGTGAGCATTATGTGAGCATTAGGTGTGAGATGTGAGATGTGAGCATTAGGTGTGAGATGTGAGATGTGAGTGTTAGGTGTGAGATGTTAGATGAGGTGCCCAGTATAGGGTGGATGTGTGAGTGTTATGTGAGCATTAGGTGTGAGATGTTAGATGTTAGACGTTAGATGTGAGATGGGTGGATGTGTGAGATGTTAGATGAGGTGCCCAATATAGGGTGGATGTGTAAGCGTTATGTGAGCATTAGGTGCGAGATGTGAGATGTGAGCATTAGGTGTGAGATGTGAGATGTGAGCGTTAGGCATGAGATGTTAGATGTTAGACGTTAGATGTGAGATGTTAATTTTAATATTTGAGATGTGAGATATTTTTTAAATTTAAATTTTTATATTGTAATTTTATATTTTATTAAAAAAATCATAATACCATGTTTTATCAATACCATGAGCCATCTAGGCTTTTACAAATAGTAGTTTATAGTTTAAGAAAGAAGACAGTTCAGGTAAGTGAACATTTCATTTAGGATGAAAATTCAAGTATTGTACTTATGGTTGAATTATTGTAACACATAATTTAATTCACCTCATGGATAATGTTTATAAGCTACACTAAGAGAGCGTGTGTATGTTTTGGGGGTGAAATAGAGATATAGATGGAGGGGGTAGAGAGGGAAGAAGAGAGAGGCAAAGATAGGGAGGGAGGAGGAGATATATATATGGAGAGAGGTGTTAGAGAGAAAGAAGGGGAAGAGAGAGAGGGGGAGTGGAAAAGGGAGGGATAGAGAGAGAGAGAGAGATAAATATGGAGAGAGAGTGTGTATGTCTGGGGGGTGAGATAGAGAGATAAAGGAGATACAATGGGAGATGGAGATATAGATGGAGGAGGCATATATGTACTTACATTGAAATCAATGCAAACTATTAATTTAATTACTTTGAAATTAATGTACATCATACATCTAGTTGCATCAAATCAAAAGTCAACATCTACACTGAAATCAATGCATCTAGTGCCAACAATCAAATAAGATTATAAATCAACATCTACACTAAAATCAATGCATATAGTGCAAACAATCAAATAGGATTATAAATCAACATCTACACTAAAATTAATGCATCTATTGCAAGAAATCAAATAGGAGTACAAATCAATAACTACATTGAAACCAATGCATCGAGTGCAAGCAATAAAATAGGAGTACAAATCAACATCTACCCTAAAATCAATGCATCTAGTGTAACTCAATTTTCGAGCTTGAAACTTAGGTATATCAACATCACATTGACCCTGCACCCTCCAATTCCAGATGGGGTGACAAGCTAAGTTCCATATTGCCTTGCTTCCCTACCAAGGCCAATGAACCAAACCATCCATGGATTTTCAAGTTTCCCATATACTTTGGAAGATGAATGAGCTTGAAACTTGAAATAAGTGAGGCATAGAAATAATATCACAAGAGCCAAATGTGGTAGCAAAAGTATGTAGAAACATCAATCAAGCTAAGTCCACTGTCATCTTTAGGGTGCACACATCCCGAGGAGCCATCAAGATGCTCCTCTCCCCACTATACTTTGATCATAGTAATAAGTATGATTGAAGAATCTACTCCAAGCATTGAAATTGAATTTTGCTACGAGACCAACAAGAGACATAATAGAAATGTCAAACTATTACATAGAGGTTATTGTTCCATGTGGTATGCATTCATCTTTATTCAAGCAATTACAATTCAAATTGTATTGGATGTTAAAATCTCTAATCCACAAGGCACAACCCCATAAGGAGCTACTATGCCAATCACCATTGTCACTTAAGAAACATATATTTGTCATTTAAGAAAAATATCTTCACTGACCAACTTTCCTATTACTCAATTACCTAATTTATGCTTATGCTTTTGTTTTTAAAGTGAAAAACTTTCTTTTAAAAAATATATGATATTGTAGTAATAAGTGTTATAATCATAATTATATAAATACTATAAATAGGTTAGAAAAGTGATGAGTAGCTCAATTTTTTGGGGGTAAATTTAATGAATTTTATTATATTAAGCTTCTTGAATTTGATTATAAATATTTTAAATGTGGGCAAGGAACTTTATTACATTTGAATATTTCTAATTGGATATACACAATGATTGAATCATAGTGCAATTTGCTACCTTAATTGATCCATCAACATGTGAACGAAAGGAAATATTTGTGTTTGTTTGGTTTAAACCAATTCCATAACAATTGCCAAATGTAGTTGACAAATTCATTGTTTTGGTTCTAGATGATTTTTGGAAGATAAAATCCTAATAATGATATTTGATTCAACCATTCAAGTAGGCTAACTAACATAAGTGTTGCTAGCGCAAATACATATGTATGTAAAAGCAAAAGACCAATTCAAAGTCTTCTGGTGAATAATTGCTAAGGATAGAGATATTTGTTATCTCTATAGTGCATTCTTTGGCAGCTACACTAAATAACCAAAAGGAGAGAACTTGATACCGAGGATAATCTTTTCATGTCAATGATGCAATTACCAAGACCCCCCTCTTTAAATAAGATCCAAAATTCCACTAAGACCCTTTCACAACATCTGGGGACAATTTCAATGCTACAATAGAAAAGTAACAATTTAATGCTACTCTTTCATACACTGCTGCCTTACAATGTTTCATTTGCAACATCTAGTGCAATTGCTAGTATATATCCATCTTTATCTAAATTCTATAAAAACCTAAAAGAATCATATATCTATTTATTTGAACTGTTCTAATTGTTTAATGCTTTTGTCTTTTTTTATTAAAATTGAGAAATACACTTCCTCTACAAATTATTAATTTTTATTTCTTCAAATTACATTTTTGAGTGTAACATTTAACATTTACAATTCAAATAATTTTTTTGTTATATATATGGATTTATTTAAGTAGCCAATAGTTAAAAATGAAATTATTTGATATTATTATTAATTGTTGTTAATTATGAATTCAACTCTCTTTAATTCCGTTAAAGAAAAACTTTAAAGAAAAACTTTATAATCAATGCCGCCAATTTACTAACCAAAAACTACTTGAAAATTTCCTGCACTTTCATTGTATATAACTTAAAATTAAAATTGGACTTAAACTATGCCTATATATATATATATATATATATATATGACAAAATTAACTCCATCTTTAAGAATGAGGAGTTAGTACGTACTGAGCATAATAATTCTTTTAATGACGATAAAGACATGTTTTAATGTGATAAAAGGAGGGTATGGAAAGTTAAGTTAAATGGAATATTCGCATGGTATAATATTCTGTAAATAGTAAAAGTAATAATTTTAAATAATTGAAATATAGGAAATGTTTTTTTAATATGATGGTTTGATTTTATATTGTTTTTAATAAAAGATATAGCGTATCTGATTTATGGTTATTGGTTGGGGACGGGGTAGAATAATAACATAGATATAAGGCTTTGAGCTATAAATGTTATGACAGTCATACAAGTTAAAACGTCTAATAGAGTTCATAAAATATTGAGGCCACTAAATGTATTGCCATTTTGAATATATTGTTTATGGTTTCCTTAACATGGAAAATAAAAAAATAAATATTTAGATGGTGGGTAAGATCATTTGGATTTGATTAAGGTTAGTTATTTCTTTTGCAAAATTGGAGAGTTCCAAAACAATCAACTTCTTTGTCATGAGAGAGACCTAGTCGTTTAACTTTTTGAGCTAGAGTTGCAATTCATCCATGTAAAATAGGATTTTTTTGTTGGGCTTCATACCTCTCTACTAAAATTATATATATATATATATATGGCTTGGAGGTAGTGGGTGTACCTAGTGCGGGTATTTCCTGTATCTAAAATCCAGTGTCTAATCTCATGTTCGACTTCCACATCTGGGATGAAGCGATGCTCTACCTAAGGTTCTTGTTCAATAATATGTATTTCCCATCATATGGCTTGGGGAGTATTCCCCAATTATTTATTTGAACTCTTGAACATGACTACTATCTCCTTCATTTTCATCCTCAACAACTTGAGGAGGGACCAAACCTCAGCATGGTATCTAGGAGGAAGGGTAGGGGGGAGTGAAATTTGAGACATGATGTATGACGAGGAATGAACAAAACCATAAACAACATGGTGATAGCATAGAATGACAATGAGCGATGTAAGGGAAGTCCACATAGGAGGAAGGATTATGAGGCTTAGTGATCTGAAAGGAGTGTATTAGTTTGTTGTGCTAAGTGTCCTTTCAGTAATAAAAACATGTACAATTTGTCTCCATTTGTTTGCTTAAGGAATGAGTATTTTAACCATGAAACATAGATGAATTTGTGAATTTTAAGCATGAAAATAAGTCTAAATAACACTATACAGTAGTGTATAATAGAGAAATAACATCACACATAAGTTGTACACAGTAGGCATGATGAAGCAGTTCACCCCTCCTGGGCTACATTTGCTGGTCCAAAGCCCAATGGCATGTCCCTCTTTGTCATTATGCTCAAAATTTCAAATACATGTGTTTACAAGCCTCTAATGGTTGTTTTCTCTACACCAGTGGCTCCAGAATGCTCAAATTAGTCTAGGTAGACTCTTGTTTCCCCAAAATTGGTCGAAAATTGACCTCCCAAAGTGTTTTTTCCAATATCATCTAGAAAAACTCCACTAAAAGTGGACACTGCACTTAACTGCTGCTAAAAATAGCAAAAACTTCGAAAATTTGTGCAACGCTAATTAACCCGCTAGTCTAAACCGCATGCATTTAACATTATGGTTAGGGGTGGGGGTGGCCACATGCTAACCCCCGCAAACCTCGTGGTTATAATAAATTGGAGCGAAGCTCCATGGATCGGAACTAGAGTTTGCTCCTTTAACCCTGTAGTAAAACTCGTGTTACAACTAACCGCGCAGAGAAAATGGTAAACCATCGCATGTGATAGCTTGGAGTTTAATGACGTGGTTTGTTTGGAACTGTCGGAGTAATACATAACTGCCAGAGCAACTAGCCATGTGAACAGGATTGGTGGAGCCACCGAAGTTACGGTTTAATACCGTCGGTTACACTTTAATGTCACGGTTTTTAAAAATTCATGTGACCATGCTTTGGGGCCGTTGGCGGTCCCCCCCTCCGAGTTGCAATACATTACAATTTAAATTAAAGCGGCATACATATATGTTAAGAAACACATGGTAGCTCGATTGGTGCAGGTCTTGGTGTGTAGGTTAGAGGTCACAAGGTCGAACCCCCTGGACCTCACATATATTTTGGTCTAACCTCCTGGGGACACATGGCAGCCTCCGAGATTGCCACGTGTCACCCATCCAATGGCCCAAATAAAAATTCGTACAACCAAATCAATGGCCCAGAAACAGTCATGTGTCGAATTTTGATTGAGTTTTAGAAAAGGAATATTCCCAGTATATGCCACCTGCTGACTGTACCTGCATGCTCACTGGGCATCCCAGTCACCCTCTCACATAAATTTTAGTTGTTTAGGAAAACGAATAGAACGCGATATCTTCCTCATACAACATCGATTTTTCGAACTATTCGCGGTGCCATAATCATAATGACGAGACCTTTTCGGTCACTCAGGTTCGATACAGTTTCGAGCACTTTCAATTTTGAGCAAAACACATGATCTCCTGATCACTTAGAGAGAGAATACATAAACTAGGGGAAAGTTGAGGACAAGAGCCTTACCTGAGATGAATCCATAAAAGTAGTCAAAAAATAAAGTTTCTCCATAGGAACAAACAACAAGAACCTAAAAAAATACAAAGGAAAAATCCAAGTTCAAATGGATAAACTCACCGATGGATGCCTAATAATTAAACTAACCAAAGTAACCTTACTACCATGGGTAAGGGTCTGCATGGGGTGTTTAATGAGTCCATCCAAAATTTGAGATGCATGTCAAAACTCATAATGAGAATGCCAAGTGTAGAAGTTGTTCACTTGCTCGAGGAGGTTGGTGGGAGGTTGTTATCATCATTGTAGAGATTGTTAGGGGAGCACACTAATTGAAAGGCAAATTATTTTTTTTCACTTAAATTTAAAATTAATTGTTTTAATATATAAATTATTATTAAATATTTGTGTATGCTATAAAATTTACATCATTACTTAAAATTTAAAAGTAGATATATATGCTTTTTATCATAGAAATTAAAAGGTGGGGAGGATAATAATCATTCCTCCTACCACCCAAGATAAACCTAATTGAAAATTTTCAATTACTTTATGTATATGTATATATAAAATTGATATTAAAATTTTTACTTAGTATTCATATATTTCATTTGTGTGTGACATTAATATTCTTTGTTAGTTTGTATATACATTATACATAACACATCAAATATTTCCTATTATTAATATTTTTTAAATGTCACATTCAACTAAATGTTAAGCATATAAGGAATTACACATCTCAATTATATTTGTATGTAAAAAACATCTATTGATGTAATCATAATTTTTTTACTTTCAATTAATTTTTACACAGTTGATATAACAATATTTTTTACTTAGGATATATATTTTATTGTTAATCATATAGGGTATTGAAATATTTTATTATATATATTTGTTTTTAAATGTTACATGTCAACTCAATGTCGAGCACAAAAGTAATTACAGCTCTTCTTTGTATATAGTTGTAAAGAATGTCTTCCATCATAATTAGAAATTTATTCCTTTAGCTTAGTCAATTGTCTCATCAAACGCAAGGTCTAAGAGATGCTCAAGTGATCCTTCCTATCTAGCACAATGGTGTCTAGTTGAGCAATATATTTAAAAACTATCATAGTTGACAAATTTACACTTACTAAATAACACACTTATTAACCACCACTTGTTTACATAATATATCTAAATTATTCCTGTCATGGTTCCCTTATTTTTATGTTCACAAAGAAAAAATATCATTGAGCACAAGCTACTTTCTTACTCTCAACAACTAGCACTAAATATGATTATGCATGTGAATTGGTTCCATACATGAACCTTCCATTGATGGTTCAAGTAAGATTTGGATAAAACTTGGTCAACATTTGACCAATATAGTGTGAACTTCGTAAGAAACCACGATGAAAACACAAAAAAAACCATTTGTTGGTATGAACTAGGTAAGAGGGAAGTTGTAAGTTTCCTGGTTAGACTTGGGCATACAAACTATCAAGAAGATCTAGGAGTCAAAAAGATTTTGTTTGAAGGATAAAGTGAGCCTCGATCCAAGGGTGCCTCTTTGAATGCACTTAAAGTAAGATGCATGGTGATTTTGAAAACAGTTTGTTGAACCAATAAAATTTTTGGGGATGAGTTGGAGACTTTTTAAGGAGGGATTTTCACTAGTGTCGTTGTGGCCAGTGGTAGTGTTAGGCACTTACCTACTCCTTTCCATTGAGTAGATATTAAAGGAGGCTCACCGCAAAGGAGTAGGAAACATATACACGACACTTATGAGTATCTAGTTCAACATAAAAGTTGTGTACAATTCCAAGTGTACTTGAGTTTGCTCAAAACTAACATATCCAAAGAATTTCTTAAAAAAACTAAGAGCAAGGGCATTCAAGTTCATATGACATGATTGTGAAATTTCATGAGTCTTGGATGGAGAGTTAGAGTAATTAACCAACTTGTTCAAAATCATGGAGGTGTCTACTAAAGGCATGTGCTTGTATAGTTGACATGATGGTGTAGATAATTTTGATGGTGTGTGTTGTGCCAAAGCATCTAGAATATTTTTTTGTTTTAAAGTTTTTGGATGACTAGTGTTATGAACTTATAAAATTAGGTGTTTAAACCATAATAAAACTTAAATATTCAGAAAAGGGCTAATATTTACCTCTTGACAATAATTTAGATTTTAAAATGGGTGTATGGTGGAATTGTAAGAGGTTATGATTCTCTTAATATCCAAATATAATATATATTAAATCATACAGAAAAATGCAAGTAAAAAATGTTTGCAGCCCAACAAAATGTATTTAATTTCATGAAGAAGTGACAATTTATTCATGTATAGGAGTTATTAAGACAAGAAGTCTCATAAACTAATATTTGTAATAATTTATAACTTCAAAAGGAATTTTAAAATATGTTGACATTCAACCTATCTTTCCCAATATCTTCACAAAAAGTTAAACACATGAAGAAACAACAAAATGGAATTCACAAGATGAAAAACTGTTTTGAAACAAATCCAAAATCCTTTCATAAATATGAAGTCAGTTCAGATTTATTACAATTCTTCTTTTTGAAGCTCATCCAAGAGTTAAACCCTTTGCAATTTGACTTTGGAAGTATTTATAAAAATTCTTTACAAAAATCTAGATTCAAATATCTAGATCTGTTTTGAAAAACATCTAGAATTGTTTTACAAAAATCATGCAAAATAATAGTAAAATAAAACTGTTGAAATGGATGGCACTATTTTTGAGGATTCTGGTCTTGATCTGGCCTAATTGTGTTGTTGCTTTGTTGTTGACCCTACTGACTCATGGCTTCAGTAATTTGCATAATTCTTCCCACATGTTTTCATCTGGAATAGTATACTTGAGTAGTTTTTTGAATGTTTCATATACCTCAGTATATCTTTGGAAGGTAGGTTTAACCAAAAATAGATGATTTATCTCATGCTTGATAAGTAAATCATAACTAAGGCCCTCCATGAAAGCTTTTCCTGTAATCGAACTCTTTATATTTGCAAAATTGGATTTATTTTTAGAAATTGAATAAATTTTATGTTGATATTCATTCAGACTAATCAATTTATCTCATATTATTGTTAACCCAGGCAACCCTTTTTGATGTAAAACAGAAAAAATTCTATGAAATTTTTGGGTCCAGATTCTAAATTATGACATTTGTTTTCTAACTACAACATTAGAGTTTTCTTAGTAAGAATCCTTCTTACATCCATAATGACTTTTTTTCTATATTCTATATCAAATTCTTCTAATTATTCTTTGGTTTTAGAATTTAGAATCATAATAAGATTTGTGGCTCTTCCTGGTTTCATGCCCAATTCCTTCTTTACATCTGCAATTACTCATTCAGATTTTTTAACCAGTTCATCTTGTTAAAAGATGATTTTAATTGATGGCCATATTTTAGTGATGGCCTCATTGATTTCTATCTCGATGTTTACTTTGGATTGTGATATGGTATCAACAAAAAGGGACTGATTTTCTAAGGCATCAATTTTTTGAGTCAGCTTGTGTGTTTTCTGTAATTCTGCGAGATATGCACTATCTGTTTTCAACTTCTGCTCTTGGAGTTTAGCAAGTTGAGCATTCATCTTTTCAATTTCTTGTCCTTTAATGGACAAGTCATCCATTGCCTTTATCAATTCTGTTGTTGGATCTGTACATGTTGATGTAGATGTTTCTCCTGATGCTATACTTGTAGGTGGAACTGTTGTTGGTGCAATGAATGTTACTGGAATTATTGTTAGAGCACTAGTTTGTTCAAGACCTGCCTTCTCTTTTTCCTTCATAAGTCTTTCAAGTTCTTTCTCCATCCTGGAAGTTTGTGCATTTTTCTCAATTATGATCTTAAACATTTCTTCCTTTTCCTTCTCTAACTCTCCCATTTATTTTGTTTATGGATATTCTGTTGTTTTCTGAAATCAGTTATATCTACATTTTTAATTTTGATGATCTCTTAAGCTTCTTTTACATCAGTGGGTTCATATCCCAATTATATCAATAAATCTTCCAAGGATTCTATATTTGTATCCTTGGCTAGAGAATAAATTCTCTGTATTTCAGCTGAGATTGGACATTGTTTAATGAAGCTTGTAATCTAGATGTTGTAATGGTTGAGTTTGTGACAGAAGAAAATATCATCTCACTAGACTATTTTTGCTAGTCTATCTAGTCAATACGATGAATCAACTCTGCATCAAAAGAGAGAATTTATTTGGTGTAATCATCTGTTGTTCCTAGATGGGTAACTTTTGGCTTTAAGAAAGCAATTTGCATTCTTCTTTTTTCTGTATCAAAGGCTGAAAGTAGCCTATGTTGTGAAGAGGATGTCTGCTGCCAGAACTGAGTATAAGTAGAACCTTTCAAAGCTTCATTCTTCTTTTTTATTTCCTTGTTAACTGCAAATACGCTTGGCTCCTTTGGATTCTATTGCAATTCCTCTATTTGTGATGAAGATTCATTTTGTGAGGCTGAAGGAGATCTGATCACTATTTCTTCTCTTGTAGGGGATGGAGGTACAAATGGCCCTTTCATGACAATTGAATGTTTCTGTGTAGCATCTTCTTTTTGTGATTCACCTGTGTCATTTGTCTTCTGCCTCTTAGTTTATATCTTGAACTCCTTCCCTGAAATCTCTGGGATAGTAGGGGAATCACTTTCCCTCTATCTTTTATCCTACTTCTCTTTAGACGCTGGAGTGTGAGATATGGTAACTAATATATTATGTTCTTATGCTTCCTGAAGGGTATTTTCTTGCCATTCATCCCTGTTCATGTATTGTTCTATTTCAGATATAGGAGTGTGTGCATATGTGGTAGTTTTTTGCTCTACCCTCAACTTGGAAATTACTCCTAGTGGGTCATAAGACCAGGTGAAGCTAAGCTTGAAATTCATAAGCTTCAACAATACATCCGATTCTCTTCCTATTGATCTAGTATTACAAATAAAAGGTCCTATTTGAGTCTTGATTTTGAATTGAGCCTTTTTCTTGCTGATACAAAATGAAGTTGATCCATATTAATAATTTTCCTAATGTAATATAGAGCAAAAATTTGAAGAGGGACATATCTAGGAAATCTGTATAGTGGTATCTCACAGCCATATACCCTAATTTCTATATAATTTTGGTACAAGTGCCAATATCATGTTTTAGTTTGTTCACTCAAATTCTCTTAATTTATGTCCCATTCCTTGGTTCTACATCACTGTTTTGTAGACTTATGACCACATTAAAAATAGATCCAAAAAGTCACTGAATGTATATTCAGTGATGTTATTTCTTAATAATGATCTCCATTGAATTACTGATTGTGGATTGCCTTGACTATCCATCCTTTGCAGGGGAAATGAAAATCTATCTGACCGACAAAATATGAACAAATATACTAAAACATAAGAATGTTTTAACACTCCTTCTGTGGTAAACCTTATGAATTTCTCATGAATTGAATCTTCCAGGTATTGACTATAATTGAAAATCATAAGCTTTTCCTTTGATGTAAAAACTAGCAAGAAACCTATTATGACCTCATCGACCCATTGGTCAGAATGATAACCTAACATGCATGCAACAATGGATATGATATGTTTATTCATGTCTGGGAACATGGATGAATGGTAGGATGGATTATTTTTAAGCATTTATGGATCTTCTGGCAAGAATATTTCAAAGATTTTGGTTCTTTGAGGAAAATCCAATTTCTTATAGATATCCATGAGGAATTCTGGAGAAAATGGATGCAATCGTTCAAGGTTTTGGACTTGCAACATTCTATTTATTGATTCAACAATGATATTGAAGAACACCTCTTTTTTTTGGGAAATTATGGATCTATGACTTGGGAAATACCTAATCTGACACCATAAGAAAAAATTTGGGAAATAAAAGGTTTCGGAAAAGATGAATTGTGGGAGATATGATTTCCAGAGGTTTAATTCATCATTTTTATCTAATAATTTGTTCTCTAACCAATTGTAGAGTTCGAATAAATCGAACTCACAATTAGTTTCTACAATTTTGTAATGTTGGTCTACCAAAGCTTCATGATCTAAGTCCATAGGAGGAGGGAGCATGAGGTTTTCAGAATTCTGAGATTAACTTTTGGAAGACATAGTTGAAGAGGAAAAAGAGAAATTCTATTACTAAGAATTTCCTTTGCTGTGTGAAAAAATGGTAAAAGCTCTTCAATAGGTTGGTTGCTGACAAAATCTCGCTTCGGCTTTGTAATTGGTGCAATGGTAGAGTCCTTTCAATGGTGACAAATAGCAGTAGTAGCATGATGGATTAACATTTTGATAGTTAGTTCTTTGTGTTTAAACCAATAAACTAAAAACCTTCGAAAATTGTGGTTTTATTAGTGCATTTGTCCATTATAGATTAGCGGGGGAGTGTAATTAATGTGTAACATATGATTTGGCATCGAAATATGTGATTGGTGGAGACAGATGCCACTTGGCAGGACGAGAGTGTTAGCATATGTTTTTGGTGGGAGCAGGGTCAATGGTCCTTTCGAATGACTGGAGACAGTTTTCGAAAGGGTGGGGGGGGGATGGTTTACGCTATTGGAGCGAGGGGGTACGAAATGAACGAATGGCGGGCATGTGATGTAAGTGGTATGCAGGAAAACAACTTTTCACACCCCTATTGACTAAACGTCGAATGGGCTTGGGGTGTGCGAAAAGCATATGGGTCGTTTTATTTATTTTGCGCAGATTGTGATATTCTAATCATAGCGGAGGTTTAGTCCAAAAATGAAAAAAAATCTCATTGGATGTGCTTTATCATTTAAATCTTGTTTTAACTGGCTAATCACACTTATTACCCAATTAAAATCAATTAAACAATAAGGAGGCGATATTTAAATTTTCTCACCAATACAATGGGGAAAACATATTTTTCTATTTTTTCATAGATATATTGTTTTTACTTAGCGTTTTATTCTATCCCCTTTTATTATTTATTATTTTAAATTTTCATTATTTGCCTCTTTCTTTGATTCTTTTTCTATTTTTCATTTTTTCCTAACATTTCCTGATTTTTTTTTCTATTTTTCATTTTTTCCTAACATTTTTTATTTTTATTTTTATTTTTCTTCTACAAACATCTAACTTATCAAAACCAAATATGCTACAACATCGGATCCAATTTTGGATTTATTCTTCCTGTAGGATGCAAAGAACATGCAGATCCAAGTGCTTTCTCCTCAGGCTGATGGAGTTTCTTTTGAAAACAATCACACTTTTATGAAAAATGAAACAAATCGGTAATATACAATGATGGATTATTGATGCAATTTTAGTACTGGTATAATTTTTCAAATATTTTCCATTGACTGGCAATGAAGAATAGTGGCCCTCCAAGTTCTGTAAGATAAACGTATTGTTTCCTTTAACTTCTGCAATGTTGAAAGGCCCCAACAAATGATTATCAAACTTTCCATGTTTCCCTTTATCCTCTCTTCTAGTATCCCATTTTAGTGCTAAATTCCCTTCTTTGAAGTCTCTTTCTCTGGATTTCTTGTCAAATAGGCTTTTCATTTTTTTTTGATATTTTCTAATATTATATTGAACTTCATCTTTCTTTTCATTCAATTCTATGATATAATTTATTCTTCTAGAAAAATAATCAGGTTCTTCATCTGTTTCTTGTAAGAATTTCAAAACACGAAAGGCTAACTATGTGGGAAAAATGGCTTCAGTTCCACAAACAAGCTAAAAAGGTGATTTACCCGTTGATCTCTTTTGTGAAATTTTGTTTTCCCAAACTGCATACTTGAGATGGCTATCCCAATTTATCTTATGATCAGTAACTACTTTCTTGATGACTTTAATCTGCCTTTTATTTGAAGACTCTGCCAATCCATTTCCTTGAGGGTAATAGGGGGTGGAGTGATGTAATAAAATCTGGTATTTCTGACAAAACAGAATCATCTTAACACTACTGAAATTCTGTGCATTTTCTATATCTATCTTATTTGGGAAACCAAATCTAGACAAGCAATTTTCTTCAATGAATTTAATAACAAAAGTGTTGCATCATTTTTTATTGGGATGGCTTCTACCCATTTTTTGAAATAGTCTGTGGCAGTGAGAATCCATTTATGTTGATTGTTGGATGTTGGGTGAATCTCTTCAATAAAATCTATTCCCCACTATTGATCCGAATGGAGGATGTTAGTAATGCTCAGGTAGTTCCCCTTTCAGATTTTAAACATGCTTGGTTCTTCTGTGCTTAAGGGTTCAAGCTATCTTGCAATTCATTGAGTCTCGTGAGTGTTTTTCATGTCAATTTAGTGGGAAATTTAACATGAAAACAAGAGATGAACAATAACAAATAAAGTATAGAACATCACCATACATAACATTGACACAGTTATTTGATGGATTTCACCCCTCCTGGGCTACATCTCCTTGGTCCAGCTTCCATGGCTTGGGCCTCTATATTATGCTCAAATTTTCAAATTGACATATTTACACTACCCGTTTTCTCCTATAACCTTCTTGAATGAACTCAAAATGGCCAAAAATGGCTATCTAGCCTCTTATTTCTCTTTAATTGGTCTTCAGGTGAAGCATATATGGCCTAACCCTATGGTGGCCCTAGGCATCCTTAAACTTCAAGATGGAAAAATTCCATCCAGAAGTGCTCCAATACTTCTGAAACCTGCATCAATGAGTCCATAAGACCCAAAAATCATAATCTAGCCTATTTCTAAGACTGTTTTGGTTGAAAATTTCCCTAGTTATGACTTCTTCCAGTTTCACTTAGAAAACCTCAACTAAATTTGGCAAACGGGAGCTAACAACAATTAAATTGACACTTCCGTCGTTTTAGTCGGACTCTGCAAATTATTGCTAGGTGGAGATTAAGCGCAGTTAAAGCGCTAACTGTGTGTTAATCTAATCGACATTTAAATTTTGGATTAGTGCATATTAAACATGGATTAAGGTTTAATAAAACATGTTTAAAACTTTAAACTATGCATTTTTCATTGAAGCTCCGCCAGTGGTTCTGGGCAGTGGTCCTATGGACCAGGGCTAGCCATTTGGGGCTAGCCCCTATTTTTCCCTGCCATAAACAACATGCAAATTTAAATATAAGCGGGTTGCATAGTTTTGTAAGGACTAATGTATAGTGGAGGTGGTAAACTGTGGCTTTGTGTGGCGGGAGGTCGCGGGGTCAAACCCCGATGCCTCTGCCCGGAATTTGTTCAAAAAAGTTTACAATACATTTATACCTCGGGGGGCACGTGGCAGCCTCCAAGCTTGCCACATGTTTTGACCCGATTGGCCCAAAATTAACCAGTAAAAACTCTACACATCACCCACTTTTCAGACCAACCAAATTCTACTAAGTGGCAGCCTACCATTCGACGGAGAAGAAATTGACCAATCCTTGACCAGCCCAGTCAGATGCCACGTTAGCAATACATACTACTAACTGGGCTCCCTGTTTGACGTTTTTTTTGAAAATTTTTATGTTTGTGCAAACGAACAGATCGCATTTCTGGAAGCATACAACGACCATTTTTCGTGAAACGAAGTGCACCAGATTCAGAACGGAGAGCACTACACGGTCATTCAGGTTCCGACCCAATATGATAAATTTGATACTTGAGCTAAAATTTGAGCTCCTGATCATACCTCCCAACTAAAATATTTTGGTCTCCAAAAGAACACTTTTAGTTATCAAATTGAAGAAGTTAGAACTCAGAAATATCCCAAAAACTCAGTTGCAATGTAAAAATTTCAATTGGTGCCCTTCAAGCCTCGATCAAGGCACTTCACTTTTCTTCCTCATGAAGACCTGTTGTCGTGTTAAGAATTAAGCCATAATTATTATCGTTATTTCAGAACAAATGCTGACGAGTGGAATCTGAATATTCTCTTAAAACCCATCTTTACACGGCCCCAAATAACACTTCATCTTGAAGACAAACTTGACCCCATCTTGGAGATCAGAAACAAATCAACTTGCTTTGGCATCTTCAAACTAAGCTTGTAGATATAATTACTTGGCTACAAATTTTTTTATGATGTTTGGCTTTTTCCTACAATAAATAGTTATCTTCAAACACTCTTAACAACAATATTCATTCACACAAGTTTCAACACGAATACTTGTATCAGTGAATATGAGATAACTAGTAGACAATTGATGAACGAAAATTTGTACATTCACAAAGTTCATAAACATGTGGACTATCAAGTCAAACTTAGCATGACAATGCTCTAAACAAAATAGTGTTGCATTTAAAGGGATTTATTTATGCATATCACCTTTTACAATAGTCCAACTATGAGACATGCAACTAGTGTAAAACAAAATTTACAACTTCAATTGGAAAAATAGTCTGCCCACATCTTACCCAACCAGGTAAGTGAACCCTCTATTTGTTCTTCCTCTTTTTATAAAGCTACATCAGGTATGGCTGCATCTTGCACCACTTTTTCCATGGTTGCTTCCTCTTGAGGTAGATGCACGACTTGCTTTCCCTTGCTAGGATGAAGATGCGGATGCAATTTCCAATATTTTGCAAACCCAATGTCCACTGATTTTGCAATGAGTGAAAAATTTTCTTTGAGTTCCTCTTGGCTCACATGCCCCTGACTTTGGATTAGATTTTCCCTTCTCGGGTTTCTTTCCAATAGCCATGTACATCATTTTGATAATTTATTCCTTTTTTTCGCACTTATCTACACTATGGTTAGATGAAGGGGAAAAAGTACATGGAGATACATTCTTCAATAATTTTTCAAATTTTCATTTTTCTTCTCATCTTGAAAAAAATATGATACAACAAAATGATTATACCTCTTTTTCTTGTTCTTGGACTTGCTCTTATTGCATGAAGAACTTGCATAGTGAGTAGGAGTTTCATGGTGAGAAGAAATTGATTTCTTATCTTCTTAATATTCCCCATCTCTCTCTAGAGAAACCTTCAAGTCTTTATTGTATTTGGAGAACAAAGCAGGTACTAGTTCTGGAAGCAAATTCCAACACCTTTCCTCCTCATGTCCTCTTTTGTGACAAAAGGTACATGATACATAATAATTTTCATCGAAAGATGATTCTTCTGCTGCAACATAACCCAACCCTTCATACTTAGGTCTTTATTTGGCTTCAATTGGGCTTGATGCCTTGTTGGTTCACACCAAGACCTCCTCCCTTGTAACCCATATTGTATAAGAGCTTGGACCCAATTCCCTTACCATACTTCTCAAAATCTGCAAAAGAACTATCTTCAACACTTTTATGAAAAGAAGAAGTATGCAATTGCTCACGAATAATTCCATATTTTGTTTGTGGCACAAATATGCTTGCAAACTCCCTTTTGATATTGGAGGTGTCCACTTGGACTCTTTGGTTTTATTCCTTCAGCTCCCCAACTTAGGTACTGATTGAACCTCATCCTCCACATCATGTGGGAAAAAGGTACATACTTTTCCATCATCTTTTTCTGAAGGAATCTCTACCCATGCATCTTGCACGAAAGTTGTAGAAAATTATGGAGTTTGTGGAGAAGATGGTGGCTTGACACCATTCTTGTCTCCTTCTTCCTTTGAAGAACATTCTACACTTGGAGGTGGTGTAGAGCTTTCACCATGTAGCTTGGTGTGCCTCTCTTCATAGAGGACCTTCACCATAGCTACCATGTCTATAAAAGCCTTTATGAAGATTTAATCTTCCGACATCTTGGTAGACTCTCATCCTTGAAACATACTTTTGTTGAAACCTCAATATGGAACCTTGAGGGATAACTGGTGGTAGAGAATTTCTCTCCTTTCCCAAATCTTTTCTCCTCACTTGAGCTTCAAAACACACCACTTGCACAAAGCAACACAAGCTAACAATAAAATTGTAGCTCTGATACCAAAAATGATCTAAATGGAGGATGTTAGTAATGCTCAGCTAATTCCCCTTTCAGATTTTAAACATGCTTGCTTCTTATATGCTTAAGGGTTCAAGTTATCTTTCAATTCATTGAGTATCATGAGTGTTTTTCATGTCAATTTAGTGAGAAATTTAATAAAAAAATAAGAGCTGAACATAAGAAAATAAAGTATAGAACATCACCATACATAATATTGACACAATTATTTGATGAAGGATTTCACCCCTCCTGGGCTACATCTCCTTGGTCCAGCTTCCATGGCTTGGGCCTCCATATTATGCTCAAATTGTCAAGTTAACCTGTTTACAATGCTCTTTTTCTCTTATAAACTACTCCAATGAAATCAGAATGGCCAGGAATGGTTATCTAACCTCTTCTTTCTCTTCAGTTGGTCTTCAGGTGAAGCAGATATGGCCTAACCCTCTGGTGGCCCTAGGCATGCTTAATATTCAAGCTCGAAAAATTCCATCCAGAAGTGCTACAATGCTTCTAAAACTTGCAACAATGAGTCCAGAAGACCCATAAATAGTAATCTAGCCTTTTTCAGAGACTGATTTGGTCGAAAAATTCCCTAGTTATGACTTCTGCCAGTTTCACCTAGAAAACCTCCACTAAATTTGGCAAACTGGAGCTAACTGCAGTTAAACTGGCACTTCTGTCGTTTAGTCGGACTCCACCAATTAGTGCTAAGTGGAGATTAAGTGCTAGTTAAGTGTAGTTAAAGCGATAACTACGCGTTAATCTAATCTGCATTTAAATTTTGGATTAGCACATATTAGACACGGTTTAAGGTTTAATAAAACATGTTTAAAACTTTAAACTTCACATTTTCATTGAAGCTCCGCTAGTGGTCCTGGGCAGTGGTCCTATGGACCGAGGTTGGCCCCTCTTTTCCCCCACCACATGAAACATGCAAATTTAAATATAAGCGGGTTGCATAGTCTTATAAGGACTAATGTATAGCGGAGATGGTATACTATGGCTTTGTGTGGCAGGAGGTCGTGTGGTCGAACCCTGGCGCCTCCACCCTGAAATTGTTTCAAAATTTTAAAAATAAATTTCAACCTTTGGGGGAATGTGGCGGCCTCTGATCTTTCCATGTGTCATGACCCGATTGGCCCAACATTAGCCAGTAAAAACTCGACACATCACCTACCTTTCGGACCAACCAAATGCTGCCTAGTGGTATCCTACCATTCGATGGAGAAGAAATTGACCAATCCTTCACTAGCCTAGTCAGCTACCACATCATCAGTATGGACAACTGATTGGGCTCCTTGTCTGACCTTTTTTTGAAAATTTCCCTGTTTGTGCAAAAAAACAGATCACGTTTCCGGGTGCATACAACGACCATTTTTTGTGAAAAAAAGTGCGTCGGATTTAGAACGAGGATCACTATGCGGTCGTTTAGGTTCTGAGCCAATCTGAGAACTTTGATTCTTGAGCTAAAATTTGAGCTCTTGATCAACTATAAAAAAGGCGCTTTGTACTAGGACTGGAACAATAGGGAGTGATGATAATCTCTGTTTTCCAGCAAAAATATGATAGGGTATACAACATATGACTTTTTCTCCCGCTTGTGCAAACAATTTGGGCCAATACAAACCTGCTCTAAGAATTTTGTATGTTGTTTCTCTCCAAGCATAATGGCCTCCACAAATACCTGCATGGAATTAATCTATAAATCCCTTTGTCTCTTCTTCAGTTAAACATAAAAAGATGATATTTAATGGCTCCTTCCAATACATATTTGCATTGATAATGCAGTCTTTGAAAGCTTTTAACTTGAGTGTTTTACACTAATTCTTTGTAAATTTTGATGTAAATTTCTGATTGTGAAGAAAATTTACAATATCAATATACCATTGACATAAGAAAGAGGAGCTAATTCAGTATACCATTCTCATCAATATGTAGTGGAAGAGGAGCTAATTCAATTGTAGATGAAGGTTATTGTGGATTCTCATCTATTGAAACTTGAGAAGGTTCTTGTGGATTATTCTCAACTGAAAGTTGAGAGGGTTTGTATGGATTCTTCACAACTGAAAGTTGCATTATAGAATTTATCCCCAATATTTGACAATTCGATTCAGCTAGAAGCTTGACTAAACCATGGCCCTTTATCAGTTTGGTAGATTTGATACTAAGATCAAATTCTAATATCTTATTGTTCCATCTTCCTCTTCTGCCATCTCTATCAGGTTGTGATAACACAGTTTTAACAACATTATTTGGATCATAGGAAATAATGGATGAATGGAGGACATAGAATCTAAAGGGTTTCAAGGCTTGAACAAGGGCATATGATTGTTTTTCTATAATTGCATATATTGACTCAACATCTCTCATAACTTTACTAAAGAAGGAAATAGGATGGTCATCACCATTTTCATTTTTCTAGAAAAGGACAACAACTAAAGTGGTTTCAAAGGAAAAAGAGAAAATGTTGAAAGTTTTTGAATAGTTTGGATTGGCCAATACTGGGGCTTCAGAAATAGCTTTCTTAATTTGGGAAAAAGAAAATTTTGATTGAACTGTCCATTTAACTTCATGGTTTTTCCTTAACATGTCAGTAATGTCTTTAACTATTTCATCATAGTTGGGTATAAACCTGCTTAAATAGTTGATTTTCCCAACAAAAACTTGAATTTCCTTTTTATTCCTTAGTAGAGTGATTGCTTGAATGGCTTACACTCTCTTTGGATCAATAACCACTCCTGTATTTGAAATAACGTGGCCAAGTAGATTTCCTTCTTTGATGGCAAAGAGGGAATTCTTTGGATTAAGTGAGATTCCAAAATTTCTACACCTGTCAAAAACCTTTCTCATGTGCTTTAAATTTTCTTGATCAGAATTAGAAAATACAGTAATATAATCCAGATAAATGACAAAAACATTATTAATATTACCAACAAATGCTATATCCACGACTCTCTCGAAAGTAGCTCCAGCATTGGTTAGACCAAAAGGCATCCTTGCATACGTGAATGTACCCCAAGGAGTTGTGAATGTTGTATTTTCTCTATCTTATGTACTTACCATAATATGATTGTATCCAGAAAAACCATTTAACATAGAAATTTTGTTAGAACCTGAAACTTGTTGAAGTAATTGATCCATTTTGGATAATGGATAATTTTCCTTCAAAGATGATTTATTTAAAGTTCTGAAATCTACACACAATATGATCTCACCATTTTTCTTTCTAACCAGAACCAAATTGGCTATCCAATCATAATATCTTAAAGAAACTATGATTTTAGCAACTAGTAATTTTTAAGTTTTTTTTCAATTGTTGGAATTAAAACTGGTTTTATCCTTCTTAGCTTATGTTTAAAAGGTTTGGCTTCTGTTTTAAGGGGAATTTTGTGCTCAATAAGAGTGATATCATAAGTTTTTAGCTCATCATAGGACCAAGCAAAAACATCTTTGTAATTCATAAGGAGACTTAGATATTTATTTTTTGTTGCCTGTGGTAATGATGCAGAAATTTTAATGTTCCTGGTTACACCATGAGCACCAATATTACACTCTACAATATCGTCTTCAGATGAATTTTCTAATGATTTTTAGGAATATCATTATGATCAAAAAAAATTTCAAGAGGAATTATGCCTTTTGGAATGAAATTGTTGGATAACTAAATGATATTATGATCAGTTATTTTTTAGTTTAATGAAGAAAATTCCTTTTCATTATCCAATTTTTGATCATTAAGATGTTCATCATCCATTTGTAAAGCTGAAAATTAATCAATCACTTGTAAGAAAAAAATCAATTGTTCATCATCCTAAAAGACTTGTCAATACTTAATATTATCAGGAATTGAAGGTATGTATTTTACCTAAATTTGATATTGTGTCTGCATTTTATCAGGAATCTTAAAATAACTAGTTGAAACAGCCAAAGAGTCTACATGGATGTTTTCATTTCTTGGAATAGTTGTGATGTTAAAGGCTTTAAATAAATTTTCCATTATATCCCATACCTCATTCCTATAAGATGTAATTCTAGGATGTTTGGTTTGACATATATTTCTTACTTGTTTAACAATGAGCTCTGAATCACTGAAGACAACTAGTTTTTGAACTTTTAGAGCTTTATCTAATTCCAATCCTAAAAGGAAAGCTTTATATTCTGCTACATTATTGGTAGCATAAAACTCTAACTTATAATATTTTGTAATGTTTTCTTTGTCTAGGGAAATAATAACAATACCATCTCCAACTCCATCATTTTAGAATGCTTCCATCAAAATATAATTTCCAAATGTTAGTTTTTTGAGTTTTTGGTTTATCCACAATCTGTTCTATGTGAAGCTGAGGATTTTGAAAATCATTAGATGATAATGTAAAACATCCAAAATATTGATCAAAAACATATATAGGATGATTCCTAACATGATCAACACTACAAATAATATTTATGATTCTCACTTCTTTGTATAATCTAAGACGTTCTCCTCCATGCACATGAAAAGTAGCATGGGACATATTCATTTGTAGACTTCCTCCTAGTTTGGCACAAAATGATCTAGATAGTAACATTCCAAATTTAGGAGGAATTTCAGTGACTACAATGTATAAGACTACACTTCTAACTAGAATTTGTGCTAAGGTGACAACTAGATCTTTTATAAGACCCAGGGAAGGCACTTTCTTAGAATCAAAAGTGTATAAATGATGATAAGGTCTAGTAATATCCAATTGAAGTTGATCTATGATCACTTTGGGCATTAAATTATGGGAAGCTCCTAAATCTAGCATACAATTGTATAACAGAAAATCATGAAATTTTAAAGTGACATAAAAGGGAGGGACATTTTCATCAATCATATTAGAACTAGGACCAAACATTACTAAAGGTTTTTCATCTTGTAGACTTAGCACATCTCCCTCAGCATCAACACTTGAATATTGGGTCCATTTAGAAAATTGATTATTGTAACCTAGATTATTAGAAATTTCAGATAAAGGAATAGGTATTTTAACTTTTTCTAGCTATTTTTCAACATTGAAAGTTGTCATAACATTTTTGTCCATAGTAGCTTGATCATTTGACTTGTTCAATGGTTGAATGCTCATGGTTTGAGTTTCAGTTGATTTAACTGGTGTTTTATTAACAATGATGTTTTTAGATGGTCTACCATATCCTCTTCTGGGTCTTAAATCATATCTTCTATTTAATTATGCAATTAATAATTCAGAGAAGGCCTGATATTTTGAAACTCGTGAATTTTCTGGCTCCTATTGAGAGAATTGATTTCAAGGAAGAGGAACAATGGCATTCTGTTTTGATGAGTGGTCAAAATTATTGATATCATCTATAATTAGGGGGGCAGTATACTCAGGTTCTTGATCATCAATCATTAATCAGGGTTGAATTTGTTGATCAGTATTAGGTTGGGCTTCAATTTTAGAGATTCTGTAAGAAAATTTCTTAATAAATAAGTTATTTCATCAATCTTGTGATCTTCATCCTTACTTCTTTGGGAAGAATTACTTTTTTCTTTAATTTTAATTTTATTTTCAGCCTTTTCAGCCTTTGATTTCATTTTATTAGATGCAGAAATATTTGCCTCTATTTCAATAGCATTTGTTTGCATGTCTGCTAAGGTAAGAGACCTTCTTTCTCTCAGCATAACAACAAATTCATCATCAAAAGGCTTTGAAAATCTAAGTTTTATTGTTGCAACTAGAGGTTTACAATCAGGAGGCATTTCATCATAAATTTTGTTAAAACTCTAAATAAAATATGATACAGGCTCTCAAGGATTCTTCATCAAATCATCAAATTGTGTTAGGAAATAGACATGATCTCTCTTAACTTCCCATTGATTGTTAAAAATAGTAAATAGTTCATTCCAATCACGAATGCAGTTTTCTCTTAAATGTCTAAACCAGATCCTAACATTGCCATCAAGAGATTATACAAACAATCTAGTATATACATCTTCATGCTCAATATTCATGTTATCAGCAAAGTCTAAGAAAGAAGCTACATGATCTTCTACAGACAACCTCGTTTCTCCATTAAATCTAAGAGTTTTTTTATAAATATCCATCTGGAAAATCATTTAACTAATTAGGAAGGACCAATGTTGCATAACAAGATTGAATGATTGGTTGAATACCATCCATTATGTTGGGTGGAGGAGGTGGTGAAGATGAGAAACTTGAAGTTGATGATGATAAAGTTGGAGGTGTAGATTTTATTCCTTTAAGGTAGAGAGTAGAACCACTAGATCTTTTAGGGAAAGGTGATTGAATCACAAACTTGTGAAGTTGTGGGTCAAAATTTTGATCACCTTCAAATAAAGGATTGGTATATATAGAAAAATTTTCCTCGATTTTCTCAGAAATTGATGGAAAGGTGTGAATAACAGAGGAGATAAAATCAGTGGGTTTTAATTCAGATAATTCAACATCTAAATCTGCTTTAGATTTTGGATATTATAAAATAGTTTCAGGGATATCATATGACTCTAATTGATAAACAAGAAGAGGAAATTTTAAATCAAAACCTTTAGATAATAGATCTAGCACTTTAGGTGGTAAATATGATAGATGAGGAGGAATTGATACAAGGATAAAAGGATCAGCCTCTGAAACTATTTCTAGATGAAATGAAGTAGAAGTTGCAATTCAAGCTCCTATTTTTCTCCTCAAAGAGGAAATTATCACTAGCCTCTATGGATCTGATAATGGAGAATGAAGATGAGGATATGAGTGAGATCCGGTATGCCTATATGAAGCTAGATTTAATATGTGAAGTCGCCAAGTGAAGAATTTTAACCAACTAACCATTTATTCACCTTAAATGGAGAGCTTAATCGTTGTCCCAGGGACAATGATTCAATTCTCTTTCCTCGGGAACGAAGCCAATCTTATGTTGTGCCTCCGAGATAATTCTTGGCTAATTAATTATGCTAAAGCATCTAAAATATTTTTTTTTAAGTTTTTGGATGGCCAATGTTCTGAAATTATAAAAGTAGGTGTTTAAAACTTAATAAAACTTAAATATTCAGAAGAGGGTTGATATTTACCTCTTGACAGTAATTTATATTTTAAAATGGGTGTAAGGTGGAATTGTAAGAGGTTACGATTCTCTGAATATCCATATAGAATATATATTAAATCATACAGAAATATGAAAACAAAATTTTTTTACAACCCAAAAAAATGTATTTAATTTCATGAAGTGACAATTTATTCATGTAGAGGATTTATTAAGACATACAGTCTCAGAGACTGATCTCTACAATAATTTATAACTTCACAAGGAATTTTAAAATAAGTTGACATTCAACCTATCTTACCCAATTTCTTCACAAAAACTTTAACGCAGGAATAAACAACAAAATGGAAATGAATAACTTAAGGAGAACTTGCAAGATGACAAACTGTTTTGAAGCAAATCTAGAATCCTTTCATAAATATGAATTCGGTTAAGAGTTATTACAATACTTATTTTAGAAGCTCATCCAAGGGTTCAAACCTTTGCAATTAGAATTTGGAACTATTTATACAACTTATTTACAAAAATCTAGATTCAAATATCTAGATCTATTTTGAAAAATATCTAGAACATTTTTACAAAAATCATGCAAAATAATAGTAAAATAAAACTGTTGAAATGGTTAGCACTGTTTTCGAGGATTCTGATGCTGATATGGCCTGATTGTGTTGTTGCATTATTGTTGACCCTGCTGAATCATCACTTTAATAATTTGTATAATTATTCCCACCTCTTTTCATCTGGAATAGTATACTTGAGTAGTTTTCTGAATGTTTCACCAACCTCATTATATCTTTCGAAAGTAGGTTAAAAAAAAATAGATGAATTATCTCATGCTTGATAAGTAAATCATAACTAAGGCCCTCCATGAAAGCTTTTCATGTAATCGAACAATTTATCATTGCAACTTTGTATTTATCTTTGGAAATTGAATAAAGTTTATGTTGATATTCATTCAGATTAATAAATTTATCTCCTATTACTGTTAACCCAGTAAGCCATTTTTTATGTAAAACAGAAAAATTTCTATGAAATTTATGTATTCCAGATTCTAATGTATGACATTTTTTTCCAACTGCAACATCAGAGTTCTCTTAGTAAGAATCCTTCTTACTTCTAGAATGGCTTCTGTTCTATCTTCTATATCAAATTATTCTAATTCTTCTTTGGTTTTATAATTTAGAATCCTAATAAGAGTTGTGGCTCTTCCTAGTTTCATGTCCAATTCCTTCTTTACATATGTTATTACTCCTTTAGATTTTTTAACTAGTTCATCTTGTTCAAAGATTATTTTAATTAATGGTTAGATTTCAGTGATGGCCTCATTGATTTCTATCAAGATGTTTTCTTTGGCTTGTGATATCGTATCAACAAAAAGGGTCTGATTTTCTAAGGCATTAATTTTTTGAGTCAACTTGTGTGTTTTTTGTAATTCTTCCATATAGGCACTATCTTTTTTCAACTTCTTATTTTGGAGTTTAGAAAACTGAGCCTTTAGATTTTCAATTTTTTGTCCTTTAATTGACAAGTCACCCACTGCCTTTATCAATTATGTTGTTGGATATGTACCTATTAATGTAGATGCTTCTCCTACTACTAGACCTGTAGGTGGAATTTTTGTTGGCACAATGACTATTACTAGAATAACTATTAGAGCACCAGTTAGTTCTGGACCCGCCTGCTCTTTTTCTTTCGTAAATCTTTCAAGTTCTTTCTCCATCCTGGAAATTTGTGCATTTGGCTCAATTATGATCTTAAACATGTCTTCCTTTTCCTTCTCTAACTCTCCCATTTCTTTTGTTTTTGGATCCTCTGTTGTTGGGAGTTTGAGTTGTTTTCTTAAAGCATCTATATCTGCATTTTTAATTTTGATGATCTCTTCGGCTGTGTTTACATCAGTGGGATCATATCCCAATTTTATCACTAAATATTCCAAGGATTTTATCTTTGTATCCTTAGCTAAAGAATAAATTCTCTCTATTTTCAAATGAGATCAGACATTGTTTAATGAAGCTTGTAATCTAGATGTTGTCACAACTGAGTTTGTGAGAGAAGAAAATATTATCTCACCAGACTATTTGTGCAATTCTATCTGGTCAATAGGATGAATCAAATCTACATCAAAAGATAAAACCGATTTGGTGTAATCATCTGCTATTCTTGGATGGGTGAATTTTAGCTCTAATAAAGAAAATTGCATTCTTCCTTTTTCTGTATCAAAGGATGAAAGTAGCCTATTCTATGAAGAGGATGCTTGCTTCTAGAACTCAGTATAAGTGGATTCTTTCAAAGCTTCATTCTTATTTTTTATTTCCTTGTAAACTGCAAATATACTTATCTCCTTTAGATTTTGTTGCATTCCCTTGTTTGTGATGAGGATGCATCTTGTGAGGCTGAATGAGATCCAATAACTATTTTTTCTCTTATAGGGGATGGAAATGGCCCTATGAGATCCATGACAGTTGGATGTTGCTATGTAGCATCTTCTTGTTGTGATTCAATTGTGTCATTTGTCTTCTGCCTGTTAGTGTATATCTTGAACTCCTTCCTTGAAATATCTATGACAGTAGGGGATTCACTTTCCCTCTGTCTGTTATCCTGCTTCTCTTTAGACACTGGAGTGTGAGATATGGTAACTGATATATTTTTTTGTTTTGCTTGTTGAAGGGTATTTTTTTCCATTCATCCCTATTCATTATTGTTATATTTTAGGTCTAGGATTATGTGCGTATGGGGTAGTTTTTTTCTCTACTCTCAACTTGGAAATTAATCCTAGTGGTTCATAAGACCAGGTGAAGCAAAGATTTAAATTCATGAGCTTCAACAATACATCTGTTTTTCTCCCTGCAGATCTAGTATTACAAATAAAAGGTCCTATCTCAGTCTTGATTTTGAATTGGGCCTTTTTTCTTGTTGATACAAAATGAAGCTAATCCATATTAATCATTTTCCTAATGTACTCTAGAGAAAAAATTCGAAGAGGGACATAGCTAGACAATATGTATGGTGATATCTCATAGCCATATACCCTGATTTATGTGTAATTTTGGTACAAGTACCAATCTCTTGTTTTAGTTTGTTCACTCCAATGTAGAATTCTCTTAATTTTTGTCCCAATCCTTGGCTCTAGATCACTATTTAGTAGACTTATGACCCCATGCAAAAAATGATCCACAAAGTCATTGAATGAAAATTTAGTGTTGTTATTTCTTGCTAATGATGTCCATTGAATTACTAATTATGGATTTCCTTGATTGTCCATCCTTTGCAAGGGAAAAGAAAATGTATATGACTGATAAAATATGAACAAATATACTAAAATAGAAGTATATTTGAACACTCATGTTGTGGTAAACCTTATGAGTTTCTCATGAATGGAATCTTCCAGGAATTGACTATAATTGAAAATCGGGAGCTTTTACTTTGATGTAAAAACTGAAAAGAAATCTATTATGACCTCATCGACCCATTGGTCAGAATGATAACCTAACATGAATGCAACAATGGATATGATCTATTTAGTCATGTATGGGAACATGGATGATTGATAGGATGAATTATTTTTAGGCATTTAAGCATCCTCTGGCAATTTTTTTTAATAATATTTTGGTTCTTTGAGGAAAATCTAATTTCTTATAGATATCCATGAGGGATTCTGGAGAAAATGGATGCAATGGTTTAGGGTTTTGGACTTGCAACATTCTATTTATTGATTCAACAGTGATAGTGAACAAAAAATTTTGGTTTTGGGAAATTATGGCTCTCTGATTTGGGAAATACCTAATCTGATACCATAAGACAAAATCTGGGAAATAAAAGGTTTGGGGAAATATGAATTGTGGGAGAGATGATTTCTAGAGGTTTAATTCATCAGTTTTATCTAAGAATTTTTTCTTTAACCAATTGTAGAGTTTGAATAAATCGAACTCGCAATTAGTTTATGTAATTTTGTAATGTTGGTATACCAAAGGTTCATGATCTAATTCCACAGGAGGAGGGAGCATGTGGTTTTTAGAATTCTGAGATTTACTTTTGGAAAACATAGTTGCGAAGGAAAAAGAGAAACTTTATTACCTGGAATTTCCTTTGCCGTGTGAAAAAATTGTAAAAAATCTTCAATAGGCTGGTTGGTGACAAAATATTGCTTCGGCTTTGTAACTAGTGAAATGGTACAGTCCTTCCAATGATGACAAATAGAAACAATAGTAGGATGGATTAACAATTTGACAGTTAGTTCTTTGTGTTTAAACCAATAAATTAAAAACCTTCGAAAATTGTGATTTTATTGGTTCATTTTGTCGTTATAGAGGAGAGAGGTAGTGTAATTAATGTGTAACGAATGATTTTGCATCAAAAGATGTGATTGGTGGAGACAAATGCCACTTGGAAGGATGGGAGTGGTAGCATATGTTTTTGGCCCGAGCGGGGTCAACGATCCTTTTCGACGAGTGGAGGCAGTTTTCCGAGGGGGGTATGGTTTACGGTATTGGAGTGAGGTGGTGCGAAATGAATGAAGGGAAGGCACGTGGCGGAAGTGGTATGTAGGGAAACAACTTTTTGCACCCCCTTGTTGACTAAACGTCAGGTGGGCTTGGGGGGGTGTGAAAAGCATATGGGTCATTTGATTTATTTGGTGCAGATCACGATGTTCAAATCATAGCGGAGGTTTAGTCCAAAAACAACAAAAATATTGTCGGATGTGATTTATCATTCAAACCTGTTTTTAATTGGCTAATCACACTTATTACCCAATTAAATGCAATTAAACAATAAGGAGGCATCATTTAAATTTGTTCACATATACAATGGGGAAAACATATTTTTCTATTTTTTCATAGATATATTTTTTTTACCTAGCATTTTATTCTACACATTTTATTAATTTTTATTTTCATTTTTTCATTCTATGCCTCTTTCTTTGATTCTTTTTCTATTTTTCATTTATGCGTAACATTTTTTTATTTTTTTTTCTATTTTTCATTTTTTCCCAACATTTTTTTACTTTTATTTTTCTTCTACAAGTATCTAACTTATCAAACCAAATATGTTACAACAGTGTCAAGAGTTTGAAAAAATCCAAGATGTAGATGGATGTTAAGCCTAAGAAAAAAACTAGTAAATATACACAAGTGGTCCATGTAGACATATTCAGAACAACAACTTTGGGTGGTGGAGGATGTAAGACCTTTTAATTGGCTAGGAAAACTTAGGCACCTTAAACCTAATTGCTTCAAAACAAATGTGTGATGAGGCTTAGGTGATATAAGCACTTAGCACACATAGTCATTTAGATAGGCCAAAATGTACCATAGTTGTGAGGCACCTCCATGAATAGCATGAGTGTGAAAAGTTGGTCATAGTGTTGTTGAGGTGTTGTTTCATGCCTTAGAAGAAGGTGCACTAGGTTGGTTAGGGAAGTAATTTGGCTAAATAAAGTAGGTTGGAGGTTGATTATAGTTTGGTTTTAGATTGCAATTGGACATCCTAACTGTGTTGATCATGGATTTCCTACGCGGATTCCTTAGAATTTGAGGTGTTCAACCCCCATGATTTTGATGCATTCAGTGACTTGCATGAAGTAGTGATTGGAGGAGGCATGAGCAACCACCATATGGGCAAGGTTTCCTCTATGGATTGAGTTAGTGGGAGATCAATAATTATATGGAAGATTGAAAATTATGGAATATTTTAGGTTGTAATAGACAAGTTTGATTAAAATAATAAATTATTCAAACAAGAACTTATGTATAAGAATATAATCAATGTGTTAGATAAGTAATTAAGTTGGCAAGTGCATTATTTATGGAAGACAACATTGGAGTAAGGCATGTCCAGCGACCTGGACGTGGGCCAAACAAGACTTGGGACCACTAGGCTTAACCATGGAAAGGTGATTGAGAAAGAAAACATTTATGCATTATTTAGGGGACCTCGGGCTATGTATGGATGTGTTACAATGCACCTTTCTAACACCCCCAACCACCTTAGGGACCATCCTAAGGGCAGAAGAAGGCATTAATATCATTAACCAACCTCCATGGTACTATATGGAAATGGGGTCTTGAAATTTTGTCATTTTTCAAACAACTTAGAACTAAAATTTAACACCACCATTGTGTTCAACTTGTCGAAATATTTACAACAATATATGTTTTTTCGAAAACGGGATTTCGGTTCCAAAATTATGGCCACTCAAAGTTTGGTCCATTAATCCCTACCATGTCATCGTGTACTTCCACATGGCGCCCACGTGGTAGTCCTCATTATCTTATAAGTGTTCCACGCCATCTCCCTTCCCCATGGATTCCACTATGCCCATGCCAAATCATCCCAACTAGGGCCTACGTGACCAACCTAAGGCATGTTTGTTAATGATTTTATGTTATAATCAAAATGGAGGTTCCTTGGGCTTACAATTGTGTTAAGGTATAAACCCTCTCAAGGTGATGAAATCCCATCGACATTAAATGATGAGAGGTTTTCCCATATTTCCCTTTTTTGAGTGTTACCATAATGTGACATGTTGAGGATCGAAACACCGACTCGTGAAGTTAATTGTCGCGGATAGTTGGAAAAATCCTCGTCTTGCCCCATTACAGGTTCACCTCAGTCCTGCGGAACTGAAATGACATCAACCCAAGACGAAAATTTTGACATCTCTTATCGAATATTTCTCCATATAGGGGTAGAACCTCACATATGTCATTCTAACATCATCCTATCGACATGGGTTCCTCCGGGTGTCCCAAGTCACTCATTTTTAGTCCTTTCTACCCTCCAATGTGGCAAAATATGATTTCCACATGGCATGCCACTGTGGTGCCACATCAACCTTGGTACACATCTCATTTCCACTTGGTTTGTGTCCTACTAGCCCTATCCTGTTGGTACAAAATGTCAATTTACCATTATAATCATTTGGGTTCAATTTGGTGGAGCCAGGTGGTTTCGACGTAAAACCATGGGAGGATTTCATGTCTTGGCCCCATCTCTTTCCTATTCTCTGTTTGTTCTATGGAAACTCCCTAAGGTCTTGAGACATGGATCTGTTATGTTAGCTATCAGGAAGTAATACTCATCTCCTCCTCGAAACTTAGCTGATTTCGTCACCTCTTCCTTATATATATATATATATATATATATATATATATATATATATATATATATATATATATATATATATATATATATATATATATATATATATATATATATATATATATAAGTGAACTTTTCCAAGGCTGGCAGTTTATAACACATATTTATATATGTTTATGCAATTGTTGACACTGTTGACCATTGATGTCCCTCCTGATATTATTAATGCTCGTCCTGACCTTCACATGTAATTATATGAACATGAGCTATCTCTCCAAGGCTTCCAACACACACACACACATTTGTGTGTGTGTGAGTCAAGGCTCCCTCGACTCGACCATTGAGGAATATCTCTCCTGAACTTGACTAATTAATCCATAAGGCCTTGCCCTTGGCTTACAATAGTGTTGTTACCTCTCCTGAGCTTATATTGTTTTAATCCATCCCAACCATTGTGTCCATTTCAGGCACACAACCATACACATGTGAACATAGGTATATAAGTATAACTAAGGGGGAAAGCATGCTTCCATCAAGAAAATCACATATAACAGGACCTGTTGTTACCAATCATTTTGATGCAAGATATTAATTAGACCACACAGGTTCACCCATATCATATACTCAAGAAATTAGCTACAATTTTAGCTTAGAAATAACCATAGAATTTGGAAAATTTCCATCAAACACACATGAGCTAAAACAGTCTTCAAAACCATGAAGGAAATAACATATCTTAGCGTTAATTCATACATAAACACACATTGAGTATTTATACCATAGTTACAATCACATATAGCTAGATAAGATCTTATCTTATAATGAAGGACCCGACAACTAATATTGGGACTTCAACTCTCCACCCAACCTTAAATTGGCTTGAACTACAAGTATTTATTGAAACCAATCATCCCCAAGCCAGATTCAAAGCTTGAGAAGGAGTGATTTAAGGGATTAAACCAATGTTTCCAACTAAATTAGGGAGTATGGAGATCGTACCATCTCCACCCACCAGCAATTCAGAGAATATAGAGTCTCCTCCTCCTCCACCCTTAGTGCAGGGAATCCAAAGGCTATACCACCTCCACCCTTCATTCAATACAAGGAATATAGAGGCTATATTACCTACACCCTTTATATATTCATGGAATCCAAAGTCTATGGCACCTCCACCCTTAAACCAAATCCCTCAGTATATACCTCCACCCTAAACCAGGGGTCAAGAGCTTACCGAGAAGAACCAAAGAAAATAACTTCAATAGCTCCACGCTACATTGTGAATCCAAAGATCATTGAATCAATTTATCACCCCGAACCCAAGTGAAAATGGTTTTAGGACACTCCATAGCCAAGAATAAAAATAAATAGGGCCTTCACCTAAAATAGGGAATACAGAGAGCCTTTATTCTTCACCTGAGAGATTCCCATACCACACTTCTTTTCTCAAAACTAAAATAGTTCTCTCCTTTAATCCCACCTTAATTTTTCTTCTCTTCCACTGCTCAGTCACAGATTCAATTCACTACCCCAAATTTCGGAGAGGGCTATCACTTCTTTCACTGATTCTATGTGTGCTTCTAACATTGTGTGTGCTCCTCTATTGTGTATATTTTTTCTCATGTTGCTCCACAAAAAATTCCCTTATGTTGGATGCCATCTCCATTATCTATACTATGTTAAATCTTATCTTCTCATCGTGACTTTGCCTTTCTCGAATGTTGAATGGAATCCCCCAAATTCCCCTGAGTCTCTTTGCATTCATTCCTTTTTTCTTCCATGCCCTTTTCAATCCTCCCATGTTGTCTCAAATCTACGCGGGGAATCTCCCCACCACCCTCCAACATGATGGTCATTATAACTACCTAATGAAATTAGCCGTCATTCCTCCTATGCCAATGGAAATCCTGTTTCTAGTAAATCTATTAGTCCCCATGACCTATTAGCCTGCTATTTTTTTTTCCAATCAATATCTATGATACCATCTTATCATGCTGTCATGTATGACTTAGCTCCTCTTATATTTCCCAAGCACCTCCTTCCCTAAAGCTATGAAATTGTGTCCCATATATCAACTCATTTTCAATTACAAAGAAATGATTATAATATTTATAATAGGGGAAATTAACTAGGTATTGTCACAACCTTAAGGAAGTGGTTGGAGGGTTGATGTGGAGTTGGGTTTATAGGTTCATAAGGAGATCGCAAAGTAGAAGGGACTACCTTGGTTCAAGGAAATGGTCACACTTTACTCCATATAAAGTGGGTAATGTGGAGCGAGAAGTAATTCAAGTTTAATCAAGATAGGAAGAGTTTGACCTGTGTAACTCTGATACAAAAGAAAAATGATTTAGTTTGAGAGTGCACATGGACTTAGTCATCGATCACCAATTTTTGGGTTTCAATGTTCATGCAAATTAGAAGTGACTTCATGATCCCATAAAGTGTTGTGCTTATTCCACTGGATATTTCATCATAATGGATATAATAAAATTATACTTAAAAAAGAAAAATCCATACTATGTGTTATGTAACCAGCTCAAAGAACAGAAGAAAATATAGATCAACAACTTAAAAATTGTCCTCTTTGGGCAGGAAACCTCCTTTACATTACATAAATGAAATATTCTTGGATGATACAAATGATAAGACCTACTTGGTATATATGGGAGCCTAAGGGATCACAATATGATCAGAGCCTACATAACAATAATAATGTAAGGGCAAAACAATAACAATATTTTGCTTCTATGGGGCACAACAATAAAAACATTGGGGATACATGGGAAAAATCATAACAATAGGGGGCTACACTAAAAATAACAATAAGGGGAATACACTATTACTATAGGGACCTAACATGCCCCTCTCCCTCAAAAAAGTGTTGTCTTCAACACTTGAGTAGTTCTGGATGCTTCTATATAAAATTCCCATATTCCCATGTGTAGTCTTCGACAGGTAAGTTCTTCGACTTAATGAGATACTATGAAATTAATCGATTTTGTAGTTGTTGATTTCTTGTTTTTGTGACTTCTTTGGCTTCAAATATGATTTTTCCTTCTTCGTCAAGTTTTGGAAACACTTCTTGAACTGGGAGCTTGTCCCCAATAACCTTATTTAAGCATGAATCATGGAAAACTAGAGATGCAGGCATCTCCAATTTGTATGCCATAGTACCAATATTTTGCAACACCTTGTAAGGACCATAGTAATTGGGTGATAATTTATCATCCTTCTTAGTTTTCTTGAGGGAAATTTGTTTCTATGGTTGTAGCCGTAAAAATACCCAATCGCCTACATCAAAATTTCTTTCACTATGATGTTGATATGCATGTTGTTTCATTCGCTTCTATGCCAGAGTGAGGTTATAATTTAAGATTTGGAGAAATTGTTGTTGATGCTCAATGTGATACTCCACTGCTTGAACCTTAAATTTTTCTCTTAAATATGATGTGATGGATGGTGGATGATATACGTAAAGTGCCATAAATGGGGTCATTTTTGCTGCAGTATGGAAGGAAGTGTTATACCACCATTTAATTAGAGGTAACCACCTGAAGCATTGTGTTTTTTTTATCAGATACAAATCAACGAATATATCATTCCAAACATGTTTTCACTATCTCAGTTTTCCCATCAGATTGAGGCTCATAAGATGAGCTATAAGCTAATTGAGTACCAAGACAAGAAAATAATTTCGTCTGAAAATTTCCAGTGAAAATGGGATATATGTCACTTACAATAATTAGGTTTCCATGTAGCTTTTGAATTGTTTCCATAAGTGTAGTAGCAACTTTATTGGCTTTAAAAGGATGAGACAATGCAAAAAAGTGTGCATACTTGGTAAGTCTATCAACTACCACCATGATGACACTCTTTCCTTTAGAGTTGGGTAAACTTGTGATAAAATCAATTGAGACCTCCTCCCAATGTTGACTTGGAATGGCTAAAGGTTGTAACAAACCCGAGGTATTAATTGTCTCAATTTTATTTTGTTGGAAAAACAAACATTCTTCCACAAACTTCTGAATATTAGATTTAAGGCCATCCCAAAAAAAATCCTTCTTGAACCTGTGGTAATTTTTTAAATATCCTGAGTTCCCTCCTAAGGGGGAGGTGTGTAATTCCAAAAGAATTTTTTGCTTGAGTTGGGAATTCTTAAAAATATAGAAGCGCTCTTTGTACCATAATGAATCATTTTTCTAGCTAAATGTATCAAATGTACTGGGATCTTGCCGCAACTTTTGAATGAGTGTCCACACCTCTTTGTCATTCTTCCATTCATCACTTGGTTCGGTTATCCAATTAGTTCAGATAACAGAAATGGCACAAAGCAATGCTTCCACATCCTCATCCTTTCTTGAGAGTGAATATGCAACAACATTTTTCTTCCCTTTTTTGTAGATGATTTCAAAGGCATAACCCAACATATTTGTGACCAATTTTTTCTACTCTTCTGAAGATAATATTTGTTACGAAAAGTATTTAAGACTATCATGATCTATTTTTACCTTGAAGTGTCTTCCCATTAGGTAAGGTCTCCATTGCTTTAGTGCATGTAGTATTGCCAACATTTCATTCTCATAAATAGGTTTGAGTAAATATGTTCCTTCGATTAGACAACTTTCAAAAGTAATGGGCCTTCCTTCTTGCATTAAAACAACACCAATTCTATTTCCTAAGGAATCACATTCCACAATAAAGTTTTTTGTGAAGTCAGGTGTAGCTAAGACTGATGCTTGGCACATTTCCTCTTTAAAATTTTCAAAGGCCTTGGTTGCTTCTGGAGTCCAAGAAAATGCATCTTTCTTTAGTAATGTTTCTAGAGGTGCTACTATTCTTACATAATTATTAACAAAATTGCGATAATACCCTGTCAACCCAAGAAATACTCAAAGATGCTTTATTGTTTTGGGGATTTTGCATTCCTTAATGGATTTAATTTTGTTAGGGTCTACCTTAACACCCTCATGAGATACAATATGACCCAAATATTCCACCTCTTGTAATCCAAAGAAACATTTGGGGGTTTTTTCATATAATTTTTTCTCCTCCAATAGTTTGAGCACCCTATCAACATGCAGAACATGATCCTTCCAAGTCTTGTTGTAGATTAGTATATCATCAAAAAATACTAACACAATTTTTCTAAGGAAGGGTTTGAAAATGGAATTCATCAAACCTTGAAATGTTGAATGTGCATTAGTAAGGCCAAAAGGGATGACCAAAAATTCATAATGACCCTCATAAGTTTGGAATGTTGTTTTCAGAATGTCTTCATTCTTCATTCAAATTTGATGATATCTTGAACAAATATCTAGCTTGGTGAAGTAAATTTCTCCATGTAATTCATCCGACAATTCATCAATAATGTGAATGGGAAATTTATATTTAATAGTGAGCTTGTTGAGCTCCCTATAATATGAACACATACACCATGATCCATCCTTCCTGTGCACCAATACTACTAGAGCAGAGAAATAACTTTGACTAGGTTTAATTATACCAGCCTCTAGCGTTGCTGCAACCATATGTTCAATTTCACTCTTTTGGGCATAGGGATATATATAAGGTCTGATGTTTGGAGGAACACTTCCTGGAATCAAATGAAAAGCATGATCATGATCATGAATATGTGGGAGACCTTTGGGAGTCTCAAATACCTTGGAATGATTGTCTAATATTTTTTGGATATATGGAGAAATAAATGATTTCGATGTTTAAACCTCTAGTGAGCATAATTGTGAAATTATGCCTCATTGTTCTTTCTTCAAAAAAAATTCCATGCCATTAGAGTTGATTATCTTTCTTGGTTTCCTTGCGATACCCATTAATTCAACTTCCTATCCTTCCCAAAACAATTTCAAGAAAATTTCTTGAAAATTAAAATATATCGTCCCCAAATATTGTAACCATTGGATTCCTAGTACAACATCAACACCACCCATTGGAATGGAAAGCATTGGAATATTCAATACATATTCCCCATGTTTAGCTTGATATTATGGAACTTTCCAAAGAAATTTATAGTTCCTTCATTTACAACCATCACTTGACACTCTGGTGTTGGGTATAGGAAGTAATTCAATTCCTTAGCTATCTTTCAATGAATAAAATTATGAGTACTACCTGAAACAATCAGCACGATTACCATTTTCTTCTTGATATATCCTTCTATCTTGAGCATTTGAGGAGTGTAAGTCTTACCAATTCATTACAAGATATGTTCAGATTCATTTCTTCTTTCTCGGGGATTGGTTCTTGGTGTATATCATCATATTTTGATGCTTCTTGTTTCGTTTCTTCCTCCTCTTCACAGTCTGTAGAATATTTTATTCTCAACACACTTATGACCTTTAGTTTATTTACTATCACAAATGTAGCAAAGCCCTTTTGCTATTTTTTCCTCCAATTTTTGTGGCGTCAACCTTGTAGGTTATGGAAGGCTGGGAGAATAAACACTTCTATCTTTATAATTGTGAGTGGTATACTTCCTTGTTGCCATAATTTTTCTTTCAAATTTTCTTTCCACCTTGAATACCTTCTCCAATGAATCAGGTTCCAAAAGGTGAACCTCATGTTGGATGTTATCCCTCAAAGTACCTATTAAGACATCAATCCTATGCTCCTATGGAATATTAATTACCCTAATATTCAATTTTTAGAATTCCTCAATGTGCTCCTCCATTGAACCCTTTTGTTTGAGATTTATCAATTGGCTAAAGAAGGTGTTTCTCTTTGTAACCTCATAATGTGCTATCATTTTCTCCATGAAAATTGAACAATTGAAAAGTGGTTTACGAGAAAAAAATTCATCGATACCATACATATTTATTGGGTTTTAAATATAAAGTGTGTACCTTTTGTGTGTTTTTCACATCATGGAGATCAAAATATTGCTCCATTTGTAGTATCCATGATACCATAACCTTGCCATCAAACTTCCTCATATCGATATTTGGAATGCGGTGGTTCTTAAATTGATCTGAATATGGGAAAACTAGTTTTTTTGTGCTAGACCCCTCATTAGTTAAATAAAAATGTGTTTAGGATCGTCTAAAGTTCGCCAATTGTGAAGGGGTTTATGTGTCAAGTTTTTAAGTGTTGTTGATGAGAAAATTATGAGTTAATTAGCTTTTAAAAACTCATGTACAACAAATAAAATGTAGAGAAATAAAACACAAAAAACGCATTACACAATAACTGATAACTGAGTTCACCCCTCCTGGGCTACATCTCCATGGACCTGCTTCAACTGGCTAGGCCCTCTTGGGATTAATGGTCAATTGTCTGATTACATACACCTATAGTGCTCCAATGGATTTGAAACCTACTCCATTATATTTAGAAGACCCAAAAACCTCAAAATAGACTATTCAATCTCTAAAAATGGTCTCTAATTGATCTAGGTATGACCTCCTCTCTTAGTGGCCCTAGGCTTCTTTAATGATCAAAGTGGAAAAAACACTTTCAAAAGTGCTCCAACCCCTCTGAAACCTATTCCATTGTGTTCAGAGAATCAAAATAACCTAAGAATTACTCTTCTTTCTCTCACTTTGGTCGAAATTTGCTCCAGTTAGGCTCAATTCAATTATGGACTAGTAAACTGCCTCCAAAAATGGAGAAGACTCCAGTTAGGGCTGCCAAATTGGGGGCAACACCTAAATTGGTGTGTCCGCTGAAAATTCCTCCAACTTAACTACAATTAAATTAATGATAAACAGGTTTAATTATCAGATAAGAATGGATTAATGTTGTTAGTGTCAGTCTAGTCATACTGCCATCAGTGATCAAAACTACTCTTTTGCATTTGCATATTAGGTGTCTCATACCGAATAAAATTTCACCATTCCGCTAGGTCATGGATTCATCGATGGTAGTAATTTTTCTTAGTTTTCCCTCATGAGGTACTTGCTGATTCTCCTCCCTATGGTCTTCAGTCATTAGTAATTTCATTCTCAAAATCATATCAGTAGGTCATAGAATGGGTCTCATTAGTATCTAAGGTCTCATCACGGCCAAATTAATGAGTCAAATGTTAATAAATATCAGCAAGTTCATGAGGAAAGTCAGTAAATGCAAAGTCACAGCGCCAGGAAGATCAGAGATATCATTTATTCAGTTTGATGTAACTTTCACCTCAAAACCATGTTTTGAGGTGAAAACATAATACTTTGCCTTTCAGTCACAATTCAGAAGCTGTTATCTCCACAAAGTGATGTCCCTACCTTCAGAGAAGTTTTCTGCAACATGTTCAGTGCCAGAGCATCTTCAAAGTAGATCCAATAGAAAGAGCCCGGAAAGATCTTTCCAACGATATACTACACTCTCAAAACTGACTTATGGATTGAAATTTATGCTCAAGTGAAGTAAAAGTCCCTATATCCTCAAATATCCTCTATTTCCCATTTTTCCCTTTAAAACTTTGTATTATTAAAGTTTTATATTTCCTTTAAAAATTCCCTTTTTCCCCTTTTCCGATTATAAATCGCATTATTATATCAAATCCGATCCCAAACCACTTCCCCACCATTACCCTTGAAACTTTATTATAAAATCAAAGTTTCCATTATATATAACCCCGTCGTATAAACCACTTCCCCACCACGCATATAATAAAAACCTTATGATATAAAGTTTAAAGTTCTTTGTTATAAATCGCAATTGCAAAATATTTCACGTATGACCCGATTAACCAATCGCTCGAATCCTCGATGCGATTGATCGCACCATCCTCTGATTACGATCAATCGTAGGTCCCTTCCCCGATCCTCCGATTGCGATCAATCGCAAGTCCCGATCCACTCTTCCGATCGCACATCCCCCGATTGATCTAGCACCATCGATCTTCCCCGCCGATCAGACGACCCTCATCCAATCGCACCATCGCAATCGGCGCCTCCATAAGTCCCCCTCTGATTGACACCCTCCGATTGACATACCCCCGATTACACCATAGCCGTCGATCTCATCATTTAATCCGACGGCCCTCCTCCAATCGGAACATTCCAATCGCATTGTCTTAGATCCCACCTCCGATTGAATCCCGCTGATGGCTCACCCCCGATTAACCCACAACCGTCGATCTCCCCTGCCGATCGGACGGCCCACGTCTAATCGCTTAATCACACATCCCTGCTTCCCGATTGCGATTGTTGTTTGTTATGTCATATCTCTCCGCTCCCCCATTCCGATTACGATTATAATGCAAATCTCGCCTCCTTTCCCTCCTCTGTCCCATTGAAAATATGGTTTCCCTTCACAAAGAATATATGTTATTTTGTTCTATTTTTGTAGCATTTTATTAAAAAAGTCATAGAATAAAGAAATAATGGAAAGCAGAACGTCAGAGGCCAAAGAAACAGAAATGTAACAGTCACATCTTCAGCAATGATTCTAAAGGATCCACGCTACAGGTTTTGCCTCCGCATTGGATATCCGAAAATTTTAGGAGGAATAATGTAACGCAGCTCTTCCTTTACGCAAATATTATGAGCTCTTGGTCTTCCATCTTCAGTTATGATTCCTCCTCTTCCCATCGATCTATATTCCCACAAATTATGTCTATTTATTGTAAATTCCAATGATTTGTAAAAGGTAGGGCTGAAATTCCGAGGTCTGAAAACTCAGAAGTAGGGGAATAGTGTGACAGCGAGCTCTGCACTCTATTGTATAGTTTGGTAGGGAATTAATAAAGTGATGCAGCTCTAATTTGTGGGATTCATGTGGTATGAGTTTTACATATGTCCCTTCTTTGCGTTTCTATGTACATTGTTATGTTGCAACATTCATTCATAAACATTTCCAGTTGAATGTTTTCAAGTCAGAAAGGTAGATCCATTTTATATGCTCTGCCTTGGGGAAACATTCATACTCTGTGTATTTTCTTCTGTTTGAAAAGGATCCATTTATTATGCCCTTTTCAGCCTCTCAACAGTCCTTCCATTCCATATTATCTCAAACTAGATTGCTAAGTCTCCTTCCTATCCTTCCCCATGAAATATCCTGTATCCTGATTTAATTCCTTAGCTCATGCTGTCCTTTTTGTCCCATACATCCCTGAAAATTCAGTCATTTACTACAATTCCTCTTCCTATTTATATACCTAGCCTAAAATCAGTTTTGTTATTGTTTCATTGAATGTCTATTCTACGGAGAGAGCCCTCTCCTGTCCTTGTAGGGCTAGCTACAAGGCTGAGAGTGGTTTAGTTGTTACCCTGATTTTCCTTTTTCAGCCTGGGGTCCAATTCGGGTGCTAACATCTTTGGCAACCATACTGGGGAAACTCTTACAAAATTTTGCATAGAAGACTTATCACCCCAGTAATATTTTTCTTGTAAAGTCTTGATGATGATATTTCAGAGTTTTCTAGGCTGATACAAATATTGTACAATAGTAATTTTACCACACTGGCTTCAAGAAGATATACAAGGGCTAATCTTGACCCAAATCCTCCCACTGTGTTTGAAAATCCAAATCTTATCCCAAGAATAGTTAGAAGGCAGGAGGGATCGCTAAGTCCTACACCTATTCTCAGGTCCCATACTTGGCCCAGTAAATGGTTTTTTGTAGAAGAGTTTTCTTTTGATGAGAGTATTGAGCTCTCTTTGTTTAGAAATAAGTGTGAAACTGCACTTGAAGACACGGTTTTATATCCAGATTTTCTTGTAGATATTGAAGTTCAAAGAGAAAATTCTTCCATTGATGACTACATTTTGAATTCACCTCAGTCCATCACTACAACTTATATTCTTGAGCCTTCAGAATCATCAGGAGTAGCATTTCCTCCTCCTAATTCATCAACATCCCCTTCAGTCAACTCCCAGTTATCATCTCCTCCAACAACACCTCCCCTGAATCCTAAAAATCCTGTTGTAAATCCACCCAGAGTCATGGCTGCCCAATATGCACCCTTGGTTTTGCCTCAGGTTCTCAATGATATGCCTGTTGATTATCAGAGTAAAATTGCTATCTTTGATTCCACTCAGGGCATTACAGCCCAGCAACATGTTGACAAGATGAATGAATTTTTTGACTTGCATGAAGTAGAAGAAGAGAATGTAGCTACCAGGTTGTTTGTTCAAAGCTTCGGAGGTGAAGTGAGAAAGAGGTTCAGAGCTTTACCAACAGGCTCTACTCACACTTTGCAAGAGTTACACACAAATTTCTTAGACCAGTGGGAGGTGAAAAGGAATCCACACCAAATTCTGTCTGAATATGAGAATATTAAAAGAAATGTGGGTGAAACGGTGCAAGACTATTGTATTAGATTCAATGCGGTATACAATGATATTCCGGCTAACCTCAAACCTCCTGTGGATTCAGCTATGCTAAAGTTTCCGAATGGTTTTGATGCCGACATGGCATATTAGCTGCGTGAAAGAGATCCACCGTCACTTGAAGAGATGCAAAAGATAGCAGTAAACGTTGAAGCTAATCTGCTGGCTAGAAGAGCTCGAGCTAGAACTGAAAAGAAAGTCTTGGTGAAAGAAGAAGCATCCCCTTCGGACAACAAAATGGACACACTAATTCGTACAATGGAAAAGATGGTTGATGCGGTTAATAATTTCGGACATTTGAAGCCCAAATAAAGTCAAGATTTTAGAGGACAACGTGTGATTCGGGTGGAACGGAGAAGAAGAACAAGGCGCGAGGACCAAATGAAGCACGCGGCGATTAAAACACCATTACGACAAGGCTACGTACGAAACCTTGGCTGGAATGATGATAGTCCCCTGTTTGAAACCAATCATTTTTTCACAGCTGATGGTGAACCCATTTTCCTCACAGAAGACGAAGAATACACAATGGCGACTCCAGACATTCAAGGGGACGAAAATTTCATCCTGGCAAACGACGTAGCGTTAGAAGAAGAATCTGATGATTACCAGAGAGGGTACATGAACGCTCTATCAGCCCAGCAAAGGCAGTATTCTTTGAGGAACAGAAATGTCACAATCAGTCCCATTCAAAAGAGAAAAGAACTCCAAATGAAGGACGAGGCACAAAAGAAAGGAAAAGAGCCAGCCAATCCTTCATCCAGCAAAGCACCCATGGATACTAATACAACAAATGGAAAAAGCGAGCAGAGCGTAACGAAAGAGAAAACGGAGAATAAAAACCTTCCTATTAAAGAGGTAGAAAAGGCTCCCTCCTTTAATTTAGAAAGTGAAATTTCCAAGTTAAAAGTGTCCGTGCCCTTGACCGAGTTGGTAAAGAATAGTGTATATAAAAATCAGGTATCTAAAGTCTTGCAAATGGACCCTCTTTCTGATATGGTTAATGTGGAGGATGACTACCCCGAACTTATTTTTGGTCCAGCCACACAAGAGTCTGAAGAAAATGAAGCTCCCCCCTTTTACCTCAGTCTTAGGTTACATGAGTTTATCTTGCATAACGCCATGTTGGACTACTGGGCCTCGCATAATTTGATGCCCAAATCTGTCATGGAGAAGTTAGGCCTTGATGTTACTAGAAAGTACCATGATCTGTATTCTTTCGACTCAAGTAGGGTCCATTGTATTGATCTCATCAAAGATTTAGTAGTATATTTAGATCAAATCCCAGCCAAAAATGTCTTGATGGAATTAGTTGTTGCTGATGTCCCACCACGGTTTGGGATGCTTTTATCTAGGTCTTGGGGTGCGAAACTTAAAGGGACCATACAACTTGATTTCTCCTATGCCACAATCCTCGTATTTGGCCAGTTGAGAAAGCTATATAGGGAAAAGAAAATGAAATACATGATCACTAGCAAAGACAAGCCAGTAAATCATCCCATCAATACGGTCCACACAGATTTAGAGTCTTTTGTCTTATATTCAGATGGTGGTTTAAATGATGAAGACGTTCAGTTGGTACAGGTGGAGGAGATACCTGAGATTTCAGAAAATTTCAGAGAAGTCCTCAAACAGGAAAAATACAAAGCAGCAAATACTTTTGAGCCTCCTGCCTGCCAATAGCAAAGGGATGATGAAAAGCCAGAAATCAGCCAAGGTGAAAAGAAGGAAGAAACTAAATTTCAGCATCTACAAGAAGAAGAAGAAAGCATGTGGAGCATTGATTTTGATGGAGTTGTTGGTAGGGATGGAGCTGGAATTGGAATATGGGTTAGGAGTCCTATGTTTCAGCCTGAACGAGTCCCCAGTAATGTTAGAGTATGTGCTTATAAGTTGGCTTTTGACTGCTCCAACAATGAAGCAGAGTATGAAGCTCTGATCGCAGGCCTCAAAATCTTAAAGAAGTTGAAGGCAAAAAGAATTTCTGTGTATGGTGACTCTGAGTTAATAATCAAGCAGGTGAAAGGAGAGTACCAAGCTAAACATCTAAGACTAAGGGCATATAGAAATGCAGTTCTGGACATTTTGAAGACATTCCCAGAGTACACTTTGACAGCAGTGCCCAGGATGCAGAATCTTATTGCTGATTCTCTTGCCACTACTGCAAGTAACCTGAAGATTTTGATGAACTCCAGCAATAAGTTTCAAATCTATGTCAAACATAGGCCCGATGTTCCGGAAAATTTAAGGTATTGGCAAGTATTTTGGGATGATAATGAGATCAATGCATTCTTACAGGGTGATGGAAAGTTCAAGGACACTCCCATAGAAGGTGAGTATGCGGTTGATGATCAAGAAATGGAAACAAACCAGATGGACATATTGCAGCTGAAAGATAATGTAATTCCTAGAGGTCTCATACCTCTAGAGGAGTTGTTTGATCAGGATGATGTTGCAAAGAAGCCAAGCTTGGTGCCCATAAAGAAAGGAGTTGAAGAGGTGAATATCGGAACAGCTGACCAGCCCAAGTTTGTCAAATTGTCAAAGACATTGCCCCCTGGAGTGAAGGAGAAGTATGTGGAGTTGCTTTCCGAATTCTCTGATGTATTTACATGGGATTATTCAGATTTGAAAGTGTATGATAAAAACATAATCCAGCATACTATTCCTATCAAGCCAGATCAAAAGCCATTTAGACAGAAGCTGAGAAGAATAAATCCAAAGCTGTTGCCATCAATTGAAAAGGAGGTAAATAGGCTGTACAAAGCGGGAATCATAGTTCCTATCAGATTTTCTGATTGGATTTCGAATTTGGTCTCGATGCGTAAGAAGACTGGAGAGATAAGGTTGTGTATAGATTTTTGGAACTTGAATAAGGCCTCTTTGAAGGATAATTATCCACTTCCGAAAATGGACCATATTCTGCAGAGAGTAGTTGGAGCATCCAGGATGTCACTACTTGATGGCTACTCAGGCTACAACTTTGAAATCTTAGTGTGAGAAGGACTCCAAGCCAAAGCGCCTTCACAACAACCTTTGAGAGCCTTCGTCATGGTACTTGTACAGGTGAAAGGTCGGGAGCTACGCACCGGCGTGCAATGGACACCGGCACTGAGCTGAAAAATATTTTTGGTTGTTGTTTAGATGATTTGACGGTGTTTTGAGGATAAGATGATGAGCATTTGCACCATTTGAGAGTTGTTTTCGGCGATGCATGGGCGCAGAATTTCTCTCAATCCCAAGAAGTGTCTTTTTTCCATGGATGAAGGCAAGCTGTTGGGGCATATCATCTCCAAAGATGGTATTCGCATCGATCCAACCAGAGTGGAGGCAATTCAACTCATAGACCTGCCACGAACAAAAAGGAGATCCAAGCATTCAACGGTAAGATGAACTTCTTACGTCGATTTATACCCAATCTGGCCGAACATTTGAGGGAAATGACTAATATGCTAAAAAAAGACAGCACTGTTAAATGGAGCGAGGAGGCCATCAAATCATTCAATCTGGTAAAGCTTGCTTTTTCCAATGCCCCATTTTTTATCAGTCCCGACTACACTCAAGACTTTATAATATTTTCGTTTGCATCTGAGCACACCTTGGCCGTTTTTTTAATGCAAAAGAGAGACGAGATAGAAAAGCCAATTGCCTTCTTTAGTAGGACTATTAGAGACGCTGCTTTGAAATACAATATTATCGAAAAACAGGCATTGGCTCTCATCAAGGCACTGAAGGATTTCAGGGTCTACATCCTACATTCACATACTATAGCATATGTCCCTAACGTCGTGGTGAAGGATGTGTTAACGCAAACTGATCCAGAAGGTCGTAGAGGCAAATGGATAGCTGCTATGTTGGAGTACGATTTGGAGATCAAGCCCACGAAGTTGATCAAAGGCCAAGGCTTGGCGAAATTGATGGCCCAATCAAATCTACACGCCTTAGATATAAACCTTATAACAGCAGTGGCGAAGAGAAGATGAAGGTTTAAGTTCGGTGCAGGATATTTTCTACGAGTCCCGATGACCAGGATATCATCTATGTCCCTTGACGTTGTCCCCTCCCTGGGCATGTCAAGAGTAAAGGTAGATCTACACGACTAAAATGTAACATCCGCATTTTAGACAACTCTCATGTTGGAAAGATCCAGGAGGCGTTCTGCTCAATTTTTTGGTTGAAGAAGAAGCGCAGAAGGTAATGCATGAGTTTCATAAAGGCGACTGCGGCGGTCACTTGTTTTGGAAGACTACAGCTAACAAGATATTGCGAGTAGGATATTATTGGCCCACATTATTTTCTGATTTATATAAGACAGTGATGAAATGTCACGAATGCCAAATCTTCCAAGGGAAGAAGAAATTGCTTCCACTTCCTTTGAAACCAGTTTCGGTGAACGCACCCTTTCAGCAATGGGGGCTCGATTTTATAGGGGAGATTCATCCCGCGTCCTCAGCACAGCACCGATGGATCTTGACACGGATAGATTACTTTACTAAATGGATCAAGGCCGTCCCAACCAGGCAAGCAACAGACACGGTAATCATTCAATTCTTGGAATCAAATATTCTATCTTGTTTTGGCTGCCCCTGTAAAATCGTAATAGACAATGCAGCAGCGTTCAGATCCAAGAAAATGATCGACTTTTGTGACAAATGTGCTGTCAATTGGTTACACTGACGTATGTATCCTAAGAAACGGCTTGGTGAGTCTCATAACAAATCACTCCAGATATAATTAAGAAAATCTTTAAACGAACAAAAGAAGTGGCAAACTCATCAACATATTTGTGCAGGTAGACGGATCGTGATGAAATATCAATGGGTATGTCCTGTTCTAAACTGCCTCAGGTTGATGCGCCTTTGTCTTCGTGTGCCTTCTGCTAGTCCCGATTGAGAGTATTTCAAAAGAAGCGCGGCAACCGGGACAGCGAAGGAAATGGCGAGGATGATGAAATGATCACCTTCGGTGAACGAAGAGAAGTGTCTGAAGATACTACTCGATTTACGAGGAGAAGGTAAAATCTGTAACGGAAGACAAAAAGTAGAGAAAGTTCAATTTTTGGATGATATAGTGTTGAAATTGGATTCCAGAAATGAAGAGAAAGGGAAGCATGGTAATTTCGACAATCTGTGGAAATGACCATACAGAATTTCAGCATACAAAGGACAGAACGCCTTCTTGCTTTCAGAAATGGATGGCCAAGATTGCCTTGGAGGAGCAGTAAATGGTAGGCTTTTGAAGCACTACCATTATTGAAAACAAAGGATCAAAATTTATGTCATCATCATTGTATATACCATGTTATATTCAGAGTTTGGAGTACATAGTCATTGAAGTTTGGGGCCCGAGGTGAAGGCTATAAAACTTGAATGATATGTATATGGTTTGGTTTATTTCAGTTTTTCAGTCTTAGTCATGAGTTAGTGTCAGTATGCATTGTGTCAGTTTTCGGTATTTTTGACTCCATGCCCAATGGATAAGGCTACTTGGTCTACGGTGTTCTTGGCACCTCCAAGGAGCTACCATCCCCATTGGAGACAATGTTAGTGTCAGTCTAGTCATACTGCCATCAGTGATCAAAACTTCTCTTTTGCATTTGCATATTAGGTGTCTCATACCAAATAAAATTTCACCATTCTGCTAGGTCATGGATTCATCGATGGTAGTAATTTTTATCAGTTTTCCCTCATGAGGTACTTGCTGATTCTCCTCCCTATGGTCTTCAGTCATTAGTCACTCCATTTTCAAAATCAAATCAGTAGGTCATATGATGGGTCTCATTAGTATCTAAGGTCTCATCACAGTCAAATTAATGAGTCAAATGTCAATAAATATCAGCAAGGTCATGAGGAAGTCAATAAACTCAAAGTCACTGCACCTAGAAGATCAGAGATATTAGCTGTTCAGTTTGATGTAACTTTCACCTCAAAACCATGTTTTGAGGTGAAAACATAATACTTTGCCTTTCAGTCACAATTCAGAAGCTGTTATCTCCACAAAGTGATGCCCCTGCCTTCAGAGAAGTTTTCCACAACATGTTCAATGCCAGAGCATCTTCAAAGCAGATCCAACAGAAATAGCCTGGAAAGCGATTTCCAATGATATACTACACTCTCAAAACTGGCTTCTGGATTGAAAATTATGCTCAAGTGAAGTAAAAGTCCCTATATCCTCAAATATCCCCTATTTCCCATTTTTCCCTTTAAAACTTTGTATTATTAAAGTTTTATATTTCCTTTAAAAATTCCCTTTTTCCCCTTTTCTTATTATAAATCGCATTATTATATTAAATCCGACCCCAAACCACTTCCCCACCATTACCCTTGAAACTTTATTATAAAATCAAAGTTTCCATTATATATAACCTCACCGTATAAACCACTTCCCCACCACGCATATAATAAAAACCTTATGATATAAAGTTTAAAGTTCTTTGTTATAAATCGCAATCGCAAAAAATTGTTCAATCGCAAAATATTTCACGTATGACCCGATTAACCAATCGCTCGAATCCCCAATGCGATTGATCGCACCATCCTCCGATTGCGATCAATCGCAGGTCCCTTCCCCGATCCTCCGATTGCGATCAATCGCAAGTCCCGATCCGCTCTTCTGATCGCACATCCCCCGATTGATCCAGCACCATCGATCTTCCCCGCCGATCGGACGACCCTCATCCAATCGCACCATCGCAGTCGGCGCCTCCATAAGTCCCCCTCTGATTGACACCCTCCGATTGACATACCCCCGATTACACCATAGCCATAGATCTCATCATTTAATCCAACGGCCCTCCGCCAATCGGAACGTTCCAATCGCATTGTCTTAGATCCCACCTCTGATTGACTCCCGCTGATGGCTTGCCCCCGATTAACCCACAACCGTCGATATCCCCCGCCGATCGGACGACCCACGTCTAATCGCTTAATCGCACATCCCTGCTTCCCGATTGCGATTGCTGTTTGTTATGTCATATCTCTCCACTCCCCCATTCTGATTGCGATTATAATGCAAATATCGCCTCCTTTCCCTCCTCTGTCCCATTGAAATATGGTTTCCCTTCACAAAGCATATATGTTATTTTGTTCTATTTCTGTAGCATTTTATTGAAAAAGTCAGAGAATAAAGAAATAATGGAAAGAAGAACCTCAGAGGCCAAAGAAACAGAAATGTAACAGTCGCATCTTCAGCAATGATTCTAAAGGATCCACGCTACAGGTTTTGCCTCCGCATTGGATATCCGAAAATTTCAGTCGGAATAATGTAACGCAGCTCTTCCTTTACGCAAATATTATGAGCTCTTGGTCTTCCATATTCAGTTATGATTCCTCCTCTTCCCATCGATCTATATTCCCACAAATTATGTCTATTTATTGTAAATTCCAATCATTTGTAAAGGAGGGCCGAAAGCCCGAGGTCTAAAAAACTCAGAAGTAGGGGAATAGGGTGACAGCGAGCTCTGTGCTCCGTTGTACAATTCGGTAGGGAATTAATAAAGTGATGCAGCTCTGGTTTATGGGATTCATGTGGTATGAGTTTTAGCATATGTCTCTTCTTTGCGTTTCTATGTACATTGTTATGTTGCAACATTCATTCATAAACATTTCCAGTTGAATGTTTTCAAGTCAGAAAGGTAGAATCCATTTTATATGCTCTGCCTTGGGGAAACATTCATACTCTGTGTATTTTCTTCTGTTTGAAAGGGATCCATTTATTATGCCCTTTTCAGCCTCTCAACAGTCCTTCCACTCCATCTTATCTCAAAATATATTGCTAAGTCTCCTGCCTATCTTGCCCCATGAAATACCTTGTATCCTGATTTAATTCCTCAGCTCATGCTGTCCTTTTGTCCCATACATCCTTGAAAATTCGGTCATTCATTACAATTCCTCTTCCTATTTATATACCTAGCCTAAAATCAGTTTCATTATTTGTTTCATTGAACATCTATTCTACGGAGAGAGCCCTCTCTTGTCCTTGTAGGGCTAGCTACAAGGCTGAGCGTGGTTTAGTTGTTACCCTGATTTGCCTTTTTCAGCCTGGGGTCCAATTCGGGTGCTAAAAAATTCTATAAGCACATTTACCATAATCTAGATTAGCATATGTATTAGCGTTGTTTAATGCTATGAAACCAACTCCAAAAATAGAAGAAAAGAGAGATCAACGCTTTAGAAATCAGCACTTCGAGGTGGAAACCACCAATACATTACATAAATGAACAATTTTTGGATGATACAAATGAAAAAAACTCCTTCTATATATAAGGGTCCATGGGGTCACAATATAATCCTAGCTGACCTAACAATAATAATGTAAGGGAACAATAATAACAATATGGGGGTTATAGGGGTACAACAATAACAATAAGGGGGGTACACTAATAAAAATAAAGGACTACACTAATAATATAGGGATCTAACATGCCCCTCTCCTTCAAAAAATTGTTGTCCTCAACTCTTGAGTAGCTTTGAATGCTTTTGTATAAAATTATCATCCTCCCATGTAGAATCTTCAGTGGGTAAGTTCTTCCACTTGATGCGATACTCTGAGATTGATCAATTTCATAACTGTCGAATTCTTGTTTCCGTGACTGTTTCAAGTTTCGATATGATTTTTCCTTCCTCATAAAGTTTTGGCAATATTGTTTGAATTGGAAGTTTGTCACCTATAACCTTATTTAAGCATGAAACATGGAAAAATGGATGCGCTCGCGAAGAAGCAGGAAGCTCCAATTTGTATGCCACAGTACTAATATTTTGCAACACCTTGTAAGGACCATAGTATTTTGGTGATAATTTATTATCCTTCTTAGCTTTCTTGAGGGACATTTGTTTGTATGGTTGTAGTTGTAAAAATACCCAGTCTCCTACATCACAAATTTTCTCCCTGCGATGTTGATCTGCTTATTGTTTCATTAGATTTTGTGCCAAATTGAGGTTATTCTCTAAGAGTTGGAGAACTTGTTGTTGATGCTCGATGTGATCTTCCACTGCTTGCACCTTAGAATTTTCTCTTAAAGATGATATGATGGATGGTGGATGATATCCATTAAGTGCCATAAATTGGGTCATTTTTGCTGCAGTATGGAAGGAAGTGTTATACCACCATCCAGCCATAGGTAACCACTTGAATCATTATGTTTTTTTATCAGATACAAAACAACGAAGATATCCTTCCAAATTTTTTTTCACTATCTCAGTTTTACCATCAGATTGAGGATGATAAGATGAGCTATGAGTTAATTGAGTACCCAAAAAAGAAAATAATTCCGTCCAAAAATTTCCAGTAAAAATGGGATCTTTTTCGCTTACCATAATCTTTGGGTTTCCATGTAGATTTTGAATTGTTTCTATAAATGAATTAGCAATTGTACTTGCTTTAAATGAATGATATAATGCACAAAAGTGTGCATACATAGTAAATCTATCATCTACCACCATGATGACACTCTTTCCTTCGGACTTAGGTAAGCCTGTGATAAAATCCATTGAAATCTCCTCCCAACATTGACTTGGAATGGATAAAGGTTTTAGAAGACTTGGGGTCTTAATTGTCTCAACTTTATTTTGCTGGCAAACCAAACATTCTGCCACAAAATTTTGAATATTAGATTTAAGGACATCCCAAAAAAATTATTTCTTCACCCTGTGGTAAGTTTTTAAAAATCCTTAGCATCCTCCTAAATGAGAAGTATGCAACTCCAAAAGAAGATTTTGTTTTAGTTGGGAATTCTTACAAATATATAAGCGATCTTTGTACCATAAGGAATCATTTTTCCAACTAAATGTATCAGATGTACTAGGATCTTGCTTCAAATTTTGAATGAGTGTTCACATTTCTTCATCCTTATTCCATTCATCCCTTGCTTCGATTATCTAATCTGGTTGAATAATAGAAATTGCACAAAGTAATGCTTCCACCTCTTCATCCTTTCTTACGAGTGCATCTGCAACAACATTTAGCTTTCCTTTTTTGTAGATGATTTCAAAGTCATAACCCAACATCTTTGTGACCTATTTTTTCTGCTCTTCTATAGATAGTTTTTGTTCCAAAAAGTGTTTAAAACTATCATGATCAATTTTTACCTTGAAGTGCCTTCCCATTAGGTAAGGTCGTCATTTCTTTAATGCATGTAGTATTGCCAACATTTTCTTCTCATAAATAGCTTTATGTAAATACTTTCCTTTGATTGTATGACTTTCAAAAGCAATGGGTCTTCCTTCTTGCATTAAAACAACACCAATTCCATTTCCTGAGGCATCACATTCCACAATAAAGGTTTTTGTGAAGTCTAGCGTAGCTAAGACCTGTGTTAGGCACATTGCCTCTTTAAGATGTTGAAAGGCCTTAGTTGCTTCAGGAGTCCATGAAAATGCATATTTCTTCAATAATGTTGTTAGAGGTGTTGCTATTCTCCCATAATTCTTAACAAACTTGCGATAATACCCTCTTAACCCGAGAAATCCTCGCAACTGCTTTATGGTTGTGGGGACTTTCCATTCCTTAATGGCTTTAATTTTGTTAGGGTCTACTTTAACACCCTCGTGAGATACAATATGACCCAGATATTCCACCTCTTGTACTCAAAGAAACATTTGGATGTTTTTGCATATAATTGTTTCTCCTGCAATAGTTTGAGCACCCTGTCAACATGTTCAACATGATCCTTCCAAGACCTGTTGTAGATTAGTATATCATCAAAAAATACTAGCACAAACTTTCTAAGGAAGGGTTTGAAAATGGAATTCATCAACCCTTGAAATGTAGAAGGTGCATTGGTAAGGCCAAAAGGCATGACCAAAAATTCATAATGACCCTCATGAGTTCGAAATGCTGTTTTTGGAATATATTCAGTGTTCATTCTAATTTGATGATATCCTGAATGAAGATCCAACTTGGTAAAATAAATTGCTCCATGTAATTCATCCAATAATTCATCAATCACAGGAATGGGAAATTTATCTTTAATGGTGAGCTTATTGAGCTCCCTATAATCCGGACACATTCGCCATGATCCATCCTTCTTGTGTACCAATACTACAGGAGCAGAGAAAGAACTTTGACTAGGTTAAATTATACCCGCCTCTAACATTTCTGCAATCATACGTTCAATTTCACTCTTTTGGAAGTAAGGATATCTATAAGGCCTGATGTTTGGAGGAACACTTCCTGGAATCAAATGAATAGCATGATCATGATCACTAATAGGTGGGAGTCCTTTGGGAGTTTCAAACACCTTGGAATGATTTTCCAAGACTTGTTGGAGATCTGCAGAAATAGATGATTTTGATGTCGGAACTTCTAGTGAGAATAACTGTGCAATTACGCCTCGTTGTTATTTATTTAGAAGCTTTGTCATGACATTAGAGCTTATTATCCTTCCTAGCTTCCCTTCAATACCCCGTAATTCGACTTCCTTTCCTTCTGAAAAAAATTTCAAGAAAAGTTCTTGAAAATTAAAAGCTACCATCCCCAAAGATTGTAACCATTGTACTACTAGTACAACATCAACACCTCCCATAGGAATGGAAAGCATTGGACTAGTCAATACATATTCCCCCATGGTTAGCTTGATATTATGGCATTTTCCAGAGCAATTTATAGTTCCTCTATTTGCAACCATCACTTGACATTCTGGTGCTGGGTATAGGAAACAATTTAATTCCTTGGCTACCTTACAATGAATAAAATTATGGGTGCTACCTGAATCAATCAACACTATTACCTTTTTTTTCTTGATATGTCCTTCTATCTTGAGAGTTTGAGGAGTGGTAATTCCTGCCAATGCATTACACGATATGGTCAGACTCATTTCTTCTTCTTCTAGGGTTGGTTCCTGGTGTATATCCTCTTCTTTTGAAGTTTCTTGTTCATTTTCTTCCTCCTTTTCACAATCTATGTAAAATAATTTCTTCTCAACACACTTATGACCTTTAGTGTATTTGCTATCACAACTGTAGCAAAGCCCTTTTTCTCTTTTTTCTTCTAATTGTTGTGGCGTCAACCTTGTAGGTTGTGGAAGCCTAGGAGTAGCAACACTTCCATCTTTATAGATGTGAGTGGTAGGCTTCCTTGTCGCCATATTTTTACATTCAATTTTTCTTGCCAACCTAAATGCCTTCTCCAATGAATCAGGTTCCCAAACGTAAACTTCATGTTGGATGTTATCCTTTAAAGTCCCTATGAAGACATCAATCCTGTGATCCTTTGGAATATCAGTTACCCTTACATTCAATTTTCGGAAGTCCTCAATGTGCTCCACTACTGAACCCTTTTGTTTGAGATTTATCAATTGGATAAAGAAGGCGTTTCTCTTTGTATCCTCATAATGTGCTATCATTTCCTCCGTAAAAATTGACCAAGTGACAATTTTTTTACGGGAGAAAAGCCATCGATACCATACAAATGTATTTTTTTCTAAATGTAAAGTTGCAATGCGTACCTTTTATGTGTTTTTCACATTATTGAGATCAAAATATTTCTCCATCTGTAGTATCCATGTTATGAGATCCTTGCCATCAAAATTCCTCATATCCATCTATGGAATATGGTGGTTCTTCTATCCAACATTAGAGTTTATGAAATCGTGATTAACATTTATTTTGTTCTCATCATGAGTTTCCTCTACTATCTTTTCACCATTAGGAAACATTCCTTGTATCAACTTTGTCAAAACTTCCATGTCTGCTTTTAGATGATTCTTCATGTTTTCCATGTTGTCTTTCATGTCATCCATCTTAGCTTCCATCCCAGCTTCCATGCCATCCATCTTAGCTTCCATGTCTTTCTTCAAACCATCCAAATTATTTTTCAAACAATCCATTTTCACTTCCACACCTTTCTTCAAAACTTCCATTTCATTTTTTGTTGGTCTTTGCGAGAGCGAAATTTGGTGCACTTGCTCTTGTAATTTTGATAGATAATGTTGAAATTCCTCATCTTCATGAGTCATAGTAGAGTATTCTGAGGGATTAATGGGTGTTGAATTATTTTTAGGGGTAGTTTTAGAACCCAATACTAATATATATGCTCAATAGGCCCTTGGAATCACTTAAAACTAATTTTTCAAACAAGACTTATGCAATTTGAAAAAAATACACACCTTTTTCTTTCTTTTGAGGAGATCGATATTGAAAATGAATTATCTCTAAGATTTCGGATATTCAATATGTGAAATTCATCCCTATAGTAGCCCTTTGAATATTCTTTCAACTGCCATAGGTCTGACCTGATTTGGATTCTTGAAGTCAAATTTATGCCCAATCTCCCACAATGACCTAATTTTGGACTTGTTCAGTAAAGTGAACTTGTATGACGTGCCATGTGTGAGTGTTTCCTCCTCTAGCTCTAAAATTGATACAAAGGAAACTACAATCTTTGTACTTGTAGCCACTTTTTATAGAATTCCAATCCGATGCTTAGAGAAAGATTTATGACGATTTTTCCAAGGTCACCTCTTTGAGATGAAATTCAAGAGCCTGAACAAACCTTAACTTCCACAGATCATATCTCCAAAAATATTGCGAACCAAGATCTGAAATTTCTATAGGAAGTGCTTCAGGATTTTGGCTCTGCTCTGTAAAAATTATAGCTTCTGAAACTTCGTAGAAACAAAGTTATAGCGAAAATTCCACGATGACATGTTTAGGTGAAATTCGGGAGCCTAAAAAAACCATATCTTCCACAGATCATATCTCGGAAAATATTGCGAACCAAGATCTTAAAATTTTACAAGACATTCCTCAGGATTTCGGCTTCGCTCTGTAAATATTTCCGCATTTGAATCTTCATAGAAACAAATATATAGCGAAAAATCCACGATGACTTGTTTGGAGTAGTGAAACCCTAGAATCGAAAGCTCTGATACCAAATGTTATGAAACCAACTCCAAAAATAGAAGAAAAGAGATATCAACGCCTTAGAAATCAGCCACTTCGAGGGGGGAACCTCCAATACATTACATTAATGAACAATTCTTGGATGATACAAATGACAAAACCCCCTTCTATATATAGGGGTCCATCGGGTCACAATATAATCCTAGCCGACCTAACAATAATAATGTAAGGGAACAATAATAACAATATGGGGGTTACAGGGGTACAACAATAACAATAAGGGGGATACACTAATAACAACAAGGGACTACACTAGTAATATGGGGACCTAACATTTAAACAACGTGTAAGGGTTTAATTAAACCCTTATTAACAATAAACTTCCGTGCTTATGAAAACTCTGCCATAGGCTATTGGGCCATGGTTGTATGGTGAGGGGGTTGGCCCATGGGGCTGGCGCCCTCCTTACCCCCCTGGTTCAAACCACTACAATACAAATATAGCTCGCGACCCACTATTGTTAAGAACTACAATGGTGGCATGTTGGTAAGCGGGTGCGCTGATGCGGGGGAGGTCATGGGGTCGAGCCCCGACTTAGACCCTTACGGTGCATATAATTTTTCCAACCCGTTTTTAACCAAGTTGGCCTTCAGACTTTGGGTTTAAAATAAATATGCGCCATATATATATGCGCCCAACCTATAATAAAGTTTGAACTTTGAGAATAATAGAATTCAGACCTTAGACATAAAATGTTTCCACCCTTAATATATCTTGAAATCCACCATTGCAATAATGTTTGGCCCATTGATATAATGAAATTCGACCATCCTCCAAACCTTGGTCCACCAGAGGGGGCACGTGGAAACCCCTAGTTGCACCACATGTCAGCCTATGCTTGGACTATCCAACCATAATAAAAAAGTTTCTCATTCAACCTTAGGAGCAACACATTAAAAAAAATTCCACCTTCAAACCTCTCCAGCGAATATTGCAGTGACACTTGTCATAGTGTCATTAGGCGAAATGGAGGAAAACCAAAATTTTTAGCCTTTTACCCTATTTGACCCTTTTTTTTTAATTCGCTTGTTTGACACGGTGATCAGCGGGCTCTAACATCCTTATACAGACTCTGTTTTTAGAGAAACAAATTGCACTGGCTTCCTGGCAATGGGCCAGATCCGGTCATTCTGGTTTGGCGTGATTCTGAGAACTTTGATTTTTTGGAAAATTTTTGCTTCTAATCTAGATTCTGATCATTCCTTCCCATTGATAGGCTTTTGGACCCATAAAATATGGTTATCTCATGAGAGCTGAATACACTTCTCTTTCCCAAGCTCTATCATCTTGATTATAATTGGAAAAATTGCCATGGAAACCAGTTGGGTTCACTGACATGACTTGCCTTGCAAATGGCTTAGTGCTTCAACCAATGTTCTCCTTTTGGTGCTGACCCAATCCAACACTTGTTGGCTTCTTACTAACTAATAAAACAATTTGTTGTACCAAAGCGATCCCTCGGTGCTTAGAAAGTTGAATGATGGCCTTCCCACTAAGAGTCTTGTTCCTCCTTTGCACACACACATGCATTCGATGCAAGCTTCTCCTTGGAAACCAATTTCCCAAGTTAAGCCCATCTGAGTGAACTACAGCAATGAGTTCCAAAATCAGTAATAACAAGAAAAGAAATGACCATTCTTTTACCTCTACTGTTCCAAATTCCACATCTCGAAGAATGAATTTGCCATTTCTTTCGCTTCTTGGCGTCAACACATCAAATGGTCTATAGTGGCTGCAAAATTTTTCGCTGCAAATTCTTTGACATCTTGTCCCTCTTTCCATCATCCACCAGTGTTTACATGCTACTCATACCATGATTTGAGAATGAAGGCTAATCATGAGCCTCTCTCTCAAGAGTGAACCATCCCAAAATCCTGTGACATCTTGTGACAAACACAACCAACAATCTGATAAACACATCATGCAAGAAACATAACTTGACGACATATCCTTTTTCTCCTTCAAAGAAACAAATTTCACATCATGTGAACCTCGCCATGTACTCTTACATCTCGGTGTAAAAACCCATCGACCAAACACAAGTCAAAAAAACATGCCTCTTCAAACAACTGTCTCTGAAGTAAAAAAAAAGCATGTATGACAACTCTCAACTCTATCACAAGTACAGATACAAGTACAAGAACCCCATTTACATGTAAAAGTACTTAAAGAGTTGAAATGATAAATATTTTTGCAACAAAGTGAGTCAACATACTCCACTTTTAAAACACATTCCTGGCATAAACATGCAACATTCATTCAATTGGCAAATAAATGCATCAAACATCAAAAGCTATGTAAGGCCTCAATTGGATAAGAAATCTAACCATATCTTACCAAACCATTTCAATGGCGCTTCTTTCAGCTGCACTTCATCATGCGAATCATCTTGACCCACATCGATTATGGAATCCTCTTTTCCATTCCTGTCAATATCTCTTTCCACCTTCTTCAAATTTCATGGATGACTTGCTAGATATAGAATCCAACACTTATCTACAAGATGACCTTGCTTATGGCAATGAGTGAAAAACAATTGCATATTCTTTTCAACATGGTTTTCTTTTTCCAATAGACCTTTGGCTTTCTGCCTCCTTTTTTTTAAAAGTTTCCTGTGCATGGAAAAATTCTTCCAACACCTTGAAACATTATGGTTATTGAAACCACAAAAGTAACATGCAAACTCTCTCCAAATCTTATGTGAATATTTACCATGTTTATAATAACCAAAAGAAACTTGTTTAAAGGCAGATTTATACCTTGAACATTCACCTTTTTCGCCTTCTTGAGGAGGTGAATTTTATGAGGTAGTGGCTCTCTTAGGAATACCAACAATGGCTTCAATGGTTTTAGAGATTTCATAATCCTCTTGTTTTCCATTCTCATTAGTTGCATTATTATGAGCATCTTCTTGCAAAGTGGGTGTAAATATTTTGCCTTCCTCATGAATAAAATCTTCACAAGCTTGAGGTATTGAACATGTAATGAAATTCCTTCTTGGAACACCTTCATATGCCTCCTTGAATTTAGAGATTTCTCCATCATGTTATCTATAACCAAGACCCAAATACCTAGGCCTTTCCTCAACAATAATTGGCTCAACTACGCCTTGTGCATTTTTTCCTAACCCTTTACCTTCATAGCCCATTTTCATCAATAATATGGACCCTATTCCTCTAGTGTGTCTTTAAAAATCACCTACACATTCATCTTAATAAGAATTAGAAGATAAACTTGATTTGCATACCTCTTTTTCATGCACATACTTGGCTAAAGTTTCCTTGGCATCATGGATTTGAGTCTCCATCTCATGCATCCTTGCTAAGTTTTCATTTGAAATATGGCGATGAGTCTCCATCTCATGCATATTTTCAAGAAGCTCTTGCTTCTCCTCCTTCATGGCTATCAACTGCTTTTGAAGTATAATTCTCTCCCTCTTATCTTCATACATCTCTTGCACCATAGCATTCATGGTGTAGAGATTTTGCAACATCTATTTATAAAATAGTTTTTCTAAGGAAGATTGGTGTGAAACAATGCTTAATGAAGTTGCCATCACACCTGCAATGAATCAAAAGCTTATTTGTTGTGATTTGAGAACTGAGCTCTCAATATTGACCTTCTCCTTCACGCATAATATTGCACACAGTTAAATTCTCCTTGCACAAATTCAAAAACCAATAGATAATTCTTCTAGCTAACCTTGGCTAAAATGAGATAAATTGTGCTTTGATACAAACTTGATCTGAATATGGGAAAAATATTTTTTTGTGCTAGCTCCCTCATCAGTTAAATAAAAATGTGTTTAGGATTGTCTCAAGTTAGCCAATTGTGAATGGGTTTATGTGTCAAGTTTTTAAGTGTCATTGATGAGAAATTTATGAGTTAATTAGCTTTTAAAAACTCATGTATAGCAAATAAAATGCAGATAAAAAACACACAGGAAACAAATTACACAATAGATGATAACAGAGTTCACCCCTCATGGGCTACATCTCCATGGTCCTTCTTTAACTGGCTAGGCCCTCTTGGGATTAATGGTCAATTTTTTGATTATATGCACCTACAATGCTCCAATGGCTTTGCAACCTACTCCATTGGATTCGGAAGACCAAAAAACCTCAAAATAGACTATTCAATCTATGAAAATGGTCTCCAGCTGAAAAATAGACTATTCCATTGTGTTCGCAACATCAAAATCATCTTTGAATGACTCTTCTTGCTCTCAATTTGGTCTAAATTTGTTCCATTTAGGCTCAATTCAATTCTGGCCTAGAAATCTGCCTCCAAAACTAGAGAAGACTCCAGTTAGTGCCACCAAATTGGGGGCAGCACCTAAACGAGTTTAATTATCGGATCAGAATGGATTAGCGCTATAAGTGCATTTACCATAATCTAGATTAGCATATGTATTAGCGCGGTTTAAATAGCGTTTAAGGGTTTAATTAAACCCTTATTAACAATAAACTTCCATGCTTATGAAAAATCCGCCATAGGTTCTGAGGCCACAGTTGTATGGTGAGGGGGCTGACCCCCTCCTTACCCCCTCAGTTCAAACCAGTGCAATACAAATATATCCTGTGACCCACTATTGTTAAGAACTGTATTTGGTGGCATGTTGGTAAGCGGGCGCGCTGGTGCGGGGGAGGTCGTGGGGTCAAGCCCCGACCTCAACCCTTCCAGTGCATACAAATTTTCCAACCTTGTTTTAACCAAGGTATTCAAACTTTGGGTTTAAAATTGATATGCGTCATATATATATCAAACTTGGACTTTTTAATATTTGAAATTCTGCCACCCTATAATAAAGTTTTAACTTTGAGACTAATAGAATTCAGACCTTAGACATAAAATTCTTCGACCCTTAATATATCTCGAAATCCACCATTGTGATAATGTTCGGACCATGGATATAATGAAATTCGACCATCCTCCAAACCTCGGTCCACCATAGGGGGCACATGGCGGCCTCTAGCTGCACCATGTGTCAGCCTCTGGTTGGACTGTCCAACCATAATAAAAAAAATTCATTCAACCTTTGGAGCAACACATTAAAAAAATTCACCTTCAAACCTTTTTAGTGAATCTTGTAGTGACACTTGTCACAGTGTCATTGGGAGAAATAAAGGAAAACCAAAATTTTTATCCTTTGACCCTGTTTGAACCCCCCTTTTTTTAAAATTCCCCTGTTTGACATGGTGATCAGCAGGCTCTAACTTCCTCATACGAACTTCATTTTGAGTGAAACAAATCACGCTGGATTCTCGGCGACGGACCAGATCCAGTCGTTCTGGCTTGGTGTGATTATGAGCACTTTTAATTATTGGAAAATTTTTTCCCCTAATTCATATTCCGATCATAAACCCAACGTTGGAGTCTCTAAAATCATAATTAATATTCCTTTTGTCCTCAACATGATTTTCATGGATTACCTTGTCACCACTGGGAAACCTTTCTTATAGACACTTTGCCAAACCTTCCTTCAACCCCTCTATCTTGGCATTCATCATTGCTTCCATATTTGATTTTAAGCCATCATTAAAAGCTCACATGTCCCTTTTTATACCATCTATATTAAAATTATTCATGGCTTCCAATTCATTTTGGTTTCGTAAATTTGTTATATCATGTTGCATCTCTTCCTCTTATTCATGTGTCATAGAAGAGCTTTTTGGTTGCTTAATACATGTGTCCATTTTTTGTTTCCATGTATTTTGAAATCAAACAATGATCTTTGTGCTTCACTATGCCCTTTGAAACACTTCAAACTAGTTTTTTCAAACAAAATTTATGTAAAATTTAAACAAATACACACTTTTTTCTTTCTTTTTAAGAGCTCTATATTGAAATTGTTGTATATTTGTAATTTTGGATCTCCAAGATCTAAAATTTGATCTTGTGGTATCCCTATGAGTATTTTTTCCAACCCCACATGTTAGATTGAGATTTGATGATGGCAGTGTCGGTGCAGGCGTTAAGGAGAGCTGTTCAAACTTTTGTACAATATTCTCTAACTCCAGAGGAATTTGATCCTGGTCTTTCTTCTCACTCTCAGTCATCAAAATTAGATAATTTTAATTGATAAAACTTAATAAAAGACCTTCGGAAGCAATAGTCCCTTCTATCCTTTGAAAAACATTATAACTCACTTTTGTAACATTCGGAAGAAAAATCCCCTTTTTCCTTATAACAATGTTAGCCCTTTGGAAACATTTAAAAAAACACTTAACCAATGTGACAAACCTTTCGGAACATGATATTATAATGCACTTTAGACAGTATTTTAAGACCTTTGGAACAATATTATAATACACATTATAATATATGTTAATGACCTTCGGAAATAATATAAAAAAACTTTGAGAACCAATGTTCGGATTTCAAACCTTTTTAATAAAACTCTGTCGCAACAAACCGTCGAGTCCGGACTTTCCATTAAACCTCCACACAACTTGCAATGCGATCACCGTTGGATATCCATCAATCACGATCAGAAGGATATCGCATCCAATCGACCACCAAACTTTATCATGCAAATGGCACGCGAAATGGCTAGTATTGCTAGGGTGATGTGTCACAACACGATACGATCGCGTTGATTTCAATCAAAACCACCCACGATCCAAAGGCTATGCGAAACCAGTGGTATGGTTTCCCAAAACCACTATCCTTCAACTTTGATTTAAATCGCGTTTAAACACGATTTCTGTTGTTCCTTTCCATCTGCGAACTCCATAAGGATTTCTGTTGTTCCTTCCCTATTTCCTCCAAAAATTTATACACAGAGTTTAAATATTCAATTCATACACAGAATATATGAAACCCAAATAGATTTCGGGGAACTTTAACTGTTTCCAATTTCTACACAGGAATCCATAATTCAATGAATTTGAAGGAATAAATCCTTCGGGGATTGCCAAGTATACAGATAAAAAAATACTGCAACTTTATTGAATAGAGGCCAAAACCCCACAATCATTCTTCTACGGCCAATTCTGAATTCCTCCTTTGCTGAGGTTACAATTTATAGTTCTCTTACACAACCATTGACCTCCTCAATTAGGATCGAATTCCCTAAATTTAGAAAAATCCTAATTACACAAAATCTTCCTAAATCCTATCAACTGAAGCTAAATACGCTGAAACAAATCTAAAGTTGTTCAATCCTCCTAAATACTAGTTCAACCATATCTAATAAAGCTGGAAATTGAAAGCTAAAGGTACCAACACCTTTGCTTGGAACATTTTTTTGGATTTTTGGAATAATTAATGAAGTCTTTTGTCTCTAAGCCTCATGCCCCTGCATCAGACTCCTGAGGACAAAAATCTTCATGGGCTCCTGTCCATGAGCTCCTCCACAGAATTTCCCCGTTTCTGCAGCATGGTTTCTATCATCCAGGTAGCATCTTCAATTGGCTGATCCTTCCACTTGATCAAGTATTGAAAATACTCCTGTCCCCTGGTTTTCTTATACACTTTCTTGTCTAAGATTATCTTTGGTTGTAATGGCTCTGCTATGGGTAACTATTTTACCCAGTCAATCTGTTCTCTGTTTTCTGGTCTGTCATCTGTGCCACCATCTTCATATCTATACAAATAAACAACATTGAATATTGGAGATATTCCAATATCAGAAGGCAATTCAATTTCATAGGCATTAGTAGAAAACTTTCTCAATATCTTGCATGGTCCTATCTTTTTGAATTTTAATTTGTTATACTGCTTGTTTGGAAATCTTTCTTTTCTCAAGTGTGCCAAAACCAAATCACCAACTTCAAAATTAACTTCCCTTTTTCTCAAATCTGCTCTGTTTTTGTACTTGATACTGATGTCTTGTAGCTGCTGCTTTACCTGTTCATGTATTGCTTGAATATCTGAAGAAAACTCCTCTCCTTCAACACTTCTCATTTCTGCTTTTCCCAAGTTCCTCAACTCAGACACTCCTCTTGGGTGCATTCCATAAACTATATGGAATGGAATCTGTCCTGTACTTCTGTTAGGTGAATCTTTGTATGCATATTCTGCCTGTGGTAAAATATGATCCCACTGTTTAAGATGTTCTCTTGCAAGACTTCTCAAAATATTACCCAAACTTATGTTCACTATATTAGTTTTCCCATCAGTCTGAGGGTGATAAGCTAAGCTGAAACTCAGTTGAGTACCAAGCTTCTTCCATGATGTCCTCCAAAAATGACCAACAAACCATATCCCAAGGTCTGTTTGGAATAGGAAATGGAATGTACAAACCAGCATTTTGACTTTTCCCCTTTGCATATTGATAAATTTTACAATTCTTCACATACTTTTCCACTTCAAATCTCATCTTCGGCCAAAAATAAAAATGACTTAGCTTTTCATGAGTCTTATCAACACCAAAATTTCCAGCAAGTCCACCACTATGCTTCTCCTTGATTAAATTTTCTCTCATAGAACAATTTGGTATGCACCACTGATTTCTTTTGAACAATAAACCTTCTTGCAAGAAATAATCTAACCACTGACTTCTGTCTATCAAAACAGGATTACAACATGCTTCAAATGCTTCTTTGAAATCTAAATCTATTTTATAGAGTTCCTTAAGAAAATCAAAACCTACCACTTCAATTTGACTTTCTTGAACAAGAATGATTTTTCTACTCAAGGCATCAGCTACCTTATTTGCTTGGCCACTTATATGTTTCAATACAAAGTTAAAACTTTGAAGATATTCAACACATTTTGCATGTTTTTGATTCAATTTAGGCTGCGGCATAATATAATTTAAAGCATGATTATCTGAATATATCACAAATTCTTTAGACATTAAATAATGTCTCCACTTCTTCAATGACTGTACAATTGCATAAAATTCCTTGTCATATGAATAATACTTCCTCGTTGTTTCATTCAGCTTCTCACTGAAATATGCTATAGGCCTATCTTCCTGACTTAATACAGCCCCAATAGCTTCTCCACTGGCATCACATTTCACTTGAAAAGGTTTGCTAAAATCAGGAGAAACTAATACAGGTTTCTCAGTTATCTTTTGCTTCAAAAACTGAAAATTTCTTTCAGCTTCAGCAGCCCATTTAAATGGTTGTTTTGTTGGGAAAAATACTGAGAGGGGGGGGTGAATCAGTATTTAGGGCTGAACTATTTTTCTTTTCTTTCTCTTAAAACCTTATGTTACAGTACCGCATTCAACATGTATGTCTAGATATCTTATTATGTCTTTACTTAGAGAATTGCATCAGATAAACATTAAGCATGAACAGAAATAACAAAACAAACAATAAAATATACACAACACATATCAACACCAGGATTTAAGGTGGAAACCCAATTTGGGAGAAAACCACCGCTATTGTAATCTGAGTCTTCAATATTTATTTATAGAGAAAACTTCTTACAATGTATGCTGGTGCAGACTTATACTAGCATGCAGGCACCCACCTGCAGAAGGCTACGACCTTCTCTCGTTTACCAGCTACCACTGGAAGGGAGCTACAACCCCCTATCTGAAGGCTTCGACCCTCGGCACTACTGTAGACCTCGTTTCATCAATTTTCATACTGGATCCACCAGTTTCCATACGACATACCTTGTCAGTCAACATATTTATTTATTTTCTGTATACACACACTAGATGTCGCCCGTCATCCAACCAGAGATTTATCATCGTCAGATTATCTTCATGGGTGCATTGTAGTCTCAGATTTATCAGTTAAGAATAGAGCTCGCCCATGCAGATATTCCTTTTAAAAATTGTTTTTCACAACCCTTACAATGCACACCTCGTTCTTTATTTTTCTTCTCCTTATATAGTTTTCCCTTTATTAAAACCATGAGTCAAAAACCACGAACCGCTAGTGGTAATCCTTTTAGTTTGTCCCACGGGGCTTTTGATCTCTTTTTAATTTATTTATAAAGAAATTGATAAATAATTATATTTACATCTTTTGAATTCCCAAGCCTTATATCTAAAGTTTAACCCTTCGGACTTTATTAGAGACATCCAACGCTTCTAAATAAATCAAACTTGCGATAAACCTTTGACCCCGGGCCCACGCCCATCGTAGCATAGTAAACCTCGCGCAAGTCCAGCGTCCGATCACCGTTAGATTAGCAAGCATCTAGATCAACGGTGTATATGCATATCGCTCGACCTCCAATGCCGAACGTTAATGGGTGATGGCCCGCTGTACCTATGTTAGTCTTCGCGCACCTTCAACAAATAATGACAGTCCGATGACCTCTACCCAGATCAACGACGCTCAATGATATCGCTGGGCGTCTTGGGTCGAACTATAACGCGTGATGGCCCACGGTAAAAAACAGTTTTATAAAAACGTACAGGGACGCGTGTCGAGTATTCTATGGAATCGCTCCTCATCCGGAAATACCACTTACTTCGCATAGGTGGTGCGATGAAAACCGTAAACCACCTTTACTGTTCATATGGTCATGGTTTCGCTCATCCACGCAAGGTTCCGACGCCTTTTAACAGTATTATTATAATTAAATTGCTCTTTAATGATTTGCGTTCTGTCGTCACCAAGTGTTCCGTTGCGCCATCTCCCATCAACTCCCTCATCAGATATAGAGTATTATTCAACCCTTCCAATTACACAGGACATCATTCGACTTCATTACAAGGATTCCATAATACACATATCCTAATGAATTCATTCTTCTCTGTGCACCATAGGTATCCTCTACCCATTATGAAATTAATTACACAGGTCATGTAAATTCCAGAATTACTCGAACATAATTCCACGGTTCTTCATCCACATACACAAATCTCGGCCAGATATTCAATTTGTCCTTCAATCTAATGGCCTTGACTCTTCCTAGTAGCTCTCCCTTTTTCCATCTCCTTTGCAAACTGTGTTAAACCCCTAATTCCTTTGCCAATTCCTTTGCCATCAATGACAATATTTCCAACAATCTCCCCCTTTGGCATTGATGGCAATACTCTTCCTCTGATGGCCTTACAGAAGCCTGTTGATGCTTTTCCTCCCCCTTTGACATCAATGGCAAAGATTTTGATCAAGATCCTTTAAACCGATAATGCCATGCTCCCCTTGAGATCATGCTGCATATTTAAACATAATAGGACCAAAAATTCATCCTTTTCATATGACCAATGCTTCACCAGATCCTATGCATTCAGAGCACATCACAACCAAATTAATCTTTTGTTTTTAAGTAGACCTAGTCCTCTGCATGGCAGAGACTACTCCCAGTTTCTGTTTGAGATATTCGAACACTTCCCTGGGTAGAGGTTTGGTAAATATATCAGCAACTTGTTCTTTGGAGGAAACATACTCCAATTTCACCTTTTGTTCAAGCACTTGTTCACGTAAGAAGTGATATTTGATGGGAATATGCTTGGTCTTGGAATGCATAACAGGATTCTTTGAGATACTGATGGCACTTGTATTATCACACATAATGGAGATAGGAGGTGAACATTTGATTTGAAAGTCTTGTAGGGTTTGCATCATCCAGAGAAGTTGAGTGCAACATGATGCAGCAGCCACATATTCTGCTTCTATTGTAGATAAGGCAATGGAACTTTGCTTCTTGCTGAACCAAGATACTAACCGGGGCCCCATATAGAATGCACCACCACTAGTTCTTTTCCGATCATCAACACTTCCAGCCCGATCTGCATCAGTGTATGCATGAAGAGTAAGATCAGCATTCTTTGGATACCATAGTCCAAAGTCTTGAGTTCCTTGTAGATATTTGAATATTCTTTTCAAGGTACCTAAGATGAGATTTTTTTTGGATTAGCTTGGAATCGTCCAACAATCCCAACCGAATGATGATGTCCGGGTTCTGTCCCAAGAGATAAAGTAGACTTTCTATCATAGATCTTTATCTGTGTTGATTCACCTCGGGGGAATCATCATTAGAACTCGAGATTGCATCCGACATTGGCTGGAGTACTTACAAAGTTTGGTACCTTTCTCCATGCCATACTTCTTCAGAATTTGCTTAAGATATTTTTCTTGTGATAGGAATATACCATCTGCAGTTTGATGCACTTGCAAGCCAAGAAAGAATGTTAGTTCCCCAAGTAAAGACATTTCAAATTTTTGCTGCATGACAGAAGCAAATTTTTGACTCAAAGATTCTTCGTTACTCCCAAAAATGATATCATCAACATATACAACCACAATCAATAGTTTATCATTTTCAACTTTTGTGTATAAGTTGCTATCAGCAGACCCCTTTGAAAATCCTCGTTGATGAAGATATTTGTCAAGACGATAATACCAAGCCTGCACATAATTGCCATCATTCCTCGCAATCCCCATCTCACCCATTGGAGGGTCGTTACGTGACCAATAAGGTGGTCATGCCTTGCAAATACCATCATTGCATCCCTTCCCATGAGGACAACATTTCTTCGTTGATCATTTCCCCGAGACTACCCCGAAAACACCTCCTGTTTTTGCCTTGGCGCCGTAGCCTGGCAGCCTGCGCTCAATGGGGAAAATTACATTAACACCGAGCCCGCCAAGTTCATCCTCCGTCCCAGCTTAAGCAATCCGCGTCAATCTGATTTTGGAATTTTTTTTTGAAAGAGGCGAAGTTTCGAAAGTTTCGATTACAAATAACTTTGGATGAGTCATCAGAGTGGTTTCGATCGAATAACCACGGCCTTCCTCCTTTGGTTTTTTGTTTCCACCTTATGGGGAACCTCCCAAGGGATAAGGCCTCCCTTCCACTATTTTAGGGATCCCAGCCTCCTCCTTTCCTCTATAAATATAGCCTTCATCCATTGATGAAGGGGCTGAATGGCTGAATAGCTGAATGGTAGAGTCTCCAAGAGTTCCCAAGAGCCATCAGAGCCTAATTCTGCAAGAGCCTTGATTCATTCCCTTAAGGAAAAATCCAAGCAAGGATATTATTGTTGAGACATCCGAAGAGAGAGGCTTGTCCCATCCCTGATAGGCTTTTTCGAGACGTGTTCCGCTAGCGACCTTCCGAAGGAGAATTCAGCGTCAGAGCCAGGTTGTATCCTCCTTTGATTGATTAATGATAAGCGACTATTGGTTATGGTTCCACTCTTGTTGTTGATTATGATAATGAGTTATGTCTTCTCTAACTGACATATAGTTTCATATACTGGATTTTACGCTTGCGTTTGTTGTGTTTCTTGCGTGTGCAGGTGTCCGGTCACGGAGATCGTGAGGATCGTAATCTGCCAGAGCTAAGGAACGATGATGGGATTTCTACAAGCGATGCCACAGCATCCTCTGTGCAGCCTTCATTTTGTTGGTTTATTTACAATTAGGAACTCCGGTGACGATAGCGTGTGACGATTGTTGCTAGACCCGTCCGACAGATCGACCATTCGTAGGATTAATTATTGGCCAAATTGGCGACCCACCGGATCGTCTAGCTTGTTGTTGTTTTTTTATTTGTGTTTTGGCGCACGAGGCCTCGAAGTTAGCCGTATAGCCTTGAACACTATTTCCGCACGCGTTGCATCAAAGTCGTCACCAACTTGCCATTTATGAACTCGAACACTTGGAGTATTGTCTTGTCTTTTCGGTTGTTTCTTGATTCTGCTTGCTTGATCGACTCTTTTGGCTGGCTCTTTTTGCGATTTTGGCTTTTGGTTAGCTTCATCATCACTGGTCTGCTTGTTGGATTGTTTTTTTTATTTTTTCCATAGCAAACTCTACTAGCGCGCTTTACAACTTGACAGTCACACCCATTGGCGTAGGTTGCTAGTGTATTACCCGTTCCAATTCATTTCTGGCGCTAGTTTCAGCCTCACAGTCGCGCCAATCCTGTGAGGTACTAGGGTTTGCCCTGTTTTGACCTTCCTGAGCTTGATCAGTGTGTTTGGCTTTGTTTTTTCAAATGCTTGAGTGTTCTGGAGCCTTGTTTGACTGGCTGTGACCTTCATCCTTTGGTTGTTTTCCCGTTTCCATCGATTTCACATTCTAGCCCTAGGGCATCTAGGTGCTCTTGTGTGTCGAGCCTCCCTTGGGAGTTTTCGGTCTCTATTTTTTTAGTCAACCTTTTGATTGCTCCTCTGCATTCGTTTAGCGGTTGTTTATCATTTCATTGCGTTATTTGAGTGTTTGTTCTCTTCTTCATTCGAATTTCGCTTTGTCTCATTTTGGGCCTAGATTACATGGTCCATTTGGGTCTTTGGAATTCTCTTGGTTTTGAGGGACTGTTTTGTCAATTTGAGGTTTGATTGCGTGTTTGTCATTGAGTGAATTTTCTTATCTTTTCTCTTTTACTATCGCATCTCAAATTTCTCTTCATTAGTTTTCATTTTGTTTAGTGCACGTTGCTCTTAAACATTGAAAATACACAAAAAGAAAAAATCTCTTTTGCTTTTGATTAGTTAGTGAAAATTAAAATCTTTTCGGTGTTATTAGTGATTAGTGACTTTAAGAGAAACTTTTTTGGTTTCCATTAGTTGCATTAGGGACCATATTGGTTGTTTTCTGATCATTTTGTTTGTGTGAAAAAGCTCTTAACTCTCTCATAATTAGCTTTCATCGAATGAAATGATATACTGAGGCATATAGTGTGCATTTAGGAGATTTTGAGACATCACACTCACTAGGGCCTGAAAACTGAAATGTAATTGAAGATAAACATTAAAATTTATTCAATTTACATTAAGGCAGCATTGAAACATTAACGCAACATTTAGAGGTCTAGGCTAGAGACGTTGCCCGACATCTTAAACCTAGTAAAGGTCGCCGCCTTGGCTTTAGACAAGCACTAGTACGGACTTGTGCTCCCCGTACCGTCGAGTATATAAAGGGAGACCCCACTAGGTTTCTATCCTTTATCCATAGGAAGCCGAGTTTGCCGCCCTATACCCGTGATACACCGGACACAGCATTCGGGGAGATTGCCTGCACGTACGTTAAGTCCTTGGTTGATTTGTCTTTCATTTTGAAACCAAGGTGTATATTGCAGTTCACGGTTATTTGGTACACCCTTTGCCTAGTATTCTTGAGTAGTCATTTGATCTTTTCTGACTCTTTAAATTTGAAAAGATCATCAAGCGCTTTTCCTTTCACGCTTGTTTCCAATTTGAAAGTGATAGAGTCACCTTTTTCCTGTTTCTCGACTCTTAAAAGATGAAACGATAGAGTTTTGTTTCAATGTTTTAAAAATTAACTGCCCACGAAATATTCCTGGTTAAAGTTAGTTTCCTTAGGGTGTTGTTTTGGATCGTTTCTAATGGCAACTTTTCCAGAGTTCACCAACCAAGGAATCCCCTCCGATGGGAATCCTGGTCATTTTCCTCCTTTTGGAAATTTTGGTGCTCCTTATATGGCAACGTTGTCCCTTCTTGGGTTAACTATTGGGTTGCCTGTTTGGTTTTTTTCAACCTCTGTGGTCCCAAATGTCCCGGCCACTGTTCAATCGGTTCCTCCGCCTGAACAAAATCATGTTGATTCCAAGGTGGACCTCTCCCCTTCTTCCCCTATTTCTGCGTCCTCCTCTTCTAATTCTCCCGATGAAAGTCTGGATTCGAGTAACCAGGTGGCTAAGAAGAAGAAGAAGAAGACAAAGAAGAAGAAGTCCGATAAGAGAGAGGCTAAGGCTGTAGCTATTGCTTCCGAAACATCTCCTCTTGATAAACCTTCTAACCCTCCGCGGAAAGTCAAGTTCCCTTGCATGTTGTGCACAGGAGATCATCTTCTTCGAGATTGCCCTGGAATTCCCAAGGTACTCGAAGTATGGTCCAATAGTCGTCCACCATTGCCTTTGGCTTCCGGGAGTCAGGTTGAGGGCATGTCTTCAATTGGTGCTGGTAAAACTCCTAAGAACCAGGGTAAGATTACCAATCCCTATAAGTTGTGTGAAGGGCACCATGCCATTCACATTTGTCCGTATATGGATGAAGCCAAGAGAATTTTGGACAACTCAAATGTTTCTACACCATGCCTTCTGGCTGGTTACAAACAACTTTATTCAAGTCCTCCACCAGCTGATCCTACATTTGGTCAAGAGTTATCCTTGGTCGATCCTGCTCCCTCGGAAATTCAAATTCAAGAATCCATCCCCGACCAACAATTGATCGTGGGATCGGTTGAACTGGCCCCGTCTACGGTGCACCAGGTCTTTTCCATTGAGAGTGGACCTCACATCCCTCAGGTTCTCCTTGTTTCTTTAGATTCCTCAGACTTGGAGAAAGATTCTCCTGTCCCTATACCTCAAGAAGCTGCTCCTCCGCCTCCCGTGATGGAGGTACCGGAGGATACTCCCCCCGCCTTCGAGATGGAGGTCATGGAGGATGCTCCTTCTTCTTCCGTAACACCAAGGGAAGACCATCTTGGTTCGATGGTAGCCCCTCCGAGTAGTTTGGTCACTTCCTTTGACTGGAGTCGATTTGCGGGCTGCCGCCTTCCATCTTATGTGCCTTTCGAGATAACGGTACAGGCCTTTGGTCTGGTCATAACTAGCACCATTATAGACGAAGGCGTGTCTGTTAGTGTTCTATCCTCAACTACTTGGCAAGCTTTCGGTTCACCGCTGCTTGTGCTTGTTACGTAGAATCTGTTGGCGTTTAACAGAAGAACTAGTCAACCATTAGGGATCCTTCCAAGGTTACCTGTTACTTTGGGAGGCAAAACCGTCCATATGGACGTGATGGTTGTTCTAGGTCCCTTGGATTTCAATCTGATCTTGCGGTGCGATTGCACCTATGCCATGGGAGCGCTTGTCTCCTCCCTTTTTCGTGTGGTCTGTTTTCCGAATGAAGGACGAATCATGACCATTGATCAACTTTCGTTCTTTGGGTCGGATGTGGCAGCTGGCCCGCCATCATCCCTTCCTGGTTTTTATCCACCCATTGTATCTACCCCACCGCAGGTCAACTATGTGGCTACCTACCCCGTGCCTGTACTCAGTGATAGTGCCGTTGTGCATCAGGTGCTGGGGGCATTAGGTCCTGACTTCCAGGATGTTTTCCTTCCATCGGGATTGGAACTCTTGGAAGCGATGAATTCTTGTTCATTATGATGAGGTCGGTCGGAGCATGGTTCTTGTCTTGTGTCAAACTCCTTAAAAAATGAAACAAGGTTGTTGGAGCAGAGTTCGTTGTCTCGTGTCAAGCTCCATAAAAAATGAAACAAGATAGTTGGAGCATAGTTCGTTTTCTTGTGTCGAGCTCCTTAAAAAATGAAACAAGCTCTTCAGAGCAGAGTTCCTTGTCTTGTGCCAAGCTCATTAAAAAATGAAACAAGGTGTCCCGAGGATAGTCATTTTAATGTGTCAACCTCGTTAAAATAATGAAACATGTTCCTGTTCAATTCGAGTCTTTGTTAAGATCTCGTAAAATCCCAGTCGAGTCTTTCTCTTGATCTCGTAAATTGAACCTTCACTCCATCTGCCTTTCATATGGACTGAAGCTTGGGGGGCATGTACCTCGAATTGAGTCACCATGCTGGGGGCATGCTTACTTTTTCAAGCATAGTTTGTTTCCGTTTCAAGCTTGTGTAAAAATGAAACCGGTTTCAAGCATATTTTATCTTTGTTTCAAGCTTGTGTAAAAATGAAACCAACTTCAAGCAGAGTTTCCTGATTTCAAGCTTGTGTAAAAATGAAACCATTCCCATTTTACCTCTTGTGATTGTCATTTTATCAGCCTGTTTTTGCCAGATGAACCTTGGTTTTCTCACTCCATCGTCACTATCTGCTTGGCCGATCATATGCCTTCACTTGGTTGTTTTACCCATTCCTGAGGAACCGCTGCGATGAGTGGTCTTGTTAGCCAGCCTCTTGACCTTTATTTGTTTTGAGCAGTTCCACCATCACCGGAACCAGTTGCTATCCCTTATACCACTCGTTCCTCCAGGAGGAGTCATCTTTCAGCTGTTTTCTGACTCTATAAACATGAAAAGATTTTCGAGTTCCTTGTCATTTCGATCTCATTAAATTGGCCACGAAACGACATCTACCTAGTATACGTTTACCCCTTTTTCGAGCTGGGATTGATTATTTACGAAAAAGGAATACCCTAGCCTATTGCGACTAGGAGGTTTTCTCAGACAAAGTTTTCTACCTTTTCGGGTCTGAGAAACTATTTACGAAAAGGGACCGTTGGAGTTTACTTTTCCGCTATCTTTTCAAACTCTCTAAACATGAAAAGACGCCGAGTTCTTCCTTTGTCAGACTTGTTAAATCCTGATGACATCGGATTCAGTCGCAATGATGGCATCCGAGTTCCTCCTTCCTAGGGATTGTTAAATGTACTAGGATGGGCTTATACAACAAGCATATGGTATCCTCTTCAAGCTTGTGTAAAAATAAAGAGGTACTCGCCAGAAATGGTGGGGAAAATGGAACCAACATCATTGTCATGTCAGAAGTATGTCGCTCTTGAACATGGCACTTGTCCAGCATTCGTGTCAGGTTGGGGATATCTCATCTCGTTTTCCACTTGCCTCCGTGGGTTTGGGTGATCCCTTTTGACCTCTCATCTACTCTTTGCCTCGTCATCATGACCCTTGATCTTTTGATGTCAAATACTGCCAAATACACTGTCGTGCTGCCGATATGTTCAAGAGAAGTTGACCTCTGCAAATTTCAAACTTCCTCTGATTCTCATCTGATCTTAATTCACAAAGACATTATGTTCCTATGCCTCATGTCGATGATGTGGGAAACATTATGGTCCACCTTCGATCAAGGTCACTTCCTGTCGACTTCAGCTCATTGTCCAGGAAGCTGATCTAGAGACTCCCTTCTGGTACCTTGGAGCCTGCATGCCTCAATGGCAGGTTCTTCGCATTCGACATGAGGTTTTCATCATTGGCCTCCGATCGAGTGATTCTACGGGTGTTCGATGCCAGCTCATTGATTCACATGCCGTAGATTGTACCTATAGTACCTTGAGGGCCATTGTCATTATTGGTGGTACCTCTCGCATCTGTTAACAACTTTAATCATTGGCTGGTAATCAGGCGATGTTCTTGCATGTTCGACTTCAGCTCACATATTCGCATGCTTGAACTTGTACTTCGTTCAGGTTGGGATGGAGCGCAAGACCCTGGATTCCTGTTTGTTATAATCCAGGCTACGATTTTGTGGATTCTTATGATTAGTTACATGACTCACTGATTGGATGGCTGCGACCATACCTGAGTCTATTTATCGATCCTCACTGGATGGCTGCGTCCATGCCTCGGATATGGATTATTGCATACTATATTATGGATGGCTGCGCCCATACCACGTATCTATCATGTATTTGAGACATCAGTTGTACTTCTCTACGCAAGTTTTCCGACGGCGGTGTTTTTATTTGGACACGTTCTCGTAAAGCATTTCACCCCTCTCTCTCTCTCTCGGGCCTCATGCTTTAGGGGGCATCTGTTACACAGTAATTTTTCACCGTCCCTGCAATCCCCATCTCAACCATTGGAGGGTAGTTTCTGTGACCAATAAGTAGTGTCATGCCTTGAAAATACCATCATTGCATCCCTTTCCATGAGGACAACATTTCTTCTGTTGATCATTTCCTGAGCAGACCCCCAAAAACACCTGATTTTGCCTTGGCGCTGGTAGCCCGTTATGTCCTCGCGCCAATGGGGGAAAATTAACACTGAGTTCGCACCAATTGGCGCTTTGTCCCAGTTAAGCACTCATGCCAATCTGATTTTGGAAAGTTTTTTAAAAAAGAGGCGAAGTTTTGATTACAACAACTTCGTGGATGAGTCATCAGGAGTGGTTTCGACTGAATAACCACGACCTTCCTCCTTTGTCTTTTTGTTTCCACCTTATGGGGAACCTCCCAAGGGATAAGGCCTCCCTTCCACTATTGTAGGGATCCCAAACTCCTCCTCTCCTCCATAAATATAGCCTTCATCCATTGATGAAGGGACTGAATGGCTGAATGGCTGAATGGCTGAATAGCTAATCTCAAAGTTCCCAAGAGCCATCAGAGCCTTATGTTGCAAGAGCCTTCATTCATTCCCTTAAGGAAAAATCCAAGCAAGGAGATTATTGTCGAGACATCCGAAGAGAGAGGCTTGTCCTATCCCCGACAGGATTTTTCGAGACGTGTTCCGCTGGCGACCCTCCGAAGGAGAATTCAGCGTCAAAGCCAGGTTGTATCCTCCTTTGATTGATTAATGATAAGCGACTATTGTTTATGGTTCCACTCTTGTTGTTGATTATGATAATGAGTTATGTCTTCTCTGACTGACATATAGTTGCATATACTGGATTTTACGCTTGCGTTTGTTGTGTTTCTTGCGTGTGCAGGTGTCTGATCACGAAGATCATGAGGATTGTGATCTGCCGGAGCTAAGGAATGGGAGCACTAATTTCTCTACAAGCGACAGTGTTGGATTCCAGGTAAGCCTTCATCGCTAGTTGGTTTATTTGCAATTAGGAACCTGCACTATAGCGTGTGACGATTGTTGCTAGACCCAGTTTGGGCTAGTAGGGATCGCCTCTGTCCGCAGAGGGGATTTACCTCCACAACAATGCCCTTGGAGCTTGTTTGAGACCATATAGAGCATTTTTAAGTCTACAAAAAAGTTTTTCATCATTTCCCAAAATGAATCCTTCTGGTTGTTCTATATAAACTTCTTCTTCTAGATCACCATTTAGAAAAGTAGATTTAACATCCATTTGATAAACTTTGATTTTTTGGAAGCTTGAGAAAGCAAGAAACATTCTTATGGCTTCAAGTTTGGCTACAGGAGCAAAATTTTCTTCAAAATTTATACCTTCTTGTTGAGCATACCCTTTGCACACAAGTCTAGCTTTATTTCTTATGACATCCCCATTTTCATTTAACTTGTTTTTGAATATCCATTTAGTTCCAATGACATTTTTGTCAGGAGGCCTTGGTACTAACTCCCAAGTGTGATTATTTTGAATTTGATTAAGCTCTTCATTCATGGCTTGAATCCAACATTCATCTTTGCTAGCTTGACTGACATTGTGAGGTTCAATAGTGGATAGAAATGCCAGATTGCTAGAAGATCCTACAAGAGTCCTTCTTGTTTGTACACCTGATCCCTTTTCTCCCAAAATTTGAGATTCTGGATGATTCTTTTGAACATATCTAGATGGAGCCTTTTCAGACAAATCCTCTTCGGGTTCTTCACTGGGTTCACTGTTTGTATCATTACTATTTGATGTAGAAGGATATGTGTCATCATCATCTTCATATGTTGTTTTCTTTTCTTCTTTTGGAGCTGCAGGAGACTCATCAATAACAACATCAATACATTCAACAATCTTCCGAAGTCTTTTATTGTAACATTTATATGCCCTACTCCTAGAGGAGTAACCAAGAAATATTCCTTCATCTGCTCTAGGTTCAAACTTGCCAAGTTTTTCATCATTATTCTTGATAAAGCATTTGCTCCCAAAAATTTTAAAATGCTTTATAGTGGGAGGATTACCATACCAGAGTTCATATGGAGTTTTATCACTATTTATACGAACATGTGCTTTGTTGAGAATGTTTACTGCTGTATGTGCTGCTTCTCCCAAAAATGTGTTAGGTGTTCCGGAATCATCAAGCATAGCTCTAGCCATTTGTTGAACTGTTATGTTCATTCTTTCTGCAACACCATTCTGTTGTGGAGTGCCAGCTACAAAGAACTGTCTTTTTATGCCATGTTGTTCACAAAATTCAAGGAATTCATTGGATGTATATTCTCCTCCTTGATCGGATCTGAGACACTTGATTTTTAGATCTAATTCATTCTCAACTAGTGCTTTGAAGATCTGAAATTTCTCAAATGCTTCATCTTTGTGTTTAAGCAGCCCAATCCAACACATTCTAGAAAAATCATCAATGAATAAGATATAGTATTCTTCACCACGTGGTTACTTTTTCCTCATAGGTCCACATATGTCAGTATGAATGAGTTCAAGAGGCTTACTTGATGATCCTTCCTTGGCATTAAATTTTACCCTGGTTTGCTTGCCGAATTGGCAGGATTTGCATATGATATTTTCAGGTAGGGTAACATTGGGAAGATCACGAACAAATTTAAGTCTGCTTGATTTTCTGATTTGAGAGAAGCTCAGATGCCCCAACCTTCTATGCCATAGCCAATTTTCTGAAGATTTACTCAAATAAAATTGTTCTTTGGGGTTCTTCAATATATATAGGTTGTTTGGAGTTCTTTTTCCTTTTATAATTTCTTTACCTGTATCAACATCACGTACCACACATTCTTTTGAACTAAAGACAACTTCAGTTCCTTGATCACACATTTGAATTACACTTAACAAGTTATTCTTTAATCCATTCACATACATGACTTCGTTAGCTTTCACCTTTTCTTTTAGAAAAATAGACCCTTTTCCCTTAATGACCGCAGGAGTGTCATTTCCAAATGTAACATTTTTTTATTTTTCTAGAGCACTATATGCAAGAAGTTTGTCTTTATCACCTGTCATGTGTCTTGAGCATCCACTATCAGTGTACCATTGGTTTTATTCATCTTCTGCAAATAACGCTATGCCACAATTTTCAACTTGTAATTCCTTCTTTTTCCATACTTTGGAGCTTGAAGGAACATGTTCTTTTGGCTGAACTTTGCTCCTGCATTCATATTCTTCATGGCCAAAGTTATTGCAATAAACACATTCAACTTCATTTTGAAGAGGAGAAAAGTTGTTATAAGTATTCTTCTCTGTTTCAATATCAATCCTTTTCTTTCTTGCTTCTCTTGTCATGATGGTTTTATATGCAACACATTGAACAACTTTATGACCAAAATTGTGACATGAGAAACATTGTCCATTGAAGAAGAAATTTTTACGATCATAAAATCTTCTATATGAATTTACTTGTTGATTGGAGTTTCTTTGAAAGACCTTCCTGTTTGTGTTCTTTGAATTGAGATGATCATGCTTTACCTGTGAAGATTCTTTATTCCCTTGCTGAGTGGCAACATGTTGTAAACCAGCTGTAACTGCTTTTAGATAATTTGATGCTGAAGCCTGAGAAGATTCTCCAATATACCCAAGACCTGTCTTTATAAGAGGAGAACGTTGTACCTTGATAATCTCATCTAAGGTTTCAGATCCTTTAGAAAATCTAAGATTCAGAGTCTTTACTTTCTCAAGTTCTTTTCTTAGACTTACTACTTCACACTCTAATTTCTCATTGTGTTTTCCCTTTTCTTCAAGATGATTTTTCAGAGTTTCTATGGTTATTTTACTCTCTTCTAAGCAAATTTTGAGTTTATTGTTTTCATCAAGAAAATCACTGTCTTCTAGAGCATCCACAAAAGTATCATTTTCTTCTCTATATTCTTTTTCAAATGCCATAAGAATTCTAAGATCTTGTTCATATTCTTCCTCACTATTAGATAACCCATCACTATCTTCATGAGTATAGTAACTCCTCTTAGTGCTAAAACGATTCTTATTCCTTCTTGCTACTTCCTTCCCCTTTTTATGTGTTTCTTTATAAGGAAACTTAGCAACATAATGACCAACTCTTCCACAATCAAAACATTTGAAAGGAAGCTTACCTCTGAACCGTCCTGTGCCAAGTTGAAGTTTCTTTACAAAGTTTATCTCATCCTCTTCTGAGATATATCCCGATCCTTCTGGTTTTTGTACTTCCTTCCCTTTTGTAGAAGTTCTAAATACTGCTTCTTTGACTTCAAATGGTCCTCCTCTTCTCATTTCATATGCAGTTAGTATGCCATGAAGTTGCACCACAGTAAGATTTTGAAGATCCTGCTTCTCTTCAAGAGCAGAGACTTTTGATTCAAATTTCGTCATTAGTGATCTTAAGACTTTCTCAACCAAAGTAGATTCGGTTATTGTTTCTCCCAGATTTCTCATATGATTTACAATATCATCAAGACGTAAAAAGAAATTTTCAATACTCTCTTCATTATCCATTTTTAGATTCTCATATTGAATTTTGAGAGTTTGAAGTTTAGAAATTTTTACCTTTGCATCACCTTCATAACTCAGAATGATTTTGTCCCATATTGTCTTTGATGTATTCAGCTGCATGACTTTGACAAATTATGATTCAGTTAGACTTCCCAATAGAGCATTGACCGCCTTTGCATTTGTTTCATAATTCTTTCTTTCCCTCGGATCTGTTGGTACTGCAGCTGGATATTGATATCCTTGTTCAACAATTGCCCATACCTTTGCTCCCAGAGACTGAAGATAGGATCTCATCCTTGTCTTCCCGAAGATTAAATTATTTCAGTTAAAGAGTGGAGGCCTAATAGATGCTATTCCATCTTGATTGCTCATCTTGCTTGATCTTCCTTCTAGCGGCTAAGCTTTTCAGAAGGACCTTCTCTGATACCAATTTTTGGGAAAAATACTGAGAGGGGGGGGGTGAATCAGTATTTAGGGCTGAACTATTTTTCTTTTCTTTCTCTTAAAACCTTATGTTACAGTAATGCATTCAACATGTATGTCCAGATATCTTATTATGTCTTTACTTAGAGCATTGCATCAGATAAGCATTAAGCATGAACATAAATAACAGAACAAACCATCAAATATACACAACACATATCAACACCAGGATTTAAGGTGGAAACCCAATTTGGGAGAAAACCACTGCTGCTGTAATCTCAGTCTTCAATATTTATTTATAGAGAAAACTTCGTACAATGTATGCTGGTGCAGACTTATACCAGCACGCAGGCACCCACCTGTAGAAGGCTATGACCTTCTCTCATTTACCAGCTACCACTGGAAGGGAGCTACAACCCCCTCTCTGAAGGCTTCGTCCCTCAGCACTATTGCAGACCTCGTTTCATCAATTTTCATACTGGATCCACTAGTTTCCATACGACACACCTTGTCAGTAAGCAGATTTATTTATTTTCTGTATACACACACCAGATGTCGTCCGTCATCCAACCAAAGATTTATCATCGTCAGATTATCTTCATGGGTGCATTGTAGTCTCAAATTTATCAGTTAAGAACATAGCTCGCCCATGCATATATTCCTTTTAGAAAAAAAAATTCACGACCCTTACAATGCACACCTCGTTCTTTATTTTTCTTCTCCTTATATAGTTTTCCCTTTATTAAAACCATGAGTCAAAAACCACGAACCGCTAGTGGTAATATTTTTAGTTTGTCCCACGGGGCTTTTGATCTCTTTTTAATTTATTTATAAAGAAATTGATAAATAATTATATTTACATCTTTTGAATTCCCAAGCCTTATATCTAAAGTTTAACCCTTCGGACTTTATTAGAGACATCCAACGCTTCTAAATAAATCAAACTTGCGATAAACCTTTGACCCCGGGCCCACACCCATCGTACCATAGTAAACCTCGTGCAAGTCCAGCGTCCGATCACCGTTAGATTAGCAAGCATCTAGATCAACGATGTATATGCATATCGCTCGACCTCCAATGTCGAACGTTAACGGGCGATGGCCCGCCGTACCTATGTTAATCTTCATGCACTTTCAACAAATAATGATCGTCCAATGACCTCTTCCCAGATCAACGACGCTCAACGATATCGCTGGGCGTCCTGGGTCGAACTATAATGCGTGATGGCGTGCAGTAAAAAACGGTTTTATAAAAACGTACAGGGACGCGTGTCAAGTATTCTATGGAATCTCTCCTCATTCAAAAATACCGCTTACTCCACATAGGTGGTGCGATGAAAACCGTAAACCACCTTTACTGTTCATATGGTCATGGTTCTTCTCATCCACGCAAGGTTCTGACGCCTTTTAACAGTATTATTATAATTACATTTCTCTTTAATGATTTGCATTCTGTCGTCACCAAGTGTTCCACTGCGCCATCTCCCATCAACTCCCTCATCAGATACAAAGTGTTATTCAACCCTTCCAATTACACAGGACATCATTCAAATTCATTACAAGGATTCCATAATACACATATCCTAATGAATTCATTCTTCTCTGTGCGCCATAGGTATCCTCTGCCCATTATGAAATTAATTACACAGGTCATGTAAATTCCAGATTTACTCGAACAGAATTCCACGGTTCTTCATCCACATACACAAATCTTGGCTAGATATTCAATTTGTCCTTCAATCTATTGCCTTGACTCTTCCTAGTAGCTCTCCCTTTTGCCATCTCCTTTGCAAACTGTATTAAACCCCTAATTTCTTTGCCAATTCCTTTTCCATCAATGACAATATTTCCAACATGTTTGTCCTTTTTTATGGTTTCAATGATAGGTGCATTGATCTTACTAAAATTCCTTATGAATTTTCTATAAAAAATAGCAAGTCCTTGGAAACTTCTTACCTCAAAAACATTCTTTGGTGAAGGCCACTCCACAATTGCTTTTATCTTCTCTGGATCCATATTTAATCCTTCAGCAGAAACAAAAAAACCTAGATATACCAATTCTTCTTTCATGAATGAACATTTCTTTAAATTTATCAGTAATTTTTCTTGATGTAACTTCCTTAAGACAATTAAGATGTCTCAGGTGTTCTTTTTTTTTTTGTAAATTAATATATCATCGAGATATACTATTGAAAATTTACCAATAAATTCCTTTAATACTTCATTCATGAGCCTCATAAAGGTGCTAGGTGCATTTGATAAGCCAAAAGGCATTACCATCCATTCATACAATCCCTCATTTGTTTTAAAGGTTATTTTCCATTCATCACCTTCCCTTATCCTAATTTGATGATATCCACTTTTCAAATCTAGTTTTGAAAAATATCTTGCTCCACTCAAACAGTCCATCAAATCTTCAGTTCTAGGTAAAGGAAATATATACCTGATTGTTATTTTTTTGATTTCTCTTGAATTAGTGCACATTCTCCAACCTCCATCTTTCTTCGGACTTAATACTATAGGTACTGCACAAGGACTCAAACTTTCTCTGATCAAACCTTTGTCAATTAATTCCTGCACTTGCTTTCTGATTTCTTCATTTTCTGTAGGATTCATTCTGTAAGCTGCGTTGTTTGGCAGATTTGATCCTGGAATAAAATCTATTTGATGGCTGATTCTTCTTATAGGTGGTAATTCATCAGGAAAATCATCCACAATAATATCACAATAACTCTCCAACATTTCTTGAATTTCAATTGGCAAATCAGAAATTCTAGTAGAAGTAAATACTACCTTAGGTTTGCAAACTAAAGAAAAATTTACCTCATCATCTTCAATCTGCAGCAAGTATTCTTTTCCACTCAACAATAAAGTCTTTGGATCAGAATTTTTTCTTGATGCATCTCCTTCTTCCATAGGTAACAATGTTTGATTCATGCCATATTTGAAAAACTTGTAGGTGTTCCTCTTTCCCTCATGTACTGCTTCTCTTTCATACTGCCAAGGTCTACCCAGCAATATGCGACACACATCCATAGGCATCACATCACACATGATTTTATCTTTGTAACTGCCCATCTGCAATTATATTTTACATTGTTCTTTTACAATCAGTTGATGTCCTTTCTGAAGCCATGACACCTTGTAGGGTGTTGGATTTTCCCTTGTCTTCAATTTCAACTTCTATATCACCTCTATAGAGACCAAATTATTTGTACTGCCACTATCAATTACCAATTGACAGCATTTCCCTTGAACTTTGCACACACTTCTGAACAAAGTCTTTCTCTGTGCTGGTTCAACAACTTCCTTTGTTTGTTTCAACAAAACCTTGTTAACCACCAAAGATTCTCCTCTCTGGCACAATTTCTTTCTTTGTTTCAGGAAAATTTGTTGCTTCTTCTCCAGTCTGAGCAACAATTGCATTTCTCTGGCTTGTCCCCACATTCTCTTTCTCTGGAAATTCATAGGCTCTATGTCCCAATTTGTTACATCTGTAACATCTTTCTTCTCTTCCTCTGCTTCTGCCTCCTCTTCCTCTGTAAGGACTCCTTCTGCCACTTGCATCACCTTCTGTGGGTGCATGCTGAGGTGAGGTACTACTAGCTCCATCCCTTGGTGTTGTAGATCTTCTGCTACCACCTTGACTTCCCTTTCCTCGGAAAGTATCTCTTCCTTTGGCAGATTTATTTCTCAGGATTTTTTCTTCAGCTTTTAAGGCCATCTGGTAAGCCTCTTATAATGTCTTAGGAGACAATATACTTATCTCATCTTGAATCTCCATTCTGAGACCATTTATGTACCTGGAAATCTTCTCTATTGTATCTTGAATTTGTCCTACTCTTATGCTCACTTTGTAAAAATTTTATGTGTATTCTTTTACTGTCATTAATCTCTGTCTAAGATTTTGCATTTGTCTAAATAATGAAAGCTGATAATCACTAGGTAAAAAATTACCTCGCAGCTTTGCCACCATTCTGTTCCAATTCTTGATTGGTTGTTTACCAAATCTCCTTCTCTCTGCTTGCACTCCATCCCACCAAAGTGTTACATGTCCTTTCAACTTTATGACAGCAAATTTAAATCTCTTTTCTTCACCCATCTCTTCATAATCAAAGCATTTATTCATATCATTGAGCCAGTCTATCAAATCTTCTGGATTCAATCCTCCTGCAAAAGTTGATACTTCAAGTCTAGGCCTGGATGTAGAGCTTAAAACTGATTTAAAGAACCTCATATCAGGGGTAGGCTCAATATTTTCTTCTTATTCTTCAGCTTTAGTTTCACTGACATCTTCAGGATCTCTCGGGTGTCCTACTTCAATTGCTTCCAATCTGGCTTGAATCTGTTGCATAGTCTCTAGTACTTCTGCATTTTCAACTGGTCTACCTCTTCTTCTACCAGCAACACCTCTACCAATTCTGACAGCCATGCTGTATTTCTTCTTCTGACTTTTAGAAGCCTATTCAATATCTGAAAAATGCTCTAATGACGCTCTGATACCACAAATGATGGCAGTGTGGGTGTAGGCGTTAAGGAGAGCTCTTCAAACTTTTGTACAATATTCTCTAACTCCAGAGGAATTTGATCCTGGTCTTTCTTCTCACTCTCAGTCATCAAAATTAGATAAGTTTAATTGATAAAACTTAATAAAAGACCTTCGGAAGCAATAGTCCCTTCTATCCTTTGAAAAACATTATAACTCACTTTTGTAACATTCAGAAGAAAAATTCCCTTTTTCCTTATAACAATGTTAGCCCTTTGGAAACATTTAAAAAAACACTTAAACCAATGTGACACCTTTCGGAACATGATATTATAATTCACTTTAGACAGTATTTTAAGACCTTCAGAATAATATTATAATACACATTATAATATATGTTAATGACCTTTGGAAATAATATCAAAACCCTTTGAGAACCAATGTTCGGATTTCAAACCTTTTTAATAAAACTCTGTCACAACAAACCGTCGAGTCCGGCCTTTCCATTAAACCTCCACACAACTTGCAATGCGACCACCGTTGGATATTCGTTGATCACGATCAGACAAATATAGCATCCAATCGACCACCAAAATTTATCACACAAATGGCACGTGAAATGGCTGGTATTGCTAGGGTGACATGTCACAACACGATACGATCGCGTTGATTTCAATCAAAACCACCCACGACCCAAAGGCTATGTGAAACCAGTGGTATGGTTTCCCAAAACCACTATCCTTCAACTTTGATTTAAATCACGTTTAAACATGATTTCTGCTGTTCCTTTCCAACTGCAAACTCCAAGAGGATTTCTTTTTTTCCTTCTCGATTTCCTCCAAACCTTTATACACAAAGTTTAAATATTCAATTCATACACAGAATATATGAAACCAAAATAGATTTCAGGGAACTTTAACTGTTTCCAATTTCTACACGGGAATCCATAATTCAATGAATTCGAAGGAATAAATCCTTCGGGGATTTCCAAGTATAACACAGATAAAAAAATACTGCAACTTTATTGAAACAGAGGCCAAAACCCCACAATCATTCTTCTACGGCCAATTCCAAATTCCTCCTTTGTTGAGGTTACAATTTATAGTTCTCTTACATAACCATCGACCTCCTCAATTAGGATCGAATTCCCTAATTCTAATTACACAAAATCTTCCTAAATCCTATCAACTGAAGCTAAATATGTTGAAACAAATCTAAATCTATTCAATCCTCCTAAATACTAGTTCAACCCTATCTAATAAAGCTAGAAATTGATAGCTAAAAGTATCAACACCTTTTCTTGGAACATTTTTTTGGATTTTTGGAACAATTAATGAAGTCTTTTGTCTCTAAGCCTCATGCCCCTGCATCATTTGATTCTTCAAGAAATCGTTATGCCAATCTCCCACGATGTCTTGATTATAGACTAGTTCAATAGAGCAAAGTTTTATGAAATGCCACGTGTCACTCTTTTTATTTTAGGCCCTGAAAATGATACCCAAGAAAATATAGTTCGTACACTTTTAGTTTCTATTTACAAAATTCAAATTTGAAGCTTGAAGAGAATGTTATGATGATTTTCCCTAGGTCACTTATTTGAGATGGAATTCTGGATCCTGCAAAAACCCTAACTTCCTCAGATCATATCTCTGAAAATATAGCGAATCAGGATTTGAAATTAGTACATGAGGTTCACTAATATTTCGTCTCAACGTGGTTGCAATTTCATCTTCTAAATATTCGTAGAAAAGAAATTATAGTGAAAATTTCAATATGACCCGTTTGAAGAAGAGAAACCCTAAAATTCAAAGCTCTGATACCAAATGTTATGCAACAACTCAAAGAATAGAAGGAAATATAGATCAACAACTTAAAAAAATTCTCTACGAGGGGGTAACCTCCTTTACATTACATAAATGAATAATTCTTAGATGATACAAATGATAAGACCTACTTGGTATATATATGAGTCTAAGGGGTCACAATATAATCAAAGCCTACATAAAAATAATAATGTAAGGGCACAAGAATAACAATTGTGGGATTCTATGGGGCTCAAAAATAACAACATGGGGGATACATGGGCACGACCATAACAATAGGCAGATACAATAATAATGAGGGGAATACATTAGTAATATAGGGACCTAACACTATGAGAGTTATTTTCTTTAGATTTAAAGATTTTTAAAGTTGTTGTTTTCATGCATACTATATATAAAATGTAAAAAATAATAACAAAAAAAATTGCAATCAGTGATAACCATAATAACACAAGATATGATTTGGGAAACCCTTATGGTAGAAAACCCAATTGAAAGGAGAGGTTGCTTTACTCTCTCTTTCTTCGAATGAAAATTGTTTCAAGTACAAAGGAGTGAGACCTATGGCCTATGGGTTTCTATAATGCAAAAACACTCTCTATTTTTTCTATCTTTATCCACTCTTAGCTAATTGGCTCATCTATGGAACAAAATGTACTCGAATACAATGGAATTCATTTTCCTCCTAGTGGCCCGACTATAGCACGACTTGATAGCCTATTAGTGGTTAAGTGTGACTCCTTAAACTCTTAAATAGAGTTACAATATTGAATCTTCTAGAGTCTTATTCATCAAGATCGGCTATCCTTGTTTCCATGAATAATAGAGTTTGATGTGGCATCCTCTCAAATCATGGTGGTCAAAGCAAGAAGGTCAACTTATAGGTGGCATAAATTTTACATACATACTTAATTCAAGGTATTTCTTGTTCCATTAGAAGGTATATGAGTGCATAATAGAGCTAGGGAGTGCCACAATTAAGTGGAAAACTTTATCCAAAAAAAAAATCCACTTAATGCCTCAACTGCTTCCAAAATGTTTTAGACCCCAATTTACCAAACTAGGACCCTTTGGAAAAATGGTACTACGAGTTGATTCCGCCAATTTTTCCACCCTAACAGCATCAATATGGATGAAAAATAATTTATTAATCCACTCGAAATCATACCTCTCCATTTTGGGAGGCTTTTGGTCCCCAAAATATTTTACTAAATGAGGTTAGGAAATGTTTCCTCTACCTTCCTCTTGTAGTTCCATCTATTCTTGCTCATAAATTGTCCTTTCAACCCAATCTACCAAATATCATATTTCCCATGTGTTGTAGTTATGGACCTCTTATGAAAAAATTTATCCTCTCTCAACCTTTCCTGAACATCTAATGCCAAATCCTCTATATAAGGTAGGATTTGTTCCTCTTTATGATCCAATATGGAAGGCTCATATAGTTTCAAATTCTCTACATTCACTATTGAGTAAGTGCTCATGTATGGTGTGGATTATGTCTATAAGCATTATCTCCCACCTTTTCCAGTATCTGAAAGGTACCATATAACAGAGCCTTGATTTTCTTACCAGGACACTGTAGCCTCTCCTTGTTCAATTGTAATAATTCTCTATCTCCCACATTGAATAAATTCTTTGTTATGTGCTAATCATGCATGACCTTTATTTTTCTTGTTACTTCTAGAACACCTCATGTACGTGTAGATGGATCTGCTTGATCTTCTCATCAATTTTTTCTCCCTTCAAGGAATCCCCTGTAAGATCCTCCACTTCTCCTTGTTGTCCATATGCAATATCTAAAGGTGAAGGTAGAAAATTTACAAAAAAATATTCAAATGGGGACTTACTAGTAGAAGTGTGGATTGTTATGCAATGAGAGTGTTGTATATATACCATATATTCATCCCAAGTCTTTAAATGCTTCTTATTGTAAACCCTCAAAATATGCACCAAGGTTTTGTTGACTACTTCTATTTTCCCATATTTTTGTGGATGGAATTTTGTAGACCTATTCAACTTCATGTCCATCTTCTACCATAATATAGTCCAAAATGCACTAAGAAATACTATGTCCTATCTGAAACAATGCTCCTTAGTATCCCAAAGTGCACCGAAATTTGTCCAAAGAACAATTTCATCGCTTCTTGTCCACTAATGGTATTTTTACAATGCATTAGAACACACATATTACTAAACCTGTCAAATACCAAGAACAAGTAGTCATGTACCTTCCTAGATGTTGGTAAAAATAAGAAAAATTCTCGTAGAATTGCTTTCCCAAAGATGAGTGGGTATATGCAAGGAACAATATACACCCTATTAATTGTTACTAGCCTTGTGGGTACCACAAATAATTTATCCTCTTATGAACCTAGCTACCTCTTCTTGCATCCTGGGCTAGTACACATACCTCTACAAGTTGGCCATTGTCTTCCTCGCACCAAAGTTTCCTGCAATTGAAGGTGTGAACTTCTCCTATTAGTTGTAGTTACTCACCTTTAGGATCACATAACTCATCCAACCTATAGAATAACCCTTTGTGGAGATGGTAGTCAATTGTGATGTCACCATCATGCACCTGACTCTGGATTTGAAACTATTGAAAAACCTTCTTGAAGTCATCATTCTCTGTGAAAGGCTCCATGTGCATAAGTGTTCACAAAGCTATAATCTTTGATGTTAGTGTCCTTAAAATCATTTCAACCAATTTGTTTATGCTACCCTTCTTGCAGTTGATCACTAAATGAAATTGTTGTAAAAACCCAAACCACTTGTAATTTTTGGTCTATTATAGCTTTATCTAGGCATGTAGGTATTGTAATGGTTGGTGACGTGTGTTGATTAATGTCGTATTTTCCATCAAATAGTTTTTACACTTCTTCACAACTTTCACTAGGGCATAAATCTCCTTTTTTTAGGTAGGGTAGTTAAGAACCATCCCGTGAAATGCTTCAAAATGGTATATAGGCCTTTTTCCCTACATCAATACCACTCCCATAACATACACACTTGCATTTGTCTCTACTTCAAAGGGTTCTTGCATGTTTGGTAATACCAAAACTGGTGCTTAACTAATTTTCTTCTTTAACTCCTCAAAGGACCTATGTTGACCCTTTCCCCAGTAGAAAATCTTGCAACTAGTTGTTATGGCATGGAGCGGTGATGCTATTGACGAATTTTTGAATTTCCTTATGTACTATTTTTCCCCAACAAAACTCTTGACCTCAGAAACATTGGTATGACCCCCCACTTCATGATATCCTCCATCATGGTAGGATCTATCTTCAACTTTGCTACAACTATCACATATCCCATAAACACCAAAGACTATTGTGTAAACTCACACTTCTTGATATTTTCCAATGGTTGGTGCTTCTTCAATGTCTTTGTTGGACACCAAATACATCAGGGTTATGGTGTGGAATGTGGATAGTTACTGGAAGTCCAAGAAACCTTCGAAGTCAAAACAAACGGTCAAAATATTGTATTTATAAGTGTGTCATATTTAATAAAATGTAATTCATGTATATTCTTTCATTCTAGTTGCACATTCCAATAGTGGTATATATGCCATGTTGAATAGCTTGAGACACTAATTTTGTGGCCTTCTTTCTCAAACTTTACTCTGGAAACCTTTGTGGAGTCTTGTCTTTGTGGAAGACCCCATTCACGTTGGGTTCCCCAGAATTTTGATCTAATCCAGCCTTGTCACCTCCAGTGTGAAACAAGACACACTTTCCTCCCTCATCATTGTAGCACTCTATCGTGGTAGTTGTGTAAAGAAATGAAATTGAAGTGGTATATGCGGATTCCATTCATCAATTAGCATTTTTCCCATTCTCTGTACATTCTCGGAGGAGAGTTATGGGTAACATAAAGATAAAGACATAAAAAAAGTTCCAACATCTCAAATGACGTTATTGCAAGTATTAATCATGACTCAACCTCCCGTGCTCAGTTGTTATGTTCGATTCAATTTCTCTCACTTTGCTCAGGCGTGCTTCCAACCTCAATACAAACCATGAATTTTTAATTGTAGTTTTTATGGATTGAATATCGATGTTATGTATTGATTTCTATTATTTATTTAGTAACTATCCATTCTTGAGTAAGTTGAATATTTTTTACAACATTATCACTGTCATTGTTGATCAAAATAGCATTGGCGAGCCTTAAATATAACCCAACTCCTAAATCCTAACTTGATAATTTCTGCAAAGATGCCTCCATAGTTGGATCAAAGTTCGACACTGCCTTTCTAACAACCATACACCATATAAAATCCTTACATAACCTTCATTCTCAGGTTAATACCATATTAAAATTTTGTCTAGTATTTCAAGGTCTGTTGATACATCAAAGGTCACGAGTTCTATCCCTGAAGGACCCCAATTCCTTCTTTCTTCCATAGGATATGGACATTGTGGTAGCATAGTTTCTTAAATATGTCATTTAGAAAGGATGTTTTTAGACATGGGTATTTGATCAATTTTAGGTTGATAGTGTTAAATGGTTTTTAAGATAAGGAAGTGAAGCTTTGGTTTTTTAGGTAATAAGATACTATTTTTTGGAATTGCATTGGCTTTCGACATGGATCAACTATATAAGGGTTCTTAGGGCAGAATGTACCAAAACATTTAATCTCATATTCTTACATGTTAGTGAAAAATATAATTTATATATCCATTGTAGGCTCTTGGGCAAACCAAAATATCATATGAAGGCTGACAGGTGCCTGAAGAGATTGAAACAGCAAGGGTTCGAGTTAAATCTAGAGAATCTGGGGGCCAATTTTCTACCATAATTCATTATTTTCTGAAAATTTTCATTAATAAATATTGCACAAACTAATAATTCTTTCCTTCTAAGATGTTTGAACCACTAATAATTATCTAACGACCAGATTGGTGAAATTGCATATTACAATGGAGCTCATGCAATTATACGAGGCATTTATGTCGTTGATACAACCTATTACATTGTCATCATGGTTTAAGCGAATTATGAAGATAACGAAGGATATTGAAGCCATCATTGTGAGATATATCATAGAATGCGAGAGGTATCATATAATTTCTGATTTTTTTCACAGTCACCGGTGTTGTCCATTGTAAAAATATTAATTCTTTTGTGGCCATTTTATTAACATGCATTAGCTTCAATATTTTATGATAACTTACATTTAAAAATTTCCCTTAGTAGAAGAATCTTTCATATTATGTTTGAAATCATTTGGAGACTAAAATTTTCCTAAAAGAAAAATAGGCTTTGTAGATTTATTTGTTTGCAAGTTATCAATTTAAGGGGAGAAAAGTTGTCGAAAAGGTTTGGTGAAAGTATTTAAGAAGAGATACGAAGTGGTTTATTGGCGGGAAAGTAATGTGGTTGGACTTGTGTATTCAATGTACTTGAACACCAACTTGTATGTATTCTCACCTTGAAGGCCTACCCATCCTCTCTTCTTATTCTCCTTCAACATTTTAAATATTGTACCAATTACTATCCATCTCTTACTTGATGAATTTTCATTATAAGTGGTTTCATTTTCAATTGAAGCCAACACCCTTAATTTGTTGAGAATGAGTTATTATGGCTCAAATTACTAATGTATTAGAGTTACTGAACACTCTATTAGTCTCTATTGTTCATAACAAAACATGACAACCTTGGTAAATTCCCTCATGTTGTAATTATTATCTCTATTTTTTTCAAATTAAAAATACATGAGAATTTGGGACAAACATTCCAGAGCTTGAGGGAGGAGAATTAATTGAGGAAAATGAATGATATAAGTGTAAGAATTTTTGTCTTTAAATGAATTGATTTCAAATAAATTCGGTCGAAAAAGGAGTGGTTGGGAACCATAAATAACCCTTTGAAAAGATCTGCAAGAAATAATGGGAATTAAATGGAATTGTGGTTGCGCCAACAGATTGACAAGGGAAACCAAGAGTTTATTCCCATGTAACTAGAAATGGTAGTGATAGCCTTTAGTGGGAGAAATTAATGAGAAAATAGAATTACCTCTACACATAGTGGAAGAGGCAAGCACCTTTGCAAAAGATGGAAGAGGCCAACATCTATGTGCACCAGGAAGGGGTAAACATCAGAAATGGCAGAATGAGGAGGTAAGTATTTAATAGATCGATGGTGATAGTAGGGGGTTCTGTTCGGAGACTGTGCTACTCAATTTGGTTTTTAATTTTTTTTTTCTTCCTATAATTGGAACAAATTTAATTTTGATAGAGAGAGAGTTCCCTCAGTATCAACGCAATTGTTGAAACCACTATGTGTGGCTTACTAGTTGGGATAACATAGATTACAAAATAATTGGATTTCCTTAAGGTTGTTGAACCCAATGTGGGTGGCTTAATAAAGTTTTGTTGAACCCACTGTGTGTGGCTTGATCAAGGGTTGTTGAACCCACTAGGAAGCTTGCAAACCGATGAAACTACTGGCCACGAATTAAATACATCTAGGTACTTGAGGGTTTTTTGAAACACCAGGTGTGGCAATGTGGTTGGGAACACTAAGGCTTTCTCTCTCTGTGGAACTACCTGGATGGGTAATCTCCACACTCCCATGGTAGCTTTCTTGTGGTTGAATGATGCAGATTTATGTAGGAACAAAATGAAATATAGATTCAAACCAAAACATATAGATATAGTTAAAAAAAAAATCAATTAATAAAATAGAAACTACTGGAAATTTTTTACGTACATAAGAGAAACAAACTAGCTTGGCCAATGGTAGCTTATCTCTTAGAAGAGATGTGACAGCTACATGACTTTTGACTGTGTTACAATGAGGCCCCAAGGCCTTTTTATTATTGAGAAACAATGTACAACCATAAACATCCAAAAACATAGCCCTAAGAGATGAAGAGTCAAAAGTTTATGGGCCCCGTTTGGGTCAGTTGGTACATCAACTTCTCGGGGTCTTAACTTTGGCATACGATATTTGTTTGACGTGTATGATACCTTGTTAAAAACATATATATGAAGACAAAAAATTTCAATTTCTAACCCTTTGTTTTTTTCCAAAAAATGTCATTTAGGGACTCAAAACAACTTCAGAATTTTAAGACCCGAAAAACTGGAAAAAATAGTAAACTATGCTAGAAATTAGGAAACTAAAAGGAATAGTGTTCGGGGTCCAAGTGGAATAGGCGAGCGACCGCCAATTTCTACCTGGATCAGTCCTCCCCCCTTAGGAAGCAATGGTCCCCATTTCGTTGAGTGCCTCCATGAGTTAGGGAATTTTTTGTTGAACTTGGTCCTTGGAGAGCCACTTGCCTTGGTGCAAGAGTTGGTTAGCTTTGACAACCTAATATAGTTGGATCCTCTATTGGTGAGTACTCTTAATCTATGTTTCCATGATCTGATCAGTCTTGTCCTATTCAATGTAATATAGATTGAGCTTTGTTGGTGTCAACTTCTCAATAATGTCTAATGTGTCTACTGATGGTGGAAATTACGGTCGAAGGCAGTCCACATTGAACAATGGGTGCAACCAAGGAATGGGGGGATTATAATCTCAAAATAATTATCACCCATGGCCTTGGTGATGGTGTAAGGACCATATTGGAGTGGTCTAATCTGTGGATGAGCTCTGATAAGGTGCTCCTTCTACAAATTCAACCAAAATTTTCTCCCACTTAAATCTTATGTGGCACATGATGTTGATCATGATGTTTATTGTAATTGGCATTGGCTTTATCTAGGATGTCATGAACCAGCTGGTGAATCTGTTGGATGGATTAAAAAAAAAATGTTGGCTTTATCAACTTCAGACTAAACATGTGCAAGTTGTGTTTGTGTAGTCACAAGAGGAATTACAAAATAAATGGGATACAATGGTGGAAATCCCATTCCCACTTGAAAGGGTTTGTGGCCAGTCGAGCTATGGAGAGCTTTGTTATAGTTTTGTTGCACATATGGAAGACTCTCATCCCATGTTCATGGATGCTTGGAGTTATACATGCATAGTATGTTCACTTACATCATTATGACAACTTTTTCCTGACCATTAGTCTAAGGATGGAATGTAGTTGACTTGATGAGCTCAGTGTCCAACAATGACTAGAGGCTTGACCAAAATGCACTCAAGAACCTGATATCCCAATCTGATATAATGGTCTATGGGATCCAAAAATTTACACACACTCATTCAAAAAAGAGTTTGGCAGTGTCTTTGACTGTGATTCTCTTCTTGCAAGTCATCAATATAGCCATCTTAGAAAATATATTAACAACCACAAATACATGTTCATTACCATGCTTGGTATATGGAAGGCCAGACATATAGTCCATGGAGATGGATTCCTAGGGTCAGATAGGAGTAGGAAGAGGAGTATACATGCCTTGCTTCTTAATGGTTGGCTTGGAAATGGCACAGGAAGTGTAGGATCTGATATATTTTCCAAAATCCTGTCGGAGATTTGGAAAATAAAAGTACTTTTGTAGTAATTTCATTTTCTTCTCTACATCAAAGTGTCATGAAAACCGACTGTGGCATGCCTCCAAAATCATCTTGGCTTTCTCACTTGAAGGAACAAAAAGGTGTCCCAAGTGGCATAACAATGCGTCCTGGAGGTGGAAGAATGGAACTTGCTTGCCATCCATCAACATTTGTTATGTGGTGGAGAATTATAGATATTTTTTGTTAATTTGTGACCACCCATAAGTCTCATGCCCACAAGAGTTGAGAACAATGGTCAGTGCCACAACCAGTGGCTAACTGAGACAATCTACAACATTAATGGTGTTGAACTTCTTGTACTTAATGATCAAAAGAAATTTTTGTAGATATGTGGATGTTAGGTCCCTATAATACTAGTGTAGCCCCTTATTTTTATTAGTGTATCCCCGTTATTTTTATTTTTGTTCCCATGTATTCCCCATATTGTTATTATTGTGCCTCGTAGGTGTAGCCCCATTATTGTTATTATTGTGCCCATGTGGTCACCATATTGTTATATTGTGACCCCTTAGACTCCTATATATAGAAGGTAGGTTTTCTCATTTGTATCCTCTAAGAATTGTTCATTTATGTAATGTAAAGGAGGTTTCCCCCTCAAAGAGGCTAATTTCTAAGTTGTTGATCTATATTTTCTTCTATTTTGTGAGAAAGTACCATAACATTTGGTATCAGAGCTTGGAATTCTAGGGTTTCGCTTCTTCAAACAGGCCACCCTGGTATTTTTGTTATAACACTTTTTCTACGAGGTTTCAAAAGCTAAAAAATTTACCACGTGGAGTAGAAAGCTTGATGAACTTCGTGTACATATTTCAGACATTGTTTCACAATATTTTTGGAGATATGATCTATGGAAGTTAGGGTTTTTGCAGGATCCATAATTTCATATCAAACAAGTGACCGAGGGAAAATCGTCATAAATTTTTTTTTAGGCATCAGATTGGGATTCTATAAAAAGTGGACGAAAGTTCACGGAATGTAGTTTCTTTTATATAAATTTTAGAGCCAAATGTTGAAACACTGACACGTGGTGCGTCGTACAAGTTCACTCTACTGAACCAATCCATAATTAGGTCATTGTGGGAGATTGGGCATAACTTTATCTTCAATAATCCAAATTAGGTCTGAATTGTGGCATTCAAAAGAAGAATTAGATGGACACTACATGATTGAAGCTAAAACCTTTGGGATATGAAATCACAAAGATACATCAGTTTCAATATCTAGCTTCTTAAAAGCAAGAAAAATGTGTGTATATTTTTTAAAAATTGCATAACTTTTGTTTGAAAAATTAGTTTGAAGTGATTCCAAGGGAATATTGAAGCATAGATATCAATATTGGGTTCTATAATGGCTCCGAAAAATAGTTCCACACCGATTAAGAACTCAGAAATGTCTACTATGACACATGAAGAGGAAAATGTGTGATATGATATATCAAAATAACAAGACCAAGTGCAACAAATTTCGCTCTCGCAAAAAGTGACTAAAAATGAAATGGACGCTAAGATGGATGGTTTGAAGAAAGGTGTGGAAGCTAAGATGAATGGTTTGAAGAATGACATGGAAGCTAAGATGGATGGTTTGAAGAATGACATGGAATCTAAGATCGATGGTATAGAAGAAAAATTGAAAGGAAACATGGACGACATGAAGAATAATCTAAAAGAAGACATGGAAGGTTTGAAGGAAGGTTTGACAAAGTTGCTACAAGAAATGATTCCTAATGGCGAAAAAGAATTAGATGAAACTCATGATGAGAACAAAAGAAATTTTAATAATGATTTCATAGTCTCTAATTTTAGATTTAAGACTCACCATATTCTGAAGATTGATATGAGGAAGTTTGATGGCAAGGATCCGGTAACACGGATACTACAGATGGAGCAATATTTTGATCTCCATAATGTTACGCATTGAAACTTTATATTTAGATGTATGGTATCAATGGATTTTTTCTCGTAAATCACTTGTCACATGGTCAATTTTTACGGAGGAAATGATAGCACATTATGAGGATACAAAGAACAACACCTTATTTACCAAATTGACAAATCTCAAACAAAAAGGTTCAATGATGGAGCACATTGAGGACTTCCAAAAATTTAATATCAGGGTAGAAAATATTCCAGAGGAGCATAGGATTGATTTCTTCATAGGGACTTTAAAGGGTAATATCCAACATGAGGTTCATCTTTGGGAACCCAATTCATTGGAGAAGGCATTCAGGGTGGCAAGAAAAGTTGAAAGCAAAATTATAGCAACAAGGAAGTCTACCAATCAAAACTATAAAGATGGAAACGTTTCTGCTCCTATCCTTCCACAACCTACAAGGTTGACACCACAACAAGTGGAGGAAAAAAAAGCAAAAGGGATATGTTACAGTTGTGATATAAAATACACTAAAGATCAAAAGTGTGTTGATAAGAAATTAATTTACATAGATTTTGAAGAGGAGGAAGAAAAGGAACAAGAAAATTCAAAATAAAAGGATATACACCAGGAACCAACCCTAGATAAAGAAGAAATGAATCTTATGATATCTTGTAATGCATTGGTAAGAATTACCACTCCTCAAACTCTCAAGATAGAAGGACATATCAAGAAGAAAAATGTAATAGTGTTGATTGATTTGGGTAGTACCCATAATTTTATTCATTATAAGATGGCCAATTAATTGAATTTCTTTCTATATCTAGCACTAGAGTGTCAATTGATTGTTTCAAAAGGAGAAATTATAAATTGATTTAGAAAGTGCCATAATATCAAGCTAACCATGGGGTAATATGTATTGAATATTCCAATGCTTTCTATTCCAATGGGTGGTGTTGATGTTGTACTAGGAGTCCAATGGTTACAATCCTTAGGGACTTTAGCTTTTAATTTTCAGTAAATTTTCTTGAAAAAAAAAATGGAAGGAAAGGAAGTTTAATTATGGGGTATTGCAAGGAAACCAGGAAAGATAATCAGTTCTAATTTCATGAAAAAGTTTCTAAAGAAAGAAAAACGAAGCATAATTGCACAATTATGCTCACTACAGGTTCAAGCAGTGGAATATCACATCAAACATCAACAACAAGTTCTCCAACACTTAAAGGATAACCTCACTTTGCTGCAGAATTGAATGAAACAACAGGAAAATAAATATCACCGCAAAATAAGTTTTGATATAGGAGACTGGGTATTTTTACGACTACAACCATACAAACAAATGTTCCTCAAGCAAGCTAAGAAGGATAATAAATTATCACCAAAGTATTATGGTCATTACAAGGTGTTACAACATATTGGTACCATGGGATACAAATTGGATTTTTTGGCATCTTCTCGAGTGCACCCTGTTTTCCATGTTTCATGCTTAAAGAAGGTTATAGGTGACAAGATCCTAGCTCAAACAATATTTCCAGAACTTGACGAGGAAGGAAAATTTTTATTGGAACTTGCAGTAGTCACAAAAACAAGAACTCGACAACTATGAAATCGATCAATTTCAAAGTATCTCATCAAGTGGAATAACTTACTGTTGGGTATGTGTTATATTATTTCCACGACTAGCCCCATGCATCAGGAGCAGCAGGGGGGTCACACGGGGGTCGGTAGCCCCCCTGTCGGGGTTCAGGGCAATGCCCCGAGAATTTTTTTTTGGTGTGCGGACCCACTCATAGGCGGACCCACCCATGGTTTTGAGCATGGGTTTGCACATGGTTTTGGGGGACGATGGTTTTCGGCCCCTAGTATTTTGTAGATCCGGTCAAGGGAAATATGGTTATGTTTTAATCCAGGGTTAATGGATTGGGGTTTATGTATGCTTCAGCATGTATATTATAACAAAAAATCAAGCTGGTAGTCCCGATTTGGGATGCAGGGGAAAATCTTTGTGTATATCTGTTTTATGTTTTTATGTTCTCGCTATTTTTTATTTTTTGTTTTAAGATTCATTTGCAGATAATTTCTGTTCAGGGTTAAAACCTACATTTGGCATCAGATTTGTTTCAACTTTAAGGGGACACCTTTGCTACTGAGGGTTTTTTTGCTTAGGCCTGTGGTAGACCCTGTTCAGTGGGAGATCTGCGGGGTTGACTCTTACAGTGAAAGAAGATGGCGAGCGGTGGAAAGATAGAGATCGAGAAATTTAATGGTCAGAGTTTTGAGTTGTGGAAGCTCGAGATGGAGGATCTATTGGTGGATAAATATCAGTGGATCGCGGTAGATCCAGGTACTAAACCAATGGCAATGTCAAATGAATACTGGAAGAAGCTAGATACGAAGGCAAAGAGCACAATATGGTTGTGTGTCTCAGATTCAATATTTTTGAATGTATTTGGGGAAGCTATGGTGAAGACCTTGTGGGACAAGCTAGGGACTTTATACCAATCTAAGTCTCTGGTGAATAAATTTTCCCTGCGGAAAAAGCTGTATAACCTAAGGATGAAGGATGGACACTCTGTGACAGAGCATATGAACGCCTTCAATACTGTGGTAAGCCATCTATCATTTGTTGATATTAAAATCTCAGATGAATATAAGTGCATCAATTTGTTGTGTTCTCTACCAGATTCATGGGACAGTCTGGTTATTGCAATAGGTAGCAATACAACTACCTTGAATTTTGATGACATTGTCTCAGACTTGCTGTCAGAGGAAATGAGACAGAGAAATATGGAGGGTCAGAATGGAGATGCCTTATTTGTACGAGGAAGGTCCCAGAATAGAAACAAGAATAAGGTTTCGAGTGGGATATCTAAATCTAGAGGGAGATCTAAATCTTCTGGAAAGTTTGTCAAGGTGTGCTGGAAATGCGGAAAGGAAGGGCACTACAAAAAGGATCTAAAGCTCCTGAGAAAGGAAAGGGATCTGATGATGCTCCTTCTGCAAAGGCAAAAACCACCTCGGATGAAGGTGGGGATGTGTATTTGGCTTCTTCTTCAAATACACATGTAAATCATGAGTCATGTTTGATTGACTCGGGTGCATCCTTTCACTTCACTCCCCATAGGGAGTGGTTCCACGAGTATGAGAAATATGATGGCGGTGATGTCTTCTTAGGGGATGATAGGAAGGCCAGAATCATTGGATGTAGAAAATTCAACTGAAGCTGCAAGGTGGAAGGATTAGAAAACTTCTTGGTGTTCTGCACATTCCTGCATTGGCCAGAAATCTGATTTATGTAAGCAAGATGGATGATGCAGGTGTAAAAACAGTGTTTGAGAAAGATACCTGTAAGATGGTTCGGGGAGCACTGGTATTAATGCGGGGAGTTCAGATTGGAACTCTGTACAAGCTTCAGGGTAGCACTGTTATTGATGGGTGCAACAGTTCTGTGGTTCCCGAAAGTGGAGCAGAAAGCCTAGCGGTCTTTGGAGAAAAGGCCATGTTATGGCATCAAAGGCTTGGACATATTGGAGAGAAGGGCCTTCGGATATTGCATGGAAATGGTATGGTAGAAGGTATGTCTAATATCTCTCTGGATTTCAATTCTGTGACTTGTGTATATGGGAAGAAAAACCGGGTGAGTTTTCCTTCTGGTGCTAAGAGGGCGAAGAAGATATTAGAGCTTGTGCATAGTGATGTGTTTGGACCTGTGTCGGTTCCAACACTGGGCAAGTCTATGTACTATGTTTCATTCATAGATGACTTCTCAAGGAATACATGGATATATTTCTTGAGGAAGAAATCTGAAGTCTTTAACAGATTTAAAGAATTTAAGGCTTTGGTGGAAAACCAGACAGAGAAGAAGATAAAGGTGTTGAGGACAGATAATGGTGGGGATTTCTGCAAGAAGGAATTTGAAGAGTTTTGTAAGAAGTGTGGTATAACACGGAAAAAGACTACTCCATACACACCTCAGAAAAACGGAGTTGCAGAAAGAATGAACATAATTTTGATGGAAAAGGAAAGAAGCATGCTCAGTGGTACTGGGTTAGGACAAGAATTCTGGGGAGAGGCAGTGGAGACTGCATGTTACTTGGTTAACAGATCACCTTCATCAGCATTGGAGGATAAGACTCCACATGAGGTATGGACTGGCAAGAAACCCTCTCTTTCACATCTGAGGGTATTTGGATGTGATGCATATGTGCATGTTCCAAAGGAGGAAAGGACCAAGTTGGATAATAAATATGAAAGATGCATCTTTATTGGGTATAAGGATGGTTTAAAAGGTTACAAGCTTTGGAACCCAAAAACAAGGAAGGTTGTGTACAACCGAGATGTGGTGCTTAGAGAGGTGAAATATGTTGTTAAACATGAAGTCCTACCAAAGGAACCTGAGAAGATAGAGTTAGAGCTAAAGGAGGATGAATCAGACTCTACAACAGAATAAGACTTAGAAGAAGAAGAGCCACAAACTCCAGCTTTGAGAAGATCATTTCATGAAAGAAGAAAACCAAAAAGGTATAGTCCATCTGCTTTCTGTTCAAATTTTTCTTTAACTATAACTGATGATGATCCTAGAACCTTCAGGGAGGCAATAGATTCAAAGGATGGAAAACTCTGGAAGGAAGCCATGGTTGATGAAATATCATCCTTGCATAAAAATGAGGCATGGGATCTGGTGGAGTTTCCGGCTGGAAGGAAGCCCATCGGGAGCAAATGGGTGTTTAAGAAGAAGATGAACGTAGAAGGAAAGGTGGAGAAATACAAGGCTCGGTTGGTAGCAAAAGGTTATTCCTAGGTTCCGGGAATTGATTTTGGTGGTATTTTTTCTCCTCTTGCCAAAGTTACTTCTATTAGATTACTTTTATAATTTTTTGTTGCATTTGATTTTGAGGTAGAACATATGGATGTGAAGACAACATTTCTTCACGGGGATCTGGAATAGGAGATATACATGAAACAACCTGAAGGCTTTATGGTGAAGGGGAAGAAAGAACTGGTATTCAGGTTAAATAAGTCTCTGTATGGGTTAAAACATTCACCAAGGATTTGGTATCATAAATTTTATACCTATATGCGGGGACTTGGCTTCACCAGAAGAAAGGAGGATCATTGTGTTTATTTTAAATTAATTGGTGACTGTGTTATTTATTTGGTCTTGTATGTGGATGATATGTTTTTGATTGGAAATGACAAAGAAATTATCCAATATTTGAAGACCCAACTATTCTCCAAATTCGACATGAAGGATCTTGGTGCTGCAAAATATATTTTGGGCATAGAAATTAAGAGAGATCGGGCAAAGAGGAAGCTCTGGTTAAACTAGAGGAAGTATTTTGAGACTATATTGCATAGGTTCAATATGCAAGATAGTAAATCAGTGAATGTTCTGATTCCTGTAGGTGTAAAGTTGTCTGCTGAATAGTGTCCCAAGACACAAGAAGAAGAGGAGGATATGTCCCGTGTTACATATGCAAGTGCAGTGGGTAGCCTAATGTATGCAATGGTCTATACTAAACCAGACATTGCACATGTAGTGGGAGTATTGAGCAGGTTTATGTCAAACCCAGGGAAGGAGCATTGGACAACAGTGAAGTGGGTTTTCAAATATTTGTGTGGCACTAGTGATTATGGCTTGTGCTACCAGGGAAGACCAGGATTGAAAATAGTGTTGGACATTCGTGGTTTTGTTGATGCAGATTGGGCTAGAGATCTGGACCAAAGAAGATATACAAGTGGGTATGTTTTTAGCCTATTTGGAGGTGCAGTGATTTGAATGAGTAAAAGACAGTCAGTAGTGGCACTTTCAACTACAAAGGAAGAATACATGGTAGCCACTCATGCAAGCAAGGAAGTAGTTTGGTTGCAGAGATTGTATTCAAGTATGGGGTTCGTGCAGCAAGCTATAAGGATAGACTGTGATAGCCAAAGTGACATTTTCTTGGCTAAGAACCCTGATTATCATTGAAAGACAAAGCACATTGATGTTCAATATCACTTTGTGAGAGATATGGTTGAGGAAAAAAGGGTGTTGCTGGTAAAGGTGGACACTTTGAAGAATGTTGCAGATGCATTGAAAAAATCTGTGAGCACTCAGAAGTTCTCTTGGTGTAGGTAAACAATGGGTGTTGCAAAGCTGGGATAATGACTAAGCTCTCCTATGGCCCCCTGCGGAAAGAAAACAACAAGTGGGAGAATGTTGGGTATATGTTATATTATTTCCACGACTAGCACTACGCGTTGTACATTGCGCCTGGCATAGCAGGGGGGTCATAGGGGGGGAAGTAGCCCCCCCTGTCGGGGTCCGGGGTAGGGCCCCGAGAATTTTTTTTTGGTGTGTGAACCCACCCATGGTTTTGTGCATGGCTTTGCACATGGTTTTGGGCCCCTGGTATTTTGTAGATCCGGTCAAGGGAACTATGGTTATGTTCTAATCCAGGGTTAATGGATTGGGGTTTATTTACGCTTCGACATGTATATATATGTGTTGTAGCACTAAAAGGAATATAATGAAAAATCAAGCTAGTAGTCCTGATTTGAATCCAGGGGAAAATCTCTGTGTATATCTATTTTATGTTTTTATGTTCTCGCTATTGTTTATTTTCTGTTTTAAGATTCGTTTGTATATAATTTTTGTTCAGGGTTAAAACTTACATTTACCAGCAGAAGATTCGTCATGGGAGGATGAGAATATTTATATAGAAGCATCTAGAAATACTCAAGTTTTTAGGACAACACTTGTTTGAAGGAGAGGGGCATGTTATGTCCCTATAATACTAGTGTAGTCCCTTATTGTTATTAACGTATCCCCATTATTGATATTTTTGTGCCCATGTAGTCCCCATATTGTTATTATTGTGCCCCATAGGTGTAGCCCCATTAATGTTATTATTGTGCCCATGTGGTACCCATATTGTTATATTGTGACCCCTTATACTCCTATATATAGAAGGTAGGTTTTGTAATTTTTATCATCCAATAATTGTTCATTTGTGTAATATAAAGGAGGTTTCCCCCTCAAATAGGTTGATTTCTAAGTATTTTATCTATATTTTCTTCGATTTTGTGAGTTGGTTTCATAACATTGGACCATTTGTGATGGCATTTGCTCAACAAATTCCCTTGTGTCTATATAAACTGAAGAGGTCGGTGATCTGTCTGGATGATAATATCCTTCCACATAATGTAATATTTCCATCGTTGGAAAGCCTGCACGATGGAATACATCTCTTTATCATAGGTGGGGTATTATGAATTTTATCAAAGAGTGTTTCGTTGTGCTAGGCCACTCAATTCCCTTGTTGGGTGAGAACTGCACCAATGGCATATTCAGAGGAATTTGTCTCAATTTCAAATGGTTGTTGTAGGTCTGGAAATGTGAGTATTGGTGCAGAACAAAGGTAGTGCTTCATCTCACCGAACGCCTTTTATTGGGACTCAAACCAAAAAAAGTTTGATTTTTCTCCGCCCTTTGTAACTTGACTCAAAGGCCAAGTAATATGATAGAATCCCAACACAACCCTTAGATAAAAATTGGAAAGCCCCAAGAAGTTGCAAGATATGTTAGATTAGTTGGGGCCAACCAATCCTGAATGACTTAGATCTTAGTTGGATCCACATGCACACCCTACTCATCATTGATGCAACTAGATATTGGACACGATCCATGACAATGATGTATTTCTCCAAGTTGGAACATATTTTGTGTTTCCACGGGTTTTTAAGGACCCTTCAAATATGTTGCAAGTGCTACTCCCAACTCTTGCTTAAGATGAGGATGTCGTCCATATATAAAACCATGAACAAGTTGATGAAGGGTTGCAATATGTCATCCATTAGCCTCATAAAAGTTGCAGGGGAATTTTTCAACCAAAAGGGAATGACCAACAACTCAGAAAGGCCCTTCTTGGATTTGATGGTGGTCTTCCATACATATATGGGTTATATTAGAACCTGGTATTAGCCAGACTTCAAATCAATATTGTTGAAGTACTTGGACACCTTGAGCTAGTCAAGAAGGCCATCAATATGTGGGATTGGATACTTATTCCTCATAATGATAATTTTATTCAGTGCCTGATAACCAATGAAAAATCTCAAGTTCTCGTCCTTCTTCTATATGAGTACAATCAAGCTCCTACAAGGTGAGGAACTTGGTCAAATGTGCCCTTTTTGTAGCAAATCCTAGATCTTCCACTTGATTTCTTCATTTTACAGAAGAGGGAAATAATATATCGGCTCATTAGGTATATTTTCTCCAGGATTCAGAACGATTAAATGCTTGACCTGATAGTGCAAAGGTACCCCTATGGTTGACGAGAATATGTCCCTGTATTCTTGTTAGGTCACTATAATACTAGTGTATCCACTTATTGTTGTTAGTGTAGCCCCGTTATTGTTATTATTGTAACCCTGTAACCCCCATATTTTTATTATTGTGCCCTTACATTATTATTGTTAGGTCAGCAAGGATTATATTGTGATCCCATGGACTCCTATATATAGAACGGAGGTTTTTTCATTTGTATCATCCAAGAATTGTTCATTCATGTAATATAAAGGAGGTTTCCCCCTCGAAGTGGATTATTTCTAAGGCCTTGATCTCTCTCTTCTTCTATTTTTGGAGCTGGTTTCATAACATTTGGTATCAGAGCTTTGGATTCTAGGGTTTCGTTGCTCCAACCAGGTCATCGTGGAATTTTATCTATTAATTTTTGTCTATGAAGGTTAAGAATCTGAAATTTTCACAAAGAAAAGCTGAAATCCTAAAGAATGTCATGTAAAAATTTCAGATCTTGGTTCTCAATATTTTCGGAGATATGATCTATGGAAGTTAGGGTTTTAACAGGCTCTTGAATTTTACCTAAACAGGTCATGATGGAATTTTTGCTATAAATTTGTTTCTACGAAGGTTCAAAAGCTGAAATATTAATGGAGTAAAGCCAAAATCCTGAGGAACGTCGTGTAAAAATTTCAGATCTTGGTTTGCAATATTTTCGGAGATACAATCTGTGGAAATTAGGGTTTTTTCAGGCTCCCAAATTTCATCTCAAAGAGGTGACCATGGGAAAATCATCATAACTCTCTCTCTCTGAGCATCAGATTGGAATTATGTAAGAATTGGTTGCAATTAAATGGACTGTAGTTTACTATGTATCAATTTGAGAGTCGAAGTAGGAAACAATGACACGTGGCACACCGTACAAGTTCGCTCTACTGAACCAATCCATAATTAGGTCATTGTGGGAGATTGGGCATAACTTTGCCTTGAAGAATCCAAAACAAGTCAGACTTGTGGAATTCAAAAGAAGATTGAAAGGGATACTACAGGACCAAATTTCATATATTGAAGATCCAAAATCACAGAGATAATTCAGTTTCAATATCTTGCTCCTCAAAAGCAAGAAAAAGGTGTGTATTTGTTTTTTAAAATTGCATAACATTTATTTGAAAAAGCAGTTTGAATTGATTCTTAGGGCATAATGAAGAATTTTTATTAGTATTGGGTTCTATAATGCCTCTCAAAAATAATTCCACACCTATTAAGCCCTCAGAAAGCTATACTATGATGCATGAAGAGGAAGAATTGTAGTATGAGATATCAAAATTACGTTACCAAGTGCAACAAATTTTGATCTTACAAAGAGAAATCAAAGACAACATAGATGGTTTAAAAGCACAAATGGAGGCTAATTTGGATGGTTTGAATGATCAAAGGAAAGCTAATATGGATGATATAATATCGAAATATCACATCGAGCATCAACAACAAGTTCTCCAACTCTCAAAGGATAACCTAACTTTGGTGCAGAATCGAATAAAACAACATAAAGATCAACATCACAAAAAAAGAAGTTCTGAAGTAGTCACAAAAATAAGAACTCTAAAAATGCCAAATTGATCAATTTCAGAGTGTCTCAGCAAGTGGAATAACTTACCCGTTGAAGATTCCACATGGGAGGATGAGAATTTTATACAAAAGCATCCAGAAATAATCAAGCGTTAAGGGAAACACTTGTTTGAAGGAGAGGGGCATGTTAGGTCCCTATAATACTAGTGTATCCCCTTATTGTTGTTAGTGTAGCCCCCTTATTGTTATTATTGTACCCCTGTAACCCTCATATTGTTATTATTTTTCCCTTACATTATTATTGTTAGTTCGGCTAGAATTATATTGCGACCCCACAATATAATCCTAGCCGACCTAACCGGTGGGGGGTAGGGTTGTTTATTTCTCGTCATGACCAAGCTAGAGGGATAGACACCCCCAATAATGGACGCCTCGATCCTTGCGAAATTCATGAGTTTATGGTATATGTGGCTTACGGGCTGCTACATATACCCGGGGAAGTTGTTGTTCCTTGTCTAAAAAAAGGATTATATTGTGACCCCATTGACTACTATATATAGAAAGGAGGTTTTTTCATTTGTTTCATCCAAGAATTGTTCATTCATGTAATGTAAAGGAGGTTTCCCCCTCTAAGTGGCTTATTTCTAAGGCATTGATCTCTCTTTTCTTCTATTTTTGGAGCTGGTTTCATAACAATTCTTTTAAGACCTTATCTACTTGATTCCACTACATGGAGGAACCCTTCCCAAGGGCGATGGATGTGGCAACAATATTCCCCTTACTTTGAGAGCGAATAATTAAGAAAACAAATTACTCAGTCTAGGATATGATCTTACAACATTTCTTAGCAGAGATAAAAGAAATTGTGGTAGCTAGGGCTACCTCTGGTATCCTGTATAGCTTAATGCCCAAAGTAATAATAACAATGTGAGGCCTACACTCATAAACAACATGATGTTTCCACAAGTATTGTTGGCCTAACAATACATAAAAAATTTCAAGGGGAGCTACATGACACAGTACCTCACCAATGAAGGCCTTGATATTGTAGGGCAGGCAACACTACGGGCTGACACACAGATCTTTCCCTTAGTGGAGCCACCAGATGGTGTATGACTATGGGTGTGGTGTTGTCGGTAGGCCCAACCACTTCATTACCTCATCTAAGATGATTTTCTTTTGACTTTTGACATCGACAATGAACTGCAGTTGTTAGCGCTGGAATCAGTACTTGGATTGTGACAAGTGCCTAACTAGACACATTTAAGCTCAAGGGTTATTTTATGATTTGGATTGGATTATTGGAAAGTGGTTTAATATTACATTTTCTAAAAGGGTTTCAAACAGATAAATCTCTTTCACACATATGAGGGTACAAGGGCTTGATGTGGTAGCAAGGGTAAATTTTTAATCTACTGGCTAGGAGAATATTTGAAAGGACAGTGGGTCTATAGGATAGAAATCCACTATTTGGATGAAGAAATAACACAAGACCCATATTGGTAATTCATCAACAAAAGAAAGCTTTTACAAGACTTACAAAAATTTCGGTGTACATCTAAAGGTATTTGTTACAAGGAACGCTCATGGATAAATTACCATACATATCTTATCAAGAAAGCTTGCTAGGAAAGATTGATAAAATTAGATAATCATGCATAGATATATCATAAGACTAACAAAAACATGAAACAATATTAAAATCATAGTCTGGAATTGAAGAATTCAGATATCGAAATACATAAGCTAAATAGACAATACACACACCAAACTTTCATAATTCCTCAAGAGTTCTTACGATATATTATATATTCAAAATATAACACAGTATTCTTCTGAAAAATACAACCAATGAACCCTTCTGTATTTGCATTACACAATATTTATACAAAATAGGCGTTCTGCATAGAAGCCTCCAATAAAAGTGGAAATATGTTTTTGGGAATTTATTACAACTCTCTATGTATAGTAGAGTTTATCTAAAACATTAAAGAGGAAACTGAAATAAAAATAAAGATAAAGCATGGCATCATGCAGTTGAAGCTGGCTGAGTAAAGGTCGTTGAGTGCCCTCATAGCTTGTCAAAAACTTCCTCCATAAAAGGTGGAAACCAACAACTGAAATGAACACCTATATACATATCTGCAAAAATATAGGAGTGGCTAACCAGCTATAATTTATCTTGATTAGGTGACACCTGAAAATAAATCATCATCATAGAGATTACATTCACTTCATCATATTTAGTGTCATCCTTGTGAGAATAGAACCAAAAAGTAGCTTTTCTTCTCCATATACTAAATCCGAAAATAATAGCTACCTCTTATGAAAAGGGTAGCTATATCTGAAAGTATTGAATATAAACCAAAATTAAATGCTCCTTCAGATTTTCAAGGCTCTATATATTCATTTATCAGAGGTCTAATATGGAGGCAAAGATTTTGATAGCTTCAGCTTTAGTTACCCTTTTGTTTGACCTCCTCTTTTGTGCTTGATTTTTCTGCTGAGTCTTTTCCTTCTTGGCTTTATTCTTTGGGCTATCATCAATGTTTATGATTTCATCCCTAAGAGCAGGGTTAGCAATGAGCTTACTTGTTAATATGCACTTGTTTTTAGGCCTGGTGCGAGGCCTTTGAATGTAGGGGCTTGGAATATATATAAGACTCTTTCTACCATGTATGAATATGCTTGACTTTCCTTCTTCAAACTCTGGCTCAGTGTACTCTGTATCGCTACTATCCTCCTCCAAAGATGAATATGAATGTATAATAGTTTTATTTCTCTTCTTGGCTGAAGAACCAATATATGATAAAAGCTAAGCTATGGTAGGTTCTTCCATTGTGATAATCTCTGAAACTTTACTTTTCCCCTTCTTGAGTGAGGAAAATACTTGTGAAAGAGTAGGCTCTTTGAATGAAATGTCACTGTTTTGTTGAGTTTCTTGTTTCACTTCTAAAACAGGGTTTGATTTCAGGCTTTAGGGCTGACTTCCACTGAAGGTCCCTTTGTCATGATGAGTCTTCTCCTGTGTTTATCCCTTGAAGAGGAAGTTCCCTCCTCTTTGCTTTTAGACACAATGTTTTTATCAAGCAGGGTATCTCTTTTTTTAAGCTTCTTTCTACACTCATCCATGAATGAGCTCAAGTTTTGTGGCTCCTTGGATGAACTGCTAGTGTAGACCTCATTTTTTGGTTGGTTGTGTTGTTGGTGTAGATGTAGTGCTTCTAGCCTTCTTGGCTAAGCTCCTAGTCAACCTACCATTGAGGATGGGCTAGCTTGTGAGGGAGTTGATGTATGAGTGGTTTGATTGTTGTTCTTGAGTTTTCAACTTTTTGGGCCTCCCTACTCTTCTTCTTGAATAAACACTGTTAAATCCCTCGTCTGTTATAAATTTCTCCCATGTAGTATTTTCCCTTCTCAGGTGATAAACTATTAATATCTTAATCAAGCCTCTGTGATATATATTATGAAGTGAGTAGTCTGGGTTCTTCTGTATCTTTCAAGACATTGATAACAGGGATCTGTGAAGGAAAAAGGGTAGATTCATAGGTTTGGCACTAGAGATATGGGCTAAAAACCTCCTTTGGTATTTTTGGACAGTTTAAAACCTACCCTCACAAGTTATGTAACGATGTACAGTAGCAATGACATGCTGCCACTCAGGTTTAAAGTATGAAATATGAATGGTAGGAGTCCAACCAATGTGTTCATTCTTAGGCTTTAAATAAACATTTTAATCAAATATAAGGAGAGTTTTATTATTCTTATGCCAAGACTCACCTGTTGCTGAAGTATGAGTTTCCCTTGCAATGATGGTTTCAAAAATCTTGAAGGCTTGAGACCCAATCCTAACTTTTTCTCCATCAAAGGTCTCAGAAAACGCTTGAGCCACGTCCACATTTTCACCTGAAATTTTCCTTGAAAATTGGTACCAACTTGTTTCCTTGAACTCGACCTTAGCACGATGATCCACAAAACGAGTGTCAGTTGCCTCAGAACAGTTCATGTTACCTCCTTTGCCCATACTTCTTGATGTTAACCTAACCTCCAACGCACAACTGTAAAACAAGGAATACCCTCCATGAAACCCTACTTGCTGGCACCTATTAACAAATGGTTTTAAAATGGAGAATAAAAATATTAATTTCAGTTGTCATAAGAGTGGATGGAGGCAGGGTTATGCATGCCCTTAGACTCGGTGAATAGGAATGACACGAACACAAAAATCATTTAAACCTGCTGCCAAATCATTTCACCAACTCCATCGCATTTCTTAATAATTTATACTTGTACTGCACTTTGACGAATATACCCTTTAAGAGTAGTAATATATTCGCATAACCTTAGCAGAAAAATAATCACCCTTTTAATGCATCCTCCAATGAAAAAAAAACATCCTTTAGATGAACAATCACCCCTTGCTTTAACATATCCTCAATCTTCGAATATCAATGTTGGTTTCATTTGAATATTGTTTCCTCTGCTCCCTTATACTAATTTGCAGGTAATTGCTACCTTTCTGAAAAAGACAGATTTTCCTGTAAAAACCATAGATTTTGAAAAAGATAGCTGTGTCTCATGAAAAGAAAAGCTAGTCTTGTGTTATTATTAATAGAACTCGTGATTCTAACATTCTGTCTTTGACCTTGGATAGGACATCATAGTGAAAGAATAAGACCCTTTTTCAAATGGAAACTCATGAGCTTAACCACTGAAAGTAGTTAAAAGACATATTTAAAAGAGACTTTACCCTATCTACTTTGTAACATAAACAAATTGTTGGACTCGGAATTATTTTTGGATTTTATTAAAAAATGATAAAGACTCATAAAATTTAATCGTTTAGGGCTCTTCACCATAGGTTAGGAGACAAGAGAGGATCAAAGACAAGACTTACAACGATGTCCAGACTTTGATTTTTTTTTTGAAAAATTGCAGTGCTAATAGTAGCATTGAACCCTTCACCCACATCTATGAGTGGACGAGACACTCACACTTCTCTAAATATTCAGGCTCATTCTTCTTTACCTTGGTGGTGGAAACGATGGCACTAGTTTCTGCATCAATAATCTCCTTCTCCTTAACATTCCCCTTGTCGGTCATTGTCTTAAATATGGAACATGAATCTGACTCTGAAGCTTTTAGCTTGAACACCAATGACTGCTTAGCATGACACTCATTTTTGTTTTGGGTGGAGATCTTGTGGAACTCACACTGATTTATGGTGTCCTTATTTTCCTTCATGGTGCTATTATTTGCTTGTGGTTTCAATGGGTTGTCCTAGGTTGCTCCACCTTAGCTATTTGTATTTTGGAGGTGCCTTTCCCATATTGCAGACTCATAGATCCAAAGTCTCGCTTCTTCTGCTTAAACTTCTACTCAATCCTCACAACATATCGATATGTTGCACCAAGCGAGGAGATGTCCATGAACTCCTTTTCTTCTTAGATTTACTTATGAATATAGCCATGATACTTGAGTATCAGATGCCGCCATAATCCTTGATACCCAACTTTGTGCGTAGGGTATGGAAAATGTCTATGAACGCCAACACATCTTGGTCCCTTCTCTTTCATAGTGAGGTCCACTTTATGTACTTATATTCATAGCTTCCCACAGTGTAATATTTCTCCTTGAAAACATCTCGAAAATAATTACAAGAGGGTGTGGCTTAAAATAGTGAGGGCTTCTCCTCATCCCTCTACTCAAAGTAAGTTTCCCACCAATCCTTGACATGGGGGGTGGCTTTGAGGAGTGCAAAAGTAATATTTTTCTTATTGGAAAAGTTATGGACCAAAAAATATCCCTCTAGTAGATTCAACCATCTATCTAGGGCATATGCATCTATTTGAAATTCAAATATGGGAATGTCAAAGTTAAATTGTGCCCTAAAGGAGATGTCGCCTTTGAAGTAACTGTTCGATGAATATTCTTCACCCACTGATACCCGTCGAAGGATCTGGGAAATTTTTTCCAACATCTCATTCCTTTGTCGCTACTGGACTTCCTTGAAAAATATTTTGAAACGATCTCCTTCTCCCTGATATTTATTTTCTTCTGCCATGGGAGGTCGTTAGGGTAAGCGTGACCATTCTTGCAAGGGTTCAACCAATTCAACTACCAAATCATTATACCTCGACCTCATTAGGGACATGCACAAAAAAAGAGAAAGAGAAGACCACTCTAATACCACTGATCCAAATTTATTAACAAACAAAATTAAATACATATTCAAAGAAAAACACAAGGATACAAATAAACATAATTTCGATTAGTAAAATAGCAACTGCTAGAAACTATTTACATACATAAGAGAAACATAGTAGCTCGAGTGATGGTAGCTTATCTCTAAGAAGAGATGTGACGAATACATTCCTTTTGAAATTTTTTATAATGAGGCTCAGAGGCCTTTTTATTATTGAGGAACAGTGGAAAACCATAAACATCCAAAAACATAACCCTAAGAGATGATGCGCCAAACGTTTGTGGGACCCATTGGGGTTATTTGGTACATCAAATTCTGGCATACAATTTTTGTTTGACACATAAAATACCTCATTAGAGAGATATATATGAGAAATTTCGACTACAAACCCTTGTTTTTGGCTATGGATCTACCCATTAAATAATAATAATAATAATAATAATAAAACATTATTTAGGGCCTCAAAATGGGTCTGGAAGTTCAAGACCTAAAAAATAGCCAAAAATAGTAAATTGTGCTAGAGATTAGGAAAATAAAAGGAAATAGTGTTGGGGTCCAAATGGAATAGGCAGTTGGCCACCAAAATCAACCTGGACCATTGAAGCTTCCTCTGAACTGAAAATAAATCTTCTCTCTTTATTGAACTATGGTGGGTCAAGGCGATGTGGCATTTATACACCCTGCTGCATCTGAAATTTTTGAATTGTTTCTCTAGAGCACTCATCCTCAAGCTATGGAATCTAGCTTGGGGGTGACATCTACAAGAAAGGCTTGGTTGTTGCATGAAAATGGTCAGGTGGACAGTCAATTTCCCACTCTCAGTTTCCATATTTCTTATAAGATAAGTTCACTCTTATGTTTTGTACTCATATTTTTTATTACATCTTTGTTTATTGCATAGAAATAATGTTATGCTAATAATGAGTGTTGTTCTTGCATAAATGAAGAATGTAAATAATTGTGTAAAGATCTTGTGAAATGGATCAATTCTAGTGGATGTGTCAATCTAGAAATAACTTAAGCATTCCTGCACATGAAGAGATTGAAACATCTATAAATGGGTAAATTATTTATATTGAAATTTTGGTATATTTGGGCTTTGTGTTATGCACCGACACATGATAATAATTAGGAATGAAAAATTCCTGTGAATAAACACTCTTAAATTTTTTCTTTTAAAAATGGTAATTTATGTAATTTTCCCGAGTTTGTGGATTGGTCTGTAAAACATGTGTGCGAAGAGGTAGATATCCTTTGTGAATTAATTAATTGACTATAAAAGAAATAATGAGACCAATGGGGATCTAGGGGGGGATTCCCTTGAAAACCACCAGGTCCAAGCTTTAAGCTTATCTATATACATATGGAAAGAGTCGGGCAGAGCTATAGGGCCTAGCCTTTGTGTTGAATAAGCCCATTTGATGGGGTTCCAAGATCAATTTCCATGGGCGAAAATACCATACCATATATGCTTATAACACAAGGGAAAGAAATCAGAGCCTGGAAAAGTGTGGAGACATACCCATCGTAAGTTCCATATGGTCAATCCCCATGTCCACACGCAAAGGAGGAGAGATCTAAGTCGTTGATGGGGAGGTGGTATGGTCATTGTATGACTCTGTGGGTTATTCCCTAAAGGTTCCTCCCTAGGGTTTTTGAATGGAGTACAGTATAAATTTGTCGAGATCAAAGTCTTGGGGTGACTTTGCACAATGGGGAAAATATTAAGTGTCAGTGCATCGTCCTAGTGGAAAACCTAAAAACTCTTATAACATGGAGATGATATTATATCGTGCCTTAGAGGAATAGGTGGGGACCTAGGGAAGTACATGTCACTCCAACATTATTTCCACGATGGTATGCCACGAAGGTGGGTACCAAAGTCGCAGGATTTTATCTCCAAGTGTACGTGGCACAATGGGCTAGCACTTATGCCATGAAGGAGCAGGGGGAAGGTGTTGTGTCATTTGTTCATGCCACCCCAAAGGTTGAATGGAGGTCAAGTCTTCCCGGCAACATTGCATGAGTCGAAGAGAGTTTGAATGAGGTGAAGTGGAGTTGAGCGTGCCACTGAGACATAGGTATTGGTCCATGTTAATGGTGGGGTCTATGAGGTTCCACACAATATCTAAAGTTTGTACCCCGGAATAACTTCTAAAAGGTTGCCCAAGTAATTCTCGAGATTTAAATCTCCAAGATAAGATGGTAAGAAAAGGGGACTGCACCACATACTACGCCCATGATACATGTGTATTATGTAATGGGATTTGCTAAGATATTTAATGAGTATGAGTATTTCAACGGCTATGGTAATACCACCATGTGACGGAGAGAGGTCGATTGGGATTACCATGTGGGCGCCATATGGGTATCACACGGGTTCCACGTGGAAGGTTGGTGAGGTGGCACTAATTAAATAGTTAATCTGTGGATGACCATATATTCCGATATGGGGGTCAGATAAAAGAAAAAATTTATATCATCAAAATCATCTAGATGAGATGAACATGTTGGTATCGTCCATTTCAAGTTTGGAAAGGGTAAAAGAAAGTGAAAAAACTTTAGGCCCCATTTCCATAACTCTACCTTAGATATTGGGTAAGCATAATAACTACCTCCTTTTAACCTTAGCTGGGGCTAGGGATAGTAGTGGATATCTTACAAAGTGGTATAATATATTCTAGGTTCAACACTTGGACTATATCGACTCTATTGCATAATTAACCAAGTAAAGGTTCAACATTGGCCCTTGAAGATCTAGTAAGGCCTTAAAGCCTCATGATAGGCGTTAGGAACCTGATTATTGTTGTGGATTGATTGTTTGTATGGCTTGGTGTGTCCTTGCATGCAGGTATCATGGTACTAGCGATGTATTTGATTTTACAGATACTAATGAGTGTAATGTTACAACTAGATTTACACCAGAAGATTTTCACCAACAAGCCAAGGTGATAGTGTGTATTATGTAGTTGAGTTGCATTAAAATCTAACAGTGATGTGTGTGTATGACAACACATAAAAAATTTTAAGGCTCAAAGAGATGAAATTCAAAGACCACAAGAACAACAAAGGGTGGTATAGCATAGAACCAATGGGCTAAGAAATGAACATGAAGATTGTAGTGTATATTTCTAACCACTCATAGCATGGGAAAGAAGAAAAATCAATTGAAAAAGGAGGAGGGGAATATTATCTTGATTTAATGGATACCCTGAGGAGTTTAAGGGTATAAATAAGAATTTGAAAGGATGACAACTAAAGGCTTGAAAAAGAATAGGGTAGACAAGTAGAGGTTAATGGAGTCATATTGCAGAGCTTATCATACTTACAAAGGTAATAACAACACAAGTTGGGAGCTATCCATAGAGGCATCCAGAGTTCCATAGAACAAGAAGAAAATAATAATGAAGTAAATGAGAGAAAATCCAAGAAAAAGGCATAGGTTTTCAAGTGAGGACACTTATGGGCCGCAAAATTAGCTACAATTTAAGGCCCATCTGAATATCCTTCAACACATTTAATCTCTCTCTTTGCATTTGATGACCTGTTTTTGAGATATAATTTTTTCATTAGGAAGGTTTATAGATAATTGCATATTTGTGCCTAATATTATTTATTTTTGTAAAATATTGTGAGAATATTGGGAATATTATGAATATAATCTAGGGACTTGCTCCCTGCTATAGGATGCACCAAGATTTGATAATAAATGTAAAATATATTATAAAATTATTGAACACATTCTCAAGCTCCAGTAATTGAGAAAATCTAGGAATGTGCTCCTTTCCATTTAATGAAGATTCCTAGTGCTGGGAACCAGATTCACTTTTTAAAGGATTTTGGAGGGGAAATTTGTTTCCTTTCAAGGAGGATGCTTCCCCATCTATTTGTATAAGTACCAATTCGAATTTTCCTCTAGGGGCATGTATTTTGTAGTCTTATTGTGGAGAAAACTTGTTATTTGGAAACTCTACTTTCATTTCTAGTAGGGATGTACTTGGATTAATTCAAATAATGAATATTGGTGTCATTTTCATCCTCTAAGGCTCGGTTTCCTTCATAGAAATCTGATTATCCTTGGGCTTGGCCATCCCAAGAGCTTCAAATCCCTATTGTACAATTCTCTTTATCTGCTATGACTGTTTTGTTCACTTGCATTTCTTATTCTTGCATTTTTTTGCACGTAGTATCCATGCTTCATTTGATGTATAGGTTATATTGGTTAAATGATTGAAGTGATTTTTTTTTTAAAGGTTATTTATGAAGTCACAAAAACTATGCATCTTTATAAAAACATTGCAAATTCATATCCATGATTGATCTAGTTGGATTGGTTTTCTAGTTCACAATTTTGGAATTTCTGAAGTATCTTGTAGCAAAACAATAGTAATTATCTGCTATTTTTTGGCATGTGTTAATGAGCCTCTTTTGAGTTGATTCCACTTGGATTGAGTCCTAAAAAATTTATATTCAGTAACAAAATTTACCCCATATCACTTTCACTTGATCAACTTAGGAATTTGTTAGGTTAACTAGCTCACTAGTTCTAGAATTTTGGTTTCTAAAGTAGTGATTTTCTGCTATTTTTTAGCACATCTTAACAAGGGTATTTTTGAATGATTACACTTGTATTAGAGTCACAAGAAGTCTTAATTAATAAAAAAATTTATCTCATCTCACTTGAATTTTATTTTCTTGGGAATTTTGAAAGTTAACTCGAGCAACAAACATCCTGTAGCAATCTTGTAGAAATTTGTTTTCAAGATCTTCCATGCCAAAATTTACTCCAAGTTCATGGTAGAAGTATATGTATAGCCTATGAATGCTCTAATACCACTTTGGTTGAGATGAGGCTTTTTTAGGTCGCCTTTTATCTCTTAAATTGCTTTCTCCTTGAATGTTGATTTCTGCAATTAGTCTACATTTCCTTTCCGCAATTTAATTTATGCAAAGTGTGGTTTCCTCCTCGCAAGAGTAATCTAGGAATTTCCTTGTAAAAAATATAACCACGGGATTCAATCTAATCTTGTAATTTACTAAAACAAAATATTGAATCCTTCTACAATTTGCGGAAACAAAACACGATCGCATAATCACATAACAAGTAAGAGAAAGAGACAATCAATCACACAACACAAGATGTATCTAGGAAAAACATGCTGCTTAAAACCCTGATATTTGTATATTGTATAAATTCAAGACCATGAAAAAATACAATGCTTTCTCTCTCAGATAAATTATTTCACTCTACCAACTATCTCACTCTGATCTAGGAAAAATCAGCCAATTACTTAGCCAATTATTAGCCTCTTCTCATCCTACGTCGCTCACGCATTCATGGAGGAATTTCCACCCTATTAAATAGGAAATTCCATTGAATTAAATGTGCAATTCATCCTTGGCCTCCACGTGACTCTATAATGCACATGTACAATTTTATAATTATACAACTAATAGTTATCATCCCCTTAACCTCAGTCTCAACTGGGCCTTCCTTAGAACTGACATGCAACAACTATTTATAGAGAATTATCAGTTAACTGATTGATCACTACTTGCGAATTAAACCAGGTTTAATTCATTAGAACTCTCACTATGTCATCTCTCAGTAAGAACTAGTTAAACTAATTTTAACTCAATTAATTGAGTTAACTAATTACAACTCACAAATAACTGTAATTTTTTCCCCTTAAATCATGGGACAACTCCACATGCATCCTATCAGACCCTCAACTCGAATTTCCTAAGATAACTCAGTGATTCTGACTTAGTTAATAAATACAAGTTGTCATGAGATGAAATTAAAATTTCTCTTCCAATTTAATTAAGGGAAAATTAAATCAGAAGACCCCTTGGGGTGCCATTTCAACACTCCCTCTAAACAAGAAATGGATTTTAAATTCTAAATCTTCCGAGAAATCACATGAGAAATCTTTCGAGATTTATTTTTGAACGTTTTTAACATTTTTAATTTTCTTTTGGTTTTGACCGTTGCTTCTCTCTTCCTGGTATATAAATGGATAGTATGATCAGCCAATCTTCATTATCCTGATGATGAACTACAGTTGGTAGTTCAAAATGCGTCAGTTCCAAAATTTCTCATGTGATTTCCCAGAAGATTTAGAATTTAAAATGTTATGGATCACATAAGCTTACACTCTCAAAAAAGAAATGGATTATCTACTACCCTGATCCCACCTCTGTGGAATTTGAATTTTCTTCTTTCCAACGCCTTCGTCAAGATGTATGCATCCTACTCCTCCATGGGAATGTACTCTAATGACATAATCCACTTCTTAACACGATTCCTGACATGTCGATACCAGATATCAATATGCTTGTACCTATCATGGAATACTGGATTAACCAAGAGTTTAATGCAACTCTGGTTATCACAATGTATCATCATAAGATCCATCTATTGAAAAAACAAACCAGCAAGTATATTCCTCATCCATATGGCCTCACATGTTTCCTGACTAGCCTCCATGTACTCTCCCTCTGCTGAACTGAGTATAACTCATCTTTGTTTCCTGTCGTACCAAGAAAATGTTGCTGGTACTATGCTAAAAAATCCTCCTAATGTGATCTTCCTGTCAGATGGAATCGCTTCCCAATATGCATCGGTGAAGCCTTGAAGATTCACTCCCTTTATCTTCATATACCATAATCAATACTTCATAGTGCCTCTGAGATATCTCATCACATGCTTCCCTGCCTTACAAAAGAGCTTGGTTGGCTTAACCATAGTGTGGCTCAGATGGTTAACTGCGTAGCATATGTCAAGTCATGTGTTCACCAAATACATGAGTGAACCAAGAAGCCCCCTGTAAATAGTAGCATCCACTACTTCAACCGAAGTAATATCCTCCTTCCTCCAATTTCCTGCTAAAGGAGTCTTCATGGGTTTGTTGCCCTCCATGTGGAAATTCCTCAGAATATCTTTGACATACTTTCCCTGAGATATAAATAACTCCCCGTCACTTTTCCATATTTTCAATCTAAGGAAATAGTGCAAGAGCCCCATGTCCTTCATCTTAGATTCTCTTGCAAGATCCTATTTGAAATATTTTATGAGTTTCTCATCACTTGTCAGTATCAGATCATTGACATAAAGTACAATAATTAAAAGCTTACCATCAATCACAATATGGTATAGGTTTGCATTTGCTTCACTCTTGGTGAATCCCAACCCGGTGAAATAGATGTCAATCCTGGTGTACCAAGCACGAGGTGTGTCCGTCAAACCATACAGTGCTCTCTTGAGTCTACACACATGCAACTCCCTGTCTAAGGTCTCAAAACCTTTCGGATACTCAATGTACACTTCTTCCTCAATAACTCCATTGAGAAAGGTTGTCTTTACATCCATTTGATGTATTTTACATCCCATCTGCGCTAAGAGTGCAAGGATGGATCTATAGATGAGTACCTTGTGACTGGTGCAAAAGTATCATCATAGTCAATCCCCTACACCTAAGAGAACCCTCTCGCCATAAATCTAGCATTGTGCTTCTCTACACTCCCATATGCTTCCTACTTCACCTGGTAGACCCACATGGATCCTACAACTGACTTCCCCACCAGTCTTTGGACAATTTCCCATGCACTGTGTCTGATAATGGATTCATACTCCTCAACCATGGCATCAACCCACACTAGTTGCTGCATTGCTTCCTCAAAAGAGGGTGGTTCTATCTCAATACCTTCGCTCATAATAGCCATGTATCTAGTGTACCACTATGGGGACCTTCTCTTCCCGCGTTGTGATGTGGGTGCTCCCACATTCTCTCTCACATCCAACAAAAAATTTCTAGCCTCTCTAGTGCGCTTCTTTCCATCTCTAGTGGATGGCTCTTCATGAGTGGTTTCTACCACTCTTTGTTCATCTGCTTTTGGTTTATCCACATCCTCAAGTTCACCCTTTGGAGCTAATAACTCCTCAACTACAGGAAATTTGAGCTCCCTGTCAAGGTAAAATAACATGCCTTTGTATTCATCGAATTTCACATCTCTTTTGACCATTGTCATCCTGTTTGCTGGTAAGTACACCCGATAGTTGTGAGGTGTATCAGTGTACCCCAAAAATATCCGCAACTCTGTTGTTAGCTCTATCTTCTTCCCGGAATCTTTGGTTACATGGAAATAAACAAATGAACCAAAAATTTCAAAATATGACACATACGGTCTCTTAGCTAGAAACACATCCTCTGGTGTACTCATCCCAAGTATCTGATGAGGACTTCTATTCTGCACAAATATCGTTTTATTGTGTTCTTCCGCCCACATATGCAACAGTAGGCCCTGATCATGCAACATAGTTCGTGTTTCTCCCACAATAGTTTTTTTCTTCCTTTCTGCAAACCTATTCTGCTATAAGTTATGAGGTGTAACCAATTCTCTTCAAATTCCTTCTAAGGCACATAAGTTCTTGAATTCATTAGAGATGTATTCTCCACCATTTTCGCTCCTCAAAGCCTTCACCTTCTTCCCTGTATCTTTCTCGACAAGTGCCTTGAACTCACAAAACTTGGAGAACGTATGATCTTTCTTCCACATGAATAAAATCCAACACTTTCATGCAAAATCATAAAAAAATACCTATGCTTTGTTGTGGAAGCTGTTGAGAAGGGTCCACATACGTCTTAGTGAACGCTCTCAAGGATCACCTTGGCTCGACTTTCCTTATCATGAAAGGTGTCTTTGGTATACTCCCCAATGTACACCCTTTGTATGTGTCTCTCTGCACAAGTGCACCCTTTTGAATTCCTCTAGAAATCTGTTGCATGATCCTCAAAGCGATGTGGTGTAGATGGCCAAACCTCCTCTGCCATAAATCACCGATGTCTCAAATTTCCAACTTCTCTGCTTTATTTCTTAGTGTTGCACAGGCTTCTACATCTAGTTTTTAAAGATTCTTTACTCGAACCCTAATACTTTTCGCCTATCCCGTGGCTTTGTGACGAAAGAACACCTTTCCTTCAGTAAAGACCACATCATAGCCATGATCTTCCAACATAGCAACAGAAACAAAAATATTCTTTAAACCAGAAACATACATGACATATTTTAATGTGAGTGGATTACCTGACTCCATCTAAAAGGTAACTATACCTACACCAGTAGTGTTATACCTCTCGTCGTCACCGATATCGATGTGAATCTGGAGATCTTACTCCTCCAAGCTATTGAAGAATTATTTGTTGTTGGTCATATGGAATGAAGCTCCACTATCCAAGTACCACACAAAACCCATCATCGATGACACCATGCATGTAATGAGGGCAAAGTCCAACTCGAACTGTGAAGTCAATGCTTCACCCACTACTCCTCTTGAGGCCTTCTTGTTGTTCTTCATTTGGGGAGAATTTGTGGCATAGTGTCCATGTTCATGATAGTTGAAACATTATACCTTTGACATGTCTCGCTTCTTTCCTACCTTTCCAGACTCATATTTGGAATGCAATGCATTCCCTTTTCCTTTCTTCACCTTTCTTCTCCTTTCCTTTCTTAAAGAGACGCAAATGAAGCTCAAGGAGAAGTACAACTTGTATTTATTGGCTAAAGCTTCATTATTTGTGTATCCTCTCTATTTTAGGTGTCAAAGAACCAATTTTGAAGGCTTTGGAGCTATTTTGGTATTTTACATGATTTTTGCCAGAATTCTGGAAATTTCTCATTACAGAAGGGTAACAGACACTTATTACTTTTTGTTTTGAACGCATCCAAATGGTGATTTATGTACAGGGATGGATGTATTTTTATTATTAAATCATAGATCAGTAACCCTCCTGGCATGACAAGTTGAAATTTGGGAGAAAAGGCTAAAAAACCACCTATTTTTCATGTTTCTTCCTCCTTTTTGGACCCTCTATTACGCTTTTGAGTGACCCTGGGAGAATGGAGTTTTGAAGGCCTTCCCATGGTCCATTTTGAAACATTCAAGATGTTCTAGAAACTAGACACACAGGTATAGTTGACCATTTTTTCAAAATTGAATTTGGACTTCTCAAAGTGCCTCAAAATGTTTTCCAAAGTTATGTTATGCTTCTGCAATTTGTTTTTAAAATCTTCAGTCAGAATTGTCACAGATCAGCATTGGATTCCCTCATGAAACTTTTCAAGATTAGAAATGGTCACAAATTCGAGGCTATGAGTTGTAAGTCGAGTTGTTAGGTTGGTTTTTGTGTCCTATTATGATGGAATTTGTAATTAATGTAAGGGACAAACACTCCTCGTTTGTAGCTAAAATTCAGGGAATGGTTTTTAACCTCCCTAGAAACTAGGAAATTACTCATCTTTTGCATTTGTGATCCATTTTGGATGGGATTTCAACCTAGTGAGGTTTCATGGTCTATATTTTCTATAAGTGGACTCTCTTTTGTCTTTGGTGGGGTTGGAAAGTCTCATATTTTGCAGTGGATCTCTTGTAACCAGTTTGTGGAATGAAATTAGAGACAGATTTGCAGGAAATATTGTGAGATACTCATGGTATGATTTGGAACATCTATGTTTCTCCTGTTTGCGTATTATCTTATGCTTAATTCCATGTCTGATTCTTCATATATGTATATCTTGTGATTTTGAGAGAAAAATTCATGTTGTGCATGCTCTATTTTATACAAGATTCACCATATTATGTTTATTTGATTTCTTAAATTGAATGAATTCATCTCAGTGCTCATTCAATATTTACTCCATCTTCATCCTACACTTAATGACTAATTAATATGTTGCCAAACTACCTATCTTGCCTCACACGCTCTCTGTAGGTTCACCTCGAAGTTTCAGACCTAAAAATATCATTTATAGTCCATTCACTGACTTTCCTTTCCAACATTCAAAATATAAAACAAATTTTACTCATTTAAGCTTACATATCTAGCCTAAAATATTATGATACTCAGACATTTATTTGACTATTTAAAGTGACAAAGAGAGATCCCTCTCTGGTCCGGGTAGGGCTAGCTACCTGACCTAAAGTTTGGTCTGTGGTTACCTTTCTCCAATCATACTATTAGCCTTACGAAGTTCGGGAGAGTTATAACAGTCACCATTTCATATTTTGGTGAGAGTCAAAAAAAGTCACCATAAGCTCATTGGTGGTCGTCAAAATATCCTTCATCACCAAAAACTGATCGTCGTCATTCCATATGAATATCAGGGAACAATGGAATCAAACCACCAACCTCCTTGTAAAGCATTGCTCTTCCATTGAGCTAGCACCCTTTAAATAATTAGCCTTTTAAAAATAATATTTTGAAACTTTATAGATTGTAAATTCTACAAATTTCAATAAATTAATGTCTCGACAATATTTCCCCTTCACATAAAGCGACATGTGATTTGGAATTTCACAATTCTGCACTCAAAACATGACGAAAACCAACAAATAAAAAAAAATTGAAGCTTATCAAGTGTATCTCTTTTCAACAACAATGTAAATTTTGTTTTTTCAACAACACACTCCATCACTGCCTTCCATGTCCATACATCCATATTTTGCAGTATTTAACAGCCTCTTTTGCAGGAAAACCCAGTGAATATATTTCATAAGTTTGAACTAGAAAATACATAAAACATGGAGTTGGCGAATTTTAAAGATGGAGCTAAAAACTAACCCTTGACTCATTTTTGTGCACATTTGCATCCAGGGTGTTATCACTCTCCCCAACTTCCTAAGCTGAAAATAGGATTGAAGAAAGGCAACCAAAAACCAACGATTAGCTAGGTAGCTAGCTCTACCTAACTAGAGAGGGCTTGTCACTTTTTATAATATTCAATTTAAGGCTAAGTACCAGATTTTAGGCTAGATATAAGTTAATATGTATGAAATTTGTTTAATAATTTTTTTGCTAGATAAAAATAATGATCAGTGAAACTAAAGTTGATTTCAAAGACTAAATTGCAGAGAACAGAGTGAGGAAAGGTAGTTAAACTATTTGAGCACAATTAAGTTTTCATTGTGTATAGTGGTCGAAAAAGGTAGGAATCTGAATGAGCATATAAAAGGAATTCATTCTTTAGAATAAATGCACATTTGTGAAAATCTTAATAAACATAGCATATTATTGATTTATGTTTATAAACTAGTAAGATTTTTATATAGAAGCCTAAATGAAAGTGAAATAACAGAGATGAAAACACAATACTCAAAAGAAATACCACATGAATCTCACAATATCTGCTGCAACTTATTTTATTTCATTAAAGGTGTAAAAATGCTCCATAATAATACACAGAGTTCTCAAAACTCAAATTATCCAACCAAGAATACTTCGTACAGTGAAGTATTTATAGAAAAGTTATTTTACAACAGATTACATAAATGTTATCTTAACAGATAGTGTTTTATTTTCCAAATTAGACTCTAACTGTAACATGGAAATAAAGTTGATTTGATGTGATGGCGCTGCTCTAACAGAAAATGGTTGCTGAAAGGAGAAATTTGTGGAATGTGTTGACTGTCAGCTGATTGATGACTTGGCAGAAGTTGGCTTTTCTATTCTACTATTTACTCCTAAAATTCACACAACTTTTCCCAGCGTTGTTCATCCGGGATGGTCAATTTTATTACCTTACGATAAAATTCATCCATTTCAGTGTACTTGGCAATACTTGGCCTCACCACGAAAACGTGTTTTACCTCATACTGAATAAAAATATCATTTCTTAATGTTCCCAACAATGCCCTTCCTTTCATTTTCCCTTTGATGTTTGAAAACTTGGCAATATCTCTGGAAATTTCTTTAAGTCTGCTCCAATAATCCTCTTTGGTCATCAATTTGTCATTAATTACAAACCGAGAAGGAGATCCTTTATGTGTCAGAGGCTCTATTCTGTTGAAAAATCTCTGCACTGTGATTTCCAGACTATGACACTTCTCCTCAAGTTGAAGAATTAAATTCTTCTTTGTGAGAACCTTCTTTACCTCCAGGATTGTTTATGTTCTATCATCTATGCCCAAATTATCCAGCTCATACTTGTTATTTGAATTCAGAAACTTGATAATGTTGTTTTCTATAGCAGGCTTATCTCCAAGTTGTGCTTTAATTGTTGCAATAGCCTCATTTTATTTCTGTATCAACTCCTTTTGTTCAAATATAATCTGTATACTTGGCCAAATTTCATTAATAGATTCCATGATATCTTCCCAGTTTATTTCTTTTACTTGGCCCAAAGTATTTCCAATGGATGATTACTTTTGTTCTTTTTGCAACCTCTCAATTAGCTTTTTAGCTCTCTGTGCTTCAGCTGCATGTGAACTTTCATCTTTATACTTCTGATATTGTAGCAATTGTACTTGGTCTTGTGGTTTCTTGATATATTCTTCCCGAATTTACATATTCTGCACTGCTTTAGTGAGCTTCTCAGCTCCATCTGCAATACTTTTTGTAGAACGTTTGGTTGTAGGAATAACTACAAGAGTCACTGTTTCTAAAGGAAATTTAGATTTTTTTGTTGTTTGTTCCTTTTCCTTTATCATTTTCTCTAGATTTGATTCCATCTGTTTTATTTGAGAATTATGTTCCATAATCACCTTTATCATTTCTATTTTCTTGGATTCGATCTCTTCAATGTCTTTTGCCAGAGGATATTTTGTAGCTGGAATCTTAAATTTCTTTCTTAATGCTTCTATGTCAACATTTTTCTTTTTGATGATTTATTCTGCCACATTGACATTGGAAGTATCATGTCCAAATTTGATCACCAGGTCTTCCATAGTTTTGATTCTTGTGTCTTTAGCAAATGAAGAAAATTTCTCTATATTCAGTTGTGATTGGACATTAGCCAGTGAAACCTGCAATTTTGACAAACTCATATCAGTGTTAGTGAGAGTGGATGAAATCATCTCACCAGTTTGTTTATGTGACTCCATTTGATCTATTGGATGTATCTCCTTAGTATCCAATTCAAATGTAGTCTTTTTGTAATCTGCTTCTGACTTTGGTTGTGGAATTTGTGCTTGAAGAAAAGAAAATTGCATTTTTCCCTTATCTAAATCAAAAGTTGAGAGCAACCTGCTCTGAGAGCTGGAAGTTTGCTTCCAAAATTGATTTTATGTGTTGTTCTTACATTTCATTCTTCAACTTTATCTCCTTGAAGGTATCAAATATAGTCTTCTCTTTTTCCCCTGTAACAACTGTACTAGTTTGAATGGCTTGATGTTGATCTTGAGAAACTACTGAAGTAGTAGGAGTAGAAGTATTTTGACCACCTGCCTGTGTGGAAGGAGGTGTCCCTTTGGTAATAATAACCACTTCTTGCTCTGAATCCTTGCTAGGATTAACTTTTGGATTGATCTTTGTCTTCTTTCTGTAATGGATTTTAAATTATTTGCTGGATGAGTCAGTCATTGGAGATGATTAATCTTCTATGATCCTTTCTCCTACTCTTTCCTATGCAATAGGAGTCAATAATGTTAATGTAGACAATGTTTGTTCTTAAGCTTCCTATAAAGTACCCTCAAATTCCATTCAAGATTATTCATATATCTCTCAGTTTCTGCTCTGTGTGTATGAAAATAACGTGTAGATTTGTTTTCTACCCTTAGTTTAGAAATAATACCAACTAGATCATGTGACCATATGGAACTAGGGCTGAATTGCATCTCTTTCGGAAATTTGTCTGCTTCTTCCCCTGATGTCCTGCTATTACAGATAAAAGGTCCTATCTGTGTTTTGATGTTGAATTGTGACTTCTTTTTAGCAGACAAAAAATGTACTTCATCAGCATTAAGCATTTGTCTGATGTATTCTAATGCAAAAATCCTCATTGGGAGTAATTTTGGCAATTTGTAAGGGGGAAGCTCATAGCCATAGACTCTAAGTTCAGTGTAATTATGATAGAGATACCAATCTCCTATTCTAGCTTGATCTGATAGTTGCAACACTTTTATGATTTATTCGCTGATCCTGGGCTATGTAGTGTTGTTTAGTAAACTGAGTGTTGGATGTAGAAACAATTATACAAATTGCATATATGATTATTCTTTTTGTTCCTTCATCACTAATGAAGTCTAGAAAATAAATATTGATTTTTAATTTCCTTCCTCATCAAATTTCTGTAATGAAAACATGAATTTGTCTCCCTGATAATATAAAAACAAATAAACTAACACAGAAGCATATTTGAATACCTCTTCAGTTGGGAATTTAACAAACTGCTCATGAATGGAATCTGCAATTAATTGACTGAAATTGAATATGATGGACGGTTTGTAATCTGTGGAGAAAATGGACATGAATCATATGATGGCTTCATCTACCCATTGGTCTGAATAATAACCAAGAAGGTAACAAATAATTGTGATTATTTTTTTAGCTCTTTCAGGGAAAATGGATTATGGAAATGGAGGATTCTTCTTGGGTAATAGAGCATTTTAAGTCATAAATAGCTCACGAGTTTGAGCCCTTTTTGTAAAACCCAATTTCTGATATATTTCAATCAGTGATTCTCGAAAAAATGGAGTGGAATTCTCTGTGATGGGGGCTTTCATCATTTTTTCTATGTTTTGGGTAGTTATGGTTACTAAAATTTCTCCTGTAGGAGCGATAGTAGCTCTTTGGTTGGGCACATACCAGGCTTGGCATTTTCTGAAAAATTCCGAGGCACTGTGGGTGTGAGGAAAAATTTGATGAGGCAATTTTGAGTCCCACATCCCTATATCATCATATTTATCAAGAAAATTATCTTCTAATCAGCAATACATTTCAAACAATTCAAGCTCACAGAGGGTTTCATGAATCTTATGGTCTCTGTCTGCTAATGGTATATGATAGAAGTCAATTTTAGGGTGGAGTAGCAGACTTACTGGTTCTTTTGTTCCTTTTTTCTTTGTAGGCATGATTGGTTATGTTTGAATGGAGGAAGCAATAATTTCTGATGGAAAAATGGAGGCCGAAACTGAGAGAAAACTCTGCAAATTGGAAAAATATCGATGGTTGCAAAGGATGCTTTAAATAGTGATCAGATTAATATTCTGGAGTTCTAGCGATGTATAGATCAGAGTGAATGAAAATGAAGGTTTAAACAGGTTTTTTAGTGATGAATTTATAAACAATTTGGTTTAATTCTCGTTGAAATAGGCCCATGTATGTTAGCCTTAATGGTTAGGATTGAATTTATTAGTTAACGGTTACATGAGCATGGGAATTGATTTTATTGGATAGTGGCATAGCCCATGTGGCATGACACAAATGGTAGGTAGAGTAGGTGGTTTCATCCGGCGGATAAGTGGAATGATAGTTTGAAGATTTCTGTGGTGTGAGTTTTGAGGAGGAGGATTCAGAATCTCCACAGTATCCATTTTTACGTCAACATTTCGAGTATAACCAAGACTCATCATTAGGACTAAACCTCCCAAGAAGAGAGGCGGATGGAAGAGATAAATACAATCATGAGCTGAAGGAATGGAAGAGGAGAAAGAAATGGCCGACCAACAAAAATACATAGGAAAATATAATTAAATAATTAAATCATTTTATTTTAATTTTTATCAGTAAATATGTTACTAATATTTTAATAAATTTTATTATATTATAATCATACACTTTCGTCATCATAATAAATCTAATTAGAATATTCCTAAAAATAAAATATAATAAGAAATCAATTAGTAACATATTTAATGATAAAATTAAAATAAAATGATTTAATTATTTAATTATATTTTCCTGGGTATTTTTGTTGGTCAGACATTTCTTTTTCCTCTTCCATTCCTTCAGCTCATGATTGTATTTATCTCTTCCATCTGCCTCTCTTCTTGGCAAGTTTAGTCTTGATGATGATTCTTGGTTAGACTCGAAACGTTGACGTAAAAATGGATAAGTGGAATTTCGGAGGGGTCTATCGGCGATAAATGGTTTTATGAGGGCGGGGGGGGGGGGGGAAGGAGTGCGAAATCATGCGGGATTTCCACATAACAGTGGGGTCAGATTAAGAAACCACCATTTTCGAACCCCCCCCCCTCCCTCGACGTTAAGTTTCAGATGATGGGGGAGGGGGGGGTGCAAATCATGTGCAGGTTGTTGTATTTAATTATGATGCACTGGATGAACGGTGAGGTGAGCGGTAGTTAACATATAGCGGAGGTTAATGAATGGTGGGGTAGGGGTATAATAAATGCGATATGACTTGGGTAAGTGATGAGAGAGGGTATGTAACGTGTCATATGGGTAGTGAAGGATGATGTATCGGATAAATCCTATGTTCATACGAATGCTTTTTTTTAGATTTTTGTAGAATAAACAGTTATAAGCATGTGATTTTGAAATAATTTTATTAGCAATGCTCTTCCTTGCTTCATGAATACAAGAATAGATTATGAATTTTCTGTGAAATGCAAAGTTTTATTTGACTTGTAAAAACAAGCTTGCTCCTTCAACTAGACTTTGTGAATAGGACGGAAGAAAAAGATCTTTATTTGATAATGGAAATGTAAATATTTTCCATAGGCAGTTAAAAACCTATAATTGACCTATATGAGATGAAAAACCTGACTTTAGAGCTCTAAATGATGATGAAATGATGTGAAGGAGCAACATATCAAGATGAGACTTCCTTAGTGACCAAAATTATTGCTAAAAACTAACTGAAAATGCAAAATATTTTGACTAATGACCTGATGGAAAACTCTCAAAAGAGTTATTTTTTATCACTGATAAACTGACTCTAACATTGGCTCTAGCTGGGGATGGCAGCTCCTTCAGGATGTGTCAAGAACAATGTGTATTAGGTAGCCTTTTCCATTGGGCTATGGAGTCAAATGGGTTATGAAAGAATTTAAATAGACTAAAAATACTGAATTAGAAAAGATTGACTTGACTATGACTCAATAATTGAATAAAAAATATGAACTTTAAAAGAAAGAAAGAGTTGTTGTAGGATTCTTATGGCCTTCTCCTCGGGCTTCAAACTTCAACAAAAATTCTTGTGTTTTCTTGGATATGGTATATACAATGACAGTGAATTTCTTCCTCAATATTTCAAGAAATATAATGCTTTAGAAACCTACCATTGATAGGTCCTCCCAGCACCTCCTGCCCTTCAAGATCTTCTAGCAAAAATTCATCGTTTCCTCTTAATGCTATGATCTTGTAAGGTCCTTTCCATAGATTGTCAAATTTCCCATGTTTTCCCTTATCTTCATTCCTGGAATCCCATCTTAGTACAATATCTCCAATCTTGAAGTCGTCAGCCTTTGTTTTTCTGTCAAAAACTTTTTAATTTTTTCATGCAACTTTGAAGTATTTTTGAAAACTTCATCTCTTGATTGTTATAAATGTACCATCTGACTAATCCTTCTCTGAATTTCATTAGGCTCACTATCAACCTCCTGAAAAATATTCATTACTGGAACATCCAAGCAAAAAGGGAAAACAATGCAACCTCCATAAACAAGCTGAAATGGAGACATGTTAATTGATCTTTTTGTGCTCACTCTATCAACCCACAAAGCATTTGTAAGCTTCTTGTTCCAATTCCTTTTGTTTTCTTGTAACATCTTCTTGATAATATTCACCAAAGACTTATTAGATGATTATGCAAGTCCATTTCCCTAAGGATAATATGTAGTAAAATGGCCAAGTCTAATGTGATATTTATCACAAAAATCAATCATATTATTATATTTGAAAGTAGTTGCATTATCAGTAATAACCTTGTATGGAAAGAAAAATCAAGACAGAATATTATTTTCAAGAAACCAAATGATAAAAAAATCAGTTTCTTGCCTAGTGGGGATAGCCTCAATTCATTTAGTAAAATAATTTATAGAAATGAGAATCCATTTTTGTTGAGTTGAAGATGAAGGTTTAATTTCACCAATAAAGTCAAGTCCCCATTGCTGGAATGGTGCTTGAATTTCAATTGGTTTAAGAGGCAAAGGTAAAAGTTTCATTTTTCCTTGAAATATCTAATACTCATGACAGCTATTGACTGTTTTGTAGACATCAGAAAATAAGGTGGGCCAATAAAAACCTACTCTCAAAATTTTATTTTCTATGGTTTTCCAATAAATATTACCTCCACAGTCACCCTTATGGAAATCTGTCATGACTTTCTCAACTTCATCTTCCACTAAACAGTTCAGCAACAGGGATAATTTTAAGGATGGAGGTTTATCTTAAAGTTTAAAAACTTGGTGAATCTTAGTAGTCCCCAATATGTGAATTGTAAAAATTTTTATGTTATTTTTGTAAAAATATTTAGATTTGTAATCATTTTATATTAGTATAGATAAATTTTTGGCAATTTTTAGGGTAAAATATTTTTATATTATAAAATTTGGGCGAATTAATTTTTTTAAAAATGGGAATTGGCGAATATTTTTTTTGGAAAAAGCATGGAAAATTAGTCCACCTGCGAATATTAGCCCCTAAAATTTTCCATGTTCAGCAATATTCCACCAGGATCTTTCCAGTATAGGATACCATTCAGAATGCAGTATTTCAGTGCTTTTAACTTCAATGATCTTGATTTACTACTTGGCATGCCAGGAGGAGGATTCAGATGTTGCAGAATATATACAATATCGGCATACTAGGGAGAAAAAGAAAATATTTCAGTTATCTCATGTAATGTTTCAGCAGTTTGTTCATCAGAAAGTGCAACAATGAATTTTATGTCTAAGGCATGAAGATTAGAATCTGCCATCAGGTTTGCTAGGCCTTGTCCTTTAATTAATTTTGTGGGCTCAATCTCTAAATCATACTCTAGCAAGGTAGCAATCCATTTACCTCTACGACCTTTTGGATCATTCTGCGTGAGCAGTTCTTTAACAATAGCATTTGGCACATAAGCAATGACATGGGAATGTAAAATGTACACTCTGAAATCCTTCAATGCTTTGACTAATGCTAAAGCTTGTTTCTCAGTTATATTGTACTTTAAGGTAGCATCTCTTATTGTTCTCCTAAATAAAGCAATGGGTTGTTCTGTATTTTGATTTTTTCTTTTGCATTAAAACAACAACAAGTGTATGCTTTGAAGAAAATGAAAAAAATTATAAAATCAAGTGTATAGTCCAAGATAATGAGAATGGGAGCATGAGATAGAGCTAACTTGACTTGATTAGATTACTTATTCACTTTCTTAGACCATTTTACTTCAGTATCTTTCTTCAACATGTCAGTGATCTGCCTCAAATGTTCAGCAAGATTAGGAACAAATCTTCTCGAAAAATTAATTTACCATTGAAAGATTGAATCTCCTTTTTGCTCCTAGTATAAACTAAGTTCTGAATTGCTTAAATCCTTGAAGTATCTACTCTTATGCCATCTTTAGATATAATATGTCCCATAAATTTACCTTCTTCCATAGCAAAAAGGCTCTTCTTTGGATTTAATGAAATACCAAACTTTTTGCACCTTTGAAAGACTACCTTTAAATGTTTCAAATGGTACTCATCTGCCTTTGAGAAAACAGTGATATCATCAAGGTAAATGACCAAAAACAGATCTTTTTAATTGGAAAAAGAAATATCCATTTCTCTTTGAAAATTTTCCCTTACATTATTCAAACCAAAAGGCATTTTGGCATACATGAAAGTACCCCAAGGTGTGGTGAAAGCTGTATTTTCTTTATCATCTTGGTGAACAAGAATCTGATCGTATCCTGAGTATCCATCTAACAAAGAAATTTTAGATGATCCAATTACCCTTTTCATAATGTGGTCCATTTTTTGTTGTGGATAATTATCTTTTAATGATACTTTGTTCAGATTTCAAAAATAAATGCACAATATAATTTATCATGTCTTCTTTCTCATGAGCACTAGATTAGACATCAAGTTTGAGAAACGGATAGGAACAATTATTCCAGCAGTGAATAACCTGTTTACTTCTGTTGATCATGTTAGCCCCTTATTAATTTCTGACAAGCAAACAAGGGGTCAAGTTGTCTTTAAGTTTTCAAAGAATGGATTCCTCCTGAAAAGACATCATCCTTGAAGCCTTTCATGATTCCCTGCTCTTTAATCCCTTTCCCTCTGTTGTTCTGGAGTCAATAAGCCTCGCTGATTCTAAAAAATTTTGCTCCAAAGGCCTTTATTTGCCCTTTGCATCCCTGCAGAATGTCCATTTTTACCCCTTTTTCCCCCCCTTGTCAAAGTCCTCCTTTTCCCTCTTATATTTTCCCTTCTAACCCTCTAAATCCTCCCAAAAATCCCCTTAAGTTCTACCCCTATCCCTTGTTCGGTCTAATTCACCCTTATTCCCTCTATCGTTACTCTTCCTTGGCCTTAAAATGAATTAAAATGGGGTTAAAACCCACTTTCCAACTTTATATTAAGGCCTAAGCCCCTTTTCCCGCAAGCTCCAACCACTTCCCCACGTAACCCTTACCAAAAACCAAGTGCTTAATGCCTTGGGGGCCGATCGCATGATCGCATAATCGCAAAATCGCATGTTTATGTGAAATGCTCCAATCATCCATCGCAAATATTTGCGATGCAATTGATCGCGCTGCAAATATTTGCGATGCGATCGATCGATCGCAAATCCGCCCATCGCATCGCAAGTCCCCCGACCGCATCACAAGTCCTCCGATCGCGCCTGCTCCTCTGATTGATCACATCGCACATCCCCTCGCTTTCGATTGTGATTACTCGCGCTCCGTTTTCTGATTGCGGTTACGATTCCATACGGGTCCCACCTCATATGCATTCCCATTGCATTTCATTCAATTCCCTTGTATTTCCTCCATAGTCTAAAGTTTTGCGTTTTGCATTAAATCTAATGTTTGATATTCATTCCGCCCATTTCTCATATGTCATTCCACGGATTGATCTCTGCCGTTGGTCTACGCCTCCACATCATGATCGAACGGTCCATGATGCATTTCTCCGTCAAACCCTATTGTTCACCATTTACACCATATTATTGCATTTTCCACCGTTTTTCCACATAAAACACTGTCCCATCTCCGCCGCACTATCATTTCCCCCGCCCCTAGAACCAGTCTTCCCTATGCATGGATTTCATCACCGAGTTATGTGTTTTGTAGGGTTGTCCAATGGTGAAGGTCACCATGATTACACAGTCTTCGTCTCAGCGGCCAGAAATGTAGAAAGGACCATTTTTCAGAGGCCTAAATCATGAAGAAAGCCTGGGAAAAAGCCTTGACTGGACTTGCATTAAAAGAACAGAGTTGAAAACTCTGTAAATCTTCCCAGGGCCACTTAAGCACATATTTCACAGAAAAATATGTAAATGAAGCATCAGAGAGTTCAATGCGCAGAAAACTAAGTCAGCAAGGTTTCACATCAGCAGATGATTCTAAAGGACAAAGCGCCCATATCAGTTTTATTATTTACCGTGTTCCTGAGGATTTCCGCCTTGACCACAGTCCCAAGCTACCAGAGAAGTTGTTAATGCGGTATGGCAGACTATTCAATCATTCACTTCACCATTTTGTTTATTCACCAGAGCACTGCAGAGTACTGCAATCAAAGTACATCAGGACCAAACCTAGAGTAAATGGAAGCCTGACGCAAACCATTCTTTCCTCCAGAAAGTACTAGAGATAAATGCAAAGAGTCTAAACAGAATGGGCTTCGGCCCTCTTTTTATTCTGAGTTTTAATTCTGCATTTATTTTTCCACCTACCACCTCCGCTCCTCTTTCAGCTATAAAAACCATGAAGAAACGCATTGTAGGGGGTTCCAGATTTTATCAGAAAACTATGCAGTAAAAGGCTTTTTGTATACATTTTGTGAAGCTCTGGTATGAAGGCTCAGAGCCCATAGGGTCTCAGTGAGGAGGAGTTCTATCTGTTAAAGAGGATTCTAGTCTTTGGTATTTCACAGTCTGTAACTTTCTCTTATGTGTTATTTTAATAGATCATTTCATTTCATCCATGCTTCCTGTATCATGTTTTGGAATGCGAGTGGCTCACTGATTTCTAGTATGGATTCATCCTAGTTGATGCCCATGCTCGGATCAGTCAAGCGCTTTAAATATGGCTCATGCATGATATTCTGTTTCATTACTCATCTAAACCGTATTTCTGCTATATTAGTTGCTTTGGGAGGGTGCTTTTAAAATGCTATTGTCATGTATGGATTCTTAAATTGGTAAGCCCATGCATCGTGGTATTGTATATCTGGGTATCAGCTCAATGTTAACTAATATCTTCTCAATATTTCTTTCACTACATACACCTTCTGATAATTGATTTCTGTGATATATTACTTGAACTGGCCCACTTTTCCGTAAACTGTCTCTGAATTGTCTGTTGCTTTCATATTAGATTTATGCACTTTTCCTCTGCAGTATCCCTTTCTCTGTGTCATTTTCTGAGGGTCTTGGTCCCATTCTATTTTATTTCCCTATTTACAGGAGATAGCATGTGAGTTGAAGTTGACAACTTCATACATTATAGTATACGCTCCTTGCTATGCTAAGATGTCCTAGGCACTGGTCTATCACAACTCTAGGCTATCTCTAGGAGCAACAACAACTTCCTTCTGAATAGAAGGTAGCAATTTGGGATTCATCATTCTAAGTTTATGGAGAAATGGATTTTGGCATGGCTTCAAAGGGATAGTGTGTTGAATAATGCTTTTATCATAGACCTTCAAATTTGAATATTCCCAAGCAAATACATCTGAAAATTGAGACATAAGTACTACATACTTAGCTTTCATTTTTGGCCTCGAGGATTTTCAAATCTGCACCATCTTTGGTTTTTCTGAAGTGCTAAGATTTATATCTTCCACCGCCACTTTTTTTGTGACATAGTAGGCTTTCTTTCAACATCATCATGGTCAAAAATTTCTTCCAAAGGTACCAAACCTCTTGGAATAGAATTTTCCTTAAGTTCCAGTACTTGCATCTCTGTAGCATGAATTTCATGGTCATCTATTTGGGCATTGATGAATTCTTCTTCTGTCTGCAAGAAGTTATTGATTTTCTCATCATTTTGAAACACTTTCCAATATTGAACATTGTTAGGGACAACAGGGCGATGTTTGACATTTATTTCATATTTTTTGTTTGGATGCAGTGGGATTTTGAACATACTAATAGAAGTGGCAAGAGAATCAGCAATAACATTGATGTTTCTAGGAATTAATGACAAAGTATATTCAGAAAATGTTTTGAGAATATCTAGGATTGCATTTCGGTAAGCTCTCATTCTGGGATGTTTGTCTTGATACTCTCCTTTGACTTGCTTGATAACTAACTTGGAGTCGCCAAATACATAAATTTTCTTTGCACCAAGATTTTTTAAAAATTTTAGGCCAGCAATCAAGGCTTCATATTCGGCTTCATTATTTGTGTAGTCAAATGCTATTTTTTAGAAAGACATTCTAAAATTTGGAGGGATGTCCAATGATTGATTTATTGGGTTGTGAATCATTATTTCGATGCCAACACCTTCTTTGCCCATGGCTCCATCAAAATCCATAGTCCAGAGACTATTTTCTTCATCTAGTAGGTGTAAATCAGATGGTTGATTTTTGTTTTATGTATGAGATACCTCTGTTGTATCCAAAATTTTTGTTTATTTTGTTGTTTTCTTATTTTCTTCTTAAGGAGATGTATTCAATTCTAAACTATTTGGCACTATTTCACAAAATTCTGTCTCTACCAATTCTAAAACAGAATTTGAATTTTCTAGATTTTCTAATTTTTCTTCAATAAAAAACTTTGAAGATGCTGAGCATTCTCCATTGAATAAAATAAAAGATTCTAAATTTGTATGTACAACATGAATGGGATGATTATTAGGCTTTTCTCTAGTACTGATCATATACTTCATCATTCTTTCTCTATAAATTTTCCTGAATTTTCCAAAGATAGAAATTATTGCATATGAAAAGTCAAGCTGCAATGTTCCTCTAAGATTTGCTCCCCATGATCTAGAAAGTAGCATTCCATACCTAGGTGGGATGTCAGCCACAACAACATCCATGAGGACATTCTTGGCTGAAATTTTTTCTAATGAGACCACTAAATACTTGATAAGACCAAGACATTTCACCCTCCCTGAATCAAATGAATAGAGATCATGGTAAGGTCTTGTGATGTCTAGTCCTAATTTGTCCATAATGGCTTTAGGAATGAGGTTATGTGATGCTCCAAAGTCAGGCATTGCATTATTAAGAATAAAATCATGGATCTTTAGGCTTAAGTAAAAGGGAGTAACTTCACTATCTTTTGATATTCCATCAACAACAAAACCAAAAAGAAGCTCAAGATGATCATCACTTAAGTTAACCATATCAAATGTTTGATCAACTCTAAGCAACTTAGTAACTTGAAACTTATATTGATCATTCTTCATTATCTCAGTCAGAGGAATAGATACCTTTAATTTGGAAATTTCATTTTCAAGGTGAAAATGAGCAGGATGTTTATCTACCTCTTTCAGTGATGTGTCTTTCTTTTCGGGAAGTTATTTGGATGAACAATATTTCTTCTGTCCTCCTTCTTGAACTTCTTAATATTTTCTTTGATTATTGGTGGATGCTTCATTAGATTTAGGAGAGGTAGAAGTAGCAGATGCCTTTTCTTTGCTTTTGTTTGGTGCAACAACTTCCTTTTGTTGAGTATTGGTTTGAGAGTTCTACTTATTTTGATTGGAAATCAGAGGAACATTTCTACTCCTCAAACCATATTGCCTTTGAACTTGGGTAAGGGATTTTGATATCCTCTCTAATAATCTTCAGTGCACATTAAGTCTTCTTTTGATATGACATATTGTTGGTCTTATGATGCACAATTTTTTGCAGAATATTGATCTTGTTCAGTGAGAAAGAAAGGTTGTTGATTTTCCTCAAACAAATGGTTTTCCCCATAAATTTCTTCTTCATCATCTTCATCAGGACCTTCAGTATAATTCTGCTGGAATGGTGTCTGAACTTTCTGTTGAGTTTGTGGATCCGAACCCCTCTATTCCCTTTGTTTTATCCTGTATTTGGGTTGCTTATTTTGGCCCTTGAAATTGGGATTTCTTATAGAAGGTTCAGCATGTCGATCAACACTGGACATCTTATCCATAATTTTCTCCATAGCTTTGATCAAAGTATCAATTTTTCCTTTTCATGAAGTGGATTCTTATTCTTTTATTGTGACTCTTTTCTCTGTTTTGACCTTGGACTTCTTAATAATCAGATAGGCCTCTACACTCATTGTATTTCTTTGCATTTCTTCCAAAGTTGATGGGTTTCTCTCCCTCATTTGATAGGCCTTGTAGGGGTAAAAACCATCAGGATAATGGAGTAAATCAAGGCCTAGGGAAGGCTTGATATTATCAGGAATTGAATCATATATCTTGTTAAATCTAGCTATGAATTCTTGGACAGATTCATTTTTATTCCTTTTCAGTGCATTATATTCAGCTAGAATTTGCAGTGGATTTTTCTTCTCTTCCCATTTTTCCATGAATAAATCAATTAGTTGTTGTGAGGTACCAATTGGACCAAATCCAAGAGAGAGAAACCATTTCTTTACTTCTCTAGAAAAGCTTTGAGCAATAATACGCATCTTAGCATCATCATTGTCTATTTCTTCAAGGTCTAAAAAGTCAATTACTTTAGCCACATGCTGATAGGCTGTAATTTCTGATGTTACATCAAGGAGAGGTAGCTTCTGACCATAATTTGGAGGTAGAGTAGTAAGTTGACCTGGTAGAATCCATGGAGAAAATCTAGCCATGGTTAATGGAAGAGGTGGTGGAGGTGTGAATTGCGATGTGGATTGAATACAAGTTTGTAAAGGTAAAGATGGAATGAAAGGAGGAACATGATGTGTAAATGTATGAGAAGATGAGGTAAAAGATGTACCAAAAGTCTGTTGATGATATTGAAAATAGGCCTTTTCAGAGGTTTCTTGAAATTTATCTACTAAGCCTTTAAGTTTATGGAAATTAGACCAAAATTCAGTATCAGTTTCAGACTCAAAGGTTTCAGAAAATGGTGTAAAAGACTCAAAATAAAAAGGGTCGAAAGTAGCTTCTGAGAGAAAAGTTTTAGACTTAGTTCTAATTAAATATTTTTCAGATTCTAGATAAAAAGCCAAATCTTCTAAAACAAACCTCGTAGGCAGGGAATTTGATTTAATCAGTGGAGGAAAAACTCTTCCTTGCTGTCGAGACTTAGTTTCTATTTTCTCAAAATAATTTCAGGATTATATACTAGTGGTGATGGATTAGGGTCAGGGTTTGACCTAGTATATCTTTTTGGAGTTAGCTTTAGATCAGAATTATATATTTTGGTTTAGTTTTAACTTTAGCCTATTCAGAAAAAATTTCCCAGGGAATATTTAGCAATCATTCCCCAGTAATGGCACCAGAAATGTTATCACTCTCCCCAACTTCCTAGGCTGAAAATAGGATTAAAGAAAGGTAACCATAATCCAACTTTTAGCTAGGTAGCTATCCCTACCTAACTAGAGAGGGGTATCTCTATGTCACTTTTTATAATTTTCAATTTAAGATTGAGTATCAAATTTTAGGCTAGATATAAGTTAATATGTTTGAAATTTGTTTAATAATTTGTTTGATAGATAAAAAAATGATGAGTTAAACTAAAGTTGATTTCAAAGATTGAATTGAAGAGAACAGAGTGAGGCAAGGTAGGTAAACTATTTTAGCACAATTAAGTTGGCATTGTGTATAGTAGTAGAAAAAGGTAGGAATCTGAATGAGCATATAAAATGAATTCATTCTTGAGAAGAAATTCACATTTTTTTAAATCTTAATAAATAGAGCATATTATTGATTTATGTTTATAAACTAATAATATTTTCATATAGAAGCTGAAATGAAAGTGAAATGACAGAGAGGAAAACACAATGCTCAAAAGAAAAACCACATGAATATCAAAATATCTGTTGCAACTTCTTTGATTTCATTAAAGGTGTACAAAATCTCCACAGTAATACACGGAGTTTTCAAAACTCAAATTATCCAACCAATAATACTTGATAAAATCAAGTATTTACAGGAAATTTATTTTAAAACAGATTACATAAATGTTATCTTAACAGATAGTGTTTTATTTTCCAAATTAGACTGTAACTGTAACATGGAAATAAATTTGATTTGATATGTTGGCATTGCTCTAACAGAAAACAGTTGCTGAAAGGAGAAAATTGTGGACTATGCTGGCTATCAGCTGATTGAGGACCTGACAAAAGTTGACTTTTCTCTTCTACTATTTACTCCTGAAATTTACACAATTTTTCCCAGCATTGTTCATCCAGGATGGTCAATTTTATTACCTTACGATAAACTTCATCCATTTCGGTGTACTTGGAAAAAGTTGGTCTCACCACGAAAACATGTTTTACCTCATACTGAATAAAAATATCATTGCTTAATGTTCCCAACAACGCCTTTCCTATCATTTTCCCTTTGATGTTTGAAAACTTGGCAGTATCTGTGGAAATTTCTTTAATTCTACTCCAATAATCCTCGTTGGTCATCAATTTTTCATTAATTACAAACAGAGAAGGGAATCCTTTCTGTGTTAGAGGCTCTATTCCGATGAAAAATCCCTGCACTGTGATTTCCAGACTATGACACTTCTCCTCAAGATGAAGAATTAAATTCTTCTTTGTGAGAACCTTCTTTACCTCCAGGAATTTTTTTTTCTATCATCTATGCCCAAATCATCCAACTCATACCTTTTCTTTGAATTCAGAAACTCGATAATGTTTTTCGCTATAACAGACTTATCTCCAAGATGCTCTTTTTGTTGCAATAGCCTCATTTGCTTTTTGTATCAACTCCTTTTGTTCAAATATAATATATATACTTGGATAAATTTCATTAATAGATTCCATGATATCTTCCTTTCTTTTACTTGGCCCAAAGTGTTTCCAATGGCTAATTCCTTTTGTTATTTTTGCAACCTCTCAATTAGCTTTTTAGCTCTCTGTGCTTTAGCTGCATGTGAACTTTCATCTTTAGAATTCTAATGTTGTAGCAATTGTACTTGGTCTTGTAGTTTCTTTATCTCTTCTTCTTGAATTGACATATTTTGTACTGCTTTAGTGATCTTCTCAGCTCCATCTGCCGTACTTCTTGTAGAAGGTTTGGTTGTAGGAATAACTGCAAGAGGCATTGTTTCTAAAGGAACTTTAGATTTTTTTGTTGTTTGTTACTTTTCCTTTATCATTTTCTCTAGCTTTGATTCCATATGTTTTATTTGAGAATTATGTTCCATAATCAACTTCATCATTTCTATTTTCTGAGATTCAGTATCTTCAATGTCTTTTGCCAGAAGATGTTCCGTGGCTGGAATCTTCAATTTATTTCTTAATGTTGCTATGTCAACATTTTTATTTTTGATGATTTCTTCTACTGCATTGACATTGGAAGGATTATATCCAACTTTGATCCCCAGGTCTTCCATAGTTTTGATTCTTGTGTCTTTAGCAAAGGACGAAACTTTCTCTATCTTCAGTTGTGATTGGAAATTAGCCAATGAAACCTACAATTTTGACAAAATCATAGCAGTGTTAGTGAGAATGGAAGAAATCATCTCACTATTTTTTTTATGTAACTCCATTTGATCTATTGGATTTATCTCCTTAGTATCAAATTCAAATGCAGTCTTTTTGTAATCTGCTTTTGACTTTAGCTATGGAATTTGTGCTTGAAGAAAAACAAACTACATTTTTACCTTATCTGAATCAAAAGATGAGAGAAACATGCTCTGATAGCTGGGAGTTTTCTTCCAAAACTAATTGTATATGTTGGTCTTCAACATTTCATTCTTCAACATTATCTCCTTGAAGGTATCAAAGATAGTCTTCTCTTTTTCCCCTGTAACAAATGTACTAGTTTGAATGGCTTGATGCTGATCTTGAGAAACTGTTGAAGTAGTAGGAGTAGAAGTATTTTGACCACCTGCCTGTGTGGAAGGAGGTGCCTCTTTGGTAATAGTAACCACTTCTTTCTCTGAATCCTTGCTAGGATTGACTTTTGGATTGAGCTTTGTCTTCTTTCTGTAATGGATTTTGAATTCTTTGCTGAATGAGTCAGCCTTTAGAGATTACTGATCTTCTCTGATCCTTTTTCCTGCTCTTTCTTGTGCAACAGGAGTCTGTAATGATGATGTAGATACCTTTTTTTCTTCATCTTCCTGTAAAGGACCCTCAGTCCATTCAATATGATTCATATATCTCTCAATTTTTGGTGTGTGTGTATGAAAATAAGGTGTAGATTTGTTCTCTATCCTTAATTTAAAAATAGCGCCAACTGTATCATATGACCATGTGAAACTGAGGTTGAATTGCATCTCTTTCAGCAATTTGTCAGCTTCTTCCCCTGTTGTCCTGCAATTACAGATAAAAGGTCCTATCTGTGTTTTGATTTTGAATTGTGACTTCTTTTTAGCAGACACAAAATGTACTTCATCGGCATTAAGAATTTTTTTGGTGTATTCTAATGCAAAAATCCTCATTGGGAGGAATTTTGGCAATTTGTAAGGGGCAATCTCACAGCCATAGACTCTGAGTTCTGTGTAATTCTGATAGATATACCAATCTCATGTTATGGCTTGATCCGATAGTTGCGACACTTTTCTGATTTCTTCATTGATCCTGGTCTTTGTAGTATTGTTTAGTAAATTGAGTGTTGCATGTAGAAACAATTCTTCAAGCTACTTATATGAATATTCTTTTTGTTCCTTCATCACTATTGAAGTCCAGAAAATAATCGATTGTTGATTTCCTTCCTCATCCTATTTCTGTAATGAAAACTTAAATTTGTCTCCCTGATAATATAAAAATAAATAAACTAACACAGAGGCATATTTGAATACCTCTTCAGTTGTAAATTTAACAAACTTCTCATGAATGGAATCTGCAATGAATTGACTGAAATTGAATATGATGGAGGGTTTGTAATCTGTGGAGAAAATGGACATGAATCCTATGATGCCTTCATCTACCCATTGGTCTAAAAAATAACCAAAAAGGTAAGAAATAACAGTGATGATTTTTTTGGCTCTTTCAGGGAAAATGGATGATGGAACCGGAGGATTATTCTTGGGTAATGGAGCATTTTCAGTCATAAATAGCTCACGAGTTTGATCCCTTTTTGAAAAATCCAATTTCTGATATATTTCAATTAGTGCTTCTTGAGAAAATGGAGTGGCATTCTTTATGATGGGGTCTTGCATCATTTTTACTATGTTTTGGGCAGTTATGGTTACTAAAATTTCTCTTGTAGGAGCGATAATAGCTCTTTGGTTGGGCACATACTAGGCTTGGAATTTTTTGACAAATTCCGAGGCACTATGGGTGTGAGGAAAAATGTAATGAGGCAATTTTGAGTCCCACAGCCCTATATCATCAGATTTGTCAAGAAAATTATCTTCTAACTAGCAATACATTTCAAACAATTCAAGTTCAAAAAGGGTTTCATGAATCTTATGGTCTCTATCTGCTAATGGTATATGATGGAAGTCAATTTGAAGATGATGTAGTAGACTTGCTAGTTCTTCTGGTCCTTTGTTATTTTGAGGCATGACTGGTTATATTTGAATGGTGGAAGTAAGAATTTCTGATGGAAAAATGGAGGCCAAAATTGAGAGAAAACTCTGCAAATTGGAAAAATATCGATGACTTCAAAGGATGCTTTAAACAGTGATCGTATTTCTATTCTGGAGTTCTAGCAATGTATCGAGCAGAGTGAATGAAAATGAAGGTTTAAACAGGTTGTTTAGTGATGAATTTATAAAAAAATTGGTTTAATTCCCATTGAAAGAGGCGTGGGTACATTAGCCTTAATGGTTAGGATTGAATTTGATGGCTAACGATTACATGGGTGCGGGAAGTGATTTGATTGGATAGTGGCACAGCCCATGTGACATGACATGAATGGTGGGCGGAGCAGGTGGTTTCATTTGGTGGATAAGTCTAAATTTCAGAGGGATCTATCAGTGGTAAATGGTTTTATGAGGGGGGGTGCGCAATCATGCGGGATTTCCACGTAGTAGTGGGGTCAGGTTATGAAACCACCCTTTTTGGACAACCCCTCCCCTCGGACGTTAAGTTTCGGATGATGAGGGGGAGGCCGAAATCATGTGTGGGCCATTGGATTTAATTATGATGCGGTGGATGAACGGTGATGTGAGCGGTAGTTAAAATATAATGGAGGTTAATGAATGGTGAGATAGGGGTATAATAAATGCGATATGACTCAGGAAAGTGACGGGATAGGGTATGTAACGTGTCATATGTGTAGTGGAGGATGACGCGTAGGATAAATCCTATGTTCATACTGTTGAGATTCAACAAGAAATTTTAGCACCTACGCCTAGTGTGGGACCAAGAGGTCCAAGAAGCACCTACACTAAGGTGGGACCACAGGGCTAAATTTGGTGCATGTCTATTTTATTTATCCCTTAATTAAGATGGAAAATAAAATGTAATCTAGTCTCAAAATAACTCGTAATAATTAACTGAGTGTGATAAATTCAATTAGCTCATGAATTTCGAGTTAGAGGTAGTTGGTGAGACATGTATAGTAATTCTAGTTGTAACAGAGTTCGAAGTGAAGTGGTGCATTAGTTAATGCAGGTTGTAATCAGTTTAACTCAGTTAAGTGAGTTAAACTCAATTGTGCTAATTATAACTGTTAGATACACTAGTGAGAGATCAAGTGAATTAAATATTAATTAATTCACAATCAATGATCTCACATGCAACTGAGGATTTAATATTATTATTTGCATGCATGTCAGATCCAGTGGAGACCCAGTTGATATCTAGGTGAAAGGGAATTTGACAATCAGTTGAAGGATTAGTGCGTTGTACCCATGCAACCAAACACCCACTAGAGTTCCCATGATACTTGCGCAAACAAGGAAGGCCAAAATTCCAAAATAATAGGGATTGCATTCATCAGGGTTTGCGAAAGCAAAGTAGGCTGTCTAGAGGTAGTAAATTGGCTAAGTATTAGTTAGTTTCATGTGTGACAATGTGAGACAATTAGCTGAATACAGGAGGGCTCTTGTGAGAAGAGTTGTATGTAATTATTTCATGATTCCATGCTAAATATACAATAGAAGATAGTGGGGTTTTGAGCAGTAAGCTTTCCCCGTGAAATTATCTATGTTGTGGCTTGATTGATTCTTCATTGCTTCATGTGATTAGCGACTTTGTTTTTAATTCCGCAATTGATTTGTAGAAGTGATTTAGTATTTAAATTTAGCATATTTTTAGATCGGATTGAATCCATGATATAAATGTTTTTTGTATAATTTCTACATGGTATCAGAGCACAGGTGTTTCGAGGAAAAACACCCTAGAGGTTTGTTGGGTCAAAACCTCCACAGATCAGGGCATGCTATTCAGAAGGACTCACACACAACCACACTTAAATGCTAAAAACTAGATAACAACGATAGTAGAACTCACCCGTAGTCCTACGTTCGATGTAGATCCCACGGGGTCCAAACCCCCAGCAACCCTTCTTCCTCTTCAACCTGGAAAACAAGAAAGAACATGCATGGAAACCTAGTTGTACAACATATATTTCTCCTAAACGTTAGTGTAATCCATGTGAAACATTATATAAACCATAATAAATGCTTAATAATCAATCTTTTCACATATGCAAATAGATATTAACACACAAGTTCAGGAACAAGATGGTTCTTCATTATTACGAACAGCATGTACAGTAGTAAAAGTGGAGAGATCACCTGAATCCTTCCACGATCTTCGAACAGACCGTCATCCGGATCCGTCCCGCCCTTGCCTCGCTAAGATAATTTCAAGACTTGTGCACTCGAGATGGCATATAAATGAATGAACATCTCCAAGAAACAAGGGTTTCCTGTATAAATCTGGGAAAGTGCAGGAGGCACGAGAATTCAGACTTGAATTGGGATTCCAACAGAGTATAATGTCTATAAAATTTCTCTCTCCCTTAGGCCATGCACATGAGGGGCTTTTATACTCCCTCAAAGTAGTTTCAATCAGTTGGAAACAGTTGGCCACGTGTTGGGGTGGTTGAACTACTGGAGTAACCATCAACCCAGCCCGAAAATAGGGAATTTTCATATATTTTTTAATGATTTTAATGGCATACGCGGAAAAGTACATGTGGACTCGCGTATACACGCGGAAAAGTCTAGGCATAACCGCGTATGGGATTTTTAACACTGTTTTTTAATGAATTTTGTTCAAGTCTGTGGGAATGGGTGCCCAAGGCCATAGAGACAATCATGAATCACATGAGGGTGAAAAATGATGCTATAACAGATGCCCCCTAATATATGAGGTCAGAAGGGGTACATGATGGCCGAAATGTGTTATGCACATAGAAAGAACTTCGCAAGGACAAGAGAGGACTTCACCAGATTTCAGCCTGCCAAAAACCAATGAAAGAAAACAGAGAGTCAACTCATGCTGAGGCGGGCATACCCATGCTCAGTAAAAAATACATCATATAGAAAGTACAGAATAGATCCAAAATGTATACAAGTATAGCTGAACTGAAAGTACACAATGAATCATCTGAGCATGGCCCGAAAGTACAAGACAAAATCAATGTCTAAGTATCACATATAGAAAGCTGATCAATGATGCTGAAACTGGATGTCTGATCATAAAAGTAACTGAATCTCCAAGTACCAAATCATAAGGGGTGGAACTCATGGTACAATCACGCAACTCGGGAGCCAACATACAAGATGTTGTTGTACTGACACTGCAACATATAAAGGTGAATGGCATCACTTGCAGAAACTGAATGGACTTTTAAAAGTGAACCGAGAAATGCTGATGCAACCCGAGGTCTTCACCGATCACTATGGCACAATTCTACACAATGGGAATAAATGAGCTGAGTCGACCATGTGAGAAATCGTTGGATTACCGGTCAATGATGTATACCGTTAACCAACGCGAGACAACCCACCAATAATGAAAATGAGTGTCAAGGTGCCCCAGTACAATTTAACAAGTGCGAATAAATGAGTTGAAGTCGAACACTTGAAAGAATCTACCAATCAGGAGGCAATGATGAATCCCCATTGTCGATAGCGAAGAGTCTGCCACTGATGACTGCAAACCCTAAGGTACTGACAAAAAGACTCTAGACCTTATTCCCAGAGCAATGAGTTGGAGTCGATGGGAAAATATCTGTTGGAAGGAAGGCATTAAGGCATCCCACATCAGTCCAGCGCGAGTGTAACCCGCAGGCCAAGATTTGGAAGGAATCAGATGAATTAGAGTGATGGAACCAAACTGAAGTATGTTTCAGACATGCACAAGATGAAGCTAGCGCACGAAAGAAACCCTCTGAACCAACCAATAATGAAAGCTGATATAGAGGCGAGAAATCCACCAATAGGGTCAAATGGAAATCAAGGTACTGCACGAATCCCAAGTGTGATAATGTATGCTGACATCGAACACAGGGGAAACCACTCAGTCAAAGACCCATAATGATGAGCAAATTCTGAGCACAAGGTCACCTATCAATGATGGAAATAGGGCCAGGGTGCAGCTCTAGGTTTTCTCTCAGAGCAATGTTTCGTAGTCGATAAGAGACAAACCCGCCAGCAAGAATTCAATGGAGACCTTCTCAAACCAACACGAGAAAAAGACCAAAACATCTGATGTGATAGAACAAGATACTGACAAGACCGGGAAGGCCGACTGGATAATGAGTCAAGAGACACCGCAGAATGGCCGACTCTGGTTAGACTTCCCTTGAACAAAAGAACGACTCGTGATGACCATGGCAGTAAAAAGTGACACTGTATAAGTCTGTTATGCAGGAGGCAAAACAAACTCTCCATATGATTGGAAGAAATAACCAACTGGGGGGGGACTGACCAGTGAAACAAGGCAAAGGCTGAAGCTAGGTAAAAACTAAAACCGTCCCAAATGAAGGAAGTATATAAGTGTATGTGCTTTGTTCAAGGGCGACAAACTGACACTGTATTGCCATCAAATTACGAAGTTACATCCCGTTCCCTCTCTTTTTGTTATATTTGATTTTTTTGTCTTTTTCATATAATAAGCCTGAAAAAGAATAAAATAATGCTATGGTACAATGGATAGAACGAGTATCAAGAAACAGATGCACTAGTTCCTGGGATAGGAACGATCCTATGCTCAATGCAAGGTGGTGGAAACTGGTAAGCGATACTCAGAGGAATGTTCCATCCATGGGTAAAAGGGTGTCAAGTCGCGATAGCCAAATGCATGCAATGGTTAACTTGTACAAATAGGCAAGGTCAAAAGTTGGCTTAAACATTGAGTCCAAATGAAGCCGGCTAAAGGCCAGGATAAACAAGTAGCCAATATGCAATGCAGTAATACAACTCAACAACACCAGGGAGCCTCTAGGGTAATAGCCAGAAAAAATTATAGTGAGGAAGAAGAAGAATGAAGCTTCAACACATAAGTCATGGTGGGACTAAAGAGGACTCCTGAGCCTACATAAAACGCAGCATGGGCAACAAGTGATAGCGAGGAACTAACTAGGAAGCTCATGTAAAGGAAGGCTCTACCACCAAGTCATGACTAAATAATCGGCGAGTGAAATGGGTGTAATACTCATGACCTGATGGGATCGACCCTATGGAAAGTGATCAGAATGGAGGCTAGTATGAAAAATGCAACGGAAAGTGGATTCCCTAACCTATATGCCAGTGAAGATCATATACCTGCCATGACGGGTCAGCAGTCATGGATCAAAAACCGGGAAAAATCTCAAATTCGTCAAAATGTACCTGAAAAGATACCAATATGGCACTTCCAAGCATCCGGATTATGCAGCTTAAGATAGATTGAAAAAACTAAGCATAACATATTTTTGCAAAAAAAAATTCAATTTTGGGCATAAATACACAAGTTACCTCATATTTGGTTCATTGTTACATTGCTGATTTGGGAAAAAGTGCTTTGGAGAAAAAGCCTCTTTCGTCAAAACAGGAGCAATCGACCGTCAAACTTCACCGAATTTGTTAGGTAAGCTCTTAATTCATCCTTGTTATTCATTTTGTCCGTTCATAAGTTAAAAATTATGGATTTTCACCGTAGAATCATTTGCTAAAAATCACGAGTTTGCGCATATGCGGGTTTATAATGACCAAGTCGCATATATACGCGACTGTGCACAAAGAAAGTCGCGTATGCGCAACCCAAAATGAAAAAATGCGTAGCTAATGAACGAATTATTGAAATTTTGCAGGATGACTATATCTTGGAGAGAGCGTGAACATAGTGCCATTGACAATGAAGTCATGCAGGACCAAGCATCACTAAATATTCTCAGAAATTGTGGATTGCTCAAGTTTTTCAAAATGCCAAATATGAAGAGTAATGTCCGGTTGCTCGAAATGCTTGTGAACTATTGGGAACCAGAAGAAGACTGCTTCATTATAGATCAAATGCCCATACGCATCGAGGTGGAAGATATATATTTTATTACTGGACTCTCCCGGAGGGGGGAGCCAGTAGACTTGCATGGTAAGCCTTTGGGAGGGCTAACAGTGGAAGATTACGTCCACGTCTACTGCGTAGAGGGTTCCAAGAAATTTGGAACTCAAATTGCGATCAAAGATTTAAGATACTTGCACATAAAAATCCTCCTTTTTACCATTGGCAAGGTGGCAGGATCTGCTTCCCTACACCAGGCATCCAGGACTCAAATGAGTATAGCAGTGGAATGCTTAACTCATTTATATGATTGGTGCACAGCCCTACTGATGAACATGAAGCAACAATTGACTTCTATCCGAAAAGTAAAGACAAAACATTTTGGATATGGTACAATCTTGATGACATTCTTCTTCGAGAAGATTCCTGGGCTGAGACCCAAAGTGATCTCTTCTTTTCCAGCCCGAGAGACCCAAGATTTGCCCGATGGGCTGACTTGATGAAGAGATTGGGGGGAAGTGAAGTTCCCCGAACCACTTGGGATGATGAGTTCTTCCTTTGGTGGGGAGAACAAATCATCGCTGTGGAAGACTATCCCTATGCCGGGATGGATTTCCGAGGAGATCCAGACCTTGTCCTTTCACCAGGCATGGCATGGGGCACAGTCGGTAAGTTTACAATTTTTTGACTTATATAATTTTTTTGAATTTTTTCAATATGTATGAAAATATGTGAAAAACAAACATGTTTTTGATTGGATTCAAAATGTCTTACAATTTTATAATGATCATGAAACAGATATTGGACCAGTTCGACCTGAGGGTTACCCACGACATAAGCGTCACAGAGGCGAGGCAGATACAGTAGATCCAGACAGGACCCTCCAGGCTGTACAGAGGAACTTGGAGGGGTTAACCCGCCAAGTACCTATGGCTGCAGTGGAAGATCTGCCTGAAGCCATCCAGAGACGGGTGGTAGGAGTACCCCGTGACTGGGTACGGTTATTCCGCCGAGTTGCCACCATGATCGTGTTCTATAGGAACACAACTTCTAGGCAGGGACCTCAGGAGTAGATAGATATGATGTATCAGATGACTGTATATTTTTTGAGACTGAACATGATCGGGCCTAAGCCCAATTTTTGTATGACTTATGGATCCAAATTTTGTATAGTTTTTTTGAACACTCCGATGATATATATACAGCGATGTTTGATGTGATGTGACAAATGTATAAAATTGTATGATGTTTTTGATGATTAGATTTTATTGTATGGAATGATTAATATGCCAATCAATTGCTTGATTAGCTAATGAGTTTTCCATCCAATTGTCAGCTCAAGGAATATGAATGAAAGTTAAGAATTGAAATGATCTTTGTAACAAACGTACCCTCAAGAAAAATCGGAGTAAAAATGGATCTCGTACCCGATAAGTATTGTTCAACTGCGACACCACCAGCTGTGAGTCCAAGAAAACTACCAACGAATCAACACCCAAAGATATTGCATCCGAGAGTAGATAAATAACTGCAGTGTATTCTGCTATATTATTGGAAGCAGGACCAATGTAGACCCCTCTTGATACTAACAGCTGACCAGATGGATAATGAAGCACCCAAGCCGCGGAAGCTAAGTTCCGAGTGTGTCTACTAGCACCATCGGCGAAACCAAAATGACTCATGACATCCGACACAACCTGCCAAAGCAGATCAAAAACATCACCATCCCATAAAAGATTGAAAAACAACCAGATATGTACGAAGCAAAACTACTATATACAAAAGCAACATGCTAGGTCGAAGCCTAGGCATAATACTTTTTCAAATAGAGCCCATTTCTGGGCTCGGGCAACTCGTTTCCTTCAAAATCAACCAAGGTATATGCTCCTTTTTTAAGGACTTTTTTAACGATAAAGGGGCCATGCCACATAGAATTAAATTTTCCTGCCCCTAGGGCATCTTTTTCTTGGGCATAGACCAAAACAACGTCACCTTCCGAAAAAACCTAGGCTTGACCGCCTTATCGTACTGAACTTTAACTCGGTTTTTATGTGCTTCATTCATCGTGGCAGCATCCCGACGCTGCTCATCGAGATGTTCCAGATGAAGGAGACGTTCCTCAAGACTAGAAGTGTCAGGGAGAAGTTCAACAGCTAACTTAAGAGAAACAATCTCACATTCAATGGGAAATACGGATTCCAACCCCTGGACTAGCTGAAATGGAGTAAAGCCAGTTGCTGTTTTCACTGACATCCTGTATGCCCAAGGTGTAGGATATAGCATGATATTCCAGTTGGATCGGGCTTTATCAATTGTCCTTTGAAGAATTGTCTTCAAGGATTTATTCACGGCTTCCACTTGACCATTGGCTTGAGGATAATACGGAGATGAATGCTCCTGCCGAAAACCTAATTTTAGAGCCAACTCAGCCATCATGCTATTCTGAAAATGACTGCCATGATCAGTGCCAATCTCTCTAGGAATACCAAAACGAGCAATAACCTGGTTGAAAAGAAAAAGAGTTGCAGTCTCACCATCATTCCCAAAAGTAGACATAGCCTTGACCCACTTCGTAAAGTAGTCTACTGCTACAATAATGTACTTATGACCTTTAGCCGAAGGCAGGTTACAAGTAGTATAATCAATACCCCACTTTGTAAAGGGACTGACAGTAATGACTGGAAAAAGCGGAGCTGGATGAGCGCGCATTTTTCGAGTATAAACTTGACACGGATGACACTTTTTGACCGACTCCATACAATCCTTGAAAATCGAAGGCCAAAAGTACCCAGCACGCAAGATCTTTTGGGCTGTAGCAAGCCCAGATAAATGACCACCACAAGTTCCACTGTGGCAATCATTCAGCACATCCTCATCTTCTTCGAGAGTTAAGCAACGTCTCAGGATTGAATCAACCCCTCGACGGTATAAAGCATCACCAATGATCAAGTAATTCTTAGCCAGGTGACGCAACTTACGGCGCTCATCTTTCGAAAAAGTAGAGGGAAACTTCGCAGTCTGAAGATACACAATTATATCTCCATACCAAGGATCCCGTGGAGAGATAAGAAACAAATGTTCATCCAGGAAGGATTCATCATAGACTATCTCTTCCCCACAGGGAAACTCAGAGATCAATTCTGCGAAAACCAATGATTTCTTGGACTTGGCAGACATAAACTCAAGATCAAATTCCTGCAAAATCACAATCCATCTATTGTATTTGCCCCCAATCACTCGCCTACTGAGGACAAACTGAAATGGATTGGCTGCTGCCAAAACATAAGTTTTTCGTAGAAGAATATAATGTCGGAGTCGCTGCACAGCATGAACAGCTGCTAAAGCTAACTTTTCTATCGGAGTATACCGGAGCTCAGGACCTACCAATCCTCAACTAAGATAGTATATAACATGCTCTGCAAGAGTATCATCCTCCTGAACCAGAACCATACCAATAGTAGATTCTACTGCTGCAAGATACAAAAGGAAATCCCTGCTATAATCAGGTGGACTCAATAAAGGAGCAGAGGTCAATGCTTTTTTCAAAGCATCGAATGAGTGTTGAGCGAAGTCATCCCAAAGAAATGGAACTCCCTTCTTCAACAATCTCATAAATCCCTTGGTAAATTCAGCATAATTTACGATAAATCTCCGAAGAAAATTAGCCTTTCCTTGTAGACTTTGAAGTTGACGAATAGAGGACAGGGGAGGCAACCGAAGTATTGCCTCAACCTTGAAGGGATCTACCCTAATCCCTTCTCTAGACACAATGAATCCCAATAACCAACCGGATGTAACCGCGAAAACGCACTTGTTCGGATTCAACCTAATCTTGTAGAAACGACATCGTTCAAATATCCGACGGAGGTGAGCAGGATGATCCGTTCTCTTTCGAGAATGAGCAGCTAAATCATTCAAATATGCCTCTATAATATGTTTGATGTCGTGGAAGGCATATGACATGGCCCGCTGAAACGTAGCCCCAGCATTTTTAAGACCAAAAGGCATCTTCTTGTAAGCAAACGTACCCTAGGGACAAATAAAGGCAGTCTTATGCTGATCTTCAGGACAGATAGTAATCTGATTATATCCGGAGAAACCGTCCATGAAGGAGAAAATCTCATTACCGGCACACTCATCAATGATCTGATCTATAAATGGTGTGGGGTGATTATCTTTAGGACATGCTTAATTAAGGTCTCTGAAATCAATGCAAACTCGAATTGTTCCTTGTTTTTTATCTACGGGAACAGGGTTTGAAACCCATTCAGTCAAAGGAACAGGGAAAATAAATCGAGCCTTAAGCAGCTTCTCCACCTCAGCTTTGATAGCTACTGCCTTCCTAGGATTGACCGGATGAAGTTTTTGCCTCACAAGCTTAGCGTTTTCGTAAGTCTTGATCTCATGCTGGACAATAGATGGATCTATACCAGGCATTTCCTCATAAGACCAAGCGAATACATCCCTATACTCTTTGAAAAGATCGGTGTAAATCTGAATCTCTTCAGGGGAACATTCAGCTCCGATGAAGACATTCTCAATAACATTGGGATCCCTGGAGATGTTCACCGGGATAGTTGGAGAAATCACAGCCATGTTCCCTTCAGCATATACCTGTGTTGGTGCTATAGGGTTCAGGACTGGGCGAACAGGACCAGGAGATGGAGGACTTGGAAAACTCATTTCAACTTCGCTCAAATCAGGTAAAAAGTAAAACCGATGATGCAAATCATCCCACGGTCTATCTATACCAGTCATAGCTTCCAGGATGGCCTCTTCAGATGGAAGAGTGGTATCAAGGCAATCCTGGACAGAAGAAGAACTAAGTGTCCAAGCCGGAGCCACATCTCCATCCAACTCTTCCGGTGAAAGAGGAGCTGGGATGGACTCTGCAGAGTCAACAATAGATTGATAAGCAATCTCAGCTGCAGACATTGGAAATGCCATTCCACCCACTTGACCTTCCGCTAATGTGGCGGTGGGGGAAGGTAAGGTCGAAGGGTCCGAAAAATAATGAGTTCTGAAGAACTCTCTTCGAAGAGGAGCCCTGGAGGATGAAATTGAATTTATATGAACCGTAGGAGGTGGAATATCAAAAGTACCCATCAAGGAAGAATACATTCCAACCCCTAAATTCTCAACAGGCGCCTTAGTATTATCCAATTTTGGAATAGTTGATTCAGTAGATGCATTCGGGTCTACAGGAGGACAGTCCAGTTGGTCCACCGTAACAATCCTCCCTTCGTGAGGGAAACAAATAATCCTAAACAATGAAGATGCAATGGCATCCATCTCATAAATCCAGTTTCTCCCCAACAAAAGGTTGTAGTCCAAGCTTGCATCAACTATCTCAACCCTCTATATTTACAGTTTTGCCCCCAACACAGATGGGCAAAGCTGAGACAATACCATGCGGTCTGTGAGAATGACCATCAAACGCAGTCAGAAGAGTAGCAGATGGAACAGCTGCGGGAGATCCAATTCCCTTCCAGCATGTGAGAGACATCACACATGTGGAAGCACCCTCATCAACGACCGTCCGAAAAATATTGCATTTCCGGTACGATGATTTAATATGAAAATCCATATGATGGGGGAGTCTCTTTTTAAAATTAGTCATATCGAAAGTAATCATAAGCGAGTTCTTTGGATCGACAGCCCCAAGAGTAGTGAGTAAAGCACTGCGCTGAGCCGGACAAGACTAGAGCACCTCAAGAGCCGACATGGCACAAGGACTCTACGCCAGATCTTCCACAATAGAGTAGTTCTGGGCAGCCCTAGTATTTGGATTAATCATCGAACGCTTAGTAGATGCTTTGGGCATCCGAGGTATAGGCTCAACATTAGGCTTCGTGATATGAAGCGACTCAGTAGCATCAGGAGCACCCTTAGCTTTCGAAGACTCTTCTTTGCCATAATCACGGGATCTCATAGTGACATCCACGTGAGCACTCATCATGTATATGTTTGATGGAATTTCCCCTTCCTGGGTGCCCCCAGAGGAAGCCCCAGTATTTTAATTCGCGCCAACAACTAGCTGTTGCCCTTGGGGAAAAGGGTTTGTCAACACAGCCTGGGAACTGGAAGAACCCTGCTGAGCTAACAAGCGCTGCGCATCCTAAATTTTAGGGCAAAGGTGAGTAAGATGGTCTCCAATACATAACTTGCATGGAAACTTCACTTTCTTTTTATCCTTTGGACCCTCACCAACATGCTCGTTGGTTTTATTCACATTACCCTTCCCATTCTTGCCCTTTTTCTTATTATTCTGTCCCTTATTCTTCCCTTCGGATTGTTGATTTCCTTTGGGATCAGAATTTTGGACGGCATTAACCGACAAATATTGGGAAGGCGATGACTCAGTAGGCACAGCCTGACCAGAAGGAGCAGATTGTATAGAAAACTACTGCAATTGAGTAAGCAGGTTAGCTGCACCACTATTGATCGACCCAATAAGTCCATCACCATGAGGACCAGGCTTAGTCTTGAATAAATCTAATTTGGAGCGAGGAGCATTGGGAAAATATTTATGAAGGACTCCAGAATGATAATATATCAGTTCCAGCTGCTGGGCCCTAAAAATAGCTTGTTCCTCAGAAAATACCCCAGACATGGATACATATTTAGAAATGTCTGACTGCAGAGATTTCAGAAACCATTCCAAAAGGAATTCTCCTGGAATATGAGCTTTAATAAGCCTCTTCCTTCTCCGCCATTCCTGAATATGGTCAGAAATGTGGGTTGCGTCATCCTGTTTAAAATTAGCTAGGAGTTCAGTCCCGGCGTCATAATGGACAGGAAACTAGAAATGATTTAGAAATGTAACAGCCAGCTCTCCAAATGTAGCAAAACTGCCCCCAGTTAACTCAATATACCATTTGGCAGCGTTTCTAGTTAAGGTGCGTTGAAACAATCTTAACCTAATCGAATCATCGATCAGGGAGTTAGAAGAGCACCATAAATGGAAGGTGTTGATATGGTCAGCCGGATCTTCTCCATTCTTGCCTTCAAACTTTGGAATGTCTGAAGGAAGTTTGGTGGGAACCGGAGGCCACCCCGGACTATACCGGATCGGATCATTCGTCAATTTCAACAGATCTGGAAAGTTTAACGTTGCCAGAAAAGGTAAACGAGGCGGAGCCTGAGGATTCCATCCTTGATGGGATGAATTCCCGACATTCTAAAAAGAATACCCTGGATTTGATAAGGCACCAGGTTGCCAGAAAAAATTCGTAGAAAAAGGAGAAGAACCTCCTCCCAACACAGAGTTACCAAAGACCAGACCAGTTCCCCCTCCTGAAGTATTGAATGAAGAGGAAAGCCACTAATAGGGGTTCCAGGCATTAGAAAGAGGGGAAAAGGTCTAATAAGCACTCGACGAAGGGAAAGAAGCATTCCCTTGGTGACTAGTGTAAAATTGATTCCCTACCCCCACTGTAGTGAATACAGGGTTCCAACCGGTAAAAGTAGTCGAATTCTGACCACCAAACCAAGGGTTGAAACTCTGAGTCTGAGAAGTGAACAGAAAGGACCCTAACGAAGGATTCGAACTAGGAATATGCCCAGTTCTGAAGAGGAACCCTTGAAAAGAAGCTGATCCACTAGCCATGGAAGACATGGGTGTAGATGCAGCTGTAGCAGCGGAAAAGGAAAAAGAAGGAATCCCACTAGTGGGCATTCCAAAAAAAAATGGACCAGATTGAGAAGCATGTGCTTGGGTGAAACCAGAGCCAAACACAGCAGTGCTAGAAGCAATCGAAGATATAGCAATAGTGCCTCCTCCTTCTACAGAAGCAGGAGTCTGAATGCCTACAGCACTCACAGCAGAAGCCGCGTTCCCAGTCGTGGCCATCGAAAGGTATGAATAATATGGAGGATCTTTTGGTCTTGCAGACTCAGGTCCGATGTATTCAACAACGAACGGATAATCAGGAGGAAGAGGAGATGGAAGTGACTCAGAGGGTTGAGACACTTCCTCTACTTGTACTTCTTCTTCCTGCAAAAATAAGACTCTCGAGGTGAGCGGAGCGCTCCTCTCGAAACCAACACCAGAACCAGCTACGAAACCTTCAATCCCTTGTGGAGGATCTCTCTCCACTGCGTCAGACGCCACAGGGTGATACTCACCTGTTAAATTACTCCTACGCCTTCTTGAAGAAGGCTCTGGACTCTCGGGAGATAACCCCCGGATTCTCCTCGATCGACGAGGCGCTTGATCAGCCAATTTAACAAATTTTAATTAGACTCAATAAATTATAAAGCTAGGCAAGCTAGGAGCAAAGAGCACTCACTACAAAAAATCCCTGAGATATAATCAAGCAAACAACCTTCAGGTATTTCCGCTCCGGGTGATTAGGACCGGACACCAAAATACAAGAAAGCGAAGAATAGGACCTCCCGAAAGTAGTCTGGGATAATTACGGCCCAGACCTACCAGTGAAGGTAACATAACAGTTATGCCGACCTCCTAACAACAGCCTTTGCCGGCACAAGTACCCAAGCTTCGCAAGGGCACCCCCCAGAAGTACTGCTAGAAGTGATACGACGTCTGCCTCAGGTACCATGGGTATTCCCCCCCGCAGTCACCTATGTGGAACCTAGGAATGGAAACTATGGGCACCAATCCGTGTCAGAAGCCGGGCGGAACGGTCTTGAGGTCAGATTCAGCAAATCAGAGAGGGGGTATCTCTCTTCTCGGCCTTCACTTCCCCTCGCGCTTGACTCTCTGGAGGAGAGCTTTCCCGGTCCACCTAACGGAGTTGGATTTCGCTCAATTAATCAACTTCTATGTTTTTTTTTTAGCGGCCTTGGAGAGTTAACTCTCCACTCACCTAATCCAAGGCCCTACAACCTAGCTAGTTGGTGTATGACACTTAATAAAAAACTTTCTAGTTGCTTTTAAATTATAGCGCTTATTTTAATCGGCTGTTATATTAAGTCAAAGGGAAACGGAAATGAAACTCGTGGTGTTTTGTGACGCAGAAAAGAAATTAATAAAAACCAAACGACATGCAAATGCAGTAATTTCCTTTCGATGAAAAGAAATTTCTACAAAGTTTCTAAGAGACTAATTTTTTTTTTCTTTTCAGATAACAAACTTCACACTCGCAAAGATTATGAAAAAGACTAAATGCTTAAGTGCACCTGATGCAAATCACTAAGAGCATGCAAATTCTAAGATGCAAAATATACTAAAGCAGAGAGAAATTTCCCAAAGATCCTTCAGTTTTATCTCTTTTTGGTTGTCCACAAAGCTAGTTCCCAAAATCAGAAACTCTTAGTATAAAGACACCAAAATCGCTTGAAACAAGAGGAAGAAACCAATGACAATTCCTTTCCAAAATCAAGTCAAAAACCAAAGGGAAGAAATCTCAACAAAGCTTCAAAAGATGTAACAAAATGAAAACAAAAATGAAAAACAAAAGAAAATGACAAAACAAAATGTTTTTTGAGCTTTTGAATTTTATAAAAAAGAAGAGCTTGAAAAGACCAAAAACACTATTCAATCCCAAGCCAAACAACTCTAAATTTCAAGCAAAACTTCAAAACGCTCCAAATCTTATAGGGCTACTTAGTAGCAAGATTTATATGATCAAAAGAAGACAAGAAACTCAGTAACTCAGCCTAGAAGAATAGTACAACCTTGCAGCAAACAAAAACTTCAAAGAACCAAGAAAGACTCTTCAAAAGTTGCAACAAGACCTAGTCAATTGAACTCAAGAAAACCAACCAAAAAATGGGCAAAAATCGAAGTGCAAAGCAAGACACAAGGCTACGAAAGAGTATATGAGCAAAATCTCTATGTCCCGATGAAGCAGAACAGCCAAGAATCCCCAGGAAGAGATCTTGGTACTCGAACCAGAAATGCAAGCACAAGAAACAAGATTTGCCAGATAAGCTAGTTTTCAACCAAATAAGAGAGAGAAAAAACCAAAGACCACTTTCAACACAATCCAGAGGCTCTAAATACACTGCAAGAATAGGTCTCCACAGGTAGACAAGACTAAAAAGTCAAGAAATCAAAAATTTCAAAATTTACCCAGGCATACGCTACTTGACAGTTTTGAAACAAGCGTGCATACGCGACTGTGTTAAAGGAAACCCACGTATACGCGACTCCCTTTAAAAAAAACTACGTGTATACACGTCTGTGTATAGACAAACCCACGTATGAAAAGGTAAATAATAAAAAATAAAAAATATCAAGCCTAGATAAGGAACCAGGTCTTCAGTCTGACTGAGAAAGAGTTAACTGGACTGGAAATAAAAGTTAAAACTGTTGGAAACCTTTCAAACATCTGAAACCACCCAATAGGGGAATCACAAGAATGTGATCCCCAGCTGAGTTTCCAGTTCTATTTCGGGAATAAACACCCTAGAGGTTTGTTGGGTTAAAACCTTCACAGATCAGGGCATGTTATTCAGAATGACTCACACACAACCACACTTAAATGCTAAAAACTAGATAACAACGATAGTAGAACTCACCCGTAGTCCTACATTCGATGTAGATCCCGCGGGGTCAAAACCCCCAGCAACCCTTCTTCCTCTTCAACCTGGAAAACAAGAAAGAACATGCACGGAAACCTAGTTGTACATCATATATTTCTCCTAAACGTTAGTGTAATCCATGTGAAACATTATATAAACCATAATAAATGCTTAATAATCAATCTTTTCACATATACAAGTAGATATTAACACATCAGTTCAGGAACAAGATGGTTCTTCATTATTACGAATAGCATGTACAGTAGTAAAAAGTGGAGAGATCACCTGAATCCTCCACGATCTTCGAACAGACCGTCGTCCGGATCCGTCCCGTCCTTGCCTCGCTAAGATACTTTCAAGACTTGTGCACTCGAGATGGCATATAAATGAATGAACATCTCCAGGAAACAACGGTTTCCTGTAAAAATCTGGGAAAGTGCAGGAGGCGCGGGAATTTAGACTTGAATTGGGATTCCAACAGAGTATAATATCTATAGAATTTCTCTCTCCCTTAGGCCATGCACAAGAGGGGATTTTATACTCCCTCAAAGTAGTTTCAATCAGTTGGAAACAGTTGGCCACGTGCTGGGGTGGTTGAACTACTGGAGTAACCATCAACCCAGCCCGAAAATAGGGAATTTTTATATATTTTTTAATGATTTTAATGGCATACGTGGAAAAGTACATGTGGACTCGCGTATACACGCGGAAAAGTCTGGGCATACCCGCGTATGGGATTTTTAACACTGTTTTTTAATGAATTTTGTTCAAGTCTGTGGGAATGGGTGCCCAAGGCCATAGAGACAATCATGAATCACATGAGGGTGAAAAATGATGTTATAACAATAGGAAATCACAATTGTGAAGGAGGAGTTGAGTTTGTGACTAAATAGAATTTGAATTTGCAGAAATACTTTCTTGGTGCTACAGCTAATTCAGGATCAAAATGGATTTCAATGGCTTCATGTTAGAGTATGCACTCTAGGGCAGGTCAAACTATATTTCTTGGAAGGACATGATGGAGGCTGTACTTGAAGACAATGGCTTGAAGGAATTCATTAACAATGATGTTCCTAAGCCCGTTGTAACAAATGCTGCAAATATTAATGCATGGAAAAAGAAAGTGGCAAAGGCAAGGAAGGTTAAGCCACACCATATGCAATGTGGAAGGTTTTGACAGATCTATTTCATAGCAGCAGTGACCATAAGAAATTGGCACTCAAAGATAAACTCGGGAAGATCAAGATGGAGAAGGTCGACTCCATGCCAATATATTTAAAAAAGTTTGTCCAATGTTGGGATGAACTGAGGAGTGTTGGCATAACTGTCGTTGATGATGATTTTGTGAGCTTGGCTCTCCTAGGCCTTCCCAAGATTTGGCACAGTTATTAAGACACTGTCAATGGAAGGGAAAATTTGCCAAATTGGGAACGACTGTGGTCGGATTTGGTGTAGGAGTTCAGGTGGAACACTAGAGATGGATCTTCATCTAAGAATGAAGATGAAGAATATTATGCTTTAGCTTCCAAGGCAAAGAAGGGGAAGGGGAAGAAATTCCATTCCAAATCCAAGCCCAAAGATGGCAAGAAGCGGGATATGTCCAGGGTGAAGTGTTTTCACCATCACGAGCATGGGCATTATGCTAATAACTATCCACAAAAGAAGAAGAACAAGAAGGCTGGAGGATCTACAGTTGGTGAGGCTTTGGTCTCACAATTTGACCTTGACTTCTCATTGATCACATGCATGGTGTCAAGTGCATTGGGATCTGTGTGGTATTTGGATAGTGGTGCTTCCTTTCACATGACGGGAGACAAGGAAATTTTCAGTAGCTTGGAAGAGAAGGATCTCTAGATGCATATTGAAATGGGCGATTACAGGTTGTACAGTGCTACCGGGATTGGTACCATTACCTTCCAGAGGCAGTCAAGTAAACCCTTTTAATTAAAAGATGTAATTCATGTACCAGGTTTGAAGACAAATTTAGTCTCAGTTGCAATGTTGGAGGATAAAGGCTATGATGTTGTTTTTAGTGAAGGAAAATATTTCCTGTGACAAAACACAACAGGACAAGCCAAGAAGATAGGGATTTGAGTTAAGAATCTCTACAAGCTGGATGTATATGGCTGCGCAGCATTGATGGGAAAGGCGGACAAAGTGGTGAGCAGGGATGAGGGTGAATTATGGCACAGGAGATTGGGCCATCTTCACCATGGAGCCTTGAAAGTCATGCAGCAGATTTCTACTGGTCTTCCCAAGGGTACACTTGTGCAGTCAGACACATGCAAGGGATGTACTATGGAAAATATGTAAAGGCCACCTTTCATGAGAAGGAGAACCAAGCTTCGGGGATCCTTGAGAGAGTTCACATAGACGTGTGTGGACCATTATTTTTTGCTTCGACAACAAAACATAAGTACTATGTGATATTTGTTGATGAATTTTCTCTTAAGTGTTGGATCTTCTTCATGTAGAAGAAAGATCAGACATTCTCTAAGTTTCTTGAGTTTAAGCCACTAGTGGAGAAAGAGTCGGGGAAGCAAGTGAAGGCCCTTAGGAGCGATAATGGTGGAGAATACATCTCTAACAAATTCTAGAACTTATGTAGGGAATTTGAAGAGAACTGATAGCGCCTCATAACCCATAGCAGAATGGGGCCGCTAAAATAAAGAATAGAACGATTGTGGGTGCAACAAGAGCGATGTTGCATGATCAAGGCGTATCGATGCATTTGTGGGCGGAAGCATGCAACATTGCGGTATTTGTGCAGAACCATTGTCCTCATAGGATACTTGGCATGAGTACACCTGAAGAGGCTTTCACTAGTAGAAACCTAATGTTTCACACTTTATGATTTTTGGCCCATCTGTTTATGTGCATGTGACCAAGGACGCCAGGAAGAAGCTGGAACCGACAGCTGAGATCGGTATTTTTGTGGGGTACACTGAAACACCCCACAACTATGTAGTGTATTTTCCAAATAGCAGAATGACTATTGTGCGACGGGATATAAATTTGATGAGGAGAAATCCATGCAGTTTTCCCTTGAGAGGGAGCTGGACTTGCATGTAGAGGAGGACCTGTTGGTTCCCAAGGATGAGCCTCAAGATGTGGAGCAGCCACATGAGGAGGATCATGGAGTGGCAAAAAACACTCATGCAGATCCATCCATCAGAAATGGAAGAAGGCGCACCACGAAAGCTCATAGATTGAGAATTGATGTTGTGGAGAATGTAGGAGCCCCTACTCCACAGCGCAAACAGAGATAGTCTCCAGAAAGGTTTACTAGATACATGGCTCTTATGAGCAAATGTATTGTGACTAAACCACCTTCCTTTCAGGAGGCAGTGTAGCAACCAAATTGGGTTGATGAAATGGTGGAAGAGTATGACTCCATTGTCAAGAACAATGCATGGGATATTGTCCCAAGACCAGTCGAAAAATCAGTGGTTGGATCTAGATGGATATACAAGGTAAAGAAAGCTACTGATGGGAGTGTGGAGAAATAAAAGGCCAGATTTGTGGCCCGGGGATTCTCATAGATCGAGGGGATCGATTATGATGAGACTTTTGCACCTATTTCAAGGTACTCTTCCATTCGATCCATCCTTGCACTCTCAGTGCAGATGGGTTGGCACATTCATCAAATGGATGTGAAAATTGTGTTTCTCAATGAGATCATTGAGGAAGAAGTGTACATAGAGTAGCCTGAAGGTTTCGAGATATTCAACAGTGAGTCGCATGTGTGCCGACTCAAGAGAGCACTGTATGGGCCGAAGCAAGCACCTCGTGCTTGGTACACTCTGATAGACAACTATTTCATCTGACTGGGCTTCACCAAAAGTGAAGCTGATGCAAACCTATACCAAATTGTGGTTCAGGGTAAGCTATTGATTATGTTCTTTATGTTGATGATCTAATTTTGACTGGTGATGAGCAGCTTATACACTCATGCAAGGAGGATCTTGCAAGGGAGTTTGAAATTGGAAGGACATGGGACTCCTTCATTATCTCCTTGGTTTGTAAATATGGCAGCGAGATGGTGAAATTTTTGTGTCTCAAGGAAAATACGCCAAAGAGATATTGGGTAAGTTTCACATGAAGAGATGCAAACCCATGGATACTCCTCTTCCAGGAAATTGTAGGAAAGAGGATGTTACTTTTGGAGAGGTAGTGGATGCTATTTTCTACAGGGAGTTAGTTGGTTCACTAATGTATCTAGCGAACACCAGACCAAAAATTTTCTATGCAATTAACCAACTGAGTCAAGCTATGGTTAAGCCTACTAAGCTATTTTGGAAGGTAGGGAAGCATGTCTTGAGATACCTTAGGGGCACATTAGAGTATGGTCTATGGTACAGAATGACAGAGGGAGTGAAGCTTCAAGGCTTCACGGATCTAGATTGGGCAGGCAGTCCATCTGACAGAAAGAGCACATCAGGAGGGATCTTTAGCATAGGATCGAAAACAATTTCTTGGTACAACAAGAAGCAACGATCTGTGGCACTCAGTTCAGCAGAAGCAGAGTACATGGCAGCAATTCAAGCTGCATGTGAGACTATCTATATGAGAAAGATCTTGGTTTCTTTGTTTGGTTCTTAGATGGATCTGACAGTGATACAGTGTGATAATCAGAGTTACATTAAACTCTCAATTAATCTTGTGTTTCATGATAGGTCCAAGCACATAGATATCTGGTACCATCATCTCAAATATTGTGTGCAAAGAAGAATAATGTTGCTTCAATACATTCCCACAGAAGATATGGATGCAGATATTCTGACGAAGGCGCTCACCAGGAGTAAATTTGAATACCATAGAGGTAGGATCGAGGTGAATGATAATCCCTTTCTTGTTGAGAGGGAATGTTGATATTCAACAAGAAATTTCAGCACCCATGCCTAGTGTGGGACCAAGAGGTCCAAGCAGCACCTACACTAGGGTGGGACCACAGGGCTAAATTTGGTGCATGTCCATTTTAGTTATCCCTTAATTAATATGGAAAATAAAATGTAATATAGTCTCAAAATAACTTGTAATAGTTAAATGAGTGTGATAAACTCAGTTAGCTCATGAATTTCGAATTAGAGGTAGTTGGTGAGACATGTAGAGTAATTTTAGTTGTAACAGAGTTTGAAGTGCAATGGTGCATTAGTTAATGCAGGTTGTAATCAGTTTAACTCAGTTAAGTGAGCTAAACTCAGTTGTGCTAGTTGTAACTATTAGATACACTAGTGAGAGATCAAGTGAATTAAATATTAATTAATTCACAATCATTGATCTCACATTTAACTGAGTATTTACTATTATTAGCTACATGCATGTCAGATCTAGTGGAGACCCAGTTGAGATCTAGGTGAAAGGGAAGTTGACTATCAATTGAAGGATTATTGGGTTGCACCCATGCAACCAAACACCCATTGGAGTGACCATGATACTTGCGTAGTCAAGGAAGGCCAAAATTCCAAAATAATAGGGATTGCATTTATCAGGGATTGTGCAAGCAAGGCAGGCTATCTGGAGGCAGTAAATTGGCTAAGTATTGGTCAGTTTTATGTGTGACAGTGTGAGACAATTAGCTGAGTATAGGACAGCTCTTATGAGAAGAGTTGTATGTAATTGTTTCATGATTCCATGCTGAATATACAATAGAAGATAGTGGGGTTTTGAGCAACAAGATTTCCCCGATAAATTATCTGCGTTGTGGCTTGATTGATCCTTCCTTGCTTCATGTGATTGGCGAATGTGTTTTTAATTCCGCAATTGATTTGTAGAATTGATTCAGTATTTAACTTTAGCACATTGTTAGATCGGATTGAATCCATGATATACATGCTTTTTGTATAATTTCTACACATACGTATGTTTTTTTTAGATTTTGAAGAATAAACAGTCATAAGCATGTGATATTGAAATAATTTTCTCAGCAATGATCTTCCTTTCTTCATGACTACAACAACATATTATGAGTTTTCTGTGAAATGCAGAGTTTTATCCGAACTATAAAAACAAGCTTGTTCCTTCAACTAGACTTTGTGAATAGGACAAAAGACAAACTGCTTTATTTGATAATGGAAATGTAAAGATTTTCCATAGTCAGTTAAAAACCTAGAATTGACCTATATGAGATGAAAAACCTAAATTTAGAGCTATAAATGATGATGAAATGATGTGGAGTAGCATATCAAGATGAGACTTCTTTAGTGACCAAAATTATTACTAAAAAGCAAAAAAAAAGACTAATGACCTGATGGAAAACTCTCAAAAGAGTTATTTTTAATAACTGATAAAATGACTCTAACACGGGGGATGGTTCCTTTCTCATTATATTGGAGAAGAAAAAGATGACAAATCTATTTTCTTTTTTTAGTCTTACTTCACTCGTCTTGCATGTATATTGGGGTGTTTGTTTAATTTTTAGTTCAAAGGCATATGGCACAACATCTAGGGTATAAATTTTAATTTCTCCTTAAGTGTGGATGAACCAGAATGCTCATATGAGCCAATAGTTGTGTTGTCTTTGGTTTTAGGACCACCTTTTTCCCCTGTTGTAGGGGTCTTAATCCCCATCCCATTTACCCACAACATGCTCCTTGCTTGGTGAATTCTTTTTCTTTCTAATGTGTGGAGTGCTTTCTTTCACTAGAGTTTGGAAACTATTATGATTAGGTTGAACATGCTACATAAGACTAACATGACGACTACTAGACATACTACTCAATACTTTATTAATAGAATTGGGGGTACCTTGTGAACATATCATATTTGAATTTAGCAGATTGAGAGAATCACTTTTCCTTGGATTTCTTTTATCCCTCGATGTTTTAGTTTCTTTGAATACTTTGGCATGTCCTCATATCCCTTGGTCATGAATTTATCTAAGTGTGTTGGTGTTTTATCATATTTATGTGTTTTGTAATACCTAAATTTTAAGTGTGTTGTGTTTTATCATCTTTATGTGTTTTGTAACACCTAAATTTTAAGTGTGTTGGTGTTTTATCATCTTTATGTGTTTTGTAATACCTAAATTTTATTATTTTGAGGCCCTTTTCTCACTCATGATAGAATTTTTTGTAGTAATTTTTCCAACTACTAATGAACTTGAAGATAAAACTGGTTTTACAACACATATTTTTTGAGCTTGGAGACATGAGAATATTGTGCATATCTATTGTAGGATATGACATATTGCTAGACTTGAACACCTTATCCTTCTAAGGTGTTTCGGTGAATTCACTTGGACAGAAAGAAATAGCTTCACCTTAATTCTTGAGTTGCTTCTGTTTATTTTAATTTGATTTGTGACATTCTTTATCTGACAAGGAATCAAAATCATCACTGGTATTAAATTCATCCAACACGGACTTTGGAGATCCCACTAACCTCTGTGTTTCTGTTGCCATGCCTGAAAACCATGGAGATCCATGTTGATAGTAGAATAATATGTGTGCCTACTGCTCAAGAACACATTCCTTATTAACCATTCTTACCTGACAGAAACCAAAGAAACAACACAACATCAACATACACAAAATTCCCTACCGATATATAATCGTAACTTAGCTAAGAAGTCTAAAAGATATTCTTAATTAATAAACTTTGTATTCAGAAATCCTATTTCTTTAGATTTAAAAAAGACTACATTGTACAACACTTTTGTCTATTTATCCAGGCAATTACATCATAGCATATGTCACACAGTAGAAATTATGGTACATAAACTAAAAAGACAAATTTTCTCAAGAAAATATATTTAGAAAAGAGCTTTGAAAACTATATGTTTGTCATCAAATATTTAATTAGTTCAACAATAGAATAGTTGGAGTTTTAAAATTAATATCATGATTAGGAAAAGAACAGGACAATGGCCAGAGTCGCTATTCATACAAATATTAAAGCTAGTCACTATTTCCATTGTAGATAACTGGAATTTGGATAGTGGTCTACCATTTAGAGTTGATTAGCGGGGAATAGTTGTCAATACCATAATTTGTTTCCACTGTATGTCGTGTCTCTTGATCTAGATCAGATAGCTTTCTATCCTCACGTTCTACCTTTAAAGCATTGGTTTTTGGCGCACCCTTTAAAACACAATTCTACCACTCCATTTGATTTTGTTTTGTCCAGAGAATTGTTAGGACCTTCCCATCCTCTATTTTAAATCAATCAATAACCATCCATCAATGACATAAAGAATAACAAATACACAACAAAGGCCAAAGATGAACTTGATGTATACCTATGTTTTAGCACTCATTTGACCTTACTGGTGCAAAGAGCTCACCCTGAAAAAATAACATCCACATGGGATTTACAAAACTTTTTTAAATCAAGCTCCCAGTAAACCAATCAAAATATGAACATCCTTTCAATCAATATAATATCTGACTTAAAATAAAAGTGGCCTAGAATTGTATTTTATATGAGAAATAAAGGCCATGCATAATGGATTAGTGAAGTAATTGATCTGATAAAGCTCAAAATCAAACAGATGACTTACAACTAAGACAGGAGGTTTACCTTTTAACCCTGTCGTTAGATAACTCTTTTTTCTACATAGAAACATTAAAAATTTTCTGGTACTAGCTGGAAGTGGTATTGTAACATTGACCACTCATAGAGTTTGTGTCCATGACTACTTCTCAAGATACGCTCCATTACCAACATTTGGGGCTCGATAAGATACATGAAAAACCATCAACAAGGAAATGAAATCTACATCCTTGTAAAAAATGAGGAGGAAAATAAAATCCAAAAATTGAAATAGACTGTAGGATAACTCATCCCTGCAACATGATTATCTTGTCATGAACAATAAAAAAAGAAATAAGGAGAAATGTAACTTTTGCCACATTTTGACAATAATTTCCTTTTGCATATTCTATAAGCATTTGATGAAAAAAGTCAGCTAAATATTTTAAACATCTGGATTATATTAAAACATAAAGGAATAGATCCAACACAAATATAATCCTAAACATCACTATAGATTGTATACAGATAAGTATTTATTGAGGACATAGTATTTTGTGAAAATTTGGAAGTTTATCATTATAGATATCATGGCATTGTTGTTGGGAAGGGAGACCAACCAAGAGATCAACATAGTCCAATCAAGAAACATCACAGACCACTGTCATAGAAGGGACCAATGGTAAAGTTCACAACACAGTGTTGCAAGACTATACGGCGAGGGCCCTCTTTTTTCACCCAACAAAATTGGTAGGGGGATGGGTGAGGGGTTGTGGGTATGTTGAGGCACTGCACCAAGTCCTTGGAAATATTTTAAATAACACAATTTATAGTACCACTACCTTACCACTATATGTTGAGTATTTATGAAGTCCATTCAGCGATTTTTTTGAAGTTCAAAGTTCAAAGAATTAAGATGTAGCCCAAAAAAGCTCAGATTTTAAAATTAGATAACCCAAAGATGTAGAGTATATATCTCACATTTATATATCCTAATTTCCAGACATTGAAATTACACTTTTTAGCATACTATTTTGAATTCAACCCAAAATGCTAGAAGAACAAGAGGGTTGCAAGGTAGCAAGTCCCTACCTTGAGCAGGGCTTGAAGATAGCTAATTGGCTTAATGTACATACTGTAATAGGTTGTAATAGCCTAAGCTCGTATAATTGGTTTTCAAAATATGATTTATGTTCCTACAAGATCATTGACAGTCTGATGCTCTTTGTCAATAAGACTTAGAAAATTGGCAAACATAGTATCAAAAGAAGACTTAGAAAACTGGAAAATAGAGTATCACAATCGAATGTGAGAGGCTAGACACATAATCCTCTTGTGGAAAACGTAGCTAAATATGTTTCCACACTTTAAAATTGATGGGAATCCCTCTAAATTTTAACTTCCTCAGTACCTAAATCAATTCAAATGCACAAGAATAGAACCATCCTTTCAAAAGTGAAAACACTTGCAACTAATCCTGATGTACAGAAATGAAACCACAATTAATGGCATGTAGTAATCCTTGGTTATTTGTGAAACTGGACTGATCTTTGTGGATAGTTAGTTAGCTTTCCAATGGGATATTCTAGTCAATATTTCAAGTTTTGTGTATGGAAAATCCATGGAGGATGTCTGAATGAGCATAATCAAAAGGTTGAAGTGTGATTCATGAATGTAAATATTTCACCTTTTTTTAAAGTTCATATCGTTTTCCTAAAGTTTTGAATTATGGAAAATCCATGAAAAAACGTCTAAATGAGCATAATCGAAAGGTTGCAGGATGATTCATGAATGTATTTATTTCTCTTTTCTTTTCAAAGTTTTGATCATTTTAATGTTCATTTTTCATTCTGATTAGAGCTTGTTTAAACTCAAGTAGAGAGGGAACCTTATTGAGGTTACCTAGAGGCAAGACTCTTTAATTGTTCATCATAATTTCTTCAATTTCAACAAAAGAATAACCTCTGAAGTACTATGATGCGGTTACACTTGATTAAGCGATAGAGAAGCCAATGAATAAGCGACAAGTTTTACAATTCCACTGTAGTCATACCATCAAGTTAACATAATACAATCTACTTAATGAAGTTTGTATGGGCTACAGTCCATCACATAGAATGTATAGTTATCAGTGCTAATGTATTTTATTGTCAATTTTTCATCATCTATATGCCACAACACATTAACGGTGCAAGCTTCCCCAGGTTCCCAGATACTTTTGATTACTTCAGACACCTTTTAGAACAAGGTCATATCAATTCCAAGAGGGTTGAATTCCCTTTCTTTCAAGAGGTCGATTTTCCCAATTATATAAGAGACTGTGATTGCATTTCCAACCTATTTGGTGCCAAGAAATCTCAATACAAGAAGGACATGTTATTGTACCCATTTAAGAGGTTGAACTGAAATATATATTTACACCATATTGGAGAATAATTTGCAGAGTTTTTTCATGTCCTATTGATCTTAAACAAGGGCTGAATAATTTGTTTAGAGGAGCTACAATTATAAACCTCTATTAAGCCACATTCAACTGCCCATAACCTGTACCAAAGGTAGTGTTATATCAATTCATATAGAGCTTGAGTTTGGAACTTGTATGGTGGAATGTATTGCTGGAAGGAGGGACTGATATTTCTCTCATTTGCAGAATTTGTGCCACAAGAGAGTAGCATTGTGTGAAAGGGCGAGTTGTTCAATGGTGAGACAAATTTCACTGCTGATTGTAGCTTGTACCGTGGGTTGATTTTTACTTCCTATGGCTGCCATTATTATATTTGTGCATTGGGTTGTGAAGACATATTAGTTACCTATGTGTAGAGGGTGTAATTTATGAGTTTGCATAGTAAGGAAGTGTTTAATATACTCCATATACTGAGCTCATAATTCAAGTAGTTAACACTGGTCTGTATTTTCCTTCAGGACTGATATTTATGTTTTATTTACAAACATATTAACCAGGTTCCTCTGTGCCATTTTCCAAGTTTGTAAACTCTGATATTTATTTTAAAAAAATACCCTTACAATATTACATCAAAATAGATTAAACCTACAACATTACCTTCATCAAATTGTTTGATAAAAGACTTCACTGCAAAATTATACAAACTTTGGTGGTCATGTTGGAAGTAAAGCAATAACACACGCAGGAATTTTAAACAACGGGACTTTTAAAGTGTAAGTAAATGTATTTTAGGTATCAAAATTAATGTCTTTATATTACTGAGTATATAGTTCAGTCCTGAACATAATTCTAAGTAGACAAAGAGATCCAAATGATAGAATTTGTGTTGGTTTCAAAAACAATCATGACAACATGACAAAAGGAGAAACTAAAATCCAGAATATGGAAGATTGAGTTATAGTGAATACGTTTGAGGAGATTGAAGGAGCATAATCTATAGAAACACTATCAAAGGGGTACCATGCACAAACAGTAGGACCTGTTTTCCTTGGGGTATTCCTGCAAGGAGAAATCTCTTTACCAAAACATATAATGAGAACAAGCTTGTGGTAGGAGAATGATGAGGGCATGAGATGGCTAGAGAAGCAGGCATAAACATCTATTATGTATGTTTCATTTGTGATCTAAGCACTTATGTATGAATTTGATCATGTTGATGTGAAAAGGATCTTATCAATGAACTCACGCTCATGATCAAAAGTGCCCAAATTCTAAACTAGAAGCATTTCAACCTCTGTCATCGATTGTTCCAGGAAATATTCCAGAAAATGTGTATATGGAAATATGCATTCAAGTGCAAACATTAAAAACACAAATCTTCGAGCATCTGTGCCACTTGAGCTGTACAACTCTTGTTGTAGCAAAAACAATCCCCACTATGGAGATTTGAACCCAAAACAATAAGATCCTGAAGATTCTAATTTTTGAGTTACAGATTAATTGGTGAGGATGATGTGGTTGTGATGTGTGTATGGCAGTAAGTGTGACTAAGCGAAATCACCCTACGTAGTAGAAAAGGCAGGAGCATAAGCAGAAGTAGTGACACCCTATCTATATAGAAGTTTCCTGTCAGCGGGAGAGCCATATTATTGAGATTCAGACTTTAGTGATCGAGCTTCATATCCAAACCTCCGTGAGCAAGATCCATCCATATCCATATCATAGTATCATAGAGAGATATCCATATATAGGGATCAATATGTTGACCTTCGTGGTGAGCTAGATACAAATTCTCTCTTCCGTGGTCGTGATTTAAAGTCTGGTGCTTGTCGTGGTAGAGATCCAATGCCAAAGTCAAAGCTAGTTGAAGTACCTATTGTGTTTTAACCTCTTTATCCAGCACCAACAATAGTATATCCTGCAGTAGCAATAGATCGAGAAATATAAGCAAAGGTGCCCGGAGAAGATCCAAATACGGATCCAGACCTTAGTGAGCAAGATTCGGTCCTTTGAGATCTAGATCTCGGCTTTGCTTGAGTAATGAGGTCAACATCCAAAAATTCATCACACATTTCACAAAATGTTTTTCGTTGGAGGGGTGTGACAAAGATACGACTGAGAATAGGCGGAAATCATATGGGAGAACTAGCTAAACATTCCCTATACTAAAAAGGTCCCTAGGCACCCATCATTCCACAGGCAGACAACCCATTGAACCAACACATCCATACATTCATCATTAAACCGTCAAAAAAGAGTAGCAGGTAAGAATAAAGAATAAGGGGCTCTGCATGCACTGTTACCCCTAAATTCCTTGACATTTCCTCCCAAATGAGACCCCAGCTCTATAATAGTTAACCCCTTGAAAAAAATAGATAATATGAGTTTCACTTACTGCCAATTGAAATGATTTCTCCCATGCTTAAGAGGAATCCAACCCCATTAGATTCTAGTTCCTTAGAGGTGGGTCATGGGTCAATTCGGGGGGAAACAGGTGAATCTGATGGAATGAGATCTCACTCACTCATAGAATAACTCCTTCCTTTTTCCCTGCATTTTATTGCTAGGGTGGGAGATGACCCCTTACCAGTACTTAGTCCTCAGCATCCCAACCTAATGCCTCAGGTTCTGGTTTGTTGTCTCGCACAACCTAAACAGAAGTATATGAGAGGAAAATTGGTTAACATACAAAGTGGTTAAATATTTTAGGAGGTGGTATTTGATAAGTAAACCAATGATAATATGGAATAAAGGTCTTGGTAGAACCCTCTTCTAGGCACCAATGTAATTATGTGTAATTGTGATAGAAATTTTTTGTTTCCCCCCCTAAAAATGAACATGCAACAACATGCAATGAGTATCAAAGATAAAGAGGAAGATTACCCATTGATAAGATTGTGATTGCTGGGAGTTAAAATATTGACATACTTTGTAGCCATGACAAGCCCAAGGAAAAACATCACAAACACCTTTGCAATGGGTAAGACTGCAAAATTTAACATTTTAAAGATAGATTCCGAGTCCCAATTTTTAGAATCATTACTGGAAGAAATCCTTAGAATATAGAAATAGAATTGATCTGTTTTCATATCGTCTTTGCTGGTAACTCTTTATTTCATGTTAATCTCCTTCAGTCTAATTCAAATACTCCTTGTCTAATTCACTAGAAGCTGAGACAAATCCACAACCCGGTCGCAGCTTCCAGCAGTCATGATTCTAAACAATCATCAACCATGCCAAAATGAAAATAAAATCTATTTTCTCAACAACAGGCCAGAGTGGAGCCTATAATCGCCAAACTTATATGGAAGGATGTTCATTTATTGAAGGGAAAAAATAGTAAGAAAAAAACAGTGTAACTCATGTAGGACACAATCCAGTCCAAGTTAATATAGTTGAACATTTATAAAACTCATGCAACAATTATTCCTTGAAAGATGTGTTAGAATTACAAGGGACTTGTATATCTCAAAAATTCAAGCACAAGTGTGTTTTCTCACTTCTTTACTTGGGCAGGTGAAGCAGTAGCCAGAAGTGAGAGGAGTAGTTGTTGTGGTGACAGTGGAAAACACTCCTAAGTGCCCTCAGAGCTGCGATAATTGGTATTACAGACTAAATATTTCAAGTGTAGGCTTGCAAGGTAACAAATTGGTGCCAGTGCTAGGGACATAGAAAATTTCCTTGGAAATTAGAAGATATGCTATAGTGATGAAAAATTCTTTAAAGAACTATCATCTCACTATGTGGCTCCACTAGAGAATAAAGCCACGTTCCTTTGAATTTAATGACCCATTGCTTGAGAGTGAGATTAAGCAGTGGTGTGCAAGGCAATAAAAATCTCACATAGCAACTCCCAAGTTGAGTGATCAAGAAACTCCACATTCACTTACCTCTGTACAAATGATCGTGGTTAATCAATTGACACAATGGGAGCATGACATTATATTCGTTCAATTATTTCTCTCACTTCAAGAAACAAGAAGATTAAGTTGTGCATTTTTCATCTTAAATTTGTTAAAGTATGTTGTAACATTCATCCAGCATTCTGACCAACAAGGACTAGTGTTTTAATGACTTATATCTTTGCTTTTGATCCATATTTCCACTCCCTTGTATGTGATGAACACCCAAAAGATTTGAAGACAACCTTCTATGTTGCCATGTGGGTGGAATAACTTCTCATAGCTACTAGGTAAGAAAATAATAATCAAGATTTGGCATGTGAAGAGGAACCCAGTCAAGTTCCAAGCCATGATTTTGAAGATCTTGATGTCAATGAAGACCCCACTGCATGTCCCTTTGGGGAAAAAATAAAGTGAGTTGTGTTGATAACAATTGTGTTCTTTCCCTTTCTGAATATTGGAGAATCTTGTAATATTTTGGAAAGAAATGAGGTATCAAAAAACCTACGCATGATGGAGTAGATTCAAGTGTTTCCACTCCATCATATTAGGAAACCAAAGGACATATTTCCCATCCCTGTTGTCACGTAAGATTTGGGCGGCATGAAGAAAACATATATATTTAAGAGATCGAAAACCATCAAATTGTTTTCATTAGTCATTAAAAACTTGAAATGGAAGACCAGGATATTGCAGCCACCAGGTTGTCAAATGTTTGCATCTAGAATGAAGAGAAACTGAATGAACAATGAAAAGTTGATGACTTCCTCATTATTGACCCAACACAGCAAGTTTTTGTTTTATTGCTTTGATGGAGAACATGTTTATGATATTGACAATGACTACAGAAGAACGGAGACATACTTAAGCAATATTTAGTCCCTAATTCCACAGAGATTCAGATCACAAAATAATGTTGGGATTAAATGGAACTGAACAACTCTTAAACAGTGTGTTGGAGATGTCCACTATGCACTCGATGTAGAAAGTTCAATTGCACAGGTGAAATAAATCCAGCCAAAGAAAAAGAATGCATCAACTCTAGATATGGGTGCCTAGAGCTTTAAGCACTTTACTAAGGAGGCCAATATGCTCAATGATCAAAGATTATGTTACAAACAAAGCCTGAGTGGTGTATATACATGACGAAGATTACTTTCCCAAGTTACATTGTCACATCAAAGAGGAGTTCCAAACACATCAAAAACAATAATAATTATTTTATCCAATTTGAATTTGCCTTTATCAAATATAGGTTTGTGATGGGGGAAGATGGGCTTTCCTTGGGGTAGATGGGTTTCTATGGGGAAATTCATCCCATAGATGCCCCAATTTTCAATAACTCTCTCATTTATAATTTGCCTCTAACCATCATTGTGCTTTTATAGGCTCTCATAAGAAATCAATGGCTCAAATTAAATCATAATTGATGGTTGAGACCATAATCCCAAGTCATGCTCACATGGATCACTAAATCTCACTTTGTGAGAAAACACACTTGTGCTTTATCAGTAAATTTGCATGCAAATTGTTGATTATCACAAATATATCCCAATGAAATTTGTCAACCATTCAGTGTTCAAAAATTTTACGCTGCTTTAGCTATCTGTCAAATAGCTAAAATGAATGAAGAACAGAGCACCATGTTTGATACAAATAGAATCATAATTATGAATATTATATATGCAGCCAATCTAATATGATCTAGATTCTGATGTAGTATGTAAACAATTTTTATATATTTTGAGAAGATATTGTCAAAGATAGTAACTGGAAAACTTGGCGAGAGGCCCAACTATGTCTACTCACAATGCAATTACAAAAGAAACATGTGACACAATGTAGCATTATTTTACAAAGTTGTTCATAACAGACTACTCAAGAAGGAAAAATTATGAGATTTTGTGTCTGAAGCACAACTAGATGTTTGTAGATTTTGTGTAATGAATGGAACTATGAAACAATGATATAAGTACACAGATAATGGGTACACTTTTATTTTCCTCTTCAAGTAAATGGATTATCAATTCCATAAGTTTAGATACTTAGCATATGCAGATCAGAACTTTGCCTCTTTAAAGGGGCAAGCAAAAAATTCTCACCAAATGCTATAACAGGCATACCAAAAGATAAGTAATAATCCATAGAATGTGAAGAATATTATCTTACCATTCAAACATATTTTGTAGTGTCACAGATCTTCCCAATCGTCAGAAATTTCGACATAGTATAAATAAAGTAAAAGTAAGGTACACAAAGAAAAACAACAAGGTCTATCAACAAAGAAAAGAAAATTCGAAATAGTAAAAACAAGAGCACATATAGACATGCATCCACAACTTGATATAATTTTCCACCAAACTAAATCCCTTGCCTAGAGAGGTGCCTAGAGAGTTGTTTCATATGAAATCTTGATAGGGAAACTAGGGTCCAAGCAGGCAGATCTGAGAATGATAGGGTAGTAATGAATCACAAAGATAGTATCATTTTTGCTTTCTCCATTGGCATATCAAACAAAATCTTAATTTTAGGCTCCAATTCAGGGACTAGCTTAAGTATTAAATAAGGCAATGATACGCACAATATTGAAAGAGACTCTACCCTCTAGTAATCAGGTTTCGGATAATGGGGTATCAAAGATAGAATATCTTGGAGGAAATCAGGTGTCTTGTTGCAAATGTTATTGTAATAAGGTTTTCCTATGTAACAAGATGGTTCAAAAAATGAGGAGCTAGATAGGTAACTAAGGAGATCATTTAGGACTGAATCAAATTTAAGTGAGAATTCAGACAACTCCATGTTGGAAGAAATTAAGAGAACATGCAACACATGTGAATGTATGGGAATATTGGCACCTCTAGTCATGTTAATTGTATAATTCCTTCACACTTGTTAGCTCACCAAGCCATGGTGGCATCACTTCCATGATACAACCATCAAGAAGAGAATATCATGTAAGGTGACTTGAAAACAGACATAGAACGTAGGGGATTGACAACAAATGGAGTTGAACAAAGAGGATTGGAATTATGAAGTTAAGGTTTTTGACAACATTGAGTTTAAATGGAAAATTCTATTAAATATCCTATAGGATAATGACGCAAAATGCATAGATGGAAAATCACACACCTGGATGATAGCATCACAGATGACAACCTGAATACTAATAATAGACGAAACCATTTCAATCTAGACCAAGGTATTGGCAGTTCAAATATCTAAGAGAGTTGGGGGGATGTAGCAAACATCAGGGCCGGACTCTTCAGTGATGATGGATGAGAGCCAAGGTTGCAAGCAATTGTATTCACAACCAAAATATAACGAGATTTCTTTTTTTTTAATTTAATTACAAGATTATTTTTCTTTGAAATTTGATGGGTTTTTCCACATAGGTTTTAGAAATTACTGTAGAAATTAACTCCATAAAAGATGTTTTGTTTTTTTCAAAATGGAACTAGATCCTTCTACTTCTTTTCATTTTTATTTTGGTTATTGGGTGAAATTTGAGGCTATGTTTTTCTGGGAAGTATTAAGTGTTACAGTTAAATTTTATAATTATCTATGATTCTGGTCTAATGGACCATGTTTGGCACCTCCCAAAATAATTCTACAAAATTACTGAAAAGGAGGGGAGTGAAAGGAAAAAACTCGACTCTCTATGTGCCCTGAAACCTGGGCAGCCCCAACCCACACAGTTGTTTGTTGTGTCAAAGCCTAAAGGAAATCATAACACTAGAAGGAAAGTTAAAGTAATCCATACAAATGGATACTTACTAAGAATTCTTTGAAATAAAAAATATGGTGAAATCTACTCTATTCTTACATATTGGCCTTCCTATTTTTGTTTTCTTTTTTGAATTTAGTCGGGTTGGGGTTGGGGGAAGGGATGCGAGTGTTGTGTTTTGTGGATTTTTAGGGTGAAAACTATTGTTCATAGCTTTATGTGCAATGGTTGTGGTAATTGATACTGTTTTCAAAAGAGAAATTTGATGTTATATATTCGAATGTGTTGATGGATTGGGAATGTTGGAGGTTCTATTGTATAAAGTTTAATAGATGCTTGTGTCAGATTCAACTTAATTGGTGTCATGATAAGTCACCTAACACGGGGACACGATGGACACGCGGATTCGAGTGTCGGACACGGACACGGTGACCCCCCGAAAAGGACACGTTATATATATATATATATATATATATATATATATATATATATATATATATATATATATATATATATTACAAATTAGATATTTCCTACAAAAATTCATACAAATTTATTGATTCAAACATAGACCTTCATCAACATGTAAGTTTTACAAAGATACATCATACAATCATACAAAGTATTAAACATATTCATGAATGATCCAATAGGAGAAAGACAAGATGTTGTATTTTTTTCATTAAGTCATCAAAATCAAAATGTGTTACATAGGTAGTGTTAGGTTCTTATAATAATAGGATTCATAATTTTGAATTTTCTATGTTAAAAGCTTTCAATATTGTACTTACCTTTGATTTCTGCAAATGTTTTCCAATATTCCAAAAAATGAAAAGAGGGTACGCCATAAAAGAAAAACCAAAGGACCAAAAGAAACAAAGAACAAAAAATAATATCAATTATGAACCCCACAAAAATATATAAAAATAAGATCATGAAATTGTTGCACATTCAAAGGCCAATACTATTAGTTTATTTTATGCAAATAAAATTGTGTGCAGCTTGTCCAAAATGCCACAATTCATTATAATCATACAGTTTACTCTTGAATATTCATGCTTTGAATTTCATGTTGATAGATAGTGAACAAGATCTAGCCAAACCATTTAATATTGGCAAATCAGTAGTTAGATAGAGAATAAATGAGGTCATCAGCTTAATCTGAGCCATTGGAAGTTATAAGGTTAGAAGTAGATAGTTTTCTTATTTGAAGAAATAAAAGGGTCAACAAGCTCAAATGCGCCCAACAAAGGAAATAAAAATGTTAGGATAAAAAAGGATAGGTAGATTACTTTCACAAATGTTGGAAAGCATCAATTGGTTTGTTTCTTATCACTATATTTTACTAATTTCCCCTTCCTAATTCCAGAAAACGCCTTCCCTATTCATTCTCCCTTATTCTAACACATTTCCCTTGTCAAAAATCTTTCCTTTTTGATAAATACTTTTTTTCTCCTTGCTAAAAAATTCCTTTTTCCCCATTTGAAAACCCTTTTCCTAGCTAAAATCCTATTTCCATTATTAAAATTCCCCCTTCCCACTAACACATTAACACCTCCACATTCATATTACTTGACCTACATCTATTATTAATTTCATCGCATATATTAAACCCCCCCACTTTCATTTAACTCCTCCATATATTATATCCCACTTTAATATTAAATCCCATATACATATTCTACAAAACCTTTATATTATTTAACATATATCTTATACATTATCTATTAACCCCTTCACGTTCGTAATACCCGACCCTACCACCTCCAAACGTGAAACCCTTTCATTTATCCACCGACCGATTAACATCAATTAATCCAACCGCCCTTACACCATTTTGCACTTCCGATGGCTTGATGTTTAATATGATGAAAGGGTTGCGAAATAGGTGGTTTCGCAATCCCTCCCCTTTCCACGAGGCAATCCCTCATTTTATTGCACCCTCATCCCAAAAACCGCTCGACCACTTTAACCTGTGTGAAAAACCACCTGTCTCTTGCGTCGAGAAGCAAATCACCCTGTGATAGACTATAAATTAAACAACCTGTCCACCCTATGTTGTGGCAAATCACTTTTACATACCATTCCACGCAGTGTAATGAGACCCACTATTTGAAATCCATTCCTGCACTTGGCAAGAAACTACAGAGTTTTGTGAAAATATGAAATTTTGCTATTTTCAAATTATTTGCCCATCTCCATTTAAAATTGCGAAAATAAAGCTAGTTCTAAGAAAAATTGATACTCCATTACCGTCCAGACTCCTTCCACGATTTTCCCTATTCCTTGGAGCTATTTTTTCCCCCCTGCAGACCTGGGTTTTATTAATAATTGGTTTTGTTTGTAGGTATATCAGCATACCAAGAAATCTGATAAACAGTTGATACCAGTTCAAAATTGTTTAAACCAGATTCTCGGGATTTAAGCAGAAGTTTCATGTACAAAAGGAAAATCAAGTTAAAACCATCAATACAGCAAAGGAAGGATAATTTACATAGTAAATTGGATTTAACAGAGTAAAAACATCTACAGCATCAACAAAGAAGTTATTCAAAATAAACTCTCCAAGACATATTTTACTCTTTGTTACTTATGTCTTATTGTAAAAGGTAAAAGAGAAATCAGGCAGACAGAGCAATAAAGTAAAGAGGAATTTATTGTGACAGTTAACAAAGCAGGCAGAGTTAAAGGTGAAAGAACTCACAAGAGTTAAAGAGTAAAAGAGCAGTCAAGTCAAAGTGAATACAGATAAATGAAAGACAGGTTAAAGAACCAAAAGGGCAATCAAATAAATATAGACAAAGAAGAAAGCGTAAGAGACAAGCCAGCATGAGAGAAACCTACATATAACAACAATCAGATAAAATAGGGACAACTTTCAATTAGTTTAAAGGTGTCAGTACCTTTTAGCAGCCAGATATTTTATTTCCTTAATTAAATCCTAGATCAGTAATAGGATATTTTTTATTTAGTTTTGTATAAATACTTCATCCATTCAAAGTATTAAGGTGTGTGGATTGCTAAACATTTCTATAGTTGTATTGATCTGAAACCTAAGGGTTTATTGTACAATTTTCAAGTCATTAGACTGGATTGAGCTATAAAGGAATTATATTACAGGATTTATGTGTTGAGCCACTTTAGTGAAGTACTTTCAATTTTTCTTTGTTATTTTCTGAATTTTTTCACATTCTTGCATGTTTTTTGAATCTAAATGTTATAACAGGAATTATATTTCAGAATTTGTTTAAATAGACTCTGTCTTGAATTGTTATTCATTTTCATGTTTTCTTCTGATATCCAGATTAGGGAATTCTTCATTGCTCCCTAGTTTCGATTGACCTCTGCCATTTCTTTCATTATCTGGATCTGAGAATCCTTAATTTCTCTCCCATCCCGATTGAAACCATTTCACCATCCAACCAAAAGATCTGAATTTACTCAGCTACCTTGCCCTGTGAAAACTTCCTTTATAACTTGAATCTACCATGTTGCTTGATACATTGACTCCATAGCCCAATGGAAAATAGACTTGCATCTATCCATCTGAATCAGTAAATTCCATAACCAAACCAAACTAAATCAAAACCAATCAATCTTACATAACTAGCCTAAAATAAACTAAAAACAAAAAAGTTAAATCATAAAGAGAGAGCCCTCTCTGAGTATTAGGAAGGCTAGATCTTGATCTCAAAAGTAGGTTTGTGGTTACCTCGGTGAGTTCTTTCTTTAACCTCAAGAAATTAATGAGTGATAACATATTGGCAACTCCGCTGGGGAAATCAATTTATTCCTTCAGAAAAATTATACAAGAATCAGATCTGATCTATGATGGTGGATAGTGATCAGACACACAAAAGTTAAAATCATCCACCTGGCGACTCCAACTCCAAATCAATTTCAAAATCAAGACTCCACTGGAGAAATGAACCTAGAATAACATCATAGGAATATCAGATTTTCAACTTGGATCTTAATCCAAGACATTATTTCTTTCTTATCAAGAAAATTTTTCAATGTATATTGTATTTTAGTAATGATCTTAGACTAATAATTGATTATTTTCCTTTGAAAATTGTAAATATAAAATCTCCTTATCCATTTGAGAAGCTTTCTTCTGAAACTTATGATGATCATTTTTTGATTGATAAGCCTCAAGTAATCAAGACTAATCTTACAATCCCTGTACATATTCTTGTACCTTGTAAAGTTCTTGATAGATATAAGTCACTCATTTTACCTCCTATACTCCATGATTTCCCTCATAACTATTACAAATATCTCCCCATGTTTAATGGAGAAGATGGGAACTTCACTGCTGAAAAACATGTTCAAGTTTTTGAGAATTATCTGGACCTATTTGAAATTTATGAAGACGATGATAGAATCAGGATTTTTGCTCTTTCTTTGCAAAGTAAAGTAAAAAGTTGGTTCAAAAATCTACCTATTGCAAGCAACTCAAATTTCCAACAGTTTGTCAAAATTTTCCTTGATAGACGGAAATCAAAGTTAATCTTTCCATGATCATAGAAGAATACAATCAGTTGAAAAGAAAGCCAAATGAGACAATACTACAATTTTCTGACAGATTTAATCAAGTTTATTATTCAATGCCGTCAAATATCAAACCTCCTCCTAATTCAGCTATCTTGCATTATCCAAAATAATTTGATCCAGAAATAGAATTTCAACTAAGAGAAAGAAATCCCTCAACACTTGAAAAGATGCAGAACATTGCAGTAGATGTAGAAGTCAATCTGCTAATCAAAAGGGAAAATTTGAAAGCAGAAGAAGAGAAGAAAAATATTGCAGAAGTAAAACTTGACATTTTGGTAAGTAAAATAGAAGAAATGATACAAAAGATCACCATGAAAGATGCTTTTTTTGTTCATGATTACCATGACCCACTTATTCCAAGAAAAGAAGAGGTTGTTGGCCATAAACATTTTCATGCAAATTCTAACTACCATAGATCATAAAATGAATTTACAGAACAATATGTGGAAGAAAAATCTACTGATCTAATGTGTATGTTTGATGACATTCCTTATTTTAATTATTTACCTGAATATGATCATTATGATGATAATTATGTTCTCCAAATTCAAGCTAACTTTACAAAGAAACCAGAAGCTAGTTTGTGGGATGAGAAAATTCAATTTCACCAGCTAGAATATAGTGATCAGCCAATACATATCAACTATGAGAGTGAAGAAGAAAGTGCAGAAAATTTTGAGATAAGTCAAGGATCTTTGCCTCTTTGTTTTGCTTCATTTCAGTTCATCAGAGACAACTTTAAAGCAATCAAAAATCAACAGTCTTTAGGTATTGTTATTGACAACAAAGAATACAATGAAACTCTTAACCAGGATTTTTCAATTTCACAATTACAGTCATCAAATTCAATTGAATTATCTAATCAAAAGACACAGGAAAGTTCTATACCACTATGTTTTGAATCATTTCAGTTTTTAAAGGAAATTTGGTATAATATTTTCCAAATGAAGGATGAGAAACCTACAGAAATCTATGAAGTTCCATTCAAACCTATATGCAATAGGTTGCAGCAATCCTTCCAAGTTTTTCATGATCCAATAGTTGATATGTTAGACGATTAATGCAATCTGAATCCTTTTCCCTTAATTAACTATGAGCTTCAGAATCAAGATGATAAAGGTTTCATCAAACAAACATTTCTATCAGTAGAAATATCATCACATAGCTTATTTAAAAATCAGCGATTAATTTTGCAGGGAGATAACAATTTAGTTTCATGTCATGGAGGCCATCCAGAACAGACGAGTAGTTGTTTGGATCAGTTTAACATTTGTACATATATCTTGGAAGATCCTTTTATACAGTTTCTAGAGTCAACAAAGGAAATTGAGCATTTCCTTATTCTTACATTTGTTGACAAGTTTCTAATGATTTACAGAACTTTGGTTTTGATCATAAACAAGCAAATGCAACAAAATACATCAATGTACATAATGCTTGAATGGTTGTATTGGTTGTTTCATTTTAACTAACCAGCATTTGGATAGCTGATTAGAGTAAGTAGGTAGAATTTCAGTTTATTTCAGTCTCAGTTTCCAGTTTACAACAAGTGTTGAAATAATTCACTAAGATTCAAAGCCTAGAAGAATGCCCTAAAAAGTCTTGATGACCTAGTAGTTTGGTTTGAAGGTTGCAGCACATTTTAATTTCAGATCAGATTTCAGTTTGTAGAAAAGGGTGTGATTTCAATTCAATATTTTCAGTCAGAGATGATATAACAAAGCATATGCAGGCTTGGGATTGGCCCAATGGATCAGGCTGCTAGTCGACGGTGTTCTTGACATCTCACAAGGAGATGCCATCCCCAAGTGAAGCCACTGTTAGGGTCCTATAATAATAGGATTCATAATTTTGAATTTTCTATGTTAAAATATTTTAATATTGTACATAACTTTGCTTTCTGCAAATTTTTTCCCATATTCAAAAAAATTAAAAGAGGGCAAGTCCTAAAAGAAAAATCAAAGGACCTAAAGAAACAAAGAACAAAAATAATATCAAGTATGAACCCCACAAAAAGAGATAAAAATAAGATCATGAAAGTGTTGCACATTCAAAGGCCACTACTATTAGTTTATTTTATGCAAATAGAATTGTGTGCAACTTGTCCAAAATGTCACAATTCATGATAATCATACAGTTTACTCTTGATTATTCATGCTTTGAATTTCATGTTGATAGATAGTGAACAAGATCTTGCCAAACCATTTAATCTTGGAAAATCAGTAGTTAGATAGAGAATAAATGATCTCATCAACTTAATCTGAGCCATTGGAACTTACAAGGTTAGAAGTAGATAGTTTGCTTATTTGAAGAAATAAAAGGGTCATCAAGCTCAAATGCACCCAACAAAGGAAATAAAAAATGTTGGGATAAAAAAGGGTAGGTAGAGTACTTTCAAAAACGTTGGAAAGCATCAATTGGTTTGTTTCTTATCACTATATTTTACTAATTTCCCCTTCCTAATTCTAGAAAACCCCTTCCCTATTCATTTTCCCTTATTCTAACACATTTCCCTTGTAAAAAATCTTTCCTTTTTGATAAATACATTTTTTCTCCCTGCTAAAAAATCCCTTTTTCCCCATTTGAAAACCCTTTTCCAAGCTAAAAACCTATTTCCATTATTAAAATTCCCCCTTCCCACTAATACATTAACACCTCCGCATTCATATTACTTGACCTACAATTATTATTAATTTCATCGCATATTTTAAACCCCCCCACTTTCATTTAACTCCTCCATATATTATATCCCACTTTAATATTAAATCCTGTATACATATTCTAAAACCCCTTTATATTATTTAACATATAGCTTATACATTATCTATTAACCCCTTCGCGTTCATAATACCCGACCCTACCACCTCCAAATGCAAAACCCCTTCATTTACCCACCGACCGATTAGCATCATCTAATCCAATGACCCTTACACCATTTCGCACCTCTAATGGCCCGATGTTTAATACAATGAAAGGGTTGCGAAATAGGTGGTTTCTTAATCCCTCCCCTTTCCATGCGGCAATCACTCGTTCTATTGCACCTTCATCCCGAAAAATTCCCGACCACTTTGACCTGTGCGAAAAACCACTTATCTTTTGCGCTGAGAAGCAAATCACCCTGCAATAGACTATACATTAAACTACATGTCCACCCTGCGTCGCGGTAAATCACTATTACATACCATTCCATGCAGTGTAATGAGACCCACTGTTTGAAATCCATTCTTGCACTCGGTAAGAAACTACAGATTTTTGTGAAAATATGAAATTTCACTATTATCAAATTATTTGCCCATCTCCATTTAAAATTGTGAAAATAAAGCTAGTTCTAAGAAAAATTTATACCCCATTACCATCCGGACTCCTTCCATGGCTTTCCCTGTTCCCTAGAGCTATTATTGCCCCCCTGCAGACCTAGGTTTTATTAATAATTGGTTTTTTTTTGCAGGTATATCAAAATACCAAGAAATCTAATAAACAGTTGATACTAGTTCAAAACTGTTTAAACCATATTCTAGGGATTTAAGCAGAAGTTTCATGTACAAAAGGAAAATCAAGTTAAAACCATCAATACAGCAAAGGATGGATAATTTACACAGTAATTTTGTTTTAACAGAGTAAAAACATGTACAGCAGCAACAACGAAGTTATTCAAAATAAAATCTCTAAGACATATTGTACTCCTTGTTACTTATGTCTTATTGTAAAAGGTAAAAGTGAAATCAGGCAGACATATCAATAAAGTAAAGAGGAATTTACTGTGACAGTTAACAAAGTAGGCAGAGTTAAAGGTGAAAGAACTCACAAGAGTTAAAGAGTAAAAGAGCAATCAAGTCAAAGTAAATGAAAGACAGGTTAAAGAACCAAAAGGGAAATCATATAAAGACAGAGGAAGAAGAAAGCGTAAGAGACAAGCCAACATGAGAGAAACCAACAAATAACAACAATCAGATAAAACAGGGAAAACTTTCAATTAGTTGAAAGGCGTCACTACCTTTTAGTAGCCATATATTTTATTTCCTTAATTAAATCCTAGATCAGTAATAGGATATTTTGTATTTAGTTTTGTATAAATACTTCATCTATTCGAAGTATTAAGGTGTGTGTATTGCTAAACATTTCTATAGTTGTATTGATCTGAAACCTAAGGTTTTATTGTAACATTTTCAAGTCAGCAGACTGGATTTAGCAATAAAGGCATTATATTACAGGATTCATGTGTTGAGCCACTTTAGTGAAGTACTTTCAATTTTTCTTTGTTATTTTCTGAAATTTTTCACATACTTGCATGTTTGATGAATCTAAATGTTATAACGGGAATTATATTTCAGAATTTGTTTAAATACACTCTATCTTGAACTATTATTCATTTTCATGTTTTCTTCTGATATCCAGAATAGGGAATTCTTCATTCCCCCCTAGTTTCGATTGACCTCTGCCATTTCTTTCATTATCCAGATCTGAGAATCCTTAATTTCTCTCCCATCCCGATTGAAACCATTTCACCATCCAGCCTAAAGATCTGAATTTACTCAGCTACCTTTCCTTGTGAACACTTCCTTTAGAACTTGATTCTACCCCGTTGCTTGATATATTGACTCCATAGCCCAGTGGAAAATAGACCTGCATCTATCCATATGAATCAGTAATTCCACCACCAAACCAAACCAAATCAAAACCAGTCAATCTTACATAACTAGCCTAAAATCAACTAAACACAACAAAGTTAAATCATAAAGAGAGAGCCCTCTCTGAGTATTAGGAAGGCTAGATCCTGATCTCAAAAGTCGATTTGTGGTTACCTCGGTGAGTTCTTTCTTTAACCTTGAGAAATTATTGAGTGATAACAGTTAGTATAATGCCAATGGCAAATAGAATTAGAAAATAAAAAACAACTACAAGTCTACAAGACTACAAGCCTCAAGGTAGTGCCACAGTAAGTAGCTCATGAGTCATGAGTCATCAATCCTCATCATCATAATCAACATCACTATCCTCATCATGATTATCGTGGTCACCACAACTCTCCACTGCTTCATCCTCCTCCTTTTTATCCAATGTCATCTTTGCATGTGTTGGTGTGGAGGATGACCCCTCTATTGTATCACCATCATCAAATGTGACAGACTCTAGTACTGGCCCATTGAGATCCAAGTTGACCAATGCCAACTAAACATTGTTGTCCAGACCCATATCATCAGCAAAGACATCCCACATATTTTTCTTTCCCTTCAACCACTCCTCCCTCTGCCTGTAAATAAGACGAACTTTGGTGTGCACATACACCATTGCCTCTGCCCTCGACTATTCAAGCCTAATCTTCTTCACACTATAAGAATTCCCATATGTGCTCCAATTCCTCTCGCAATAATAGGATGAAGTCAATTGAGAGAGGAGCCTCATGGATAACTATTGTAGAGGAGGGCTTGTTGCCCCATGGGTTGCAAAAAGGAATAGGGCTTCTTAGCCCCCCTGTCTCTAATCACATCATAGCCTGCAAATCACCCAGTGCCAGTGGAAAGCTCTGCAAAGGCATCCTCCACCTCATCAAGGGATGCCCTATCCTGGAAAATCCTCCTGAATGCATCTTTTATCCCTTGTGAGATGTCACCATCCATGTGAGAAGGGAATCTGTAGGAGGGTCCACCATTCATCCACTCATGGTTGCAGTATTTTGTTTCAAGGAGCGAGCCAAACAATGTAAAGGTGTCCAATTCTTGTCCCATCTGTTGACAAGAATATAGAGTATGGTGGTGAAGAAGGGCTCTAGTGATGTCTCATACTCGAGGCACTCACTATGTAAAATAATGTTCCTCACGGACTCAATCATGGAATCCCATCCCTCATAAACCTCTCCTAGGATGGGTTGGTCTATATCTACAAATTGAAGCAAGGAAATGATAGGGTCCATGATCTGAATAATTAGATCTACCCTATCCCACCAGGCATCATCCAAAACTATGTCCTTCACTCTTTTTGAGGCTGCTTTATCTGTATTTCTCCAAAAATACAAAAACTCTGAAATAACCATGGCCCCAAGAGTGGTCTTGACCTCCCTAAACCTCTTCAACATGATAAATGAAGACACAAACTGTGTATTTGAAACCTTCAACAATGATAGATTGGTGTACTCATTGTAGATAGTGAGGGAATTTGTATGGTTTTGTACAAAGTTGTGGATATGTCGTGCACCCTCAATAATGATTCCAATCCAAAGAACATCATAGGAAATAGATTTCAATGCTAAGTTCAATGAATGGAAAATGCAAGGTGTCCAAAATACTTGTGGATATTTAGCTTCCACAATCATGCCAGCAGCCTTGCAAACAAGTGCATTATCTGTAATGATTTGCACACAATAATGGACACCTACATCTTCAATAACTTTAATAAACAACTCACCAATATATTGTGCATCCTTGTATTGTCCAAGTGCATCCATTGATTTCAAGAAAATTGGACCATTCAAAGAAGACACCATCAAGTTAATGAGTGGGTGTCGTGCTGAATCTGTCCATCCATCAGAAACAATGCTAACCCCAAATGTTCGCCATTCTGATTTAATAAGCTCAAGCATTATGTCCACCTCTTTCTTTGCCTTCATCAACAATGTGGTTCTAAGCTTCTTTGATCCAGGAGGCACATACCTTGATGGAGCTATTTGAGTTAAAGCTCGGCACATCTCAATAAATAAAGGTGAGCATGCAACACTGAAGGATATGAAGTTTTGATAGAAAAAAAAAAAAAATCAACGGTGAGATCAAGCTCTTCCCGCTTATCTTTTTGAAAAATATTTTCCATTGGACCAAGTGCAGTTGCCTTTCTTTTTGCTGCTTGTCCCCCACTAGAACTCTCAAATGGGAACTTTTTACTACTTTTCCTCTAGAATGGAACGGGGTCATAATGCTTGTTTTGTTTTGTTTTTTATGCCACATTTTCCACACCAACAGATGCCTCTCTTTCCATTTCCTTCCTCTTTGCTAAAGTTAGCCGTTTACAAGTTGCAGTTCCACAACTTGACAAAGCCAACAAATGAGCTTTCACATGGTAATATGTGCTCATGAAATGATTGTGCCAATAACTGCATTTCCAAGCAACATTGCCTCCTCCATTCACCTTGTTGCGTAGCCCTGGCTCTCTTGTCACACAGTTCAACAATGGATATTTGTTGTCTTGAGGTTGTTTTCACTGAACATTTGAAGTTGTTGTTGCATCCCCACTTCCAATAGATGGAATACTTGCAGACCCTAATGAAATAGGGACAGGAGGGACATATCCAATGGGGACATTCTTCCCCTTTCTTTTCCCCTTCCTTGCTGCCCTTGATTGAGCCATGAATGTTGTAAAAAAATAAACAAAAATGCACAAATTTGTAAAACATATGCACATGCAAACCAAATGCAAAAAAAATAGAGAGAGAATGAACTTATCGGTTGCTTGAATCTCCTTGAAATCTCCCTCTTGCTCCTTGCTGCTCCTTTCTCCTTGCTCAACTCATACACAAACAAAAACTAAAAAAATAAATTACAAATCGTTGTTATTATAACATTGGACGCTTTTTCGCGCTAAGCATGTCCAAAAAATCGAGACACAATCGTGTCCGTACAACAGGACACGATCGAGATACGATCGTGTCGTGTACGAACACGATCAGATTCGTTCAAGTGGACATGAATCCATACGAATCATGTATGATTCGACGGTTTCAAGACACGTGGAGGGTGGAGGACGAATCTGGTTTCTTAGGTGTCATGTATAAAAGGCAAGGTAAATAAACATAATCATCAACACAATATAGAAGTAATCACACACACTAAAAAAAACAATATAGAAGAAATTACACACACAAACAACCCTAGGAAAACCCCAACTCCGGGGATAACCCAGCTAACGGAATTCCATGAAATCCTGGCAAATATGGTAAACCCTTGGACCCTTATAACTCATGGCCAAGAAGCCCACACTTGTTCAACCCTTGGAACATTACAATGGAGAATAATAAGCCTATTTATTGGCTTCTTTCCATCCAAATATAACTGGCATAATACGATGGGCCCGAAACCACTAGCTATAGAATATCATTCCCGAGTCAAGGTGAATCCTAAAAATTGAATCCCCTTAACTAGATTCATTGTACCCATGTTTAGGGAAATTTTTAATCTGGTTTTTTCATAAATATATTATTAAAAAGATATTTTATCTTCTTTACATTAGAAGAGAGTCAAGGCTATGTTGAGTAGATTTAACACATGAATCTTCTAGCGAGAATATATGTATCGATCATTATTTTATTTTAACCAGACTTTAGTATGTGTTGTTGGAGACAATGCTACCTATGAAAGAGTTGTTGATTCTAGTGATGTTGTTGTCATTGTTGCATAAGTTTCCATTTTTTTGGCTTAATTGATGGTTTTTCAAGAAATACCTTCCAACGCTTTGCATTTTATATGGTGGATTGGGTTCAAAGTTTTCTTAATTCTTGTTGATTATTTGATCAACACCTAGTTTTTCTCTATCCGATTGTCACTTTTGCAAAGCTTATCGTACCCCTATTTGCAAGGCTAAACATGGAGGATTTAAGGATACTCTTGTCGATGAATTGCTTGCTCTTGTTTTGAAGGTATGGATTAGTGGTTACACAAATAAATTGATTGATGATTTTTTTATGCAGTTTGAAAATTCCAACCCTAACCATTATGGTCCATGAAGCATGAGTGCACAATTTTGTCTCTGAATGTTCTCTAGCATCCTGCAGGCATTGATTGACAAGAATGGACTTAATCCAGTTGAAGTTGGTGATAATGCAGTGGGTACTATTCTTGCACCTAGATCTCAACGTGCCAATGAGTGCAGGATGCCTCCTTATTATGTTGGATTCCTAGGTGTATATCCCACCATTTCATGTGTCAAATGAATTATTTTCTTGTTGGATGCTTGATTTTTTGTGACAACTGCATATTTCTTACCATGTCATCTCTCTGAAGACTGTGCCTATCAGGACTGTCAATATGAAAATTCTCTTCAGGCCTACAAGAAATTGCAGATGTTGCAATTGCAATTAAAGCTAGGTTTTATGACATAGGTATGTCAATATCTGTTTGCTACATTGGATTATCATAGCATGTTTGAATTTAGATAAGTTTCTTATTTCAATTTTTCTGCTCCAAGTGTCAATGTAGGAGTGGAGTCAATGAATGTCAATCCTATGGCATGGGAAGTTTCTGTCAATTCAAAGGTTATTCCAATCCCATTGGAAAGCTAACTAACTATCCACAAAGATCAGTCCAGTTTCACAAATAACCAAGGATTACTACATGCCATTATGTAAATTTTTGTAGATGTTCTATGCTTGATGCAACTTTACTTTTATTACAGCAATCACCCAAACAATTAAGTAAAATGCTGATAGAACATACCAGTGGATCTGTAGAAGACAAACCAAAAACAGGATGGTGGAGCGTTACGGCGGTCAACAAGATGCTTCAACCAGCAAAGTCTTCTTGATCAGCCAACCCAGAATGTGTCACAACAATCCTCAAATCAGTCAACACAAGTCAACTCCAGAAAAGTCAATGTTGTCCAGAAAAGTTAGCGCAGGGCAGCAACATAAAAGTCAACGCAGCTCCAACTTCGGTCAACCTTTTGACCTCGGTTCTTGTGCCAAAGTGTACGGCCTACTAAAATCGAAGTCTCCACAAATTTTGGGGCTCTTTGGACCATGCGTTGACCAAAGTCAACGCTGGTCAAACTTCCTAGGAAACCCTAGCTGCAGCAATCTGCGTCCTTCTTCTTGGCTGTACAAACTCGTCCTTTTTCCCACGTGTGAGCTGAATTCGTCCTCCAAGGAGCTCGTACTAAATCAGAGAAGAGAAGAAGATGTGTGATGAGTGAGTGTGAAATGCTCTCCAACTTTGATTGTATTTATATCCATCATTGAGGTGTGTGACACATCTGCTGGGGGTGTAAAACCTTAAGGCCGACCTGCACATATAATTTATTATAAATAATAAATTCAAAACAAATGTTCTGCTCATTGGATTAAGATAAATTTTATATGGATCTTACACCTCTCCGAAAGAGGAATCCAACAAAAATATTAGTATCTTAATCTGAGCATCACAACATGGAGTTTGGACCTAGTTGTCCAATTTTAACACTCCCTCTCAACTAGGGAGAACTCCATCCATCAGTGCAATCAAACATCGTGCGTCATCCCGCCGTAACTTGCTTTGCTGGCCTCTTTATTTTAGAACAGAAGTGGGTCAGTCACAAAGACATCATCCCCCGACTGACATAATCAGTCCAGAGGTTCCAAACCTCTATCAAACTCATGAAGAGTATCCAACCAACCCACAGTTGGTTCATCTGACCCGAAGTCAGGCAGAGGTCCCAGACCTCACTAAACTTGATCCCAGATCAAGTGGTTGGACCGTGCCATCCTAGATAGAGAGTACGACAAATTTTGATGCGTCCATCAGTCTTTGCTACTAGTCTCTAGCCTTTCCCATCTCATTGGCCAAATGAGAGGTACTTCCCATGAGCCCTTAACTCAATGGGTAGGATGCATACGGGGCACTGATAATGAGAGGTGAACCAACTCAAAATCACAACGGTGGGGTCCAAGCACACCAACAAGGTTTGACAAGCCTAGCCTTGTGGTTGCCCATAGCTCCGAGAAGCTCTCCCCAAAGCCCCCCTAGAGCTCCCAGAGCTCATCGTCCAACAGGACCCACATCATAGGGTCGTTCCACGATACCAAGATTCTCACGGAAGGTTAGGAACATGACCTTCCCCAAGGGCATAGTGAGAATATCCGTGACCTGCTCATCAGTTCCTATATGATCGAGCCTTACGGCGCCTCGTTGTACCATATCCCGGATAGTGGTACCAGCCATCAACATGCTTGGATTGTTAGTGGAACACGGGATTCTATGACAAACAAATCCCCCTCTAGTTATCACAAAGGATAACGGTGGCATCTAGCACATGCTCGAACAACTCACTAAAGAGTTTTCGCAACCAAGTGACTTCACAACAGGCCATACATGTTATAATGTATTCGGCCTCAGCGGTGCTCAAAGCTACCGACTTCAATTTCTTGCCCATGGTCTATCGTGCCTCAGAGATATCTCAAGAGTTTCTAGGCACCAACCTAGTGAATGTTATGATCAACCATGTGTTGACTCAAATTTTTCACTGCACAACATATGTCTGGACGGATGTTCCCTAAGAACATTAGGGCCCCCCATGAGTTGACGACACTCAGTAAGATTTTCTAACACGGGCCCAGCAGCGCTACCACTCAACTTCTTAAAGTTGAGTTCCATCAGTACGGACTTACAGTCCACCATACCAGAAGCTTCATAATGTATTTTCCTTGAGAAAGGAAAATCTCGCCAGGTCTCTGCTAGACCTCTAGGCCTAGGAAGTAGTACATCAGTCCTAGGTCCTTCATCTCGAACAGTATCGAGTTCCCTCTTACACTGAGAGGGTCAGCACCTGTCAGAGAGAGATCGTCCACATACAGCACCAGAATGAGAGGCTTCCCCTGGACAACCTTGAAGTAAAGGTTCGGATCAGCATTACTTTGAGTGAAGCCCAGCTTCATCAAGCAACTATCTATCCTCTCGTACCAAGCTTCGGGTGCTTGTTTCAGCCCATAGAGGGCTTTCTTCAACCTGCAGTCATGGGTGTCCCGATCCTGGACTTCAAGCCCCAGAGGTTGTTCTACATACACCTCTTCCTTTTGAGAGAAGCCTCGGGCAACAAATCTTGCCTTGAACCTTTCAGCACTTCCATCAAATTCATGCTTGATCTTGTAGAGCCATTTCGCGGTGACAACTGATTTGTCCTTTGGTCTTGGAACCACATCCCAGACATCATTCTTCATTATGGACTTATATTCTTCGTGCATAGCATCCTTCCATACTTGATGCTTTACGGCTTCCTCAAAAGATCTAGGTTCAGATTGTACAATAGTACTCATGGCAGCTAGATGCCCTTGGTATCTGCACGGCTTCTAGATTTCTCGAAATGTCCCCCTCAGGGCAGCATGTCCCTCGGCATCTTGATTTCCAGGCCTTGCTTCATGATTTTCCTCAGTTCTCGGAAGATCTACAACTTTCTTCAGGGAAGCATCTTCGTCAAAAGTGACATCATGTCATATCTCAACTTTCCTTTGACCAAGTACATAAACTCTATAGGCCTGAGAGATTTCACTGTAGTCCACACACATTGTGGTCTCCCTCTTGATGCTAGCTCCTCTGCAAACGTTCCTAAACATGTTTGTCTCATAAAAGGAACATCCTGTCAAGGATGTCACGAGCAGCATACCAGACATATCAGAATGTATCAATGCAAGACATCAAATGCTAGTGGGGAGAGATCCCCTTTGTGTTTTCCTTCGGCACAATCCTTACATACACCTTCATGATTATTTCCAAAATCGGGCATCCCTGTCACCACCTTCCTTGCTTCGGGAAGGGCCTTGTAATGAAGGTGTCAAAACCTTTCGGTGCCATAGTTCAGTTTGTCGGATAGTATCACATGTCATAGCTCCTAGAGGACTTCCTTCAACCTGGTAGAGTGTTCCAACTCTAAAACCAATCATGATAGCTTCCTTGAGATTCTTCTTCCACATGCACACCTTTCCTTCAATGAATGCCACATTAAAGCCTTTGTCTTCAATTGCTGATATAGACACAAGGTTCTTCTTCAATTTTGGTACATAGAGTACATCCTGCAAATGTAGGACTTGTCCTTGAGACAAGTGGAGGGTCACAATCCCTGTCCCTCTCATGGGATATGTGGCATTATCTCCAAGAATAATTTCCACATTGGTATCCTTCTCAACCATGTCAAAGAGTGCTTCCTTGAACCCAGTGATGTGTCTTGAGGCACCACTATCTATCAGCCAGACATCCATAGTGTCGGGCGGGGATGCAGTAGAGAGAGCAGATACAAGAATGTATTCATCTCTTTTGTCAACAGCATTGGATTCCTCATACCTGGAGTTTATAGACCTTTTGAAAGGTTGATTGTTTTCATCAGAGGGAGCCTCCCTCTTTCCTTTGGACCTGTTGTTTCTTTGATTTCCAATCCTCTGGTTGTTGTTGTTGTCATCACTATCGGGAGAATCCTTCTTGAAAGGACATTCTCTAGCATAGTGACCAGGCCTATGACAAGTGAAACACTTGCCCTTATTTCCTTGAGCCCTGATCTTCCTTTGTTCTTTGGACCACCAGAGTTCTTCTTTCTAGAATGAGCAGCATAGGCAACATTCTTGTCATTTTCGTATTCCTTCATTCTTGTCTCCTCTTGCATGCATCTGAACAGTATCTCGTCAAAGTTAGGAATTATATTATTATTGAGAATGGTAGTGTTGAATACATGCCATTCATATGGGAGTCCTCCAAGTGCGGTGAGTACCATCTCACGATCGGCTATTGTCTCCCCAATAGCCAGTAGATTATTCCTGATTTCGGTCAATTTCAGGAAGTATGTTTGAACAGACTCATCCCGACCCTTCTTCAGATTCTTCAATTGATTCTTGAAGAATAGCACTTGGTTTACATTGTTTACCTTGAACATAAGAATCAATTTATCATACATCTCTTTGGATGTGCCCAACTCAGAGATGTAGGCCACTAGGCTTTTATGAATGGATTCCCTGATCATCAGCTTTGCTTTGATCTCTCCCTTCTTATACTTGGATTTTGCAGCAGCAGTAGCATTGGATGGAGGTTCTTGTATCTTACCCAGTACATGGTCCATGAGATCATGGTCTTCCAATTTGAGATCTAATATCATCTTCCAAGCATGGAAGTCATCCCTTCCAGTCAGCTTGTCATTCTCCTTGAATTCATAACTTGTGGAACCCATTTTCTTAGATGGTGATTGCTAAAGTTAGGGCTTGTCTTCACCTCACTTCTGATACCATGTAAATTTTTGTAGATGTTCTATGCTTGATGCAACTTTACTTTTATTACAGCAATCACCCAAACAGTTAAGTAAAATGCTGATAGAACATACCAGTGGATCTGTAGAAGACAAACCAGAAACAGGAGAATGTGGTGGAGCGTTACGGCGGTCAACAGGATGCTTCAACCAGAAAAGTCTTCTTGATCAGCCAACCCAGAATGTGTCACAACAATCCTCAAATCAGTCAACACAAGTCAACTCCAGAAAAGTCAACGCAGTCCAGAAAAGTCAACGCAGGGCAGCAACATAAAAGTCAACGCAGCTCCAACTTTGGTCAACCTTTTGACCTCGGTTCTTGTGCCAAAGTGTACGGCCTACTAAAATCGAAGTCTCCACAAATTTTGGGCCTCTTTGGACCATGCGTTGACCAAAGTCAACGCTGGTCAAACTTCCTAGGAAACCCTAGCTGCAGCAATCTGCGTCCTTCTTCTTGGCTGTACAAACTCGTCCTTTTTCCCACATGTGAGCTGAATTCGTCCTCCAAGGAGCTCGTACTAAATCAGAGAAGAGAAGAAGATGTGTGATGAGTGAGTGTGAAATGCTCTCCAACTTTCACTGTATTTATATCCATCATTGAGATGTGTGACACATCTGCTCGGGGTGTAAAACCTTAAGGCCGACCTGCACATATAATTTATTATAAATAATAAATTCAAAACAAATGTTCTGCTCATCGGATTAAGATAAATTTTATATGGATCTTACACCTCTCCGAAAGAGGAATCCAACAAAAATATCAGTATCTTAATCTGAGCATCACAACATTGACTTTGGACCTAGTTGTCCAATTTTAACACATTAATTGTGGTTTCATTTATGTACATGAGGATTAGTTGTAAGTGTTCTCACTTTTGAAAGGATGGTTCTATTCTTGTGCATCTGAATTGATTTAGGTACTGAGGAAGTTAAAATTTAGAGGGATTCCCATCAATTTTAAAGTGTGTAAACATATTTAGCTATGTTTTCCACAAGAGGATTAAGTCTAAGTTTATTTTCAATTTTTGTTGACATTCATTCTTTGTTGCTTAGATTTCAAAAATCTATAAGTAGGGCTTTTTTGCACATTTTCCAAACCATTTCCCACCAACACTAGACATCTCTAATAAGTCATATATCTACACTAAGGTCTGGGGACTCAAGGAAGGTAGTCCAACACAGAATGAATGTATAGAGATATTGTGTCATCCTTGGGTGGGTTACGTATGGACATGAAATCGTAGAGGGTCACACCATAGCCTCCATACTGAGTAGATGTATGTGAGTGCTAAAGTGAAAAATCCATATGCTACACAAGACGCCATTTGTAAGAATTGATATGCATAATATGGGAATAGTAGTGAGTTGCAGTACTTTTCTTTTGCATTAGACTGGTCCAAGTTTAATGTGACAATGTCCCATATTTTGCTTCTCTTATTTCTCTTACTCATTTCTCAATCTTTTTTTCTTTTGGGTCTCCAATACAATTTTTTCTTGCTGGTGGATTGTCTAATGCTATCACAAACTAATCTCAGACACAAATATTACTATATTCAATAATTAACTTTATTTATGCAGCACCTTTTCATTATCTTTTTGCAAGATTTGTAGTGGCAATAAATTTGAATCTCAATGGTAATGTCGAGTAAATGCACTCCCCATCGCATCCTTTTTCTCATTAAATCAAACATCTGGAACCAGGTTGGGAATGCCTATGCACATTTTTTTATATTTCGAAACGATAGTTAAAAGTAGTAAGTGTACTGGACTGTCAATTTTTTAGGTTAGGTAGTGTGTCATATGTGTGAGGTGTCACATTAATACATGTAACATAGGAAGACTAATACCAAGAGTCTCAGATGTATTCCTACAAGAAAATTAACTGGCTTCCATTAATGCAAGCACCATTTTTTTTTGTGCTTGCGTCTTTCTATTTCTGGCACTTTGACGTGGTGTCAAAGATGGAGATCCTACACTAAGCCATCCAAGAGATTGGTAGTATATCATGACAGTGGCATCTGAATTTCGTTCATTCGTTTTGATCATGTGTTCATTTTTGGGCTGCGTTTTTATGAGAGTTTCTTCATTTATTCTTTCTCGTTGCATGATTTATTCATTTTAATCAATTGGCTTGCGAATTTGGTCTGTTGGTACATAACTAGAAATACATATACCCTACTGCATTACAATGTGCTTGAACATTTGATATGTCATGGATTAAAATTAACCATCATGTCGAATCTCGTAAATGTTCTAATTATTTACGGTTAAAGTTAGATTCAATACCTCCCATTCTTTCCTAGAGATTGCAGCCTGACAGAGCCATTTTATTTTCTCCATGGCAGTATAATGACCTGTAGCTACTTTTCATTTTCTTCTAAGGTGGTTGTAAGCTGTGGACTCTAAGTTTCATTTCCTTGGCCTGTGGTAGTGCAGATTAAATTGCAGCAACTGCATGCTAAGCATGTTTTCTATGTTGTTGATTTTATCAAAAAAGTTACAGCAGGCTAGATTTTCTGCCATTGTTAAGCACTGGACGTTGAGTATTCAGTCTGTGTTAGTTATGTCTATTTTATGTTTCAATCTCACAAAGGAAATTCGAGCCAAGTTAGTGATAATGACTTTAAAGATAGCTAATTACTCAAAAAATCCAAACTGGGAAAAATCTGTTTCACTACATTCGCCAATGGCTCTTTCTACGGCTCCGGGAATTACAAAATTGGAGGGCTTTTTCCTTGCTATCATCATGCCTCTTTTGGATGAAAAAGATACACATTATTCTAAAGGATAGAACGAGTAAATTTGGCCAGTAATAATTTTGTTTATTTTTGGTCAAAGTAGCTCAGTCGCAGCGATTGTCTATCGACACTTTGTTTTCATGTTGACAATCAGATTAGGGAAGAAATTTTTAGAAGTTTTAGGGAGTTTTGTTTTCTGTTTTTGGAAAAATAGATATACATTGAATATGACATATGGATCCAAAATAGAAATACTTAAAAATAGCACATGATAAGGTACAATGAATGTTAGGAGACATATATCTACCAAAATGTAACTACCTTTTGCATATCAATAAACTATTGTCGGTTTCTTCATGTTAAAAAAAAAAAATCATAAAATCCAAATAACAGTAGAGATTTTCTACTAAAACAACAATGGATCTAAAACATCTATATCTGCTATTCATAACCCCGATTAACGCAAAAAGGATAGAATTTTGATGTGATCGAATAACATACTCGTGATATAAACGATCGCCAAAGAAGAAACCCCCGTCACCGCAAAAGAGACCTTGGCATTCCTCACTATATGTTTGTCCAGGGCCAAGTCCAGCAAAATTATCCCCACCCAACAAAGCAATAACATAAACCCCGACTAGAGCTCTTCGATATTATATTTGATTTTCACTCTTTTGGAGCGAAAGAGAACCAATTTTACATTCCCTATGACAGGATCCTGTGTGCTCCCGATGCCTGGTGGCTCGACGATGATATCGTAGATGAAGCAGGAGACCACCAAGAAATAGGTGGCCAAGACGAGGATAAGACATTCATGGCTGATCGCAGGGAAAAGGAGGGCACCTTCAGGGGCATTTGGGGTACACTGAGAGCATTGTAAGGAAGCTTAAGGATGAGAATCAAGAGATCCATTGAAGATGACAATGCTAAGTCTTCGCTTGATGATGCCAAGCTTTCGGAGCAACCTTTATTTACATTTTTCCACAGACGAGATTTCAGATATGAACTTTAGAATGACGGAATTGAGTATGAGGGTTTAATATTTTGACAGAGGAAATCTTGGGTTTTTCATGTCACCTGAAGGTATTAGTTACGCCACCTTTTAGGTTGGGTTAGATGAAACGATGTTTCCCAAATAATGAATCTGCTACTAAAAACACACAGACAAAAGTCAACCAATAATGTACAACTTAGAAGAAATTCATTTCATTAACTTTTTATCTTACTTATATAAATGGGTTGGGTTTAAATCAAATAAAAATGATCCCATTCAAATTGAAAAAGAAATAGTATCTCATACAAATTGAAAAAAATCATCCTCTTTGAAGTATGACATAATTTTCATTTACTTAATATGGTTTAAGGTTAGTTTTTTATTTAATTAAAAGACTCAAGTTATGTGAAAAAATATTATCCCATACAAATTGAAAAAAATCATCCTCTTTTAAGTATGACATATTTTTCATTTACTTATATGTTTTATGGTTATCTATATCAATGGTGGTATGACTCTAATCATCATTGTTATTATTCCATTGCTTGAATCATGGCTCGTAGAAAGTTGGAGATTCAATGGAGTTCAAAACTCACAAAACCCCATTGAAATTTTGATGAAAATCTTATTGGAACTTTTATCATAGCAAAACTATATCCAATATTATGACTTCTATTAGAATTTTGAAGAAATCAATTGACATCATGACTTTCACTTAATCTTGGATAAACCAATATCACTTGACTTCCACTAAAATATTTTACAAACCAATCATTGGGTATTTTTCATTTCAAATAAATATTATTGTGTACCTAAATTAGCATCTAAGTGTTTGGCTCAAATGGTAGTGTTTTTAGCTTACACACATGTTAGATAACCCTAATAATATTATCTTGGAACAAGTTCATAAATATTATCTTGGAACAAGTTCATAAATTGATTCAACTGATCTCATTTTTTTTGTTAATAATTCAATCTCCTAAATATTGATGGTGAGATGGAAAATGGGGTCGTTTTATAATGTTCATGAAAGATGAACCTAATATGTATTGCATGTGGTTTAATTTTAGCCTTATCCTTGAGGTTTATTTGAAAAAAATATTATGTCCAAACAAAAAACCTAAGTTTCCCTTTGGTGAACCGTATAAAAGTCGATGGTAAGGCCATAGAGATTCATTTTTGTATGATCATTAATGATATGGGATATACTTGTAAATATAATATTAATATACTTGAGAGTTTAGAACTCATGGTGTTTCCATTGTAGGTGAGTTAAAACCCTAAAATATGTGTTCTAGTTTTGTCTCTTGGCCAAATCTAAATAGGCTTGGGCAAAGTCTTTGTGTTTCTAGTGACCCTTATCGATATTAGACAGAGTGAAATCTTGTTAGGAAATCATCTTCCTTAGGCCACAAATTTTCATTCTTCCTGGATTTTTTTTCATGTTGAAGTATTTTTATTTTTTTGAAATAAATTCAATGAAAACTTATTTTATGATAAAGAGCCTTCATAAACTTTATCGTGGCATGACATCACTGATTTGTATGAACCTACTCTTGCATATTACAATGCAAGTGAAAAGGATTTAAATAAAAGGGGGGTATTTATGGCAACTACTATAATTATAGGGTGTTTCCCCTTGCAACATAAGTAAGGAGCCCCTTAGCCCTTTCACCACCTAGTCAAACTATTCTTAATGTGGTGATAATAGGTCATATCACATGGTCAGTGGACATAATTTTTTAAAGGAGGGGACACAAACACAACTAACCTCCTTCTTTGGAGAATAAAAACAAATTCTTAAGTATTGTGTCGAGCATATTTATAGGCATTCAAGACTCCCAAGACATGATCTTTGGTTACTATTGGATTCTAATCGAAGGGGTAAGGCATGGAACTGAGTTGGCATGTTAGTGTAATACATACATCTAACAACTAATGGACTAATTTGTTTTAGGAATAATCCAAGTAATGATTGGGAGCCCCAATTATACGAGGAACAACATCATTAACATTTATAGCACTTATTATTGGAAAATTAATATATAAGGTAGATATGTTAAACAATAAGCAATTGATTAATATAAATATTATTAATGTAGTTTATGGAGAAGGAAAATAAGAGAGTCATTACCTAAAATACTTCTAAATCCATTGTCAATAGTGTCAAACATTACAAAGTATTCCTATGTACCATGGAACTCATAATCCAAAATGGATCATCATACATTTTGTTATATATCTTGATACTTTCTAGGTGGAAAAATTGGAGGAATTGGCTTGTATTGGTGGAAAAATATAGTTGTCTTCCACATGTCCTTAAGGATAGTAGAAGACCCTGAAGAACACTTGAAACTAGCATAACATAATCCTATCAACCATATTGTTATAATACATCAAGAAAAACATCTGAGGAGATCAATATTGCATACCAAGGGATTGAGTATTACAACTAAGGGTACTATTTGTCCTCCTTATTTAGTGCCATGGAATATTAGACCAAATATTATTATCAGAAACTCTTTGATATATCAAAGAGATAGAAATTGATGCTTCTTTTCCCCTAAGACCCTACAAACCCTACATTCTTCTTGAAAACCTTAGCCTCTATAACAAAAGCAACAAAGTTCCTACATAATTTACAATGTCATGAATTTGAGAATTCCACCAATTATTCAGTGACACTCCAAACAAATTTTAGAAAAATAAATGCCTAGCTCAAAAGACTCCATGTGTGGCATTGATTACCATGGTGTAACTCTCTAGTAAATATTTTTTGGTGGACTCACCAATATAATTTATTTTGATCCATCTCCACAAATTTCTCTCAGGGCATTTATTATGTTTGGTTATATCATACACAATCTTTCTAGTGGCCTTGTGGTCCCATGACACACACCTCCAACATGTCATCCATAGATGATTCAAAGTAAATGGTTCAATCCCTATCATAGTACATTAACACTCTCACCTAGTCACTCAACACACCATAGACCAACATGCCTTCCCTCACTATGCAAGTTGGCCTTTATTTTGAGAAGATTAGGAGTTGGAGGGTAATCATGACGAGGGTGGAAAATTTGGAGGAACTAGCTTGTATTGGTGGAAAAATATAGTTATCTTCCACGTGTCCTTAAGGATAGTGGGATACCCTGAAGAACACTTGAAACTAGCATAACATAATCCTATCAACCATCTTGTTATAATACATCAAGAAAAACATCTGAGGAGATCAACATTGCATACCAAGGAATTGAGTAGTACAACTATGGGTACTATTTGTCCTCCTTAGTGGCATGGAATATTTGACCAAATATTATTATCAGAAACTCTTTGGTATATCAAAGAGCTAGAAATTGATACTTATTTTCCCCCAAGACACTACAAACCCTATATTATCCTTGCAAACCTTAGCCTTTATAACAAAAGCAACAAATTTCCTACATAATTTACAATGTCATGAATTTGAGAATTCCACCAATTCAGTGACACTCCAAACAAATTTTTAGAAAAATAAATTCCTAGCTCAAAAGAGTCCATGTGTGGCATTGATCACCATGGTGTCACTCTCTAGTAAATATTTTTTGGTGGACTCACCAATATAACTTAATTTGATCCCTCTCCACAAATTTCTCTCAGGGCATTGATTGTTGGGATATATCTTACACAATATTTTTAGTGGCCCTGTGGTCCCATGACACACACCTACAACATGTCATCCATAGAGGACACAAAATAAATGGTTCAATCCCTCTCATAGTACATTAACAATCTCACCCAGTCAATCAGCACACCATAGACCAACATGCCTTCCCTCATTGTCCAAGTTGACCTTTATTTTGAGAAGATTAGGAGTTGGAGAGTAAGCATGACGAGGGTGTAATTTTTTCAAGATGAGTCTCTCATAAGGAGAAACACTTTAATGAGAAATAAAATCAAAATATTGACCACTCACTTATTACCATTCCCACACCATAAAACAAACCCTAAAAATGCCATTCTTAAAATATTTTATGCGGTTTCCTAATGTCATTTAATTAGAATCTCACAATTACTTATGTTAGTAATGGTGTGATCATTTTTTTATTCTCTTAAAGGAAATGTTTATATACATGCACCCAATCAAACCTAAATCATCAAGTCATAATGAATGGAAATGAATGAATAAGAGGGTGTGTTGGGGAGTGTCAGGCGTGCAAAGGAGGGAGTGACAAGGCATGTTAAGCAGTGGCAAGGCATGCTAGGGAATGTTAGGGCATGTCAAGTAGTGGCAGGTTGTGCTCACATGTGCCAGATAGTGCCAAGGCATGTCAATGCATGCCAATACATGCCACGTGCTAAGGCATGGCAAGATGTGCCAAGTGTTAGGGTATACGAACGTGTGTCAAGGAGTGTCAGGGGAACAAAATGGAACACCAAGTTAAAATGTAAAGAAATGAAAACATTAGAGGTTTAACAAGTCAGGACCTTACCTTTTCAATAGGGGCATTCTAGGCATACCAACACTAGTACCAATACATGCCAAGGGCCAAGTGCTAGCATGTCTTAAGTGCCAAATCATCCTCTATTACTTCTCTCTTATTTGTGAATAATTTATCTCAAATAAATTTTACCTTAAACTATGACAAGGAATTCTAGGGCATCCCAATGCATGGCAAGAATTTTCAGGTGCCACCAAGTTCCAATAGCCAATATGTATCAGAGAGTTAGAGGGAATGCTATGGAGTGGATAGGGCATGTCAGGGAGTAAGAAGGTGCGCCAAATATTATCAGTGCATGCTAGGGAGTGTTACAAAGTGTTAGGGCAACAAAATTGTTTTTTCAATGAATTAGTTGGGTTTTCAAATCATAAAAAACATAAGGCTATATATAAAGGGCATGATAGCTAGGGAGTGCAAAGGTGTGCTAGGGAATCCTAAGAAGGGCTAACACATCCTGGACAGTTCAAAGACATGTTGGGAATGCTAAAACATGCCAACTACTAAGGCATGCCAAGATGTGTCAGGGTGCGCCAATGTGTTCTAGGGAGTATTAGGGAGTGCTAAAGAAACACAATGGATCACTAGGTCAAAATGAACGGAAATGAAATAATAAGAGTTTGTGATAGGGAGTGTCATCAAGTTCTAGGTATGGTAAGGAGGGAGTGACAAGGTATGCTAGGTAATACCAAGGAATGCTAGTGCCAAGGCTACATGCCAAGATGTGCCAGGTGCCAGGGTGTGCCAATGAATACTAGGGAATGTTAGGGAGTGCCAAGGAAACATAAGGAAGAACTAGTTCAAAATGCATTGAAATGAATGAATAAGAATGTGTGAGTGAGTTCCCGGTGTGCTAATAAGGGAGTGACAAGCTTATATGCTAGGTAGTGCCAATACATGGTAGAGTACTAGGGCTTTTCAGGGATTGCTAGGGTGTGCTAGGGAGTGCCAAAGCATGCCAAGGAATGCATCACAAAGGGAGACTTTGGGTTGGGCACAACATTTTTTTTCCAATGACATGGTTGGGTTCGCAAGCCACAAAAAAAGTAAGTCTATCTGTGAGTGCATGACAACTACGGAGTGCCAAGGTGTGCTAGGAATGCCAGGAAGTACTAACACATGCTAGAAAGTACCAAGGCATGTTAGGTATGCCAAGACAAGCCAAGTGCTAAGGCATGCCATTTTTTCCTAGGTGTCAGGGTGTGGTGCCAACACATGCTAAGGAATATTAGGGCCAAATTCCAGGGAAACACAAGGGAGCACTACTTTCAAATGAATGAATATGAGTGTGTGATAGGGAGTGTCATTGATTTCCAAGTGTGCTAAGGAGGGAGTGACAAGGTATGTTAGGAAACTCCAAGGCATACTAGAGTGATAGGGAAGCATGCCAAGAGCCAAGGTATGCCAATGTGTGTTAAGGAGTGTCAATGAGTGTTAGGGAAACACAAGGGAGAACTAGGTCAAAATGCATGGAAATGAATGAATAAGAGTGTGTGAGAGGGAGTGTTAGCGAGTTCCAAATGTGCTAAGGAGGGAGTGACATGGTATTCTAGGCGGTTCTAGGGAATGCTATAGTGTCATTACAACATGCTTCCAAGATGTGCTAGGTGCCAAGGTGTGCCAATGCATTCTAGGAAGTGTTAGGGAGTTCTAGGAAAACACAAGGGATCACTAAGTCAAATTAATGCATCGAAATGAATGAATGAGAGTTTTTGACGTGAAGTTCCAGAGAGTTCCAGGTGTGCTAAGGAGGGAGTGACAAGGTATGTTAGGTAGTGCTAAGACATGATAGAGGCCAAGACAACAAGCCAATATGTGTAAGGTGCCACAATGTACCAATGCCTGTCAGGGAGTGTTAGGGAGTACTAGGGAACAAAAGGGAGCACTAGTTTCAAAATCATGGAAATGAATGAATAAAAGTGTGTGACGGGGAGTTTCAGCGAGTTCTAGGTGTGTTAAGGAGGGAGTGACAAGGTATGATAGATGGTGCCTATGAATTCTAGAGTGCCAGGGTGGCATGCCAAGATGTGCCAAGTTCCAAGGTGTGTCAATTTGTGCCATGGAAACACAAAGGATAACTAGTTCAAAATGCATGGAAATGAACATATAAGAATGTGTGATAGCGAGTGTCAGTGAGTTTGAGGTGTGCTAAGGAGGGAATGGCAAGGTTATATTCTAGGCAGTGCCAAGGCATGCCAGAGTGCCAGGGCATGCTAGAGAGTGGTAGGGTGTGCTAGGGAGTGCCAAAGCATTCCAAGGAATGCAGGGAGTGTTAACACGTGCCACATAGTTCCAAGGGATTGTTAGACATGCAAGGTGCTATGGCATGTCAAGATGTAAACTTTGTTGCTTAGTTGTTTTATGGCCATGGTTGGACATGAGCATTGAATTTCTAACTTGTAACTTGTTAAATGGGATAAGTTGAAATTGAACATGAGTAGCCTAATATGAGTTATAGTCATTTATTAGGTGAATAAGGCATTGTACACTTGTAGTAACTATAACTTGGTTAATTTTTTGTAGTCTACGAAGGACTTGGTTAGGTCCCAAGTCCCAAAAAAAGTAAGGGTAGTTTTGAGGGCATGATAGCTAAGGAGTGTTAGGGCATGCCAAGGAATGAAAAGGCATGCTAACACCTGCCAGAAAGTGTCAATGCATACAAAGGAGTGTTAATGAGTGACAGGGAATCACAAGGGAGAGCTAGGTAAAAATGCATGGAAACGAATAAGAGTGTGTGCCAAGGAGTGTCAACAAATTCTGGTGTCCCAAGTGCGAAGTGTGCTAGAAGATGTTCACAATAGGACTTGCAAGAGGCAAGCATATGGTTGCGATAAGGGGACAGACAAAGAATTTTAAAACAAAGGGAGACTTTGCGTTGGGCACAACATTGTTTTTACAATACCTTGGTTAGGTTCCCAAGCCACAAAAAACTTAAGGCTATCTATGAGGGCATGACAACTACGAAGTGCCAAAGTGTGTGAAGGAATTCCAAGAAGTATAAACACATGCTAGACAGTTCCAAGGCATGTTAGGCATGCAAAAGCATGCCAAGTTGATCCGAACTTATGCAGGAAGGAAATAAAATACAGAAATACACATAAACATAGAGATTCGACAGAAATAAAACTTCAATTCATTAATATCAAATAATTGAAATATGCTTATAGACAGAGTAGAAATAGACTAGCTAGGGCATTGGTAGCTTATCTCTAAGAAGTGATGTGGTGGCTGCAGGGCTCTAAATTGTGTTAAAATGAGGCTTAAGGGCTTTTTTATTATTTAACAACATAGGAAAATAATAAACAACCAAAACCCTAACCCAGGAGATGAAACACCAAGAGTTTGTGGGCCCTGTTGGAGTTAGTTGGACAACCAACTTGTTGGGGTCGTAACTTGGTCATTTTATCTTTGTTTGGCACGTATGATATATCATCAGAAATATCTCTTTGAGTACTACAAGTTTTTCCATAGGCATGTGCATGTTGCAGACCTCAAAAAAACACCATTTAGGGGGTCAAAACTACTCTGGAAGTTTAGGACTCAAAAAACTACTAAAAATAGTAAATTCTGCTATAAAAAAGGAAACTAATGAAATTGGCTAAAGTTCTAGGTGGAATATGTGGGTGGAAACCAATATCCACTTGGATCACAAGTGCTAAGGCATACCAAGATGTGCCAAGTCGCAAGGTGTGGCGTGAACACATGTTAGGGAGTGTTAGGGCCAGGTGTATGGTAAACACAAGGTAGAACTAGTTTCAAATTGATGGAAATAAAGTGCCAATGAGTTCCAGGTGTGCCAAGGAGAGAGTGATAAGATATAATAGATAGTTCCAAGGCATGCTAGAGTGTTAGGGAAGCATACCAACATGTGCTAAGTGCCAAGGTGTGCCAATGTGTGCTAAGTGTTAGGGAGTGATAGTGAAACACAAGGGAGCACTAGGTCAAAATGCATGTAAATGAATGAATACAAGTGTGTGATAGGGAGTGTCAGTGAGTTTTAGGTGTGCTAAGGAGGGAGTGACATAGTATGACAGGCAGTGCTAAGTCACGCTAGCATTCCAGAGCGATGTGTGATCAAGGTGTGTCAGGTGCTAGGGTGTGTCAACATGTGCTAGGAAATGTTAGGGAGTGTTAGTGAAACACAAGGGAGCACTAGGTGAAAATAAATCATGCAAGTGAAAGATTAAGATTTTGTGATAGGAAGTGTCAGTGAGTTATAGGTATGCTAAGGAGGGAGTGAAAAGGTATGTTAAGTAGTGTTAAGGCATGCTAGAGGCCAGGGAAACATGCCAAGATGTGTCAGGTGCTAATGTGTGCCAATGCATACCAGGGAGTGTTATGGAGCGTCAGGGAAAAAAAAAGGGAGAACTAGTTTCAAATGCAAGGAAATGAATGAATAAGAGTGTGTGACAGGGAGTGTTAGCAAGTTATAGGTGTGCTAAGGAGGGAGTGACAAGGTATGTTATGTAGTGCTAAGGAATGTTAGAGTGCCAGGGCGGTATGCCAAGATGTGCCAAGTACCAGGGTGTGCCAATGCATTCTATGGAGTGTTAGGGAGTGCAATGGAAACACAAGGGAGAACTACTTCAAAATGCATGGAAATTAATGGATAAGAGTGTGTGATAGGGAGTGTCAACAAGTTATAAGTGTGCTAAGGAGGGAGTGACAAAGTTATATGCTGAGCAGTGCCAAGGCATGCTAATGTGCCAGGGCATGTCAGGGAGTGGTAGGGTGTGCTAGGGAGTGCCAAAGCATGCTAAGTAATGCAGGGGATGCTAACATGTGCCACATAATGCCAAGGGATTAGTAGATGTGCTAGTTGTTATGGCATGTCAAGATGTAAACTATGTTTTTTAGTTGTTTAGTTGTTTACTAGCCATGGTTGGATGTGAGCCTTGACTTGGTAACGTGTTTAGTGGGATGAGTTATAAATGGATATGAGTAGCCTAAGATGAGTTATAGGCCATTCTTATGTGAACAAGGCATAATCTAGCTGTATTAATTATAACTTGGTCAAGTTGTTTTAGTCGAAGCAGGACTTGGTTAGGTTCCCAAGTCTAAAACAAAATAAGGGCAGTTATGAGAGCATGATAAATAAGGAGTGCCAAGGCATTCTAAGCAATAAAAATGTGTGCTAACACATGACAGACAATGTCAATGCATGTTAAGGAATGTTTGGGAGTGTTAGTGAATCACAAGGGAGAACTAGGTCAAAGTGCATGGAAACAAATAAATAAGATTATCTGTTAGGGAGTGTCACTGAATTCTAGGTGTCCCAAGGATGAAGTGTGTTAGGATAATTTCAGAACAAGACTTGCAGGAGGAAAGCCTAAGATTGCAATAAGGGGATGGAAAAATTAGTTTCAAACACAGGGAGACTTTGGAATAGGCACAACACTATTTTTTCAATAACTTGGTTGGGTTACCAAGTCGCAAAAAAAGTAAGGCTATCAATAAGGGCATGACAACTAGAGGGTGCCAAGGTATGCAGAGAACGACAAGAATTTATAACATATGCTAGACACTTCCAAGGCATGTTAGGAATGCGAAGACATGATAAGTTATAAGGAATTCCAATATGTTCTAGGTGATAGGGTGTGGCGCCAACGCATGCTAGGGAGTTCCAGGGAAATGCAATGGAGGACTAGTTTCAATTGCATGGAAATGAATGAAAAAGAGTGTGTATATGGAGTGTTAACAAGTTCTAGGTGTGCTAAGGAGGGATTGAAAAGCTATGTTAGGAAGTGCCAAGGCATGATAGAGTGATGGGAAATCATGCCAAGATGTGCCAAGTTCCAGGATGTGCCAATGTGTGCCAAGGAGTGTTAGGGAGTGCTAGTGAAACACAAGGGAGCACTAGATCATAATGCATGTAAATTAATGAATAAGGATGTATGACAGGGAGTGTTAGTGAGTTCCAAGTTTTCTAAGGAGGAGTAACAAGGTATTCTTGGTAGTTCTAAGGAATGCTAGAGTGTTAGGGTGGCATGTGGCCAAGATGTGCCAACGTGTGCAATGAAGTGTTAGCTGGGAGTGTCAGGGAACACAAGGGAGCACTACGTCAAAATGCATGGAAATGAAAAATAAGAGTTTGTGATTGGAAGTGTCAGTGAGTTCCACGTGTGTTAAGGAGGAAGTGACAAGGTATGATAGGTAGTGTTAAGGCATGTTATAGGCGAGGGCGACATGCCAAGATGTCTTAGGTGCTAGGGTGTACCAACATGTGCCAAGGAGTGTTAAGGAGTGATAGGGAAACACAAGGATGTATTGGGTCAAAATGCATGGAAATGAATGAATGAGAGTTTGTGATCAGGAGTGTCAGTGAGCTCTAGGTTTGCTAAGGAGAGTGTGACAAGGTATGCTAAGTATTCCCAAGGAATGCTAGAGTGCTAGGTTGACATGCCAAGATCTATCAGGTGCCTGGGTGTGCTAATGTGTGAGTGGAATGGAAACACAAGGAAGCACTAGTTCAAAATTCATGGAAATGAATGAATAAAAGTGTGTGTCATGGAGTATCAATGAGTTCTTGGTGTGTTAAGGAGGGAGTGACGAGGTTATATGTTAGGCAGTGCTAAGGTATGATAAACTACCAAGGCGTGTTAGGAAGTGCCAGGGTGTGCTATGGAGTGTCAACGCATGCCAAGAAATGTAGGGGATGCTAACACATGCCACATAGTGCCAAGGTAGTCTAAGACATGCTAGGTTATATAGTATGTCAATATGTAAACTGTGTTTCTTAGTTTTTTTATGACCATGATTGGATGTGATGAGCCTTGTCTTGGTAGCTTGTTAAGTGGGATGAGTTGAGATTGGACATGAGTATCCTAAGATGAGTTACAGGTAGTTATTAGGTGAACAAGGCATATGTTGAATTTGCAGGGAACATGAGAATCTATTTTTGGTCTTATAATATTTGATGTAAACACACTCAAGTTCCACAACACGTCTACTTTTCACAATGAAATCTACACACATAAGCGAATCATCTAGTGCACATGACAATTTCTAACTTTTTCAAACCCTTCTTAATTATATTACAAACTATAATAGAATAGGCTAGAGCTCTCTTACCAAGGATCATGCCCTTTTATAATCATATTGATATAAGGAATACAACTAGGGCTTGGTGTTACTCCTTTGATAACCAATCTACCTTGAACAAGACAACACTTGACCTACTTGCTAATGGTGGCCACACACGGATATTTCAATCCAAGTGTCCTAAACACATCTGAGAGGTCCACTTTCCTCCCATTCTAAAACTCCTCAATCTGCCTATATCAATGAACTCAAATCCTTTAGGTTATTGAACTCGGCTCACCAAAATTTTCGCTTTAGCTACCTCCTTTTTCCTTCAAGGTCTGCAACACTTAGGGTCTTTGATCAGTTGTTCACAACTCTCTTTGTGAAAAACTCTTTGGTCTGCCCACTTTTTCCATATTGGTGCTCCAATATGGCAAGTCTAGGGCTATGGAGGTTTCCCTTCGTCTCACTAAATCAATCCTCTACAATATAGTGAACTAGGGCTATTTGGATAACCCATTTGACTGCTACTTTAATCCTTCAAAGTTGTCACGTCCTTAGGCCCAATACACCTACCATTATACCAATCTTGTTATCCTTCACAAGTATAGGACTTATGGCTCTTCTTTGACAGTCACCTAATAACCCTCCAATTGTACTTGGACTACCATTAATTTTACTAACCATAGTCAATTATTTTTATTGATCTAGGGCCCACAACACTGGCCTCGTCTAGGTCTCCTCAAATCTGCCACCTAATAGTGATTTGAGTCCTTTCAAAATCAATATTCTTGTGTAGTAATTTCTTTGTTGTACAATATGTGAACAAATCTGAACTAATCCTCTTATCATTCTAACAATATTTAGATGAATAGACTAGGGTCACAAAGCATCCACTAACATTCCATTGACTAAATTTTTATAAGATGCGTCATATCTATGTCTAAAACTCTATATTGGACATTCCCCAAAAACAACTACTCTTCATGTCAATCCATTCCTCATATGGCACATTTATTCTACTCAATATTCTACTTCGGTTCCACCCTCCTTTGGATTTTCTATCTCCACGCATACTTATGTAAACCATCTTCCTAATATGTGGTCTATATTGCAGAGATAAACCTCGCTCTAAGGGTCATGAACCCTCTTATTCTATGTATATTTTTCACAATCTAAAGGCCATACCTTATGTATTGAACATGCTAGGAAACTGCCCTAACTAGGGCATTATAGTTATGTTATAATTACTTTATAATAAACGCCATCCACCCATATCAAAAACAAAAACTCTTACATCCATAAGGGACTCAACCTAGCTCATATGGATCCATAGATTCTGGGAATTTCTTTGATTGAATCTTGACTTCATATCACTATGACCCTCAAACTATGGTTACCTTAGTTAGTATTACACCTATGGATACTTTTGTTCTGGCCCTAAATTCCAGTGCATACCCTCTTCCATTTGTGTTGGTCTTTATCACATAACTTGCGGCCTACTGACCACCATAGGACAGGGTCTCAACCCTCTCTACTATTTCAGAATTTGATGTGGCTTTAAAGTGGAAACACCATTGAAATCACATGCCCAAATTCTCATGATTTTCCTCTCTTGAGCTCAATCTACCATAAGAGAACCAATAGTATGTCATCCTACTTCCTAGCTTGAACCCATTAAGGTATGTGAAATTCTTGTGAACCCTCACAGGATGATCATATCCTTGGTGGATGATCATGGCCTCCCTTTAAAAATCCTTACTCAACCCTATAACTCAGCCTACTTTTGGATACATCTCTCTTGGCCTCCTTGATTAAATGAGCTCCTTCTCACTTGATGTTATTAACTTCATACTAAAGCCTCCTTAAATATATTTTCCTTGTTAGGCCTCTTAGGAACCCTCTAGAACTTATGAGTTTTATCCACTTAGACATTAAGAAATATTAATTTTCCTTTTTAATTTTATTTTATATTTTAAACCCCATCTTTGGTCCAAAACCCATTCGCTTGGTTTCTTTTCCCACAAAGCCTTTTGTGACACAACTCACACAAACCCATCTCACTAGGCTTGTGGAGTACCTCCCAAGCTACACAATTCAACAACATAGTGTAGTTGTAGTAACCACAACTTGGTAAAGCTCTTATAGCCAAGTTAGGACTTGGTTCGGTTCCCAAGTTGCAAATTAAGTAAGGGTAGTTGTGAGGGAATGATAGCTAGAGAGGGTCAGGGCATGCAAGGAATAAAATTGAATTCTAACACATGTCAGACAATTTCAATGCATGTTGACAATTGTTAAGGAGTGTCGAGGCATCAAAAGGGAGAACTAGGTCAAAATGAATGGAAATGAAAAAATTAGAGTGTGTGTGAGGGAGTGCTATTAAATTCAAGTGGGCCAAGGACGAAGTGTGTTAAGAGAAGTTCGTAATAGGATTTGTAGGAGGCAAGCCTATGATTGTGATAAGGGGATTGACAGAGCATTTTTAGACAAAGGGAGACTTTGTGCTGGGCACAACATTGTTTTTCCTTTAGCTATTATTTTTATATGATATGTGGCACACTTTGGTTGAATGCTCATGTTTTAAAATGTTTTAGACAATTTCGTATTCTATGTTGTTGTGTATATGTTTTGGGGCACTCAACTTGTGACGACTTATATCTTCAGTGTATTTTGCATATTATGGTTCTTGCAAACTCTTAGTTAATGCTCTATTATTTATATGAGCTGGACATACATGTGAAATATTTCTTGTGTAATCTATGTTTCTTAGTTGTTTTATGGCCATGGCTAGATGTGATCCTTGTCTTAGTAAGTTCTTAAGTGGGAAAATTTGAGCTTGTACATGAGTGGCTTAAGATGTATTATAGGTAGTTCTTCGTGAACAAGGCACAATCTACTTGTAGTAGGTGCAATTGGTCAAGTTTTTGTGGTTGAAGTAGACCAATATTACATGAATTGCAGTAGCTAAGGACTTGATTAGGTTCTCAAGTTGTGAGAAAAAGTAAGGCTAGTTGTGAGGGCCTTAGTACCAAGGCATGCTAGGGAATACTAACATGTGCCAGATAGTGCGAAGGCATGTAAAATATGCTAAGACGTGCCATATAGTGCGAAGGCATGTAAAATATGCTAAGATGTGCCAAGTTCTAAGGCATGCCATGATGTGCAAGGGTGTGACATTACATGCTAGAGAAATTCAAGGGAATAAAAAGGAGAAACAAGTTAAAATATAAGTAAATGAACACATGAGAGGGTTAATAAGTCATCAATTTACCTTTTCCAAGAGGGGTGTTAGGTCTCTGTAATTTATTAGCAAGATTGGGAGAGTCCAATCATAGAGTTAACATCATTTCAACCAACTTTGGGATTCTAGGATCTAGCCCTCCTGAATCCGGAGAGGGATCTCTCCAATATGTACAAAGATGGATATTGTCTTTGAAAAGCTTAAGGTAATGATATTAGGCTAGTTGTGAAGGCCAAGGGTTTTGTTTTGTTTTGGATGGTTGAGCATGAAATGTTACTTGAGGGGAAAGTCCTAAGTGCAAAAAGTTTCAAAAGTGAGAAGTTGCAAGCAAATAGAACAGTTTTGGCAGATAGATAGATATAACGCTTGTTTTTAGTCCATTGGGCTATGGAGTCATATCTGGGCTTTAATTGAACAACAACATCAAGTGTGATCCAAGGGGCAAGTCATCTATACCACAAGATTATTGAGATTAAAATGATGAAATGGAAACATTAAAATGTTGGAGGGTTGGAAACTGATAATAATTTCTCAGAGGATTTATAGTCAGTCCAAACAAGAAAAGCCTTTTAAGTAAATGTTTTAAAACCAACCAAGGACAGGGCTAACCATAGACTTCTTGGGCAAGTTCTTATTAAAGCAGCTTAATTGACAAACAATCCAGTAATCCACATAATTACCTTCAGAAAGTATGAAAACACATAAGAAAAACAGAGTGTAACTTAAGATCAGATAAAGTACTTTTAAACCTAGTCTGCTTTCAGCCAACACCAAGGGAAACTTTCAGAATCTGCCTTTGGAGAAAAGAATCTAGGAATCAGGGCAAACCATATCTTCTCTAGTCTAACTTTAATAGCAAATAATGGAAATAACATTTGAGAACAATGTTTGAGCAAACAGAAGGACGAGGGAACGCCAAAATTCCTAACTGTTTAAACTGTATTGAATCATTCTTAAATAAACAAATCTGAAGAAAACATTAAGATAAATATTTCTCAGCCAGAGAAGGTTACTGCTATACAGAAAATCCTAACCCTGTTTAAACTGTTCTTTATAGAGGGAAAATGAACAATATGGCATACATAGAAGGAAAACGATTAACAAAGAAAGAAGCACTTCACAAATGATAAAGACCAGGATCCCAAGAAACAACTTTTATATTGATGTCAAACCAGTTACAATCTTCAAGTCCAATGTTTCAGTTCAGCAATCATCTTCACTATTCAACCTAACTACTCTAGCGCAAACAGAGCTTCAAGGGCCAGTGAACACTATGTACAAATAGAAGTCTCGAGCTCAAGTGTGTTTCAAAGTTCTACAACCAACAATTTCTCATCTTCTTCTGAGGTATTTATAGAAGGATGAGGAGGTGATCTGAGAAAAGATCTCTCAGGATAATTAATACAGTTTCAAGACTTCGTGGCCTTTTGAGGGGCTCGATGAAGAAATTCACAGGTGGAACACTGTATTAACTGTTTACAATAAATATCAAAGCTCGATGGGAGCTTTATTTGACTTTGATGCTCTGTACGCTGTGTGGAGTAATTTCTTGGTTGTGCTGGAGGTGAATATTAGATTTTCTTCAATAACTTTGGCCTCTATTTGAATGCTTTGAGGCAACAGGTGGCTCAGTGGTAGCTGAGGAATCAATTTGCCTCAAATGTGGCGGTGGAGGCTTTATGTCTGATAAAACACTTTAGGTTTTCTTTTAAACTGTGTTTTAGATTGGGGATTAGGATTTTAATAACTATCTTAGCCATAACCCCCATAAAAACCGTCTTCAATCTTCATCTACTATGCTCTGTCTTCAAAACTGATACTCTTTAACTGTGTTTGAATTAAAACAGTGTCTTGTCGATGTGCAGACCCGCACTGGGCTTTACGGCATCAATACTCATAGAGTACTGACGAAACATGGAATAGAGCCCTGTGGATGGCTTCTCCGTAATGAAACGAGGGCATGAGAATCGTCATTCCCAGCCCTTGGCATTTCTTCGTTATACAATGGAAAACCATTTAGAACACCTGCATCAAACACAAAACAATTAAGAAATCCTGCGGAAAATAGGTTTAAACTGCTTCAGATGGCGGTGGAGGAGCGTAGCCGTCGGATAAAAACATCTAACGGTGGAGATCGGTGCAAAACAAAAAAAATGAGAGCGGGGAGAAGAAATAAGGCGGGGTGGTTTTGGACCGTCCGATCTGGACACGTGGACGGTCCAGATCTAATCGGAGGATCTCAATCGGGGGTGGCAGGTAAGTGCGTGCGATTGAAACGCAGCGATGCGATTAAGCGCTGGCTGTTGATCTGCAGATCAGATCAACGACGGAAAATGAATCGGAGGGTTTTGAAATGGCGGTAAGACTTGCGATCGGAGGGAATAAGGACCGTTGGATAGGCGGGAAATGGACGGCCCAGATTTAATCGGAGGATCGCAATCGGGGAGGTCACACAACAATATACGATTGAAACTTTGCGATTGAGATTTTGCGATTGAGCGCAGGCCGTCGATCTGAGAACAAGATCAACGGTCGGGATTTAATCGGGGATCAGCAATCGGGAGTGCAACGAAAACGCATGCGATTGAAAGTTTGCGATGCGATTGAGCGCAGGCTGTTGGATCAAAGGACTAGATCAACGGTCAAGATTGAATCGGGGATCGGCAATCGGGGGGGTCACACAACAACATGCGATTGAAACTTTGCGATGCGATTGAGCGTAGGCCGTTGGATCAAAGGACTAGATCAACGGTCAGGATTGCTTCGACCTACACACCGGCGGAAAAACCCTTAAACATATGAAAACCAAAGTTTTTGCAAATAAAACAAGTTATAATGGATGGGGCGGAAAATATATATAAGTAAAGGAAATAGGCGCCCGATTGCGGGGCCGGTGGTTTTCACGGAATGTAATATGCCCAGGAGTATAAAGACAAGGGCCAATCGCAATCGGTCCATTGAGCCTGGACTTTCCGATCAACCCATTTGTGTTGTTTCCGATTGCGATTGCGCGATCGGCTCTTTTCAATCAACCCATTTATATTCATCACGTGGTTTTAAGTTTAAAACTTTTGGAAAGTGGGTTTTTGGGTTTACAAAGGAAAATATTGATCGGAGAGGGATTTTTCAATGGTTTATGGCCCGATTGCGGGCTCTATGGTTATATGAGGAAATAATATGATCGGGGGGTCTTAAGCAACAAGGCTAATCGTAATCGGAACTTTTGGAGTATGGCAAAGACTTGCGTCTTTGATTCTTCCCGATGCGATTAGCACCTTAACGTATTAGCAAGTGGTTCCAGACCCAAAGCGTATGGTGGGGAAGTGGTTTAGGGCTTAGCCCAAGGGGCTTAGGTCCATAGCAATGAAACTTTGTTTTTTATGAAAAATTTCAAGGTTTTAAATGGATTTGGGGGTTTCGACACAGCTCAAAAAGAAGTTTTAAACCATGTCAGGAGGATTTTCATGAATGGAAGGAGAAACTTATGAAAAGTAGGGAAATAATATGGAGAAAAGGGGGAGTAAATGAAGGTTAGTTATGAGTGGGAGAAAGGGAAAAAAATGATGGTTTCTTCAGCAGTTTCTTACAGGAAATCAACAGAATTAATAGGGAAAGTGATGAAGATTTTGGACAGAGGCATGAGGCCTACAAGGAGTCTTCGAGAGCCAACAAATTTTAGTAATGAAAAATTGTTCCTTGAAGGCTCAAAACAGATTTAGCCACCTTTTGGTATAACAAAATATTATAGGTGGCTAACAGTGGCTCCACTTGGGGATGGTGCCTTCTTGAAGGCATCAAGAATTCAGACTTGACCACTGGGAGGCTGACTAGTTGCCTCATCCATTGGGCTGTCCTTCTGTGATTGAATAATCTTCTCAAAAAACATATTTGGCAGCCATGAAAATAATAGACCTTTATCAACAAGCTTGCTACCTACCCAATCCTACAGATCTAGCATTTTTTCTTCATCAGAGTGCACTTGGATTGGAAAAATCTATTCACAACATTTTATTCTTTTGAAAGCAGGAAATCTAATCTATTTCTAATCCTTATTTCTCCCTGAACTCAGATTAAACAGTTGAGCTCAGATATTTCTCTACCTAGTCTACTGTCTGTTGGGATTAAACAGTCCAACAAACTTTCATTCTCTAAATTCTACGACAGAAATTTAAAAATAGTCAAGTCAAGATTGAGCTATTTGACTTACTATGATCTATGGCATAAGAAAAAGCTGCACATAGATTATTATTTGCAGAAAATTAAATCAAAATGGAAGGCTTAAGATCTGAAAGTTTCTCATTATGGCCTTCTTTCTTCCTTTCATAGCTATGATTTTTCTTTTTTCTGTGAGCTATCTCTTCCTGGATATCTGGTTTAGATTTTGAGCAAATTAGAACCATTTTTTCCTCTTTTATGACTCAGAAAATGAAACAGTTTTGAGTCATCTCTCTTCGGAAACTTTGGTTCAGATTTTGAGTTTGTTTGAACCTTAATTTCTATCCTAATCTATCTACTGATAAGCCAAGATTAAACGGTTTGGAAAATCAAATTCACTACCCTATCAGCAGAAAATTGAAAGCTAATTAGTCAAGATTAAACATTTTGACTAACTAGAAGTGTGTTTTGCAGGAGTGGCATTTAAGCTTGCACACTTTCAGATTTGTTTCTCTTTTTTGGCATGGGGCTTTGCCTTTCTTGTTTACATTTCTTCCCTCTTTTCTTTCTTTCTTTGTTTTTGTATTTTTCTGATTTTTCATAACTTTGAATGCAATGGTGGATGAAATATTCATAATGAAAAAAGAAAAAAGGAGGCTTAAAAACATATCATGAATCAAGAGAAGTAATGCTTGAGCATCCTGCCATTGACAGGACCCCCAAACAAATCTGTTCCATCCAACTCTTGTAAGAAGAATGCATTGTTTCCAGCAACTGAATGAATAGAGTAAGGGCCAAGCCATAGATTGTCAAATTTACCATGCTTTCCCTTATCTTCTCTCTTTGAGTCCCACTTTAAAACTTTGTCCCCAATCTTGAAATTGCTGGCCTTTGTTCTTCTGTCAAAAATCTTCTTGATATTGTCTTGCTTCTGCAATGCTTTGTTGTACACTTCCTCTCTGGTTTGCTGAAGATGAATGGTCTGATTAATTCTTCTGATTATGTCATTTTCTTCAGTCTGCAACTCTTGAATTAACTTCATAACTGGTACACCAAGGCTGTTAGGAAAAATTGCATCTGTACCATACACAAGCTGAAAAGGTGACATACCAATAGATTTCTTCAAAGTTAATCTGTCAGCCCAAAGTGCATGGATCAGCTTTGTGTGCCAAGACTTCTTATTCTCCTCCAACAGTTTCTTGATTATGTTCACTAAGCTTTTATTGGAAGATTCTGCAAGTCCATTACCTTGAGGGTAATAGGCTGTGGCATGCCCTAGTGTTATCTGGTATTTATGACAGAAGTCAACCATTTTCTTTGATCGAAACGCTGCTACATTATCTGTGATGATCTTGGTAGGACAACCAAATCTGGAGAGGATATTGGTTTCTATGAACTTTATAATAACTGAATCATTGGCTTGCCTACAAGGAATGGCTTCTATCCACTTAGTGAAATAGTCTGTGGCAGTAAGGATCCATCTATGCCGGGCAGAAGATGAGGGATGGATTTCACCTATGAAGTCAAGTCCCCACTGTTGAAAAGGAGCTTCAACAGTGATTGGATGCAGAGGAAGGGGTAATAATTTTCTCTTGCCCTCAAACAATTGGCATTTATGGCAAGTAGTTGTCATTTTGTGAACATCAGGAAAAAGGGTGGGCCAATAGAAACTAGCCCTCAAAATTTTGTTGGCTGTTGACTTCTAGTACAAATGGCCTCCACACTCTCCTTCATGAAATTCCTGCTTAACCTTCTCTACATCAAACTCAGGCAAACATTTAAGCAATATACCACTAGAATTTTTCCAATAAAGACACCTATCTACAATGTAATAGTTTACTGCTTTCAGTTTTAAGAACCTTGCCTTTGTTTTCGACAAACCAGGAGGTGTATTTAAATTAAGCAAAACATAAACGATATCAGCATACCAAGGAGAATTCATAAAATGGTTTTCAATAATGGGAGTTGAGAATTCTTCTTGGCTGTCCAAAGCATTAATCATATTAATATCAAGAACTTCAAAATTGGATTCAGCCATTAATCTAGCTAGACCCTGGCCTTTGATGAGTTTAGTGGGTTTTATCTCTAAATCATATTCAAGAATAACAACAATCCACTTACCTCTCTTACCATCTGGGTCCTGTGTTAGAATGTCTTTAACAACCGAATTAGGGACAAAGGAAATGATGTGTGAGTGAAGGATGTATACTCTGAAGTCTTTCAATGCTTTAACCAAAGCAAAAGCTTTCTTTTCCATAATATTATACTTCAAAGGGGCATCCCTCAATGCCTTGCTAAAGAATGCAATAGGCTGCTCTTGTCCTAGTGGATTTTTCTGTAAAAGGACAGCAGCAATGGTATGTTCTGATGCAAACGAGAAGATATAAAAATCTTTTGAAAAATCAGGGCTTATGAGAACCGGTGTTTTGGATAATGCTTGTTTCACCAGCTCAAAGGATGTCTTTGCTTCCAAGGTCCATTTGATCCCTTGCTCCTTCTTCAACATGTTTGTGATATTTCTAAGGAGCTCAGCTAGGTTAGGGATGAACCTTCTCAAAAAGTTTATCTTTCCAATGAAAGACTGCAACTCTTTGATATTTCAAGGATGAGAGATTTGCAATATAGCCTCAATCCTCTTTGGATCTATCTTTATACCCTCTTCTGAAATAATGTGTCCAAGAAGCTTACCTTCTTGGAGACCAAATAGTGTCTTCTTAGGGTTTAAAGATATTCCAAACCTTTTGCACTTCTCGAAATTTTTTCTCAAATGTTCTAAATGTTCTTCATCTATTTTTGAAAACACAGTGACATCATCTAGATAGATAATGATGAAGAAGCCCAATTCTTCCGAGAATGCTATGTCCATGGCTCTCTGAAAGGTTGCTCCAGCGTTCATTAGACCAAAAGGCATCTTCACATACATGAAAGTGCCTCATGGAGTAGTGAAAGCTGTCTTTAATTGATCAACAGGGTGAACTAAAATCTGATTATACCCTGAATAGCCATCAAGCAACGAAATCCTCTTAGACCCCACCACCCTTTGTAAAATGTGATCCATTTTTGGTAAAGGGTAGTTGTCTTTTAACGAAGCTTTGTTTAAGTCTCTAAAGTCTATACAAAGCCTGATTTCTCCAGTCTTCTTCCTAACGGACACCAGATTAGATACCCACTCAGAATATCTAATAGGGACATTAATGCCAGCCTCATACATTTTCATGATCTCCTTCTGAACCAATGGCAACTGGACAGGGTTTATTCTGTGCAGTTTCTGTTTAAATGGTTTTTGGTTTTCTTTAAGAGGGATTTTGTGTTGTATTATTTCAGTGTCATAGGATTTGAGATCTTCGTAACTCCAAGCAAAAACATCAGAAAATTCTTTGAACAGCTCTAAGTATTTGAGTTTAATGTGAGCTGGCAAAGTTTTGGACAGCTTGATCATTTTCGGTTTTTCCTCACTGCCTATATTGCACTCCTCTACTTCAGTCTCTACAGGTTCCAGTTTTGGTTTATTGGCCACATCGTTAAAATCGAACAACTCCTCTAAAGACGTTAGACCACTCGGCAAATTTTCATCTTTAGAATGCAGAGTTTGTAATTTTTCCGTTTCTAACTCTGCACTTAATTCTGTTTTGCTCCTAAGTTTGCTAGACAATAGGTTAATATTGGCAGGTTGAGGAGACGATTCTTCTTCACCAAGAAAGTTTTCTTCACTGCAGCCTGTATCATAATCTGAATCTGAACTGTGCAGCTCGAACTCCTTTCTGAATTGCATGAAGTCTTCTATTTGTTTGTCATTGTCAAACACTTGCCAATATTTTTTGTTATCAGGCACTGCCGGTCTAAATTTTATCGGAGTTGTGTTGTCTCCAGTCTCATATGGCGTTAGACATGTCCTGGCCGCGAAAGCTAAATTGTGGGCCGCAATGTTCTTTTTCCTTGGGATGAAACTCAGGTTTGACTCCTCAAATGTTGTCAAAAGATCCATGACATCATTCTGATAGGCTCTAAGTCTGGGATGATTCGCATTATACTCCCCATTGACTTTCCTAATGATTAACTCAGAATCCCCGTACACATTAATTCTTCTGGCTCCTAATTTCTTCAAGAGATGCAAGCATAAGAGAAGGGATTCATATTCTGCTATGTTGTTGGAACACTGAAAGTTTAATTTGCATGAGATGCATTCTGTGTGGTTGTTTTCAGTGTTAATGATCCAAACCCTTGCACCAGCATTATTTCTAGTGCATGACCCATCAAAATACATACTCCATAAAGGACTGTCTTCGGTTTCGTCTGTTTGGCGATTTTCCTTTTTAACTATGGTGCCTTCTGACTGTTCATGATTAGCAGCACCCAATTGAATTTGTTTTGACTCCTCAAATTCTTCAATAGATCGAGGGATGATGCCAGAAACGTTAGGGGTATTTTCTGGGCTGTTAAGTCCTAAAAACAATGGACTCATAACCGGTAAATCAAGACCTATGCTTTGTTTACTAATGTTTTCACATGTGGAAAACTGTTTGGACACTTCTGCGTTATTATACTCTTCTTCCCTGTCGGCCTTTAATTCTGTTAAAGTGACTTGCTCACTAGGAGTTTCATTGTTAAACATGATAAAAGAATCAAGGCTTGTATTGACAGAATATATAGGAGAGTTTCGTGGTCTGTCTTGACTTGTAACCGTGTATTGCATATGAGACTCCCTGTAAAGTCTTCTGGTCTGATTGAAAACCGGGATGGTCGCATATGTCATGTCCATCTGCATAGTCCCCTGTAACTTAGCTCCCCAGGATCTTGATAATAGCATTCCATACTTTTGGGGGACATCAGCCACAACAATGTCCATGAGTAAACATTTGGCTGGAATCTGGGCTAGGTTAACACAGAGGTCTTTGATCAATCCTAGACATTTTACTCTATTTGCGTCAAAGGAGTATAGGTCTTTGTAGGGTCTGGTAATTTCTAAACCAAGGCTCTCCATCACAGCTTTAGGCATTAAATTATGAGAAGCCCCGGAATCATGCATAGCGTTGTGTAGAATTTTGTCATGAATGTTCAAACTCACATAAAAGGGAGGAACCGGTCCTTCTTGAAACTTCCCTTCAATCTTAGGGCCAAAAATCAACTCTGGTAGGTCGTCACTAAGATTAACTGTATCTCCATTTTCCTCTATATTTAAAGCCTTCAAAATTTGGTTCCTATATACATGTTGGGCAGCTAACTCAATTAATGGAACAGAGATTTTGATCTTTAAGATTTCCTGTTCGAGGCTGAAAGGGGTTTGATTCTTTGAAGCACTTGTTTCAACCTTATTAGCTGTCACTCTATCAACAATTACAGCTTGCTGATTTGTTTTAATTGACACAATTGTTGTAGAAGGAGTACTAGCTGAAGTGTTAGTACTGTTGATGTCTTCACTCTGTTTTTCAGAATTTTGAGTGTTTTTCTCCTTATCCTTATCAGATTTAACAACCACTGTTTTGTCTTTTTGTTTGGTTGTTTTGAGTTTGGCTGCGGTGTTGCTTTGAGAGGATTTGTCAGAGGTTTTGGTGTTGGGGGCTTGTTGACTGGTCTTGCTTCTAAGGTCATATTATCTTTGAGGTTCTATGACGACATTTTCCATGTCTTGATAATCATTTTCATTACCATTTCTTTTGTCATCATAAGGAGTGTAAAGACCTTGTTTTCTATCATAATGAACTTCCAAGTCATCATCTTCTTCCCCAAACATGTTGATATCCTCTTCCTCTATTATGTCTTCTGTTTCTTCAACCTCACTTACATAGTTTTGATGAAAGGGAGGGGTGATCTGTTGATCATCTTCCCTGGGTCTGTTTGGAGGTTGGTTCCTTCTAACATTCCGATTCTGGTTCCTATTTTGAGGAGCAGTTTGATTTTGATTTGCTTGTGCTCTCTTAATTATGCTCATCTCTTTCATCATTTCTTCCATCATTCTCTCCATTTTTGAGTTGGAAGTAGAAGGTGTGGATTCCTCTCTAAAAGATACTCTCTTCTCGCTCTTCATTCTTTCTCTTTTCTCCATCAAGTTCACTTCCACAGAAAGAGCACCCCTTTGCATGTCTTCAAGAGTTGCAAAATCTCTCTCTTTTAGTGAATAGGTCATGTCTGGATCAAACCCTTCAGGAAATTTGTTTAAAGCTGAGCCCTGAGGAGGTTTTAGTTCAGGGGAAAGTGCATTATAGACGATGTTAAATCTGGTACAATAAGATTGTACACTTTCCCCAGGGTTCCTATGGAGATTGTTATAGTCAGCAAGGACTTGGAGAGGATTCTTTCTCACTTCCCACTTGTTTAAGAATGTTTGATGGAAGGCTTGGAGATCGTTAATACTATGGGGGGTTAAACCTTTAAACCATTTTCTTGCTTCTCCCCGCAAACTTTGAGCAAATAGTCTAAGCTTGACAGAATCATCATCAATTTAGTTTCTGTCAAAGTAGTCATTCATCTTGTCCACATGTTGAGATGCTGTTATAGTATTGCTAGCATCATACAATGGAATTTTGGACTGATAGTCCTGTGGAAGATTGACTAATGGTACAGGAAGGACTAAGGGAGCATACCATGCTGCCATGATAGGCGGTGGAGGTGGATTTACAGAAGGGAAAGTGGGCTGAGGTGAAGTGGTTTGAACAGTGGATGTAGGGTGAGTAGAAGTGGATGGACCAGGAGTAGACTGTTGAGATGATCTTGGATGAGAGACACCTAAATCGTGAAGGAAATGTAAATCAGGAGGTGTTGTTTCCCTGCTACCAGGATGTTCACTTGTTTCAGGAGATGAAAGTGAAGATTCAGAGTCTAACTGGATTATATCATCAAATGACCTAGTCCTAAATGGGTTTACTAAGTCAGTTTGTGATTGTTGTAGAGCTGAAAGATTTTCGAGGACTGAACTATCTCTCAAGGGTGATCTGAAAACAGTTAATAATTTAACCTTAGGAGACTTCCAAAGGATACTTTCTGGATTATCAACTATCTCAGGTGGGTTAGGGTCTGGATGGGCTCTAGTGTGAATCTTTTTAGAAGCCACTATGCTATGTTGTTTAGACCTAAAACAAGAAAAGTTCAACCAGATATGACAATCTTGGAGAGGTTAACCAATCTGTTTTTACAATTTTAAATCCCACAGTCCTCTAACCGAGTTTGAATGATTTTATAATGATAAGGGTTCTTCCTAGTGGAGTCTTAAGGTCTGCTAGGATTGTGGAGTCGCCAAGTGGAAATTTTTAGCTCCTTTCAGAGGTAAAAGGTCTTATGGTCCACCACCATGTTTATTTAATTCCAACCTGAAATATTTTTAGGTTTTTCTAAATCATTTTTCAGTTTTGTGGTTGTTAAGAATATCCTAACTTTGTTTCAAAACTTAGCTAAGGTTGCGAGACAAAGGCAGTCTACTCTTATGGCTAAGCCAGCTGATTTTTCAAGGTTAGATGAAGTCTTAAGAGAAACCTAGGGTTCACCTAGCTTGTCACTGATTCAAACAAGTTTCATCATAATTACCTATCTTAGGCAGTGCTTGAAAAGGCTGCTTTTTACTCTCAAAGTGTTCTTGAATAAAGGGTTTTCTGAGGTATTAGAAACACTCAGTTCCCCAGCGGAGTCGCCAGAAATGTTAGGTCTCTGTAATTTATTAGCAAGATTGGGAGAGTCCAATCACAGAGTTAACATCATTTCAACCAACTTTGGGATTCTAGGATCTAGCCCTCCTGAATCCGGAGAGGGATCTCTCCAATATGTACAAAGATGGATATTGTCTTTGAAAGGCTTAAGGTAATGATATTAGGCTAGTTATGAAGGCCAAGGGTTTTGTTTTGTTTTGGATGGTTGAGCATGAAATGTTACTTGAGGGGAAAGTCCTAAGTGCAAAAAAGTTTCAAAAGTGAGAAGTTGCAAGCAAATAGAACAGTTTTGGAAGATAGATAGATATAACGCTGGTTTTTAGTCCATTGGGCTATGGAGTCATATATGGGCTTTAATTGAACAACAACATCAAGTGTGATCCAAGGGGCAAGTTATCTATACCACAAGATTATTGATATTAAAATGATGAAATGGAAACATTAAAATGTTGGAGGGGTGGAAACTGATAATAATTTCTCAGAGGATTTATAGTCAGTCCAAACAAGAAAAGTCTCTTAAGTAACTGTTTTAAAACCAACCAAGGACAGGGCTAACCATAGACTTCTTGGGCAAGTTCTTATTAAAGCAACTTAATTGACAAACAATCCAGTAATCCACATAATTACCTTCAGAAAGTATGAAAACACATAAGAAAAACAGAGTGTAACTTAAGATCAGATAAAGTACTATTAAACCTAGTCTGCTTTCAGTCAACACCAAGGGAAACTTTCAGAATCTGCCTTTGGAGAAAAGAATCTAGGAATCAGGGCAAACCATATCTTCTCTAGTCTAACTTTAATAGCAAATAATGGAAATAACATTTGAGAACAATGTTTGAGAAAACAGAAGGACGAGGTAACGCCAACATTCCTAACTGTTTAAACTGTATTGAATCACTCTTAAATAAAAAAATCTGAAGAAAACATTAAGATAAAGATTTCTCAGCCAGAGAAGGTTACTGCTATACAGAAAATCCTAACCCTGTTTAAACTGTTCTTTACAGAGGGAAAATGAACAATATGGCATACATCGAAGGAAAACGATTAACAAAGAAAGAAGCACTTCACCAGTGATAAAGACCAGGATCCCAAGAAACAGCTTTTATATTGATGTCAAACCAGTTACAATCTTCAAGTCCAATGTTTCAGTTCAGCAATCATCTTCACTATTCAACCTAACTAATCTAGCGCAAACAGAGCTTCAAGGGCCAGTGAACACTATGTACAAATAGAAGTCTCGAGCTCAAGTGTATTTCAAAGTTCTGCAACCAACAATTTCTCATCTTCTTCTGAGGTATTTATAGAAGGATGAGGAGGTGATCTGAGAAAAGATCTCTCAGGATAATTAATACAGTTTCAAGACTTCGTGGCCTTTTGAGGGGCTCGATGAAGAAATTCACAGGTGGAACACTGTATTAACTGTTTACAATAAATATCAAAGCTCGGTGGGAGCTTTATTTGACTTTGATGCTCTGTACGTTGTGTGGAGTAATTTCTTGGCTGTGCTGGAGGCGAATATCAGATTTTCTTCAATAACTTCGGCCTCTATTTGAATGCTTTGAGGCAACAGGTGGCTCGGTGGTAGCTGAGGAATCAATTTGCCTCAGATGTGGCGATGGAGGCTTTCTGTCTGATAAAACACTTTAGGTTTTCCTTTAAACTGTGTTTTAGATTGGGGATTAGGCTTTTGATAACTGTCTTAGCCGTAATCCCCATAAAAAATGTCTTCAATCTTCATCTGCTGTGCTCTGTCTTCCAAACTGATACTCTTTAACTGTGTTTGAATTAAAACAGTGTCTTGTCGATGTGCAGACCCGCACTGGGCTTTACGGCATCAATACTCATAGAGTACTGACGAAACATGGAATAGAGCCCGTGAATGGCTTCTCTGTAATGAAACGAGGGCATGAGAATCGTCATTCCCAGCCCTTGGCATTTCTTCGTTATACAATGGAAAACCATTTAGAACACCTGCATCAAACACAAAAAAATTAAGAAATCCTGCGGAAAATAGGTCTAAACTGCTTCAGATGGCGGGGGAGGAGCGTAGCCGTCGGATAAAAACATCTAACGGTGGAGATCGGCGCAAAACAGAAAAATGAGAGCGGGGAGAAGAAATAAGGCGGGGTGGTTTTGGACCGTCCGATCTGGACACGTGGACGGTCCAGATCTAATCGGAGGATCTCAATCAGGGGTGGCAGGTAAGTGCGTGCGATTGAAACACAGCGATGCGATTAAGCGCTGGCCGTTGATCTGCAGATCAGATCAATGGCGGAAAATGAATCAGAGGGTTTTGAAATGGCGGTAAGACTTGCAATCAGAGGGAATAAGGACCGTTGGATAGGCGGGAAATGGACGGCCCAGATTTAATCGGAGGATCGCAATCGGGGAGGTCACACAACAATATGCGATTGAGATTTTACGATTGAGCGCAGGCCGTCGATCTGAGAACAAGATCAACGGTCGGGATTTAATCGGGGATCGGCAATCGGGAGTGCAACGAAAACGCATGCGATTGAAAGTTTGCGATGCGATTGAGCGCAGGCCGTTGGATCAAAGGACTAGATCAATGGTCAGGATTGAATCGGGGATCGGCAATCGGGGGGGTCACACAACAACATGCGATTGAAACTTTGCGATGCGATTGAGCGCAGGCCGTTGGATCAAAGGACTAGATCAACGGTCAGGATTGCTTCGACCTACACACCGGCGGAAAAACCCTTAAACATATGAAAACCAAAGTTTTTGCAAATAAAACAAGTTATAATGGATTGGGCGGAAAATATATATAAGTAAAGGAAATAGGCACCCGATTGTGGGGCCAGTGGTTTTCACGGAATGTAATATGCCTGGGAGTATAAAGACAAGGGCCAATCGCAATCGGTCCATTGAGCTTGGTCTTTCCGATCAACCCATTTGTGTTGTTTCCGATTGCGATTGCGCGATCGGCTCTTTTCAATCAACCCATTTATATTCAGCACGTGGTTTTAAGTTTAAAACTTTCGGAAAGTGGGTTTTTGGGTTTACAAAGGAAAATATTGATCGGAGAGGGATTTTTCAATGGTTTATGGCCCGATTGCGGGCTCTATGGTTATATGAGGAAATAATATGATCGGGGGGTCTTAAGCAGCAAGGCTAATCGTAATCGGAACTTTTGGAGTATGGCAAAGACTTGCGTCTTTGATTCTTCCCGATGTGATTAGCACCTTAACGTATTAGCAAGTGGTTCCAGACCCAAAGCGTATGGTGGGGAAGTGGTTTAGGGCTTAGCCCAAGGGGCTTAGGTCCATAGCAATGAAACTTTGTTTTTTATGAAAAATTTCAAGGTTTTAAATGGATTTGGGGGTTTCGGCACAGCTCAACAAGAAGTTTTAAACCATGTCAGGAGGATTTTCATGAATGGAAGGAGAAACTTATGAAAAGTAGGGAAATAATATGGAGAAAAGGGGGAGTAAATGAAGGTTAGTTATGAGTGGGAGAAAGGGGAAAAATGATGGTTTTTTCAGCAGTTTCTTACAGGAAATCAGCAGAATTAACAGGGAAAGTGATGAAGATTTTGGACAGAGGCATGAGGCCTACAAGGAGTCTTCGAGAGCCAACAAATTTTAGTAATGAAAAATTGTTCCTTGAAGGCTCAAAACAGATTTAGCCACCTTTTGGTATAACAAAATATTATAGGTGGCTAACAAGGGGCATGATAGGCACACCAACACTATGTGCCAATAGGTTCCAAGTGCCAAGTGTTAGTGCATTCTACATGCCAAATCTTCCTTTGTTACTTCTCATCTACTTTCCAACAATTGATATCAAATAAATTTAATATTAAACCATGGAAAAGCATACCAAGGAATCTCAATGAATGTTTGACATGCTAATACTTTCCAAGCACCAACATGTGCCAAGTGCCAATGTGTTTTAGGGATTGATACACATGTTATTAAGTGGCAGGGCATGTCAAAGAGTGCTAACTTTGTGCCAGAGAGTACTAATGCATGCTGAGGAGTGTAGGGAGTACTAGGGAACCGCAAGAGAGCGCTAGGTCTAAATGCATGGAAGTGAATGAATATGATGGTGTGATAGGGAGTGTGAATGAGTGCTAGCTGACATGCCAATGAGGGAGTGACAAGATATGTTAATCACTGGTAAGGCATGCTATGGAATATTAGGGCATGTCAAGAAGTTCCAGAGTGTGCTAGGGAGTTCCAATGTGTGTTAACATGTGCCAAGTAGTTCCAAGGCATGTCGAGACATGCCAGACGCTAAGGCATGCTATGATGTGAAAAGTGCTAACGTATGCCAATATGTGTCGAAGAGTGTCAAGGAAAAAAAATGAAGAACCAAGCTAAAATTCAAGGAAATTAAAACATAAGAGGGTTAATACGTCAAGACTTTATCTTTTTCAAAAGGGGCATACTAGGTAGACTAATAATAGGTTCCACTACATGCCAAGTTTCAATGTGTGCCAAGTGATAATGTATGTTAATGCATGCCAAATTGTTCCAGGGAATGCTAAGGACTATAGGGCATGCCAACACATTCTAGGAGAGTCTTATTCTATGATAGGGCCTACCAACATGTGCTTGGGTGTCCTAGTCATAGAAATGTATTCTAGGTACAAATATGTTCTAAGACATGTGAGGTGCCAAGGAATGTTAGTCATGTGCTAAAGCATGATAAGGTGTGCCAAGATCGTTGAGGAGTGCAAGGTCGCTATCATTAATATAAATAACAAAGATTTGTTATGTATTAAATAATATAGTTCCCACACACACCAGTGGAACTTTATCTAAAGAGAATTTTTTAGATAATAGTCATAATAGAGATGAATCATGTGTTGACTCATATGAAAATATATTCTCATTCCTTGAGAGAAATGATACACACTAATTACTTCTTAACAAATTGATTGACTCTAACCATTATGGTCTTGGACACTTCATGAAAAATATTCCATAATAATGGTCTTAAATCATTATATTTTGACAAAAAATATAGTAACATGCACATTTAAAGGCATTGGAATAATCAATGACGATGAACATTTTTTGGTCGCCACCAAAAGTAACCAAAAAGAGCATTGGTGACGGTCAATAAAATATCGTAACTAGAAGTATCACTAAAGAGAGAATAAAAGATGAACCTTTAACAACCCTCACCAAAAGTGTCACTGAAAATGGATTTGGTGACAAACCTTAAAGGACCATCATTATATGCACTTACAACAACGCTCTTTTAAGGACTATCACCATATGCAACATTGGTGACGAACCTTAAAGGTCTGTCACAGGCATGACCCTCATGAATGACCTTTTTTTGTAGTGATTTTAACTCAATTAATTGAGTTAACTAATTACAAATCACAAATAACTATAACAGGTCCCCCCTTAAATCATGGGACAAATCCACATGCATCCTATTATACCCTCAACTTGTATTTCCTAACCTAACTCAGTCATTCTGACTTAGTTAACTAATACAAGTCATATATATATATATATATATATATATATGAGTTGTCATGAGTTGAAATTACAATTTCTCTTCCAATTTAATTAAGGGAAAATTAAATCAGAAGCCCCTTTGGGGTGCCATTTCAACATTCCTTTCTTTCAAAATATAATAGAACTACTTTAATGCCATTTCCTTTCCAACAAGATATATTATATTTACTTAGTTTTCATTATTCTTTACATTTTTGCAAATATAATAGATTTCCTTTCTGCCATTTACTTTCAAGCAAAAGTAGAATAGGTTTGCTTATTGTTATTTACCTTTTGCAACTTAGGATTGGCAACTTACCTATATATTTTCTCATTTGAATTTTTTTCATTTCCTTCTTGCACTTGCATCAAAGGGAGTCAAACTAGGAAGAGGAAGGTGTTTTCTACACGTACAGTTTCGACCCCTCTTAATTTTGTATGAACCCTAGGTCGATAATTTAAGTTGGTAGCCCTGGGAGTTGAAACACTCTTGTTTCAATAATGGGGCTCACCAGACACCATAAGAGAGGGTACTCAATTGGATACCCTAGAACAGAGGAAAAACTACCAGAGGAACTAACCAAATGATATTCGTAGACACCGTCATCATCATCATCATGACAAGGGAAAAGGAAAAGAGTATTTACCAAAAGAATTTAAGAAATCCAAACCTCCTGCATTTGATGATGCTAAATCATGGCTTCTCGGGATTAAAATTTTCTTCAAGGTTCATGAATACTCTGAGAATATGAAAGAAAAGGTGGCTACCTTCAACTTGAAAGGAAAAGTTGACATCTGGTGGGAAGACTTGAAGAATGTAAAAAGCATAAGAGAAGAAGAATTGTCTTGGGGTGAGTTTGAGGAATGTTTCAGAAGAAAATATCTATCTAAAAGGTATTATGATAGCAATTCAAAGGAGTTATATGAGCTTATAGTGGGATCGATTTCTAATGAAGAGTGTATTACTAAATGCTTAAAACTACTACAGTATGTGCCTTACCTCAAGGAGGAAAAGTAAAGGGTTCTAAGATTCATTAGTGGATTTCCACAATCCTTCAAATACATAATCGAATTAGATGAGACACGAACATAGAAAGATGACAACCGAAAATTCAAGCACTATTATGAATATTCAAAACACATACTAGAATCTAAGAGTGATTGGAAGGTGAGAGGTGGTTTAATATACAAAGGTAAAAGGAATAAGAAGGAGTGGAGGTTGAAAGCTACAAATACCGACTCTAGCTAATCAGAACCAACCCTACTATAAATTTAATTATGAGAACAAAGTTCGAATTACCCAACCCATGAGATAATAGTTAAAAAAATTGGTAGAGGACCACATAAATATTAGAATTGCAGGAAATATCACCTAAGGAAGGATTTCCCATAGCATAAAAATGATGGCTCAAAGTTGTAGAACATCCGGGAGGTCAAAACAGTCCTAAAAGTGGACCAGAGCATACTCAGGATCTGTGCAGCATTGGAAAATAGACAGGCCAACTATCATGAATCCATAATTGAGATGGAAGGTAAGATTCTTGACTAAACTATCTCTATTTTAAGTGACATGGGATCTAAATATAGCTATGTAAACCCATAAATTGTGGAGTGATGCCAATTTTCTGAGAAATCACATAAGGAATCATGGCAGATCAAACTATCCACAGGAGCAAAGAAAAGAGTGGAGCATTAGGTGAGAGTGTGCCCACTAGAGCTTAATGGCATGCCAATTATTTCCAATTTGAACGTATTACCATTGGGATAATACAACAAATTTCTAGGAATGGATTGGTTGTATATGAATCACATCAAGGTAGATGTTTTTGAGAAAGCCATAAAATTATTAGATGAGTCTGGAAGGGAATAATATTTCAAGGGAAATTAAAACCCATTTCCATGAGGTTAATTACAACCATGCAAGACAAAAAGAAGTCGCAGGAAAGGGTGTATCTTATTTACTATTCAAATAAAAAACACCACCAAAGCTAACAACAATGTTGAAGGTGATGGCCGAGACATTCTAATGAAGCATCCCATTTTAAACCAATTCCAATATGTATTTCCTGAAGAAATATCGGGGTTTCCTCCTCACATAGAAGTTGATTTTTCCATTGAGTTAATGCTAGGGGCAGCCCCAACATCAAAAATTCCATATAGAATGAGTACTTCGAAGTTAAATAAGTTGAAGCTACAAATAAAATAAATGTTGGACAAAGGCTACATAAGGCCAAGTGTGTCTCCATGGGTAGCACTAGTATTATTTGTGAAAAAGAAAGATGGCACACTCAGATTGTGCATCGATTAAAAACAATTGAATAAAGTAACCATTAAGAACATACACCCCCTGCCACATATTGATGATTTATTTGATCAACTAAGGGGAGCAACAATATTATCCAAGATTGATTTAAGATTTGGATACGATCAAATGCACATTAAAGATGAAGACATCCATAAGACAACATTCCAGACTAGGTATGGGAATTATGAGCTTGTGGTAGTGCCCTTTGGGATCACAAATGCACCTACAACTTTTATGTGCTTAATGAACACCGCGTTACGCCCCTAATAGAAAAAAATTGTAATGTTTTTTGTTGATTACATATTGGTGTATTCAAAGACCAAGGAGCATGAGGAACATTTAGGTGCAGTGCTACAGATGTTAAGAAAACACAAAATGCATGCAAATATTAGTAAATGTGACTTCTTCTAGTCACAAATCCATTATTTAGGACACATTGTCTCAAAGGAGGGACTATTTCTTGACCTAGAGAAGATGAAGGCTATCATGGAGTGGCCAACACCAAATAATGTGACCAAGATTAGGTCCTTTACGGGGTTGACAGAATACTATAGAAGATTCATCAAAAACTTCTCCAAGATTGGTTACCCAATCACTTCATTGCAAAAGAAGGGGAAAACTTTGAATGTACAATTGAAGGTGTTTCAAGTTTCAATCAGCTGAAGAAACTTCTCATAAATGCACCGGTGCTAAAAAAAGTAGACCCAAACAAATATTTTGTATTTTTCACAGATGCCTGCAAAGAGGGACTCAGTGGAGTCTTAATGCGGGAACTCTAAGTAGTTTGTTATTAATCCCGTAAGTTAAATGTGCATGAGCATAACTATGTAACCCACAACTTAGAGTTGGCTTCCATCGTCTATGCATTAAAAATGTGGAGGAACTACCTCCTTGGCTGAATATTCACTCTAATGACTGACCATGGATGGATGAAGTATTTGTTTGATCAACCTAAAATAAATGTCAGGTAAGTTAGAGGGCTAGCCACGATCAGTGAGTTTTATTTTGAGATTAAGTACATTAATGGAAAAGAGAATTGAGTGGAGGGTGAACTCAATAGAAGGGTTCAAATGTGCCATATATCAACCATAAATTCTTATGGGACTAATCTCAAGGAAAGGATTGAAGAGGTTTGGCAATAAGATAAAAAATATAAAAAATTAAAAGGAAAGCTACAAGAACAACCTAAGGGTGAAAAGGAAAAGGAATTTTTCCTCACAAAGGATGGGATTATTCGATTCAAAAATAGAATTTATTTTCTAGATGAAGATAAACTAAAGAAGCTTATATTAAAATAATTCCAAGAAAAGCCATATTTTTGCCACTCATTTTACCAAAAGATCCTAACAATAATCGGGAAATTCTACTATTGGCCTGATTTGAAAAGAGAGGTAGTTGATGTTATTTCCAAATGCATAGAATGCCAACAAGGGAAATTCGAATGCAAGCATCCAGCTAGTTTACTACAACCTATTCCCATTCTAGAATGGAAATGGGAGGTGATTTCCATGGACTTTATTATATGGTTTCCAAGGACTTCTAGACAACATGATGCAATCACAGTCGTGGTTGAAAATTTGAGCAAGGTGGCTCAAGTCTTCATAAAGGAAATTGTAAGATTGCATGGATTCCCCAAGAAGATCATATTAGATAGAGATGCTAAGTTCACTTCAAGGTTTTGGAAGGAACTATTTGCAGGTTTGGGGACACAATTAGCTTTCAGTATCACTTATCATCTACAAACAAATGGGAAAATATAGAAGACAAATATGATCCTCGAGGAAATTTTGAGGATATATGTGATGCACAAGCCAAATAAATGGGAAGAATACCTTCCACTTGTAGAGTTTTCATACAGTAATGAGTACCAATAATATTTGAAGATGAGCCCATCTGAAGTACTATATGTGAGGAGTTCCAACACTTCTATCAAATGGAGTAATGCAGTGAATAGGGTTCTCAACAAGCCTAATATGTTAAATAAATGGAGTTAGAAATGGAAACTATTAAAAGGAATTTAAAAGTAGCACAAGACAAACAAAAGTTCTATGTAGACTAGCATAGGAAACATATAGAGTTTGAAGTTGGAGAGCATGTATACCTACAAGTTAGACTCAAGAAAACCTCCTTGAAATTTGGGTCATGTTCCAAGCTTGCAACATGGTTTTGTCGGCCATTTGAAGTCATTCAAAGAATAGGGCTAGTAGCCTATAGGATAGAATTTCCTCCATAAGTAAAATTTCATGATGTTTTCCATGTTTATTTGCTTAAAATAGATGTGCTAGATTTTAATAATGTGATTTAATGGTTTGTGCTATAGGTATAACTAGAGGGAGAATTCCAGCCAAAACCTCTATGAATCTTGGAATGGAGGTAGCTCATGCTCTAGAATCAAGGTGAAATGGAGGCACTTTGGGCCCAAGGAAGCTACATAGGAAATGACTGATCAAATGTGGGAAAACTATCCTTTTATTTTATTGAATGAAGCAAATGTAAATAAATTTGTAACTAAATTCTACAAAGTTATGCCTATAAAGCTCTATATAGTTTTTTTTTAACCTAAGGCCTATCTTTTTTGTTTTTGGTTATAGAACACCAAGGATGGTGTTCGTCCAAGGGGGAGGGGTTTATGACAACCTTGGAATATTCCCTCATGTAGTAATTATTATCTCTATTTTTGTCAAGTGAAAAAAACCTGAGAAATTGGGACACTGATTCCAGAGTTTGAGAAAGGAGAATTACTTGAGGAAATGAGACGATATAAGTGCCAAATATTTTGTCTTTAAATGAATCGCTTTCAAATAAATTCATCCAAAAAGGGAGTGGTTGGGAACCATAAGTAACCCTCTAAAAATATTTGTAGGAGATAATGGGAATTAAATGGAAGTTTAGACGCGTCGACATATTGACAGGGGAAACAAAGAGTTTATGCCCACATGACTGTAAATGATAGTGATATCCTTTAGTGGGAGAAATTAATGAAAAAAGAGAATTACCTCTGTGCACAGCCGAAGAGGAAAGCACCTCTACACACAAAAAAAGAGGCCAACATCTCTACGCCCCATGAAAGGGAAAATTTTTGAATTTGCAGGATGAGAAGGTAATCATTTAAGAGATTAATGATGATAGTAGGGGGTTATGTTTGAGGGTTGTACTACTTGGTTCAATTTTTTTTCATCTGTTCTTCCTAGAATTGGAACAAAGTATATTTTTATAAAGAGAGAGAGTTCCCTCTATAGCAGCTCAACTGTTGAACCACTGTGTGTCGCTCACTATCTTAGATAAAATAAATTACAGAGTAAGTGGCTTACCTTGAGGCCGTTGAACCCATTATGTGTGCCTTTCTCAAGGGATGTTGAACCCACTAGGAAGCTTGCAAACTGATGAACCTACTGGCCAAGAGTTAGAGATAATTGCGTACTTGAGAGGTCGTTGAACCACTAGGTGTGGCCCTGGGTTGGGAACACTGGGGCTTTCTCTCTATGTGGAACTACCTATATGGGTGATCTCCACGCTCCCATGGTAGCTTTTTTGTTGTTGTACCTTCCTTTGAACTAAAAATAACTCTTCTCTTATTATTGAACTCTAGTGGGTGAAGGCGGTGTGGCCTTGGTACACTTGGTTGCAGCTGAAACTTTTGAATTATTGTTACGGAAGAACTCCTCCTCAAGATCTGGACTGGGTGGGGAGTTAGAGTCCCACTCTTAATTTCCATTTCTCTTAGAATATAAGTTCACTATTATGTTTTTTACTCATGATTTTTATTACATCTTTTTTTATGGCATGGAAATAATGTGATGCTAATATTGAGGAGTGTTTTTCTTGCATAAATGAGGAATGTAAATAGGTGTCTAAATATCATGTGAAATGCATAATTTATAGTGTATGTGCTGATCTTGGAATAACTTAAGCCTGCCTAAGCATGAAGATATTGAAATCTATGTAAATGGGTAGGGAGAGGCCAACTGAGATGACAATTGAGATTATCATGTGGGCAACACATGGTAGGTTCGTGAGGTCGCACCAATTAAATGGATAATTTGTGGATGGCCATATCTTAGGTTCTAAATATCAGGTCGGAGAAAACATTTATATGATCATAATAATCTCGACAAGACAAGCATGATGGTATCATCCATTTCAATTTTTGGAAGGGTAAAGGAAAGGGAAAAAAATTAGGCCCCATTTCCATAACTTGACCTTGTATATTGGGTTAGTATAGTAACTTCCTCCTTCTAACCTTAGCTGGAGCTAGGGATAATAGGGGTTATGTTACACACGGTCATAATCAACAAGGACACACTTTCAGTTGACATTCGAATTTTTTTTCAAAATGCACAAGACAAGATCAAGTTTCTATAACTTGACTCCCATCTACAACAAGATGAGTTGTAGATAAACTCATTCTTAGAGTATGACTCCCATTAGCAATCAAATATTTATCATATTTTTGAGGCCATTTCAGGAGCATATTTACATAACTATACAGAGGTTCAACTCACACTTCCCAAGCCCATCATTAACCTTGGGAAGAAGTTGCTAACAATAGGAACAAAACTAGTCTTGGATATGATAAAGATGTGTCCTTTCATATTCCAAACTATTCCAAGCCCATCCAATTTCATAGTGTTGGGTTTCTTCAAGATGATTTACCTTCACTTGCTCATGTCCCACAACAATATATTTATAGATGCCAACATTGTGATCAAGTTGGCCACGTGAAAGATCAATGTTTTCATCTTCACCCTTATAATAATTTTTGTAAGCACACCCATCATTTAGAAATATGTTTCAGAAACAATACTCCATCAAGAATGAAGATTCACCTTAGATGGATTTCTTCTTCACAATTTAATTCAACAACTAAGAAGATATATCGGTCATACCACAATTTTTTTTCTCAAGTATTGACTAGTTTTGTAATGAATATTTCTTATATTCTCACCTTGTGTCTGACAGGGGGGAAATTGATGGTTAGTTACTAGCTTCAAAGATTTATTAATCAAGCTTGAGCCACAACCTAAACCAGAGCTAGATTTTAGAGCCTAGATATGTAGTCATCCATAACTAGATTCTGAGTTGTAACTAGAGATAAATTCATGCTCCATGAGAATATTTTGGTTGGTGGCCTGCCTTAAACCACCACAAGAAGAAGAATTGGGTTTCTGCTACATTAGTGATCAGGTCCTCAATGTTAAGCTAAAAAATGGAAGTGTTCAGAATCGATTGGAAACTAAATGACAATGAAGAGCTCGTCTCCAAGAATTTGACGCATTTCGTTTCGTCGAAAACCAACTCCGGATGAGGAAGATAGAGCTTGTTGTTCATTTTCCTAAACAATTAAAAAATTTGCAGAAAAGGACAGAATGGTGACATGGCAGCCTAGTCAGCAAAAAAGGATATTCTTTGAATATCCCTTTAATTTTGTCTAATGACACTATGCCAAGTGTCAATCTATGGTTGGTTGTTTAAGTGGGTGATTTGTCGTGTTTTCATTGTTTTGGGAGAGAGCCAATGGGAAGAGGACATGTGGAAAGCCCTGTTATGCAGAATTCTGATCTATGGATAAAAACAATTCCCCAAGTATGGTGCTAGTCACTTAGAACAACAGAGGAAATAATTACTATCACTTTCTCTAAAACAAGCAGATATACAGAATGGTGAAAGAGCCTACTTGTGATTCAATATCTTCTCCTTCTCCTTCTGTCAATGTTGTCGTCGCTCTCAATCCAACTCAAATCGCCAGATGGATTCCTACAAACAGAAACAGAGAATGGAAAACAACATGCAATATACAGATATATACTTATCTTACTCAATCAAATCGATTAGATATGAAATACATATATCATTCAAGAATTCATTGCACAAGAAATAGAGACATATATATGGGAAAATGAACAACAATATTTATTAAAGAGTAGAAGGGGGAGCTTACAACCAATGATCGATTTTTTGCCAACCAGCTCCAACTTCATTCCAGCCTCATCACATCCAACATCATACCAGCATCATATTAGTACTTTCACTCTCTCAAATGAGAATCCAACAGCATAACTTTACCAAATTTCTTCCTTTCCTAGCACTGGAACCTATGCTCAATTCATAGGAAAAATGATCATATTTTCTCAATGAATGACTTTGTAGTAATAGGCAAGACATGTTCCCAAGATCATAGGTGTTATATGGACACTTGGACTCAAATTTTGACACATATGGACTCTTCTAGAAGGAACTTCCCATGTGGAGATTCCCAGAACAATGAGAATTCCACTCCCAGGTGACCAACGCACTCTTGAATGTTGGGAAGTGCATTGCAGTGTACCCTTGAATGGAGGATTTTTCATTGCAATGAAATTGATCCCTTTAGAGGTTGCGTTGGTGAGTCAATAAGTGATACAACATATACTTCAAACCTTGGAAACCTCACAATAGAAACCATGAATGATTTGTTCTTCTCTTAGGGTATATAGCAACTAAAATATAAGGGGATGATAGACCCTATTTCATTGGTCCTGGGGATGATGTCCAATTTTATCAGGTCATGGGGGATGATTCCCAAATTGACCTATAACAGCTGCCCCCTAAAGCATGAAGTCAGAATAATAATAATAATATTTGGATGACGTGATTTACGATGTGATGAGCTGGAACTGAAGTGTGTTGAAGTTTGCAACAAGAAACAATGAAATTGGCATCTGAAAACAACATTCATCACCCATGCCTAGTGCATTAAGCACCTGGTTGCATTAATCACCTACACTAGGGTGGGGCCCATAGGGTTATTTTGATGCATGTCTATTTTTATTATCCCTTAATTTAGATGGGCATTAAACTGTAATCTATTCTCAATGTGGACTTGAAATAGTTAACTAAAGTGGAAAATTCAGTTAGCTAGTGGATTTCGAGTTAGAGGTTGGTTGGTGGGACATGCAGAGTAATTCTAGTTGTAACAGAGTTCGAAGTGCAGTGGTGCATTAATTAATGCAAGTTGTATATCAGTTTAACTCAGTTAAGTGAGTTAAACTCAGTTGTGCTAGTTGTAACTGCAGATACACTAGTGAGAGATCAAGTGAATTAAATATTAATTAATTCACATGTAGTGATCTCACATGCAACTGATGTTTTACTATTATTAGCTTCATGCATGTTAGTTCCAGTGGAGACCCAGTTTAGATCTAGGTGAAAGGGAAGTGTAACTATGAGTTGTGATATTAGCAGGCTACCCAGGTGTAGTTAAAACACCACAGGATGCCCATAATACTCAGTGCAGTTGATGAAGGCTGAAATTATTTGTGATTAAGGATTGCATTCATCAGGAACTGTGTGAGCAAGGTAGGCTGTCTAGAGACAGTAAATTGGCTAAGGAACTTGCCAATTTTTGTATGACAGTGTGAGACAATTAGTTGATGTACTGAGGGCTCTTGTGAGAAGAGTTTTGTATGTAATTATTTCATGATTCCTTGTGGTATATACAATATATGATAGAGGGGTTTTGAGTAGTAAGCTTTCCCCGAGAAATTATCTGTGTTGTGTGTGATTGATCTTTCTTCATGCTTATGTAATTGGCAACTGTGTTTTTAATTCCGCAAAGATTTTTAGAATTGATTCAGTATTTAACTTTATCATATTGTTAGATCAGGTGAATCCAAGATATACATGAATGTTGTATAATTTCTACATGGTATGAGAGCAGGAATTATTTGGGTGCGCAAGTTTGCAGAGAATATCTGAAAATTTTGATGGAAAATTTTCGAAAAAAAATAGCATATTTTGATTCCCTATGAAAAAATACCCAAATTTAAAAAAAAAAAATCGATCGAATCGAAGCTCGGATGAGGGAGATATCGTCGATTTAAAATCAATTATTTTGTTAGAAAATTTTGCGATGGCGAGACAATTGCAATGTGTGTGAGTTGGAAAAGGAAAGGTATTCCTTAAACACAAAGCCACAGGACAAGCCAAGAATATTGGGATTCGTGTGAATAATCTCTATATACTTGATGTAGATGTGATTTCTACAGAGCTTCCTACCATTGGGAAGTATGAGAAAGCCATGTAATTGACCCTTGAGAGGGAGTTGGATTTGCATGCAGGTAAGAATGAACCTCAAGATGTGGAGTAGCCACATGCGGAGTATCATGGAGTGGGAGAAACCACTCATGCAGAGAAATTTCGAGACAGATGGGCAAAGGGAGTGCATGCATCTATACCACCAGGTGAGAGGTGGGGCGACATGCATGATTAATCCCAAGAAGAAATTTGGGCAGGATCCTAGAGATTGTGGGTCTCATGGATCAAACCTCGCTACAAGGAGCCCACAGAGCAGCAGTAGCAGGATTAGTTAGATTTATGCAGTTAGATGTAATAAGGACATGAAATCAAAGTGACAGTGTCGGATACTGGAGTGCAGATCAGACTTGGCAGCAAGTGGAGAGTGCATGGATGCAGATGTCAGCGGTGTAGAGGATCCAGTAGACATGTGCGCTAGCTAGCAGCAGTCAGAAGACTTTGATGACAGATGCATTATACTGATTCAGTTGTTTGGAGGCTATTAATTTTTGAAAGTGTTACATGCAAAGGTTGCATGTGCGAGAAACAATAGAGAAGTGTTGCATGCAAGGGTTGCATGTCGCATGCAAGGGTTGCATGTCACATGCATGGAGTTGCATGTCGCATGCATGAGGTTGCATGTCGCATGCATTGAGTTGCATGTCGCATGCATGAGGTTGCATGTCGCATGCATTGAGTTGCATGTCGCATGCATGAGGTTGCATGTCGCATGCATGGAGTTGCATGTCGCATGCAAGGAAATTCATTTCTTGTTGAAGTTCGCAACAAGAAACAATGAAATTGCCATCTGGAAAAAATGTTCAGCACCCACGCCTAGTGCATTAAGCACCTACACTAGGGTGGGGCCCACAGGGTTATTTTGGTGCATGTCTATTTTTATTATCCCTTAATTTAGATGGACATTAAACTGTAATCTACTCTCAACGTGGACTTGAAATAGTTAACTGAAGTGGAAAATTCAGTTAGCTAGTGGATTTTGAGTTAGAGGTTGGTTGGTGGGACATGCAGAGTAATTCTAGTTGTAACAGAGTTCGAAGTGCAGTGGTACATTAGTTAATGCAAGTTGTAAATAAGTTTAACTCAGTTAAGTGAGTTAAAGTCAGTTGTGCTAGTTGTAACTGCAGATACACTAGTGAGAGATCAAATGAATTAAATATTAATTAATTCACATGCAGTGATGTCACATCCAGCTGATTTTTTACTATTATTAGTTGCATGCATGTCAGTTCCATTGGAGACCGAGTTGAGATCTAGATGAAAGGGAAGTGTAACTATCAGTTGTGATATTAGCAGGCTACCCAGGTGTAGTTAAAACACCACAGGATGCCCATGATACTCAGCGCAATTAAGGAAGGCTGGAATTCTTTTTGAGTAAGTATTGCATTCATCATGAATTACGTGAGCAAGGCAGGCTGTCTGGAGACAGTAAATTGGCTAAGAAACTTGCCAATTTTTGTATGACAATGTGAGACAATTAGCTGATGTACTAAGGGCTCTTGTGAGAAGAGTTTTGTATGTAATTTTTTCATGATTCCTTGTGGAATATAAAATATATGATAGAGGGGTTTTAAGCAGTAATCTTTCCCCAGAAAATTATCTGTGTTGTGTGTGATTGATCTTTCTTCACGCTTATGTAATTGGGAATTGTGTTTTTAATTCCGCAAAGAATTGTAGAAGCGATTCAGTATCTAACTTTAGCATATTGTTAGATCTGGTGAATCCAAGATATACATGCATACTGTATAATTTATACAAAGTGGAGCGGTGACCTGCATCAATATTACAATACATTATATCATGATATTTTCATCTTGATCACGAATTGTTGAGGGGGGCATTCCCATGCTCAGCACATAAACTATCTAATAATAGGGACATACTTCAAAAAGTCATCTACATTGGAATGTTGCCCAATACATACATGCCTACAGATATAGGCCCATGTTCAGATGACAATCTGTATGTAAAGCCATCGTACAAATGATGTGTACAACAATCTTGAAATCGCAGCCCGGATGGACGAAACTAGATCCGGGGTCTTATTATCTCGTTCACTCCATTGTTCGGGTACAAGTCTAGCCATGTGAATATATGATTTGTAGTCAAACATGGAAATACATCATTTGATTACTAGCCAATTATGTGAGATGTTAACAAATGCGAGAGAACCACCATTGATGTTAATGGCTCTCAAGGTACTGCAGTACAGTTTGTAAGGCATGAATAGATGATTTGATGTCGAACGCCAAACAAAATATTTCGGTCAAAGGTACATAAGCGAGGATCTTGTTGATGATGTAACAAGCCTCATGGTATTGGAAGATGATGTTTCTAAGTAAACTTCTTGGATGATGAGATGATGTCGACAGGAAGCCACTTTATCGCGAAACGAGAGTTACTAATTTCGGATACAAAATGTGACTTGATATAGCAATGTTCAGGGATTACTGTCATGAAAATTAAGGCTTATGAGTATTGCATAAGGATGAGTATTCACTGGATGACTTCTCTTGAACGTATCGGCGACACTATATGAGTTGGCAACATTGACCCAAAACCGAAGTGAAGGTATGATGAACCATAGGTATGAATGAATCTTCAAGAAGATTACCCAACCCAAAAATCATGATGATGGAGTGAAAGTGTCATGTTCAAGAGCAACCTGCTACCATAAAGTGTTATGTTCGCTTTCCAAAATTTTCCCCAGTCATTTTTCGACCAGTACCTCTTTATTTTTTAACAAGCTTGAGGAGGATAGCTTATGCTTGATCTATAATTCAACCCTTCAGAAGAATGAATCACTATTTAATAATTTAATGAGTCTAGCGATAAATGAAACTCTATTCTTGCCATGATTGACAAGCCCATCGCTATTTTCTATTTTAACGGGCCTAACGACAGTGACAGCCTGGTCTTTTTTCATATTTAGAGAGTTTGAAAAAGATGGAAAAATAAAACTCCATGGTTCCTTTTTCGTAAATTTGTCGCTCATGTCTGAAAAAGTGTAAAATGATACTTGAGAGAACCTCCTAGTCACGTTCAACTAAGGTTTTCCTTTTTCGTAAATAATCTATCTCAGTCCGGAAAAGGGTTAAACTTATACTGAGTAGATGTCGTTTCATTTACTTTTACGAGCTTGAAAAGATAAGTGTTCGGAAATATTTTCACATTATTGGAGTTTGAAAAGAGATAAAAGAAGACTCCAGGGGTTCCTTTTTCGCCATTATCGAAGCTCTAAAAAGTGATAAAAGTGCGCTTCAAGTCCCTTTTAATTTTTATCAAAGCTCAAAAAATAATGAAAAAAATATGCTTTGTGGTCAAATCATTCTTAAATAAGTGTGCACGACTAATCTGCTATATTAGCTATAAAACTTGTTCAGAACAACATCAAATGGATTAAAAATACCTGTTTCATAGAAAAAAATGAATAAAAACCATAGTCACAACATTTAATATGATTTTGAAATAATCAAATGACTAATTAAAAGAGTTTTTACCATTCATTTTTACCATTTAAAATTTGGAGCTCTAAACTATTTTTTTCCCCCGAACTTTAGGAGTTGATTGTGACAGATTATGTGGACCATTTTCATCGTAGTTCGATCTAGGTTAGAGCTATGAACCTTCTCTTTCCTTTAGTAGCATTTATGTTTCATTTCATTGCAATTTTTTAGGTTTTGAGCCCCTTAGGCCAAATTTATTTTTCTTAGAGGGCAATGCTCCCTTGAATGTTGAAAGGTGCGTTGCAGTGCACTGGAATTGAAGGCCAGGTGCACTTGCAACGCATTGTCCCTTGACCTGGGGTGCGTTGGGCGTAATTCCCATTTTTGTTTCTTTTAGTGTGCCCAAATTTTTCCTAGTTTTTTGCATGAAATGGATCCTTATAAGTCTTATGATTGTGTTTCGGGCATTCATCGGACCAAAATGATGATTACATGGAGGGAAAGAGAACATGAGGAACAGAACATGATTTCCCTAAACGATCCAGGTATGGTAAGAGCCCTTAGAGACCGTGGGTTGCTAAAGTACTTCAAACTATATGGTATGAGGCAACAGATAGAACTATTGGAGTTCCTTGTTCGTTCATGGGATCCAACGATACAGTAATTTTAAATTGGGGAAAAAGTGGTCCCAATTTTAGTGGAGGATGTTTATTTTCTCACACGATTATTGAGGAGAGATCAACCCATTTCTCTTTCATGGTTTTCTCCTAGAGGAGAGACAGTGAGAGATTATATATTGCAGTATTGCAATCTAGGGACTGAACCTAGTAAGGATGGGAAAATAAACATTCATGATGTTCTTGACTTGCCATTAAGGACCATCCTATTCACTATCGCAAAGCTTGCTAGTACCACTACACTACACATAGCAAACAGATCTTACATGCATTATGCACTAGAGTTCTTGGAACCAAATTTTTTTAACTGGGCTAAAGTTTTCCTCTTTCATATGAAAGAACAACTGACCAAGGCAAAGGGAGGAAGGAAGAAGAATTTCAACTATGGTTCGATCCTGATTTCTTTTTCCTTAGAGCAGATTCCATTGATGCAGCCCCAGCATGTGACACTGGGTATATCTGACCCTAGATATCCAAGGATACAGAGATGGGTAGAGCTCATGGCTAGACATGTTGGTAAATCAACCATCGTGTTCTCGATTGCATTCTTCACCTGGTTCAGGTGACAGATGGTCGCCATTGATGATTATGCATATGCAGGCATAGACTTCCTAGGAGATCCAGATTTGGCTTTACCAGATGGTGCTCAATGGGGTGCAACTGGTAAAATTGTTTTGACCATGTTTTTTTATTTTTCTAAGGTTTATACATGTTTTTGTATTTTGATGTTTCCCAAGACTAAACTAAAATTTTGATGTATGCAGATGTAGGTCGAGTTCGACCAGTGGGAAAACCAGAGAAAATAGTAGATGAGCCAGCAGAGAGGGGAGATACCATGTTTCCATATTAAATAATTAGAGCTCACTAGACCAGAGAGAGACAAGTTCACCAGAAAGAGGTCCTTCAGGATTTGGATATGGATGAGACTCTTGTTCAGCTACATCAGCACATACAGGGGTTGACTCTCATGATTCCAGATTTTCACATCGAAGAGTTATGCATGAGACTGCAGCACCATACTATTGCGTTCCTAACCATTGGATGCGGTTATTGTGTAGGATAGCTAGATCAGTAGCATGTTACCATGAGCATCACTAGTTTACTTTTGACATTTTGCATACATTTTGAGGTCAGCTAACAAATGTGTCTTGGGCACAAATTTTGTAAAAGCCTATAACTATCTATCTATTTGTTTTGAATGTTTTCCTATGTTTATTGCGTAATCCTATTCAATTATGTGACCTGAATTGAAAATATGTCTTTACATGTGTTGTAAATGTCTATTTATAACATAATTTGCTAAGGAATCAGTTAATGTGTTCAAGTATCTAGAAATGTGTTGATATTGAATAAAATCAAAATGTCTTTCCAAAAGTCAAACTCTTAAGAACATACGATGCAATGTTGGATTTCTGACAGTATAAACACTAGTAAGTTGCAATACCACAAGTTGTGAGTCTAACCTATTGATGATGTGGTTAATACCAAATGAAATGGCATCAGAGAGAAGTTCGATCAACATGATATAATCAGTGATATTTTTTGTATATCGATCGATACAAATCCCTTGAAAACTCACTAAATTATCGTTCAGAGTGAAAATGGACCACACTGCAGAGGATATATTATGCGTACTATGACTAGCAACATAAACATACCCAACGAATGGTTCCAAATATTTATACATGTGCGATGAAATGTAAAGCAGATTACTAACTTCAAGAAACCTCTAGAAAAACAAACTAAGACAGTAAATGCAAATTAACAGCATATATACAATATAATACAACAGTTTAATACGCTCATGTTTAAGCATAGTAACGTTTCAGATACAACCGATTTCAGGGTTGCGCTAATGGAATTCTATCATAATCCACCAACTCGTAGGCACCCTTAGCAAGAACCCTTTTGACAATATAGGGGCCATGCCATAATGGCTCAAATTTTCATGTACCCATTACATCAACTTCCTGATCATAAATAAGAACCAGGTCACCCTTTGAGAAGATGCGAGGCTGGACATTCTTGTCGTATTGCACCTTTATATGTCTCTTATGCGCTTCGTTGGCCAATGCGACTTCATGACACGTTTCATCAAGATGGATGAGGTAAAAAATACATGCTTCTTCAGAATAGGTGTCAGGTAACAAGTCAGTTGCGAGTTTTAATGACAATATTTCACATTGGATAGGAAAGATAGCTTCTAGACCATACACCAATTGAAAGGGAGTAAATCCGGTTGCGTTTCTCACTGAGGTTCAGTACGGCCACAAATTCGAGTACAGGATCAACTACCAATTATGTTTATGAACTCCTATCATTCGTTGAAGCATTCATTTAAGAATCTTGTTAATAGCCTCAACTTGTCCATTTGATTGTGGATAATAAGGAGTAGAAATATCATGGGATGGTCCTAATTTGGCAGTCAACTCATTCATCATGTGATTGCAAAAATTCTTACCATGATCTATGACTATAGCCTGTGGAACACCAAACCGTGAGATGACATGATTGAAAAAGAATAATGCAACTATTTTTCTTGTGTTGTTGAATGTAGGCATCGCTTTGGCCCACTTGGTAAAGTAGTCTATTGCGACAATAATATAACCATGCCCTCGGATGAATGAGGTTTGCTAGTCATGAAGTCAATGCCCCATTTTGAAAATGGTGCCACAACGATAACAAGATGCATCGGCATTGGTGGTTTGCAGAATTTATGATCAAATATCTGGCACGCATGACAACTTCTAACTGAGAGGATGCAGCCGCGAAATATGGTAGGCAAAAAGTAGCCGGTGAGGAGTATCTTCTGCATTGTAGCGTATCTATAAAAGTGTCCACCACAAGCCCCAGCGTGACAATCATTTAAAACCTTTTTGGCCTTCTCATGAGTGAGGCACCTCCTTAAAATCGTATCAACACCATAACAATAAAGTGTATCGTCGATGATTAGATAATCTTTGGCTTGGCATTGAATACATCATTTTTCAGAGCAAGAGGTATCAGGCCAAAAATTCTGGGTCTATAGATAAATGATAAAATCCCCATACCAAGGATCAGATGATCTGATCAGAAACAGAGACTCATCAGGAATATATGGTTTCGATGTAGTAGCAAGACTATCAGAGGGAAGGTCTCAAATAAACTCAGCCAAAACGAAAGACTTCTTTGACTTGGATTTGATGAATTACAAATCAAACCCCTACAAAATGACAATCCATTTTGAATATTTTCCCCCCAGAAATTGACGTGACAGAATGTAAGTCATGGTGTTGCAATCCGAAATGACAATGGTCTTCCAGAACATGATATAGTGGCAAAATCTTTGGACATCTTGAACGACCATGAATGCGAACTTTTCGATGTATAAATACTTCACTTCTGTATCATTGAGATTATGACTCAAATAATATATCCAATGTTCTATCCCATCTTCTTCTTGGACCAATACCATAGCAATGGTCATATTAGTTGTGGCGATATATAAGAAATAATCACTCTGATAATTGGGGGGATATATTGATGACACCCGGACAAGTGTATCCTTGAAAACATTAAAAGAATCTTGCGCAACCTTATCCCAATGGAATGGAATCCCCTTTTTCAAGAGCCAAGTAAATCCTTTATCCATTTTGGTGTAGTTGGGTATTAACCTCCTTAAGAAGTTAGCATTTCCTTGAAGTTTCTATAACTGGAGAAAATTTGATGGTGCAAGCAAATCAAGAATGGCCTGGACCTTCAGTGGGTCTATTCGAATTCCTTCTTTTGAGACGAAAAATCCTAGAAAACGACCAAAACCAACACAAAACACACATTTATGTGGATTGAGGTGTATTTAGTAGTGTCGGCAGTGTAGAAAGATAGCTCTCAAATGAATCGGGTGATTAGTCTGGTTTCTTTAATGTGCGGGTAAATCATCTAGATAAGGTTGAACAATGTGCTTGATGTCGTTGAAAGCATAATCCATTTCTCTCTAAAATGTTTCCCCGACATTCTTTAAACCAAATGGGAGTTTCCAATAAGCGAATGTGCCCCAGGGACAAATGAATGTTCTTTTATATTGATCCGTTGGGCGGATATTGATTTGATTGTAGCCAGGAAATACATCCATGAACGAAAATATTTCACATCCAACACAATCTTCAATAATCTGGTCGATAAAGGGAGTAGGATAGTTGTCTTTTGGACAAGCAATATTGACATCCCGATCATCGACACACACTTTGATTATCCCTTGTTTCCTCATAACAGGAACAATGTTGGAAACCCAATCAGTTAACAAAACAGGGTAAATGAAACCAGCACGCAAAAAAATTTCAAATTCTGATTTTATGGCAGCGGCCTTCTTCGGATGAGCAGGACGAAGGCGTTGACTTACCGGTTTGACATCAGGGTACATGTTAATGGTGTTTTCAACAATACTAGTATCTATGCCTCGCATTTCCTCGTAAGACAAAGAAAATACATCACGAAATTCACAAAAGGGAGAGCGATAAGTTTCAAGTTTTGATGGAGAACAATACATGCCAACATGAATGTTTTCTACAATGCTAGGTTTGGTCAAAATATCGATAGAGATTGTTTCTTCAATATTTGATAAGTTTCGCTCGGATTCGATTGCATTAATGGGAAAATAATTCAAAAATAATGTTTTGATCGATGGGTGATATAGTTAAATAAGATTATCTTCTTCGTAATCCTGAAGATGGGAACGATGATGATGATCTTCCCATGTTTCTCCTTCTAGCATCATGCATTCCACAATATTCTCATATGTCAAGAAAGTGGATGAAAAAGGATCGGATGGAGTACCAAAATCTAATGAACGATCAACCCAAACGACTAGCGACGATGATTTCAGATTCACCACCCAAGCCATGTAGATTGATTTCTATGCCAGCTCAATTGGGCTGGGCAACATAAATTCATCCAACGTAACAACTTCAGAGTCACCCGTAATCTTCCTTAAGCCATATGGAGTGGAATAAATCATGTAGCAGGTCTCTATGTTTGCAATTTTTGTCGATGTCGCAGGTAGCGGTAATGAAAAGGTTCCCACGAGGGAAGAATCCTTTAAGATTCCTACACCAATGTTCTGAAGTGCTAGTTGGGGTGTGTGAACTAATGGAATGCTTCCAGTTACCTGGGAAATTGAGGCAAAGAAGGATAATTGATTGATGACTGTGTTAACACCTTTATGTGGAAAGGCGATCATTCTAAAATATGTAGAAACAATCACAGTCATAGCATATACACATGGCCTTCCGTGTAAAATGTTGTAATCAAGGGGTCTGTTAACGACCTCAACTTCAACATTTACTGTCTTCCCCCCTAGTTCAATATGCAAGTTATTGATGATACTAAAAGGCTTATATGTACATCTGTCAAAAGCTTTCAATGTCGTAGGCGATTGAGATAGGCACGGCGAGCTAAGTGACTTCCAGCAGTTTAGAGACATAATGCACGTAGATTATCCCTCATCAATAATAATATGATGAAGGAGGTGATTGAGAACATTTATTTGGATGGAGAATGCCAATTATACTGGTAATTGTGGCACATAGCCCGTATGATTAAAGGCTACAAGATTGGAATCTTTCGGATCGATTCCACCAATTGCTGACAACAAAGCTTGCTTCTGGGAGGGACAATTTTGAAGTACCTCAAGCATCAACATAGTTGAAGGGGATTGAGCCAAATCTTCAACTATATTATAATTTTTAGTAGCGCGGGCTCGAGGATTGAATGTCTATTTATGGACAACTCCCTTCGGTGGCTTTATTGTTAACTCAGGAATAGCAGTTGGCGGTATAGATTTCATAGACGGATTCATGGTTGAGGTAGTAGGTTGATCAGTAGCCTGACTATCGTAATATTTATTATGCATTGACACAAAAACATCAGTTTTTGGATTTGTCACATAAAGCATAAGCGATTTTGATCCATAATTTTGTAGGAATGCAACAGAATACACATATAACCATAAACACAGAGATGCAGTGGAAATAATGCTTCCCTTTATTAAAATCAAATGATTAAAATAAACTAGCTAGGGCGTTGGTAGCTTATCTCTGAGAAGAGATATGGTGGCTACAGGCCTCTGAAATGTGTTACAATATAGACATAATGGAAATGAATGGGCGAGGGCACTGGTAGCATATCTCTGGGAAGAGATGTGATGGCTACAGGCCCCTCCACTATGTTACAATGCAGACATAATGGGAATAAACGAGCTAGGGTACTGGTAGCATATCTATGAGAAGAGATGTGATGGCTACAAGCCCCTGAACCATGTTACAATGAGGCTCTAAGGCCTATTTATTGTTGAGAAACAATGTAGAACCCTAAACATTCAGAAACCTAACCCTAGGAGAAACTCTGGGCCCCATTTGGGTAAATTGGTGTTTCAACTTCCCAGGGACGTAACTTTGGCATCCAATCTCCGTTTGACACGCTCAATAGCTCGTTAGAAATATCTATTTGAGGAATACAACTTTTGAGTGAGAAAATTTTGTCTTTGACCCTCAATTCTACCGATTTTCCAAAAAACCGTGGTTTAGGGCCTTAAAATGACTCTCGAAGTTCAGGACCCAAAAAATTGCTAAAATTAGTAAGTTGTGTTGAAACTTAAAAACTGATAGAACTGATGGTTGGGGTTCAAATGGAATAGGTGGGTGGCCACCCATATCCACTTGGATCATTAAGGCCCCAAAACGGCTCCAGGAGTGCAGGACCTGAAAACCTGCTAAAAATAGTAAGTTGTGCTAAAAGTGAAAACTGTAAGAATTGATGGTGCAGGTCCAAATGGAATAGGTAGGCGGCCACCGATATCCACCTGAATCATTCCTCCCTCCTTAGGAAGAAATGTTCCCCATTGCATTAAGTTCCTCCATGAGGGGAAAATTCTGCTGATCTTGGTATTGGATTTGTCTAGGATGTCCTGGATCTATTGGCGGACGTGCTGGAGGTAGATGTGTCGTTGGTGGGAAACCATTGAAGGATCTGGGAAAATTTATCCATCATCGCGTTCCTCTGTTTCTCGAGGTCCTCCTCGAGCAAGATTTTGATAAGATCTCTTTCTCCCTCGTCTTTCTTTCCTTCTGCCATGGGGGGTCGCCGGGGTTTGCAAGGCTGATCTTGCGAGGCTGGTCGAACAGCTCAAGCCTGAACTCTTTATATCCTAACCACGTTGGGGACATGCAAAGAAAAATAGAGAAAGAGCAGACCGCTCTCATACCACTGATCGGGATTTTTGCAGGAACGCAATAGAATACACTTATAACCATAAACACAAAGATGCAACAGAAATAATGCTTCCTTTTATTAAAATTAAATGACTGAAATAAACTAGCTAGGGCGCTGGTAGCTTATCTCTTAGAAGAGATGTGGCGGCTACAGGCCTTTGAACCATGTTACAATACATACATAATGGAAATGAATAGGCGAGGGCACTGGTAGCGTATCTCTAAGAAGAGATGTGAAGGCTACAGGCCCCTCCACTGTGTTACAATGCAAACATAATGGGAATAAACGAGTTAGGGTACTGGTAGCATATCTCTGAGAAGAGATGTGACAGCTACAAGCCCTTGAACCATGTTACAATGAGGCTCGAAGGCTTATTTATTGTTGAGAAACAATGTAGAACCCTAAACATCCAGAAACCTAACCCTACAAGATGAAGCGCCAAAACTGTGGGCCCAGTTTGGGTAAATTGGTGTTTCAACTTCCCAGGGACATAAATTTGGCATCCGATCTTCGTTTGACGGGCTCAATAGCTTGTTAGAAATATATATCCAAGGACTACAACTTTTGAGAGAGTAATGTTGGGTTATGGCTTATGTTGCTCCTGATTTTCCAAAAAAAATCGTTTAGGGCCTCAAAACAGCTCCCGAAGTTTAGGACCCGAAAAACTGATAAAAATAGTAAGTTATGCTGAAAATTAAAAACTAAAAGAACTGAAGGCGGGGATTCAAATGGAATAGGTGGGTGGCCACCAATATCCATCTAGACCATTAAGGCCCCAAAACAGCTCCTGGAGTGCAGGACCTGAAAACCTGCTAAAAATAATAAGTTGTGCTAAAAGTGACAACTGCAAGAATTGATGGTGTGGGTCCAAATGGAATAGGTGGGTGGCCACCGATATCCACCTGGATCAACTTGGGAATTAGAAGGTGGATCCATAGAAACAAAATTTGTGTCTGGATTCAGAAATGTATCTCTCAACGCAGCAGATGCATGCGAAGTCTTAATCAATTTTGAGACCTCGGTGTGGTGAGGAAAATCTCGAACAAAGTGCTCCTCATTACAGATTATACAAGGGTAACGAAGTTTCTGATTTCCATTTTTTTTATCAGTTGATCATTCCTGCAAGGTAGAAGTTTTCTTTTTCTTACTTCCAGGTTGCTTGTCACTTTTGCCTTTGTTAGATGACATGGCATGAATTTCGGAAGAAGGTGCAAGATCAGATGCAGTAGAGTGATGTGTGCTTGCAGTACCAATCATATAGTCGTCGGCATGAGTGTCCTTAGATGGAGGAGGAACAACAAAATTAGATCGTGGCGCATTGGTAATTTTCTCGTATAGCATGCCAGACTGAGTATAAATCAAATCTAAGTAGTGGGCACGAGAAATGACCTACTCTTTAGTGGCGACACCACCCTTAGCCACATCCTCAGTTGTAGATGGTAACAGGGACTTAATGAACCACTCAACAAGGAGCTAATTAGGAACAAATGTCTTGACCATTCTACGATGACGACGCCACTCATGAATATGATCAGAAATGTGAGTAGCATTATTCTATTTAAAATTATTCAAGATATCCATTCCAGTTTCATATCGTATGGGTAACTAGAAGTGGGTCAAAAATACAGTAGCTAGGGAAGTAAAATTATCAAATGAAGCTCTTGGTAACTCAATGTGTCATTTCGCGACCGGACTAGTAAGCGTAAACTAGAAAAGACAGTCGAATAGAGTCATCATTTAAGGAGTTAGATGAACACCACAAATGATAAGTCATAACACGCGTCGATGGGTCTTCTCCAAGGTTTCCATTAAACTTAGGAATATCCAAGGGTAATTTATGAGGTATCACTGGCCACCAAGGAGCATAGTAAATTAGATCATTGGTAAGTTGGTTTAAATCCGGTAATAAAGTTGCAATAAAGGGCAACTGTTGATTTAAGTCAGGTTGAGCATAGCCAGGGTATGATGGAATTTCTTGGGAAATAGGCCTTTAAGCACCATAATAAGGAATTTTTTACTGGTAACCTAGATAGGGGTTGTTTTGATAAGAAAACAATTCAGGATTTTGTTGACCAAAACCTGGGTACACTACTTATTGAAATGAAGGTTGTTTCATTTTCGCTTGTGGCTACCAAGGGGTTTGTCCACCAAGATTATAACCCAAACTTGAATAGCTTGGATTCGGTTATGAATAGGTATAACCTGGTTGTGGTTGTGACATCCCATAATAGGGTAATACAGCTTGTGGATAAATAATTCTGGATACATGAGGTTGTTGTACAATAGCCGAAGGAGTTGGAGTTTGAGGGCCCAATACTTGAGGGTGTTGGATTAAAGGACCCACCTGAGACGGTTGAGGTACAATAGTTTGAGCCTATAACAGGGGTAAAGATGTATTAAAAAGTGGAGTAGATGTGGGTGCAACTGGTTGATATGAGTGTGCAATCGTTTGTGGTTGGATGGGTAGAGTGGGTTGCTACTGAAAAACAGTCATTCCGACATTAGGATGACCAAATAACGATGGAGTACTATCAAAATGGGTGACCATAGGTTGTCCCCCAACATGAGCAGTATAATAAGATGGAAAATATTGTTCGCCAAATGTCGGGAATCGAGTTGGAATTGTACTGGATGGAATATACTGAGATGGACTAGCTTGAAATTTCCTTGATGACGTATATAAATGATCAAGTTGTTAAGTACTCATTTGATATGTACCAGATATAATACCAAATGGTGACATTGGTGAAGTCCATGGGTTTGAGGATGCACCAGAGAAGGTTCCAGATAAATATTGGTAACCAAGTGGGACAGAAGGGCCACCATATATATGTGACTCTGGTGATGTTGTGAACATCAACGGGGTAGCAAGAGTAGGTGATGTTGTGAACATCGACGGGGTAGCAAGAGCAGGTGTTGTCGTAACTAGAATAGATGGTAGCGCTGAAGATTTTGGCTCAGGCATGGTTATACGACCCAATGTATACCCTACATGATCTACGAGAACTCGAATAGACACAGGATCAAAGAAAGCAGTATGAGGTGATTGAGGAAAAGTCTCATAAAGATAAAGCTTTGATCCAAAATGGGTTGGAGTCGAAGGCATTTCATCTTGTGGTATTTCTTCAATCAAAATCAAACTAGGTGGAAGGATTTTGTCGTTAGGCCTGAAGTATATTTCAGGATGTTGACTATGGGATATGGGGGACTCGATGGCTACAATAGATTGTGGGGAAATCGATACAGCAACAACTTCCGGTTGTTCAAATTCGGGATTCAGATGTTCTGGTAAAAGAACGACAGGATCTGGATCAACTTCCAGTTGAACAACATCGGGTTCGAGAGGTATGGTCTCACTGATTGGATGTATCGTGACCACATGTAGCTGAGAGGACTCTATCTCGACAACAGTAGATGAACTAGGATTTGTTGAAATAATTTGAGATGACTCTGGTATATGTGAGGATGATGCCACACCAGAGGTACTGATAGTACTAGTTTCAGTAGAACGATGTCGCCTTTGCTGACCAGAAATGGCTTCCGGTAGTAAAGGTGGTTTCAATGCTATTCTACGCGAACTACGGGGAAAGGGATGTTCTTATTCCACGATGATTGATTTATTTTATTACCAAAAAAAAAAAAAAAGGGTACTTCTAGGCAAAAGGTTTACCAAGTAATCATGAACTGGAGAATACCTCCTAGCGAACCAAGAAGAATGGGCAAGCAATCTCCTCGAATGCTATGTTCGGTGTATCACAAGTTACAAGGTGGCCAACTCAGTTACCTATGGATGGATAGAAACCTAAATTTTTCCTCCCAAATGTACCCAAAGTTACGTGGAGGCCCAAGTCTATATTAGCGTTGTCCAATGCGAAATCGCACAGTGAGAGCACCCCCCTATAATTTTCGTACTAGAACACCGCCCTATATACCCAAAGGTACGTGGACGAGCTCTGATATACTTACGTATGTGGAGTGAGGTATCACACTCAGAATGTATCGCAGACAAGTTAGTGACAATTGCTATGTTTAACGATGCTGGAACATGTCTCTAGCCTAGACCTTCTAAATGTTATTGTTAATGTTCCAATGCTTTCTTAGGTAAATAGATGTAAATTTTTATGTTGATCTTGTTTAAAATTTTGTCTTGGAGGTTCACCATGTGATGTGATGGAAATTCCTAAAAATGCAAACTAAATGATCAGAAACTTTTCAATTTAGCTTTTTCAATGAAAATCCTAGCTACTAAGGGAAAGAGAAATAAGTTTTAGAGAAAAAAACAAAGAGCACAAAATAAAATGCAACTTTCCTAACTGGTTCCTATGAAACAGACACAATTCACTATATGTACATGCATGTTTTTATTTTCAGCTCCCTTAATGTGAATGCAAGAAAGGAAACTATATGCATCAATCAAATAAAACAAATGTTTTCTTCTTTGAAAACGAGGAATAAAACAACAATTTATCTTTTAGGAAAAATGAAGAATGGAACTACAATTTTTTCCTACAGGAAACGAGGAATGAAAAAAAAAATTCCTTTATGAAAACAAACTGATATAATGTAGAAATAAAATACTTTGAATTTGATTTTCCAACGATAAATAAAAACACTAAAGAGACATTGAACAAATTTACTTTTCAAAGGAGGAAGAATTAGGAAAGTTTACTAATCTCTAAGAGGTATTAAACAATTGAGAATATAGAAAAAAAAGGCTGAGAATGATAGAAACAACAAATTTAGATGGAATTTGGTTGGCTAAGGGGCCAACGCAGTCTCTAAGGAGAGACAGTGTGTTGCAGAGCACCTCTGAGTGGGAGACAGTGCATTGTGTCTTGACCAACAGTGCGTTGGGCGCAACAGGGATTGAAAAACCAAGCAGCATAACAAAGTTCTAATGAAATTCTTTCATTCAAATGTCTAATAACTTAAAGTAGATGCTACTGATGAGGTTAAGCAAAGGCAAAAATGCCAGGAATGATAGGATAGTCCTCAGTGGAGTCGCCAATTTGTTATGCGGAATTGTGATCTACGAATAAACCAAATTCCCTAAGTGTAGTGCTAGTCACTTAGAACAATAAAGGAAATAATTACTATCAATTTCTATAAAAAAATCAGATATACAGAATGGTGAAAGAGCCTACTTATGATTCAATTGCTTCTCCTTCTCCTTCTGTCGTTGTTATCGTCGCTCTCAATCCAACTCAAATAGCTAGATCGATTCCTGCAAACACAAACAGAGAACAACAAACAACATGCAATATACAAATATCTACTTATCTTACTCAAGCAAATCGATTAGATATGAGATACATATATCATTCCAGAATCCATTGCGCAAGAAATAGAGAGATATATATGGGAAAATGAACAACAATCTTTATTAAAGAGTAGGAGGGGAAGGTTACAACCAATGATCGATTTGTTTCCGACCAGCTCCAGCTTCATTCCAGCCTCATCACATCCAACATCATACCAGCAACATATTAGTACTTTCACTCTCTCAAATGAGAATCCAACAACATAACTTTACCAAATTTCTTCCTTTCCTAGCACTAGAATATGTGCTCAATTTATAGGGAAACTGATGGTAGTTTCTCAATGAATGACTTTCTAATAATAGGCAAGACATGTTCCCAAGTTCAGAGGTGGTATATGGACACTTGGATTCAAATTTTGACACATATGAACTCTTCTAGAAGGCATTGGCCATGTGGAGATTCCTAGAACAATGAGAATTCCGCTCCGAGGTGACCAACGCACTCTTGAATGTCAGGAAGTGCATTGCAGTGCACCCTTAAATGGAGGATGTTGCATTGCAACGCAGTTAGTCCCTTTAGAGGGTGCGTTGGTGAGTTAATAAGTGATATAATACTTCAAACCTTGGAAATATCACAATAGAATCCATGAATGAATTGTTCTTCTCTTAGGGCATATAGAAACTGAAATATAAGGGGATGATAGACCATATTTCATTGGTCCTGGGGATGATGTCCAGTTTGACCAGGTCATGGGGGATGATGCCCAAATTTACCTATAACAAGCCCGAAGGCTGCCACGTTCCCTCCCCCCCCCCCCGCCCCAAGGTCGAAATTATGATAAAGTCCAAGGTTGAATTTTATCTACCAATGGTCAAAATAATTTTAAATGGTCAAAGTCCGAATTTTAATTATCAAAGGTCGGGATTTAATATAGTATGGTGCAATACCATAGTCCGAATTTTATATATCAAGGTTGCATATAATATGCAGGTGGAAAAAATTTATACAGTGGCTGGGCGGAGACCGAGGCTCGACCCCGCGACCTCCCCCACACAATGCGCATGTCTTACCACCAAGCCACACCAATAGTTCTTATAAGACTATGGCCACGACATATATTTGAATTAATACAGTTGAACTGGAAGGGGTAAGGAGGGGGCCAGCCCCCTCACCATATAACCATTTTCAAAGACTAGGAGCAGAGAATAACACGTGACAAAGTTAAGTTTAATGCGGGTTTAAATTAATCCTAATCCAAGGTTTATGCGCTAATCGCATATTAATTCAGATTGGTGTTAAATGTGTGTTTAGAACTAATAAAAAACTTATACATAAGTTAATCCCAACTAAAATTAATTAACTCCAGTTTAATTCAACGGAGAGTTGGCGTAGTCCACCAATTTCAGCGGATCTCCAAAATTAGCGGCCCTAACTGTATTTTTCTCTAGTTTTAGTGGGGTTTCCTAGGCCAGAATTGGGGAGGCCATAACTTTTTCAAAATTTGACAAAATTGGGCTCAAGAAGAGTCTATTCTGGATGATTTTGACATTTTGAACACATTGAAGCAAGTTTCAGGAGTAGTAGAGGATTGTAAAAACACTTTTTTTCCATTTTTATCTAATACAGAGGCCCAAGCCATGGAAGCTAGACCAAGGAGATGTAGCCTAGGAGGGGTGAAATCCTTCATCAAATTATTGTGTTAATGGATCATTTTGATGGTTTGTTGTACATTTAATTCCTGTTGTTCATTACTTTGTTTTTAAGTGAAAATTCTCATAAATTTAACATAAAACTGGATATATTTACCTATTTAACACTCACAAACACCTCAAGAAACCTATGCACATGAAGCAAAAGATCAGAAAAATATTTTTAATTTTGAAGATGAAATTAACACAACAAAACTAACATTCAAATTTAGATCAAGGTGGTATCTGATCAAAGTTTCAAAGGTTATTTGCTTGATTTTCTTGATTTTTTGCAAGTAGGGTTTTAATGGTTGCAAATTTGTGATGCTTACAAGGTTAACGTTGCAGAGAGGATAAGGGAAACTATTGGTTTCTAGTCCTGAGGTTAGGACTAGAAGAAGGAGAGCCATAAGGGCACCATATCCACCCAAAGTTTCACTCAAAGCTGCATTTGAAGCACCTCAAGTTTTATCTCTAGCTGAGATTGAAGAGGTACAATTTGCACCAGAAGATGAGCTTGAATCCATAGCCATCATGTCAGGTGTTGGAGAGACTGAAGGTCTTTCAGAAGAGGAATCATACAAGATGGATTTATATGAACTAAATGAAAGGGTTAGGATCCTCTTTGAAGAGAGGTACAAAAAGGATGAAGAGAGGGATTCAAAGGGAAGTGGAGGAAAGCCTCCTCCATCTCCACCATCTTTGTGATCATCCTCATCATCACCATCATCATCATCTTCCACTTCCACGGCCAAAACCACCCATATTCACTTAAAAACCACAAAAGGAAAAATTCCCTTACTCAAACTTGATGTCAAATTTGAGCTTCCAATGTATAATGGCAATGTGAATGCAGAGAGGCTGGATAATTGGATTCGTCAATTGGAGGTTTATTGCATAATTTAGAACCTTCAAGAAGATGACATAAAGATTCAATTGGCTTCCTTGAGGATGGAAGGATCAAAACTTTTATGGTGGGAAAGCAAGGACTCAATAGGAGATTAAAAACTACGATAAGATATCAATGTCTTGGTCAAGTTTTATTGATGCCATTAAAAGGAAATTTTATCCTCTAGCTTACATGCAAAAGGCCATTGGACTGGCAGAATTTTAGACAATTGAAAGGAAAAAGTGTGCAAGATTATACTCATGAATTTAGGAGAAGAGCTCTTATTTTGGGTATTAATTTTTATTCTCAATAAACTTTGTTAAATTATATTGGGGGTTTGCACAGTTACATTAGACACACTATTCTCATGTTCAATCCCACAAACTTAGATGAGGTTTTCATTCAAGCCATGCATTTAGAAGCAAGAGGGAAACAAAGTGCAGATGACAAAGGTGATAGATTCCTTGAGTATGAGGGTAAAGGAAAGGGCAAGTTGAATGGAAAAGGAAAGATTAATAGCTCTATCAAAAAAGAGAAAGAGAAACTCACATGTAAACATTGTTCGAAGAATGGTCATCATGAAGACCATTGTTGGCAACTTCATCCAGAGTTGAAGCCAAACAAACTGAAAGCCAAAGAAAAGGGGAAAATTGTTGCAATCATTAAACATGACTTACGTTCAGATTCAGGAGATGAAATCAAGATTACAGCCATGGGTTTGAAAGGTAAGAACATAGAAAGCACTAGTTCTTCAAGTTGTTCCAATTTAACTCAAGATAAAGGTACGAGAATTTAACTTTTCCATATTAGAGTCGTTTCTAAACATACCAAGATAGACACACTATTTGATAGTGGTTCTCAAGCTAATTTGATTTTCGAAGACTTAGTTAAGCAACTAAATCTTGAAACTGTTATACATCCAAGACCTTATCCTTTAGGGTGGATATGCATGAACGAAAATTTGCAGGTAACAAGGAAGTGCATACTAAAGTTTTCAATCAATTCAAAATTTCTTGATGAAGTTGAACTTAATGTAGTGTCGCTTGGGATATCAGGTATTATTTTGGAAAGTCATTATCTTTATTATAAGAAAGCAGTATTTCATCGTCATGAGAATCAGCATCACTTGTTTAAATATGGAATTGAGTACATAGAGTGAGCTCATAAGAAGAATACAAGTTTGTCTCTTATACATGCAGGAGAAATGAAGAGAATAGTGAATGCAAGTCAAAATTTTACTTTGCTAATGATCAAACATAAATATGTTTTGAATGAGGCCTTTCAAAAAGATGCATCGAATAAAAAAGTTGATTTAATTGAATTTTCTTATTCTTGTAATGAGATGTTTCAGGACTCTAATAGGTTGCCTTTGAAAGGAGGTAAACAAGATGTGAAAGATTTGCAACAATCAACATCAGTGTTGAGAAGTGTTGGAAACACGATGTTGGTGCAAGAGAGTGCAAAGGTCAAAGATAAAGTGCCAAAGAAATTTGAAAAAGAAGGCATAAGTTCCACAAGTGCTTGTTTTTTATTTCCAAAAGGTAAATGGAAATGGCGAAAATACATAGTCGAAAGTCAACGCAAGTAAAAAGCAAGAGTAGCTAAGAATCGTCGTGACGAAAGTGTGCGAGGTCAGAGAATTTTTAAATTTCCTTTGATTGATGACCAAGGTGGGAACAATTTTGTTTCTGCAAGAATAGATTGCTGCTCTGCAAATTCAGGGAAATTTCAGGATGGCGGTGTCTACAACAGCAAGAGAGGGTCTCAAGAGTCAAGGAAAAAGCTTAGTTTTTGTGAAAAACTCAAGCTGATGAAAATGGGAAAATTTCAGTGGATTGAGACAAGAAGGGTGAGGGAACTGTACCCTCATCCACATGTTCAGTAATAAAATAGATTTTAGGGTCTAAAAGGCTTCTAGTGGGGAGGAATGATCAGGTGCTCAGTATTAATCTCAACAATGGAAGTGCTCAGAATCAATTGGAAATGATCTCGTCGCCAGGAATTCGGCACAATTCGTTTCATCAAAAACTGACTCCGGATGAGGAAGATAGACCCTACTGTTCATTTTCCTAAATAGCTAAAAAAATTGTAGAAAAGGATAGAATGGTGACATGGCAGCCTATTAAAAAAAAAGGATATTCTTGGAATTTTCCTTCAATTTCGCCCAATGACACTATGCCAAGTGTCAATATGTGGTTTTTTGTTGAAGTGGGTGATTTGTTGTGTTTTCATTGGTTTGGGAGAGAGCCAATGGGAAGAGGACATGTGGTGTTACATGTCATTTTGTCACCATGACATTTGACTGTCAATATGGGTCTATCATCCTTATCATGTTCCCTTAGAGGTCAAAAACACTAATATTCCTTAACCAAGTCTTGGAAATTGGAGAAAAACTCTTTAAAACCTTTAAAATATTGCCTGCTCACTTTTTATACCCTTTTCCCGCACGTGCGCTGATAATTATTCCATTAGCTGTGGAAATTGTCGCTCTGTTCGCCATTAAAACCTACGCACCCCCATAAAAATAAAGTAAATACAAAAAGTAACTTCTATAAGCCTAGTTGGTCGAATATTCTCCCAACTAGAAGCCTCTTGAGTCGCGCTAGTTCGAGCTTTATCCCTCTACTCATGGAGCTTATCCCTATCAAAGGAAATCAAATCCCTTCATGGGAGAAATCCATCCCTCTCTTAATGGATCTAAAACTACTTCAATCTCTCTATAAATTGAGCTTTAGTTTCAGGTTGAAGGGTAGATACTGATGTATATATATTCTAAGCTAGAGAGAGTTCATAGAGTTCATAGTTTCTGAACTAGTAAGTTGTTGTTGGTACATTGAAGATTACACCTTTGTGCATATGAATTCATGTTGGTCATTCTAGAGAGGAAGGCTTATCAGTCTGAAGGAATCGATTGTGCAGACATACGGGAGAAATTTGTACAACATCAAGGCACAAGTTGTAAGATTTCTCTTTTTAATTTCTGATAATACATATGGATCTCTTTTTCTCATTGTCTTGTTTCTGAATTCATGGAAATTATGTCAATACTTAGATTCCTTGATCACTAAGTTGAATTAGTATTTATGCTTATTATATACTGCAGGTGCTTTGATATTTTCTATTGCTTGTGATTGCAAATTATTCTCTGCATTGAAGAATTGCTTTGGAGCGAAAGCTAAAAGGCTACATCGAATGTCTCGATTGAAAGGTAGGAGCATAACCTCCTTATTTCAAGGTTGTATTAATCTAAAATAAAAATAATATAGAGAAATATATATTCAATGGATCTTTGTTTCTAGTTACTTGTTGAAGTACTAGGGAGATCGCACTTGTTCGCAAGAGGGATTAATCCGGGTAACAAATTGGCGACCTGTTGTAGCTGCTACAACACCACCCAAAATTTTGGGTATATTCAAAATTTCGGGTCCCCCTCTACTCGCTCGGCCCATTAAGTTATCGAATTGGCCTTCAATCAGTAGTACCCCTTTGACCTTTTTCGGCCGAGCCCTATCATCGCACCCTCTCCCCTTGATGTCTCATCAATGCACTAAGGCGTGGGGTCTGTTACTTCAAGGAACCTTGAGAGTCCATCCATTGGATTCGAAGATAGGTTCCCCTATATTTTCATGAAAAAAACCTCAGGCATGCTTGACCTGTCCATGGAGGCACCGAGCTTGGGTGGGAAAGGTTTCATTCTGGTTGGCTTTCTAAAACCCGAATCTCTCAAGTGGTCCTATTCCTTTCTTAACCTAATTCCCCCCCTGAGGGTACACCTTAATAAGCATGTGCATTAAAACAAGGTGGAGACATCTCATGTTAATGGTTACGTGAGGGCTTGAACATCATTAGGGTATGGAATAATTGCCTCTTCTGTGCGCACCCAAAACCATATATCATTATGATCAAGAATCTCGGCCTACCTTGAATTAACCTTCACGATCTAGGACTCTCGGCATACAAATACTTCAAGGCACTAGCTCTGAGAATACATCATCACCGTGGGAATCAAGATATTAGAGTCTTGATTGCGGTCCCATTAATTATCCAAAGTTAATTTAGATTCCCAAAGTGAAGCCAGGGTTGCCCCATCCAGGCATTTTATAATAAATTATGTTGGGTTGTTCTTTTAAGTTCATTCTCCTAGAATGAATAAATTTTATTCACTTATTAATCCCACATGGAAAGTATCACATTAGGTAAGCTGGTTTGTTTTTATTACCTTATCTGCAAGATACCAAGAGGAAGTGACTTGGATCCACGCCCAACAAGGCAACACTTATTTTTAAATGAAAGAAGGTGAAGGCTAAGGTGTGAACCTCATACACCCCTCTAAAATCACGCACAAACTTTACGCATGTTCCCATTAGAATGAAGAAGCCCTAGAGCATTGGAATAAAAAAGAGGGCACACATGTATTCAAATTACAAGAGGAGCGTTATTGGCTCATGCATCACTTTAACCAATGCTAGAGGACGGGGCATGCTCTTTAGGAGCCACACCGGGAAGCGCAGGCATGCACTGGGATTAATTGATGGAATATACCTACCATGTGCGGGATGGCTACAAAATGGAGACCAAAGTAACCTCAAACTACAGGCACGAATATCAGCCATCGCAAATGATTGAGGCTTAAGGGCGCAAAACCATAACCATGGGAGCGCATGCTGCTTTTAGACAGTCGCATTATAGGGCATTAGCTTGAGATGAATACCAAAAACCGCAAAGTGGTAGCAACGAGGTCATTCTTGTGCGTTGCATCTAAACACAGAGATTGGAAATATGCGGCTAGGAGCGTATAATGTTCAGTGGTTTCAAGACCTTCTCATGAATATCTGACACGTATCCCAGTGCTGGAAGACACGTCCAAGACACATATTATATGCCCAACGCACCTCGAAAATCCTATCACTAGCTAATAAAATGCAAATTGACATGTCAGGGACGTGTAGTAACTACGCAGTTTTTTCTATGTCGATCTGCCCCTTTCAAAGTTGATGAATTCGGGCAGGAAAGTAGTCTTCCAGGCTGAGGAAATATGAGCCTATCCTTAGGTTGTTTCCATAATGACCTCGTCCATGTGACGGCTCAACGCTTCCCACTGCTCCGGTAGTGTCATCTTACAAGGCATGTGACCACACTGGTCACCAGGTCGCATTTAAATCCCCAACTTATCATCCAAAGACGTGAAATCACCAAGAACGAGATCGGTTACTGGGTCGCAAAACTGATGGAGAAAGTCAAAAATGCGACTGGAGTGGCAGTGCGACCATGCGACCTCTGTGAGGTCACATTTCACATGAAAACACTAGGACGCACTATCCCTTAGGTCGTTGGGTTGCACAAGCTCAGCAATAGGCCAACAACGCGACCTCCATTACACTGCGACTTTGTGACTTCGCCAGAAAGTCGCACTCTCCCTCTAAGTTGGGCGGTCACATCACATCACCGCAGCCAACTTCCGAGTTCATTCGGTATGCGATTGGGTAGATGTTAATGAGTCGCACTTCCTTGAGGTCACAAGATTTCACCTCAAGAAAGAAACCAGGAGTTGCGACCTCATTTCAATGACAATCTTGCGACCTAGGAGCACCATAATTTGCATTCATGACCTAAGAGAGACTGTTGATGGTGTTTGGGAGAAGGGGCAAACGATTGGCTTCACCGTGGTTCCAAAACATTAGACATGTCAACGTGCAGGCTCGTGGGAAATTTCAAGAACTAGAGACTCTTTCTCGAGAGATCACTTCTTATATTTGACAAAATTGCATTCCTCTCCATGCTTAATCATTGTTCTCATGTATGCATAGGATTAACGCTCGGTCAATATCTGTGTGTATGTGCAGGATTCAAGTTACGAAAACAGATCCTGGCACTTTCGTACGCACTCTAAAATTATGGCCTTTTAAACCCCATTCCAATGGGTATCCCCCTTATTGATATCTCGGTGCAAAGCTTATGAAAATGGGAGGGGTATCATTAGCGCATATCGTGGTTTCCGTTGTGGAGAATGTAAGGAGGGCATAGTCCCAATTAACGCTCCATATCCAATGAGTTCTGGACTAATAGGAGGTACGAGTTAATATCAACAAGGTGAATCTCTACCCCAACCTGCAAGGTCAATGGCTCTGATGACGGAGGCGCCTAGACCAAAATAAAGATATCGCTATTGATCCTCTCGACGGGCTTAGCTGCAAACATTCAGATCCTGGGAAAACTCAGTGGAGACCACGCTGTGGCACAACAATTGACCACATAGGGGTCTAATTTTATTATTTGCTAAGTCATTCTTTCAGCTAATTAAATGTGTTTCAGCATCAATATTTTAAAATATGTGTGACCCATGTTACTTTGTTTACAGGTAGAGGTAGTTGATGCCCAGAACCAAAGCCAAGGTATTCTCTGGCATGCGAGGTGGACCCTTTCAAAGCTTGGGAGAACCTCACTTTAAGCTCAAAGGCACCTGGTCACTTGCACAAGATTTATATACCGGAAAAGGCATCTTGCTGTGAAAACCATAGATCACCAAAAGAGAAATGCAGAAGGGATATGACCAAAGGTCGCAAGTCGCAGATTGCCCAAGGTCACAAGTCGTAGATTTCCCAAGGTCGCAAGTCACAAATTTCTGAAGGTCGCAGGCCACATACAACCCCGGGTCGCAGGTCGCAGATGGCCTATGTCGCAAGCCAACCCAATAGTCGGGAAGACCAAGAGTCAAAGGCAACTCAAGAGTCATCTCAACCTATATGTACAACTTTGGGAAAGGATACAAGGACTTTTAGCTCGGCAATTGAAGCTAGGATGATAGAGGAATTGTTGCTTGAGAGATAAAGGCACTCAGTTCTCGGTACCAACTAGAGATAGAGGTAGCGAGGCTAGGTTTTTTTTTTGTATCATGCATTGAGATGAATAACCCATGTTCCACTATTGGGTTTTGACGAGTTGTAAACATGTATTTGACGTTGCAGCAACATTAATAATATATTCTCTTTCCGACACTGATTCATGTGCTTGTTTGTGGTGATAGTACTAGCTGTCTAATATTTCACTATGTTGTACGGACGCTTTCATGCATGCAATTCATTATGAACTAATTCACATTGGTCGCATGTACGTTTTCTCTTGAATCAGTGTTTATTTTTCCCTTGCCACGTCGGTGATATATTGTGAACTACTTTGCAGTTAACTTCCAGCGTGTTTTCTTTCATGTATGTTTGACTGGTTTTCAGCTCACTGATCCCAGTCAGGGCATACCCCTTTTTTATTTTGCTGGTTAGACTTGCTTGTATCTTTGTTTATGGTTCATCAATCTTGGGTTGATTTTGCTTCACTGATTGATCATTTCACCTTTGCCTCTACTCCATCATCTTCTCCTCCGACCACCAAGAGTGGAAACACTTATGGTGGTAGCGGGGCCCACATACTGGATGGAGCTTCTACCCCAAACGGTGTGAGGTCTAATTGGGACCTTTCACCGGGGAGACCCCCCTTGTTGTCGGCAGTACAATTTTTCCTGTCAACAAAATTGGCGCTAGAAGGAGGGCCAGATGACAAGATGAGCCCTTAGAGCCTGCAATTAGTCTCATATCTGTAATGGCTCGTCCCCAAATCATTATCCCTAGATGTTTATCATATTTATCTAGTTATCGATTCTCAATCCCTGATGAACCTATGTATCACTTATCCTAGTTAAAATTCGATGGTGAGAACGAAGTTTCCATAACCGAGCACCTTTCGGATTTCTGTGAGTTTTGTGAGTGTTACGAAATTGACGATGAGGAGTTGGCTTGTGTGCTTTTCTCCCTCACTCTCGAAGGTCACGTTAAGAAATGCTGCCGCACATTGACGACAGCTTCCATCCATTCGTTCGAGTAGCTCGCCGGTGAATTACAAAAAACTTTTCACAGGTACGATTTTCAAAATGTATTAATACGCTTAAATGAGATCATAATGGAACCTCAATAATCTTTAGAGGAGTTTTCTATCAGATTTTTTCATTTTTGTTTTGAGTTCCCTGAAAGGGATGTCAATTGGGCATATTTAATTGAACAGTTTCGACAGGTGGTTTTCATCTCCCTAGAACAATTTCAATCGACAACCAAGCCTAACCCCAGTGATTGTTATGATGATCCTCAAGTGGCCAGTTGTTCTAACTCTACCCTAATGTTTCCTTGTATATCTCCCCGATTCCAGAACACATTCAAGCCTCCAAGAAGAATATTACTATTTGTGACATTCCTTTTCCTCCTTTGGAATTGTCGTATGATGGAGTGTTGGTCGCAAAATTTCTAAGTGATGGTCAACGTGGACACCTAAATAAAACCTGTTGTACTACCCATGAATCTTTCACACACCCTGTCAAATCAGAGCTTGAAAAACATATTGCCCTAACATCTCTCCCTGTTAATGAAACCTATCTCGATTCCACTGAATGTTTGCCTAGGTACGATTCTAAATCTCATTCTCATACTTATAATAAATTGATTCTTGTCCCGGACAAAGTTGATTTCCCTACAAAATCATTGGACCATGATGGGCATGCAAAATCATAGGCCTCTCTGGATGACACTATTGTGCGAGATGAAGGTCCTTGTACGGTTGATACCCTCGTATCTAAATCATTTCTTCCATTTTTCCCTGATTTATTTCGTGAGTTGACCACACCAGTAATTTCTTCAAGTCATTCAAAACTGTCTTATACTAGTATTAACGACAATCACGAGCATGCAAGTGGTGTTTCACAATCACATTATGAAATTGATGAATCTCTTATGTCTGATATTTTTCATCCGCAATCTTTAAACAGCCAAAAGAGTGACTGTCTGTCTCAGCAACCTCAAGATGTTTCTTTTATTAATTCATCCCAACTGATTACTCCTGGGGAGCCTAACATGCCAGGTACCCAACCTGATCAAATTGATGGCTCCAATGGTCGCTACTTATCCAAAAACATGTTCATTCACGCTTTTGAGAATTTTCATTCATATCTATCTGTCGATCGTATGAAGCCACCGAAATTCGATGGTCCACTTTGTGATGATTCAGGGACCCATCAGGAAATCAAAGCAATTCAGTTTCTGCTGGTAGTTATCTCAAGTTATTAAGATCCTAATGAGACCCCTGAAACAAGTCAAACTAGGGTTTTTCGAAGTAAGGTTTCTGAAATGACGATTCCCACGTATCACACTCCTCTCAGCATAATCGCGCCAGATGTTAGCTCATATGGGCAAGTCTTCCATTCGAGTGATGTTTCTCTGAGCACATATTTATATCCCCTAACAGCTAGTGTGCAACAACCGATATACCCTAATTTATTCACTGGAAGGAAAACACTGGCCATTGTCTCTAATATTTTCGGTTGTTGCCCAGCCAGTACCAGTTGCCCTCAGACACAAGCGTGTGATGTTTGGCAAACCTCTATACTGCCTGAAAATCTTCCGGTCAATTCACCCCATCCTGAGAAATCTAAAGAATCTGATACATTGGATTGTCAATTTTCTAGTTCGCAAGCATTTGGCCAAATTAATAATAAGCTCGCTGATGGTTGTCCAATCACCAAAAATAATGATCACATATGTTTTCCAGTTGATCTCACTAAACCATCAAAGTTTGGAGTCCCCTCGCTCGAAGGTTTGGAGTTTGTCCAAGACAGTGAGGAATTTCAGCCTCCACTGAAGGTTGCTTCAGATTCTCGCATCCTCGACAGAACCCAAGGACAACTCCAAACTAGGGCTTTCAAAATTAGGGTTTTTGCAAGTGGATTCACAAGCATCTCAAATTTTCCTAGCGGATGCTTATTTTTTCCATTCTATCAAATTGATCATCCTCAAAATCATGATGAGATTCCCTGTTATTTTGACGAATCCTATCTAATGAATATACCTACAAATAGGCAATGTCTTCCCCCGCTTTCATCGGACCTAGGGTTGTGTGTGGATGAATGTGTGTCATTTAGAAATCATTTTAGGATGAAAGTGAGATTCAGCTTGAACAATTCATTCTGGCACATTCTCTGGTAAGTAGCCATGACATTCTTGTTGTTGGGCATGCTCTTTAGGTAAGTCTTGTTGTTGGTGCACGATTTTGTATGTTGGCTTTGATTGCGAACATTGTTGTTCTTGCAGGACGAGAACTAATGCGGTGGCTTCACTGGAAAGCTAATTTCACATAACCTGACTGCCTCTTTGGTTAAACTAGGGTTTTAGGTTTAGGCTAGCTAGGATCTGTTAATAAAATTTTGTTATTCAAGTGGTTAATTAGGTTTACTTGCTAATTTTTTGCTTTATGGTTCAAAATTATGCTTGCTTTATTTTCTTACGGTCAGTAGTTTATGCATTATAATTTTCCATTTATGTTGCACTCATTTTTATTTCAGTTTGCTTGTTGTTGCATACTATTCAAATAGTCACTGCACGTGCTTTGCCTTGGTTTTTCACCTGCAACTAGCTGATCTTTCTTGCACATGGCATTGCATTACGTCATAAGCCTTGCCTATTGCATCACGTTGTACGCTTTCTTCCCCACATCATTTGCACTAGTTGTTGAGGTAGCTGTGAAAAATTGCATACAGTGCATACCCCTGCATGAGCCCTCATTGAACCTGTAGCCTTTAAAGCCTCGATGCCCCGAGTAGCCTTCCTACTCCCCCTTGCACGGTTTTAAAGCCGGATGGATTTCTCTTACCTCTCTGCATGCATCAAAACCCTGATGATCTTGCTTGCTTGCTTTGCCCTTATGGCTGAAACCCTAACTCCATTGTTTGCGTGAGGTTGCAGTGATTACCTCAAGAGGCAGCTTATCTTAGAACAGGTCATCAAAGTCACGTGCTCAACACAATACCTATGAGTTTAAATTAATTAGCCCAGGAGATACGAGCTGGTTGCTTGTGGGGAACCCTAACGAGTTTGAATGGCCTATACCCGTAACTCGAGCCTTGTGCCCAACATAGTCTTGAACATCTTAATGATTTTTTTTGCACGTTTCACCTATGGGTGTTAGATGGGATGTGAAGGCTTGGCATGAGGGCAAACCCAAATCAGAATATCTTTCAGTTTCTGTCAAACAAGAAACAACCTCTCTTGCCCATAAAACAAGTCGGGATCCCTCATCTGCCCATGCAAAATAAGTGTCACAAGCACATGAAAATAAGTGCTACAAGCACATGAAACAAATAAGGGTAAAGGATTGAGAAAGGCTTCCTGCATAGAGAGGTAACACAATGACTCCGCCAGGGTACTGACCAGGCTCACTGGTAGCAGAGCAACGTTTGTGATTCCTTGAAGTGACTCCGTCAGGGTACTGTCTAGGCCTACTGGCAGCAGAGCAACACCAGAAAATTATTTTAAATTTTTGAGTATAATAAGCCTGTTTCCTTACTCTTCACATCACAAAAAACTGCTGGTGTCCGTGAGCTTCCGCTTTGATGTGTTTTTATTAACGAGACCTAACTGAGGCACAGGGATTGGGCATATCTGAAAAGGTCAAAGTAATATAAAGGGTACCCATAGAACTTGTTCAATATTCCCTTGCATCACTATCTGGACTGAAACTATTTTCGAGGCATTGACAGAGATGCTGGATTCTACCAGTGGTTCGCCATTTGTTGTAGTCGCTACAACACCATCCAAAATTTTGGGTATATTCAAAATTTTGGGTCCCCCTCTACTTGCTCAACCCATTAAGTTATCAACTTGGCCTTCAATCGGTAGTACCCCTTTGACCTTTTTCGGCCCAGCCCTGTCATCGCACACTCTCCCCTTGATGTCTCGTCAATTCACTAAGATGTGGGGTCTTTTACTTCAAGGAACCTTGAGAGTCCCTCCATTGGATTCGAAGATAGGTTCCGCTATATTTTCATGACAACAACCTCAGGCGTGCTTGACCTATCCATGGAGGCACCGAGCTTGGGTGGGAAAGGTTTCAGTTTGGCTGGCTTTCTAAAACCTGAATCTCTCAAGTGGTCCTATTCCTTTCTTAACCTAATTCTCCCCCTGAGGGTACACCTTAATAAGCATGCACATTAAAAAAAGGTGGAGACATATCGTGTTAATGGTTACGTTAGGGCTTGAACGTCATTAAGGTATGGAAGAAGTTTCCTCTTCTGTGCGCACCCAAAACCCTAAATCATTATGATCAAGAATCTCGGCCTACCTTGAATTAACCTTCACGATCTAGGACTCTCATCATATAAATACTTCAAGGCACCGGCTCTAAGAATACATCAGCACCGTGGGAATCAAGATGTTAGGGGTCATGATTGCAGTCCCATTAATTATCCAAAGTTAATTTAGATTCCCAAATTGAAGCCAGGGTTTCCCCATCTAGGAATTTTATAATAAAGTATGTTGGGTTGTTCTTTTAGTTCATGCTCCTGGAATGAATAAATTTTATTCACTTATTAATCTCGCATGGAAAGTATCACATCAGGTAAGCTGATTTGTTTTTCTTACCTTCTCTGCAGGATACCAAGAGGAAGTGACTTGGATCCACACCCAACAAGGAAACACTTATTTTCAAATGAAAGAAGGTGAAGGCTAAGGTGTGAACCTCATACACCCCTCTAAAATCATGCACAAACTCGACGCATGTTCCCATTAGAACGGACAAGCCCTCGAGCATTGGAATAAAAAATAGGGCACACATGTATTCAAATTACAACAGGAGCATTGTTGGCTCATGCATCACTTTAACCAACACTAGAGGATGGGGCATGCTCTTTAGGGGACACATCGGGAAGCGCAGGAACCCACTAGGATTAATTGATGGACTATACCTACCATGTGCGAGATGGCTACAAAATGGAGACCAAAGTAACCTCAAACTATAGGCATGAATATCAGTCATCACAGATGATTGAGTCTTAAGGGCGCAAAACCATAACCATGGGAGCGCATGCCGCTTTTAGGTAGTCGCATTACAGGGCATTATCTTGAGATGAATACCAGAAACCGCAAAGTGGTAGCAGCGAGGTCATTCTTGTGTGTTGCATCTAAACACAGAGATTGGAAATACGAGACTAGGAGCGTATGATGTTCAGTGGTTTCACAACCTTCTCATGGAAATATGGCGCGTATACCAGTGCTGACATATTATACGCCCAACGCACCTCGAAAATCCTATCACTAGCTGATAAAAGGAAAATTGACATGTCAGGGATGTGTAGTAACTACGCAGTTTTTTCTATGTCGATTCGCCCCTTTCAAAGTTGATGAATTTAGGCAGGAAAGTAGTCTTCCAGGTTGAGGAAATATGAGCCTATCCTTAGGTTTTTTCCATAATGACCTTGTCCATGTGATGGCTCAACGCTTCCCACTGCTCCGGTAGTGTCATCTTACAAGGCATCCGACCACACTGGTCACTAGGTCGCAGTTAAATCCCCAGCTTATCATCCAAAGACGTGACCTCACCAAGAACGTAACCGGTCGCTGGGTTGCAAAAATGATGGAGCAAGTCAAACATGCGACTATCGTGGTAGTGCGACCGTGCGACCTCTGTGAGGTCACATTTCACATGAAAACACTGGGTTGCACTATCCCTCAGGTCGCTAGGTCTCACAAGCTCAGCAACAAGCCAAAAACATGACCCCCATTACACTATGACTTTGCGACTTTTTCAGGAAGTCGCACTCTCCCTCTAAGTCATGCGGTCACATCACATCACCCCAGCCAAATCCCCAATTTTTCTGGCATGCGACTGGGTAGTTTTTAATGAGTCGCACTGCCTTGAGGTCGCAAGATTTCACCTCAAGAAAGCAACCAAGAGTTGCGACCTTATTTTAATGACAATCTTGCGACCTAGGAGCACCATAATTTGCATTCATGAACTGAGAGAGACTGTCGATGGTGTTTGGGAGAAGGGGCACGATGATTGGCTTCACTGTGGTTCCAAAACATTAGACATGTCAACGTGCACGCTCGTGGGAAATTTCAAGAACTAGAGACTCTTGCTCGAGAGATCACTTCTTATATTTGACAAAATTTCATTCCTCTCCATGCTTAATCATTGTTCTCACGTAAGCGTAGGATTAAAGCTCGGTCAATATCTGTGTGTATGTGCAGGATTCAAGTTACGAAAACAGATCCTGGCACTTTCGCACGCACTCCAAAATTATGACCTTTTAAACCCCATTCCAAAGGGTCTCCCCCTTACTGATATCTCGGTGCAAAGCTTATGAGGTTGGGAGGGGTATCATTGGCGCATATCATGGTTTCTGTTGTGGAGAACGTAAGGAGGGCGTAGTCCCAGTTAACACTCCATCTCCAATGAGTTCTGGACCAATAGGAGGTACGAGTTAATATCAGCAAGGCTAATCTCTGCTTCAACCTACAAGGTAGATGGCTCTGATGACGGAGGTGACTAGACCGAAATAAAGATATCACTATTGATCCTCTCGACGGGCTTAGCTGTGAACATTTAGATCCCGTGAAAACTCAGTGGAGACCACGTTGTGGCACAACACTTGACCACATAGGGGTCTAAGTTTATTATTTTCTAAGTTATTCTTTCAGCTAATTAAATGTGTTTCAGCATCAATATTTTAAAATACATGTGACCCATGTTACTTTGTTTACAGGTAGAGGTAGTCGATGCATAGAACCAAAGCTAGGGACTTCTCTGGCATGCGAGGTGGACCCTTTCAAAGCTCAGGAGAACCTCACTTTAAGCTCAAAGGTACCCAGCCACTTGCACAAGACTGATATGCAGGAAAAGACATCTTGCTATGAAAACCATAGATCACCGAAAGATAAATGCAAAAGGGATATGACCAAAGGTCACAAGTCACAGATTGCCCAAGGTCGCAAGTCACAGATTTCCCAAGGTCGCAAGTCGCAGATTTCTCAAGGTCACAGGTCGCACAAAACCCTGGGTTCTAGGTCGCAGACGGCCTATGTCTCGAGCCAACCCAACAGTCGAGAAGACCAAGATTCAATGGCAACTCAAGAGTCATCTCAGCCTATATGTACAACTTCAGGAAAGGATACAAGGACTTTTAGCTCGGGAATTGAAGCCAGGATGATAGAGGAATTGTTGCTTGAGAGCTAAAAGCACTGAGCTCTTGTTACCAAGTAGAGATAGAGGTAGTGAGGCTAGGTTTTTTTTTGTATCATGCATTGAGATGAATAACCCATGTTCCACTATTGGGTTTTGACAAGTTGTAAACATGTATTTGACGTTGCAGCAACATTAATAATATATTCTCTTTCCAACAGTGATTCACGTGCTTATTTGTGGTGATAGTACTAGCTGTCTAATATTTCACTATGTTGTACGGATGCTTTCATGCATGCAATTCACACTAATTCACAGTGGTCGCATCTACATTTGCTCTTGAATCAATGTTTATTTGTTCTTTGCCACGGTAGTGATCTATTGTAAACTACTTTGCAGTTAACTTCTGGCGTGTTTTCTTTCATGTATGTTTGACTGGTTTTCAACTCACTGATCCCAGTCACGGCATGCCTCCTTTTTATTTTGCTGCTTAGACTTGCTTGTATATTTGTTTATGGTTCGTCAATCTTGGGTTGATTTTGCTTCACTGATTGGTCATTTCACCTTTTCCTCTGCTCCATCATCTTCTCCTCCGACCACCAAGAGTGGAAACACTTATGATGGCAGCCTAGCCCACATACCGGATGGGGCTCCTACCCCAAACGGTGTGAGGTCTAATTGGGACCTTTCACCGGGGAGACCCCCCTTGTTGTCGGCATTAGAAATTTTCCCATGAACACGACCATATTGGGGAAGACAAGTTTAGTTTTATTTGGTTATGTTCAGTTTGACATCCTAATTTTTCTAATTTTTACTTCTTTGGGTGTGTTTGGGTACATGACCTTTTAGATTCTCTGAGATAGAAAACCTAAAAATTATTTTTTCTAACTTTTCTCTGCCCTGCGCGGTTTTCTGTGGAAAATAGAGCGGAAACCTGCACGACTTGTCAGTTTAGTTCAGTGCGCATGCACATTGGTGTCAATTGAGAAGCTGCCCACCCCTTGGGAAATTTTGAAAAATTTGGAATCCTCTTTTCCAGAGTCAGATAACCAAATTCTTGAGGTTTAACCTCATTTACTCTAGACGCCAGAATATGTGTATGAATTCCTCTTTAACACCTTGTCCTGTTTGATAAATCATCCTTTTTGCATTATATAGTTAGGGTTTTACCTTCTTTGTTGTTTCTCCTTTTGGAAGATACATTCATTTGCCTAAGATCACTGGTATTATGTGATTGTATCCTTCAGCCACCAGAATCATTGCCAACCTTACTTTTTTTTAATATGTGTTTCTTATTCGATTCCAAAACAGAAAAGCTTTTAGATCACCAAAGTATGATTTATCTCAAGCTAGTCTTCCATGAGTTCATTTATGCTAGGTCAAGTGGAAACATTTTGAGTCTGATTACAACTAAAAGAAATAATTAGAAAGACACTCATAAGTATCCTAGTTAGGATTGATAATTAGAACTTTGATTTGTTTTGATTTTTTTATACTTTTTAGGGTTTTTTATAAGTTTCCTTCTTTTGACATTTGTTTGTTTATCAAAATTGTAATTTTTGACTTTGTAATGAACAAAATTTTCTTCGCAAAAGAGACATTCATCATGCTTGGAAATTGTGTTCTTAATGAAATTGTTTTCTTTTCGAAAAGGAATTTATTTGAAGTTTTAGGAAACTTGTACTTTTGAGTTCAAAAATCCTTCAACTTTCTCCTATATAGAATTCATCGAAATAAAAGAGTTGCATTTTTCATGTCGATGCAGTTAGAGTATTTTTGAGTTAGGTCACAATATCATCAAGTTTCATCTCCATATCCCTTTGCGTTAATAATAGCCAAATCAATACAACGCTTAGTAAAATAAATCTATATATTTTTTACATTTTCTAGGGCTCATTCCACCAATTTATCTTAGGATAGTTCTTCGGAATAGGTTGTAATAAATGTTCCAAAGCAGTTAAAACAAACAAGTAGCATCTTACAGTAGGGAGATCCAATTGTTGAATTTGTACTCTGGGAAGTTTTTCTTAAAAGATTCAAGCATGAGGTCATGTCAGAGCCAATGAGGTAATCATACCTACTTCATTAGTGAAGATAGAAGACGTTCATGTAATACAAATGGTAAACCTCGGATTAACCATTGTCGAGGAGCCTGGGGTCACTTGTTAGAAAACCTCAGATTTACCATGTCGAGGAGCTTTTAAGGGGATTGAGCTTGATACTCTACCCTTGCGTGTATATCGGATCGTGGACTATTCCCCTAGGTGAAATTGTCTCAATTGGTGACCTTAGTGGCCATAATATTTAGGATTTTTCCCAAGGTAATAGTGGAGGCAAGGTCCCATATTACCTATTTAGGTCTCGGTAGTTTGCAAGATTGGAAAATACAAACGCTGCAGAGCCTACATCAAAAACACTTTGGAATTCAAGGATCTAGCCATCCTATATTCAGAGAGGGATCTCTCTATATAAGTGTTTTCAAAGATATTGTCTTTAAGGTTTCTGATATGATATTAGGCTAGTTATAAAGCACAAGGGTATTTGTTTGTTTTGGTTGGGATGAATATCATTAAAATGAAGGAATTCCTTTAAAGGGTAAAGTTGTGAGTAGGTTGAAAATGGTTCAGCTGATAGGATTAGTGAGAAACAGTGTCAATCCATTGGGCTATGGAGTAATAAAGGATTTAATTGCATAAAAATTTTCAAGAGTGGCCTATGGGGCAAGTCATCTATGTCAACAGATCTCTTTAAGTTGATTTATGGAATGAAACATTAAGAAGTGGTGAAAGAAGAAAACATATAAGAAAACAAAGAGTAGCTTAAGATCAAGTACGAACTTTTAACCTAGCCTTCTTTCAACATACTCAAAGGAAAGACACAAAGCAACCTAAGATCAGGTAAGTACTTTTAAACTAGCCTGCTTTGGATATACTTTTTTAAAGGAAAACATTTAAAAACAAAGAATAGCTTAAGATCAAGTAAAGGCTTTTAACCTAGCCTTCTTTCAGCATATTCTCAAAGAAAACATTCAAGATAAACATAAAAAGTAGTCTAAGATCAAGTAAGGACTTTTAAATTAGCTTGCTTTTGACATACTTTCAAGGGAAACTTTCAAAACAGCTGTTGGAGAAAACACTAGAGGATAGGGCTAACCATAGACTTCCCTACTTTAACTTTACCTAGCATGCAAATGAAAATAGCATTCACAAACAATATCTCAAGTTTTACTCAACAAGACATGGGCTCACCAACATTCCTTGATTGATTACACTTTATTGAATTATCCTCAAATACACAATTAGCATAAAACATAAAGATAAATATTTATCAGTGAGATTTAGGGTACTTGACAGTAAATCCTAATCTATATTTGTTGTTCTTTATCAGAGAAAATGGACAGAATGAAAATACAAAGAAAATAACAATTTATAGTGAGAATAACATCACCATTGACATAGACCAGGATCCCATAAATCAGCTATGATGTTCAAACCAGTTACAATCTTCAAGTCCAGTGGGTCCTTACAACTTCAAACTTATCATCTCAGCTTATGTGTCTTCAATTACAAAACAGAGCTACATCCAGCTTCAAAAGCTATTTACATTCAACAGGTATCCAAAGACCAACCTGTATACTGTCTTCTAGAGACGTATTTATAGAAGGATGAGGAGGTGGAGTGAAAGAAAGGCCTATATATTCAATTAATGCAGAGTAAGAGCTTCTCGGCTTCTGAAGGGCCAAATGGAGAATTTTTAAAATGTTTTTAACACTGCTAATTGATTATTACATTGAATTTCATCAACTTTAATCACTTTTGTTGACTTTGGGGGCTCTTGGTAGGCTGGCATTTAATTCTGAGTTGTCTTTAGAAATATCCCTGACTGTGTAATTAATATGCACTCTTTTAGATGAAATCAGCTGGTGGGTGGCATTTTGAGGAGTAATAGCCTCAATGATGTGGCATTCGGAGGCTTCCTTTATTGATTTGTCTGTCCTAGTGGCTTTAAACACTGATTAGGCCCTAATTCTTGCTTTTAGGTCTTTGAAAACATCTTTGGAGTCTTTTAAACTTTATATGCTGACTGTATTCACTGATTTGGCTTTAGTCATCTGCCTTTTTCCTTTTTCAACTGAATTAGGCTTTGGTGTTTTAAGCATGTTCCTTTAATTATATTTAATCGTGCTTTACCTTTAACTGCAGCATTAAGCTCTTTTAGTCTTCAAACTTTTATGTATTTAACCCTTCTTCTGTGTTTTTTTCCTTCAGACTGTAAGATTATGCCTTTAATCTTCAACTTTATGCATTAATCCCTTGATTTTTAAGCCCAAACCTTCAATTCCTTAATCTTTGTTTCTTTGCTGTGTGTGCAGGTGGCTTTGGCGCTTGAGAGGGTTCGACCACGTAACCAGTGTTCATACAACATGGATCAACTATGAAATTATGACTCGCAGTCCCCTTTTGTGCAATTTTTTACCTATGTTTGGACCACGAGGGTCCATATCTTATGGCCCTGCCCTTTACAGAACTGTGGGGAGGGTTTCGGCCTTAAAACCACCACGAAAACCTGCAAAAACCACAAAACATGTTATAAAAACCTGTGAGGGAGGTAAATACTACATGCAGAGGCTATCGAAGGAAGAGGAGTAGTGCAGAAGGGGTGAATATGCAGGTGGAAGAGGTTTTTATGAAGAAAATCGGCGAAAATCTGGTTTAAAACTGTATTTGGCGTGAATTTGGGCAAAGTGGTTTTGCAAAAACCGCGAATGGTTTTCGCGCAATGATTGAGTGGTAAGTGGTTTTCGATGAATCGAACGCAATCTAATCATAAGACGACGCGTGGCTCCCGCAAAACCAGTGGTCTCACGTGCGTTTGGGACGTTAAACCTTTGCACGTAAATTCACGCGATATGTGATCTGCACTGTCGGATGAGGAGGGGCAGATCCGACGGTGCGAAGAGGGGGCGCGACGGAAAGTTGCATAGGCAGGAGTTTAGTGGGGGACAGGTGTAAGGAGGGGATTGGGAGAGGGGATCGGGTAGTGGGATGTGGGTCTGGAGGGGGTTTGATATCGGGATGAAAAAGAGCCGTTGGTTTATATAGATCGACGGCAGGGATTCGATGCAGAGGGTGAAAAGAAGAAATGGGTTGGGCGATGAAAGGATAGGAGGGGAGGTGTACTAGCCATTAGATCAAGGCTTGAGGCCTATGATAAATGGCTAAGATTGATCTGTGGAGTGATAGACATTTTTGAGTCGGGAGGATAGGGGATGTAGAGGGAAAGCGATGACCGTTAGATCAATAAGATCGATGGTCAAGATCGCTCAGGAGGAAAGCATAGCACGGGGAGTTTCAAAAAAAAAAATGAATTTTACAAAGGGCGCGGGGGTTAAATAATAGTTAGGAGGAGGGGCTAGGGATAAGGTAGGGGTATGGTCCCGTGGAGGAACGAGCGACCAGGAGCAGAGGGAAAGGGGTTAGGGGTTAAAGACTTCAGGCACCTGGTTGTGGGGCTAGGTCATATGACCGAAAAAGGCCAAGGTTTTAAGCCCTGAGTGGCTTAAAGCCTGTTTTGTTAATAAAAGCGGAAAAGTGGGTTTTATGTGTTTTTAAGGGTTTTTTGGATTTTTTTCAAGTTCTAATAAGGAAGAAATGAGCCATTTTAAACCACAAATAGGTTTTTATAGGTTTAAAAGGGGTTTTGAAGGTTTTTTGAGGATAATGAAGAGGAAAGGGGGCATTTTATGAAAATTGGAGGGAATGAAATGATTAAAATGGGGTTTTTAGGAAACAATTTTCCTTCTTTATGGAACAACAGGATTTTTGAAGGGTTTTGAAGTGAAAATATCAGGGAAAAGGAATTTTTGGACAAGGGACACAAAGGGGCTACAAGAAGTCACAAATTTTTTAGGAAATTTGTTTCTTGAAGACGATAAGACTTGTTTTAGCCATCATTTTCTGAAACAAAATTTATCGATGGCTAATAGTGGCTCCACTTGGGTATGGCAACTCCTTGGAGGTGTCAAGAACTTCAGATATTTATCCCTGGGATGCTGACTTGTGTCTTTATCCATTGACAACTTGCTTCTTGTGTGATCATGCTGCTTAGAAAAGATGATCAGTATTTCATATCAAAAAACAAATTCCTCCCAATATTTCTACCTACACAACCTACTTCCTAACATTTTTTCTTCATAAGGTGCACTTGGACTTGCAAAACTTAAACATCAACATTTTATTCTTTTGAAAACAGGAGAAACTAATCTAAATATACCCTTATTTCTTCCATGAGTTCAAATTAAACTGTTGAACTCATAAATTCTCTACCTAAGCTACTATCTGCCAGGATTAAACTGTCGAGCAGATTCTATTCTCTATTTTCTAAAACAGGAATTGAAACATAGTCAAATCAGGATTAGACTGTCTGATTTTCCATGGTATCTATGGTTGTATGTACAAGCTGCACATAGACTTTATTTGCAGATTTTTTTTTTTAAAACAAAACTATGAAGGTTTAAGATTTGAAAAATAAAAGACATCCTTCATTCTTTCTTTAACTCTGATTTCAAATTTTTTTAGAGTTGTCTCTTTTATTTTGGTTTAGATTTTGAGCATTTTTGGAACCAAATTTTCATCAAACTTTAGAAGTTCAGGATTTAAGCTTGTTTGAACCACTTTTTCTATCCTAATCTATTCTACTGATAAGCCAAGATTGAACAATTTGGCAAATCTTATTCACTAATCTATCAGAAGAAAATTGAAATCTATCTTAGTCATGATTAGGTTGTATGACTAAAATAGCAGTGTTATTTTTGGTAGTGGCATTTAAGCTTGCACACTTTCAGAATTTCTCTTTTTGGGTATGGGGTTGTACCTTCTTGCTTTATTTCTTCCCTCTTTTTCTTTTTCTATTGTTTTTGTGTTTTTTATTTTTTAAATTCAAAAGCAGTGTTATATGCAATGAACAGAAAGCTTTAAAACTAAAAATATCAACTAACAGAAATAATGTTTGAGAACTCTGCCATTGACAGGGCCTCCAAAGTATTCAGCTCCATCCAATTCTTGTAGAAAAAATGCATTGTTTCCAATGGCAGATTGGATAAGATAAGAGCCTTGCCATACGTTATCAAATTTTCCATGTTTTCCTTTGTCTTCTCTTCTTGAATCCCATTTTAAAACTTTATCACCAATCTTGAAATCACTTGCCTTGGTTCTTTTGTCAAATAGCTTCTTGATGTTTTCTTGTAGTTGTTGTGCTCTGATGTACACTTCCTCTCTGATTTGTTGTAGATGTATAGTCTGGTTTATTCTCCTTGTCATATCATTATCTTCAGACTGTACTTCTTGGATTAGCTTCATCACTGGCACTCCTAAACTGTTTGGAAATATTGCATCTGTTCCATAAACTAACTGGTAAGGAGACATTCCAATGGATTTTTTAATGGTTAGTCTGTCTGCCCACAAGGCATGTACTAGCTTATTGTGCCATTATTTTTGTTGTCTTCCAACAACATTTTGATAATTTTTACCAAACGTTTATTTGAGGACTCTGCCAGCCCATTACCTTGAGGGTAATAAGCTGTGGAATGACCCAATATGATCTGATACTTATGACAGAATTCTACCATCTTCTTAGATCCAAATGCAGCAGCATTATCAATTATGATCTTTGTAGGACAACCAAATTTGGACAATATATGGTTTTCAAGGAATGAAATGATGACTGAGTCTGTGGCATTCCAAGATGGGATGGCTTCTATCCATTTGGTAAAATACTCTGTTGCTGTGAGAATCCATTTGTGTTGGGCAGGTGAGGGAGGATGGATTTCCCTAATGAAGTCTAGACCCCACTACTGAAAAGGAGCTTCAACAATGATTGGTTGCAGAGGTAAGTGAAGCAGCGTTCTTTTGCCTTCAAATATTTGGCATTTGTGACAGGAAATAATCATATTATGAACATCTTGAAAGAGGGTGGGCCAGTAATATCCAGCTCTAAGGATTTTGTTAGCAGTTGATTTCCAATAGAGGTGACCTCCACTTTCTCCTTCATGAAACTCATGTTTGATCTTATCTGCATCATTCTCAAGAAAACATTTAAGCAATAATCCACTAGCATTTTTCCAATATAAATATTTATTCAAAATGCAGTAATTTACAACTTTCAATTTTAAGAATCTTGCCTTTGTTTTAGACAAACCAGGAGGAACATTAAGATTGAGCAAAACATAAAAAATGTCAGCATACCAAGATGAATTCAGGAAATGATCTTCAATAATTGGAGTTGAAAAATACTCCTGTTCGTTTAATGCATTAAACATGTTTATATCAAGAGCTTGAAAGTTGGATTCAACCATAAGTTTTGCTAGTCCTTGACCTTTTATGAGCTCAGTGGGTTTAATTTCTAAGTCATACTCTAAAATTACAGCAATCCACTTTCCTCTTTTTCCATCTGGATCTTGGGTCAATATGTCTTTTACAACTAAATGAGGCACAAATGCTATAATGTGAGAGTGTAAAATGTAAACTCTGAAGTCCTTTAAGGCTTTGACCAAGGAAAAGGATTTTTTTTCCATTGTGTTATACTTCATAGGTGCATCTCTCAATGCCTTGATGAAAAATTCAATGGGCTGCTCTTGTCCATTCAAGTTCTTCTGTAATAGGACAGCAGCTATAGTGTGTTCTGATGCAAATGAAAAAATGAAGAAGTATTTTGAAAAATAAAGACTGATAAGAAATGGTGTTTTGGTGAGTGCTTTTTTTACCAGTTCAAATGATTTATTTGATTCTAAGGTCCATTTAACTCCTTATTTTTTAAGCATGTTTGTTATGTTTCTAAGGAGTTCAGTTAGATTGGGTATGAACCTTCTCAATAAATTAATCTTTCCAATGAAAGATTGAAGTTCCTTGATGTTTCTGGGATGAACGATTTGCAATATACCATCAATCCTCTTTGGATCTATCCTTATTCCCTCTTCTGATATGATATGTCCAAGAAGTTTACCTTCTTGGAGACCAAACAATTTTTTCTTTGGATTTAAGGACAGCCCAAATTTTCTGCATTTTTCAAAGACTTTTCTCAAGTGTATTAGGTGTTCTTCATATGTTTTACAATAGACAGTAATTTCATCTAAATAAATCACTATGAAGTAACCTATTTATTCTGAAAATGCAATATCCATGGCTCTCTGAAATGTGGCACCAGCATTCATTAAACCAAAAGGCATTTTCAAATACATGAAAGTACCCCAAGGTGTAGTAAAGGTTGTTTTAAGCTGATCATCAGGATGTACCAATATCTAATTGTACCCTAAGAAGCCATCTAGCAAATAAATTCTTTTAGAACCAACTACCCTTTGTAAGATATGATCCATTTTGGGTAAAGGATAATTGTCCTTTAATGAGGCTTTGTTTAAGTTTCTAAAATCAATGCAAAGCCTTATCTCTCCTGTTTTCTTACTAATTGATACAAGATTAGACACCCACTCTGAGTATCTAACAGGGACTATAATTCCAGCATCATACATTTTTTTAATTTCTTTCTCTACCAGAGGTAACTGAACAGGGTTGATTTTGCGCAATTTATGTTTAAAAGGTTTCTGGTTTTCTTTGAGGGTATCTTATGCTGGATTATTTTTGTATCATATGACTTCAGATCTTCATAATTCCATGCAAACACATCAGAAAATTCTTTAAAAAGCTCAATATATTTCAGTTTAATGTGAGCTGGCAGTGTTTTGGATAATTTGATCATTTTGGGCTTTTCCTTACTGCTTATGTTGCATTCTTCCACTTCAGTCTCAATAGGTTCTAGTTTTGGCTTTTTAACAACATCATTTAAGTCAAACGATTCCTCTAATGGGGCCAGTCCTCTTGGCAAGCTGTGATCTTTAGATTGTAGCACTTCTAAATCTTCTTTTTCTAAATCTGTGTTATTTTCTGTTTTATGATTGGGTTCATAGGTTAACAGATTTATTTCAGCAATTTTGGGAGATTTTTCTTATTCAGTAAGTGTGTTTTCTTCCGTAGGACAGTCTTCATCATAATATAAATCTGAGTATGGTGTTTCAAATTCATTTTTGGACTGTAGAAGTCTTCTATTTGTTTATCTCCATCAAAAACTTGCCAATATTTTCATTATCTGGGACAACTGGTCTAAATTTTACTTGGGTGGTGCATTGCTTGGTTTCATAAGGTGTTAGAAAAGTTCTAGCAGCAAAGGCTAAACCATTGGCAAGGAAATTTTGGTTTCCTGGGACAAATATGAGTTGGGATTCATCAAATGTTTTTAACAAGTCCATGGAATCATCTCTATAGGCTCTAAGTTTGGGATTTTTAGCATTGTACTCCCCATTTATTTGCCTAATAATCAAATCTGAATCCCCATGAACTTTTATCCTTTTGGCCCCTAATTTTTTCAATAAATGCAGGCCTAAAAGGAGAGCTTCATACTCAACTATGTTGTTTGTACATTGAAAATTTAATCTATAGGAATGCCCCTCAGCATGATTGTTTTCAGTGTTGTGTATCCATATGCCTACTCCTGCATCATTTTTAGTGCAAGAACCATCAAAACTCATGCTCCAAAGAGGACTGTTTTTAGATTTGTCATTTATTTCATTGTTGTCCTCTTTGTTTTGTTTGCCTAATTTGTCATTGTGTTGTTCTTGCAAGATTGTACTATGCTGAATTTTGTTTTCTTCCTCAAGATGTTCAATGTTTTGAGGTATTGTTCTTTGATCTCCATGATCTGCATTATTTTTATGACTGTTTTGAACCTTCAAACTTGTGATCTGTTTGCTGTAAATTTTTGAATCAACAAATTTCCTTTTGGTCTCTTCTTTATTTTCCTCCTCATCATTTGCTGCCACTATGTTTGGATGTGTAGTGACCACTACATTTGATGATGTTTCATTGACTAACTCTTGCTCATTATGAATATCATAATTGTAAATAATGAAAGAGTCAAGGTCAGTGTGTATGGAATAGAGAGGAGAATTCTCTGGTCCTTATTGGTTACTCACCATGTATTTCATGTGTGTTTCCCTATAGATTCTTCTAGGTTGACTGAAAACATGGATGGTGGCACACGTCATATCCATTTTCATAGTACCTTGTAACTTAGCACCTCATGACCTTGAAAGAAGCATGTCATATTTGGGGGGTATATTAGCCACTACAATGTCCATTTCTAAGCTCTTGGCTGGTATTTGGGTTAAGTTAACACACAAATCCTTTATTAGGCCTAGGTATCTTACCCTACTTGAATCAAAGGAATATAAATCTTCGTAAGGTCTAGTTACCTCTAAGCCTAGTCTTTCCATTATCACCTTGGGCATGAGGTTGTGTGATGCCCCTGAATCAAGCATGGCATTGTGAAAAATATTATCATGGATGTTCAGACTGATGTAAAATGGAGGCGTGGTTCCTTCTTGAAATTTTCCTTCAATTTTTGGTCCAAATATGAGCTCTGGGTTATCATCATTTAAGTTAACTGTGTCATGAACATCTTCTATGTTCAAAGCTTTCAAAATCTGACCTCTATATAAATTTTGAGTGACTAATTTAGTGAGTGGGACAGAGATTTTGATTTTGGATATTTCATTCTCTAGGCTAAAAGGAATTTGGTTTTTCAAAATGTTTGATTCAGCCTTTCTAGTCACTCCTTGTTCAGCAAAATCAGCTAGCTAATTTTTCGTATTTACAGCAGTTAACATGGTTTTTCAAGAGCATTAGATGAGATGCTACTGCTGCTGGGGTTAACACTTTATTTTTCATTGGCTTGGGTATTTTTCCCTTTGTTTAAATCAGAATTTACAGCCACTGTCTTGTGAATTTCTGTTGTCTTTTTGGAAACATTTTCAGGGTTGTTTTTGGCAGATTTATCAGAGGTTTTATTTATGGCAGTCTCTTGATCCTTTTTACTTCTTAGGTCATATTGTTTATGTGATCATATGATGGCATTTTTAGAGTCTTGTTCATAGTAATCATTTTCTGTTCTTCTATCATCATAGGGTGTATATCGACCTTGTTTTCTTTCATGGAGGAAAACATAATCCTCATTGATTACTCCCAGCATGTTTATGTTGTCATCCTCTTTTTCATTTGTTTCCTCATCCTCATTCAAATAATTTTCTTGGAAAGGAGGTCTGATATTTTGATCATCCTCTCTTTGTCTGTTTTGAGTTTGGTTTCTCCTAAAGTTCTGATTCTGATTTTGAGACTGATTTCTGTTTTGGGGAGCTGATTGATTTTATCTAGCTTGTGCTCTCTCAAGTATGCTCATCTTCTTCATCATTTCCTCCATCATTCTCTCCATATTTGAGCTAGATGTGGAAGGTGCAATTTCCTCCCTAAATGATACTTTATTTTCATTCTTCATCCTAGCTCTTTTTTCAATCAGATTTACTTCCACAACAAGAGCCCCCTTCTGCATGTCTTCCAGAGTCAGGGGATCTCTTTCCCTTAGCTGATAGGCCATTTCAGGATCAAATACCTCAGGAAATTTGGCCAAATCTGAGCCTTGTGGAGGTTTCAAATCTGTGGGTAATGCATTAGAAACACTGTTGAATCTAGTGCAATAATTTGGAACACTTTCCCTAGTGTTTCTTTTGAGGTTGTTGTAATCTGATAGTATTTGGAGAGGATTTTTTCTGACTTCCCATTTGTTCAGGAATGACTGATGAAGAGCTTGGGGGTCATTAATATTGTTAGGAGTTAATCTTTTAAACCATTTTCTTGCTTCTCCCCCTAAACTTTGAGCAAATAATCTGAGTTTGACGGTTTCATCATCTATCTCATGTCTATCAAAATAGTCATTCATCTTTTCCACATGTTGTGAAGCAGTAGTAGCACCACTGGCATCATATAATGGAATCTTGGACTGATAGTCTTGTGGCAGGTTGACTAAAGGTAAAGGAAGGACTAGGGGAGCATACCATGTTGCCATGATAGGAAGTTGTGGAAAAAATGGGGGGTTTATAGGTGGAGGATGTAAGATAGGAGGGATTTGATGGAATGGAGTTGTTTAAAAAGTGGGTGTATGCATAACAGAGGTACTTGGACCAGCAAAAGACTATTGAGCAGATATAGGATGAGAAAAACCAAAGTTATGAATGAAATGAAGGTTAGGTGGAGTGGTCTCTCTACTACCAGGATGTTCACCACTATGTTATGGAGACTCAAAGTCTATGTGATCTATATCATCAAGTGGCCTAGTTCTGAATGGGTTTCTTAAGTCAACTTGTGTATTTTGCAGAGCTAAGAGGTTTTCACGGACAAAATTAGCTCTATGAACTAGTCTGACAATAGTTGGATTCTTTGATTTAGGATATTTCCTAAGGATACTTTCTGGATTATCAACTATCTCAGGAGGATTTGGGTCAGGATATGCTCTAGTATAAATTCTTCTAGAAGCCACTATGTAGTGTTTTTAGACCCAATGATGAGAAAAGTTCAGCCAAACATGACAGTCTTTAAGAGGCTAACTAATATTTTTTTAAAGAAAACTCAATCCTCAAAGTATTCTTAACTGAGTTTCTATGATATAATGGTAAATTTTTTCCCAGTGGATTCTTAGGCAAGACTAGTGGGGTCAGCAGGCCTAATGAATACCAATGGAGTCGCAAGGTGAAGGATTTTTACTTGTTTTTTAAGGTTTGGTTGATGTTCACCATCAACAATCAATAATAACCAGTCTTGGTGACACTTGATTCATTTATAATAGGGGTTAATCGAGTTGTGAAGTTCTCTATTACTCAATAATCTCCCACTGTGGTTGCTAGTATGTTAGGTCTCTGTAGTTTGCAAGATTGGAAAATACAAACGCTGCAGAGCCTACATCAAAACCACTTTGGAATATGAGGATCTAGCCATCCTAGATTCAGAGAGGGATATCTCTATATAAGTGTTTTCAAAGATATTGTCTTTAAGGTTTCTGATATGATATTAGGCTAGTTATAAAGCACAAGGGTTTTTGTTTGTTTTGGTTGGGATGAATATCATTAAAATGAAGGAAGACTTTTAAAGGGTAAATTTGTGAGTAGGTTGAAAATGGTTCAACTGATAGGATTAGTGAGAAACAATGTCAATCCATTGGGCTATGGAGTCATAAAGGATTTAATTGCACATCAAGTTTCAAGAGTGGTCTATGGGGAAATTCATCTATGTCAACGGATCTCTTTAAGTTGATTTATGGAATGAAACATTAAGAAGTGGTGAAAGAAGCAAACATATAAGAAAACAAAGAGCAACTTAAAATTATTTAAGGACTTTTAACCTAGCCTGCTTTCAACATACTCAAAGGAAAGACACAACGCAACCTAAGATCAGGTAAGTACTTTTAAACTGGCCTGCTTTGGATATACTTTTTTAAAGGAAATAATTTAAAAACAAAGAATAGCTTAAGATCAAGTAAAGACTTTTAACTTAGCCTGCTTTCAGCATATTCTCAAGGAAAACATTCAAGATAAACATAAAAAGTAGTCTAAGATCAAGTAAGGACTTTTAAAGTAGCCTGCTTTTGACATACTTTCAAGGGAAACTTTCAAAACAGTTGTTAGAGAAAACACTAGAGGACAGTGCTAACCATAGACTTCCCTAGTTTAACTTTACTTAGCATGCAAATGAAAATAACATTCAAAAATAATATCTCAAGTTTTACTCAACAAGACATGGGATCACCAACATTCCTTGAGTGATTACACTTTATTGAATTATCCTCAAATACACAATTAGCATAAAACATAAAGATAAAGATTTATCAGTGAGATTTAGGGTACTTGAAAATAAATCCTAATCTATATTTTTTGTTCTTTATCATAGAAAATGGACAAATGAAAATACAAAGAAAATAACAATTTACAGTGAGAATAACATCACCATTAACATAGACCAGGATCCCATAAATAATCTATTTGTATTTTATGTTCAAACCAGTTAATTTCTTCAAGTCCAGTGGGTCCTTACAACTTCAAACTTATCATCTCATCTTATGTGTCCTCAATTACAAAACAGAGCTACATCGAGCTTCAAAATATATTTACATTCAACAGGTATCCAAAGACCAACCTATATACTGTCTTCTAGAGAAGTATTTATAGAAGGATGAGGAGGTGGAGTGAAAGAAAGGCCTATTTGTTCAATTAAGGCAGAGTAAGAGCTTCTTGGCCTCTGAAGGGCCAAATGGAGAAGTTTTCAAATGTTTTTTAACTCTGTTAATTGATTATTACATTGAATTTCATCAACTTTAATCACTTTTGTTGACTTTGGGGGCTCTTGGTAGGCTGGCATTTAATTCTGAGTTGTCTTTAGAAATATCCCTGACTGTGTAATTAATATGCACTCTTTTACATGAAATCAGCTGGTAGTTGGCATTTTGAGGAGTAATAGCCTCAATGATGTGGAATTCGGAGGCTTCCTTTATTGATTTGTCTATCCTAGTGGCTTTAAACACTGATTAGGCCCTAATTCTTACTTTTAGGCCTTTGAAAACATCTTCGGAGTCTTTTAAACTTTATATGCTGATTGTATTCACTGATTTGGCTTTAGTCATCTGCCTTTTATCTTTTTCAACTGAATTAGGCTTTGGTGTATTAAGCCTGTTCCTTTTATTATCTTTAATCGTGATTTACCTTTAACTGCAGGGTTAAGCTCTTTTATTCTTCAAAATTTATGTATTTAACCCTTATTCTGTGTTTTTTGCCTTCAAAATGTAAGATTATGCCTTTAATCTTCAACTTTATGCATTAATCCCTTGATTTTTAAGCCTAAACCTTCAATTCCTTAATCTTTGTTTCTTTGCTGTTGGTGCCGGTGGCTTTAGCGCTTGGGAGGGTTTGACCACGTAACTAGTGCTCATACAACATGGATCAACTATGAAATTATGACTGGAAGTCCCCTTTTGTGCAATTTTTTACCTCTGTTTGGACCGCGAGGGTCCATATCTTCTAGCCCTTCCCCTTACTGAACTGTGGGGAGGTTTTCAGCCTTAAAACCAACACGAAAACCTGTAAAAACCACAAAACATGTTATAGAAACTTGCAAGGGAGGGAAATACTGCATGCAGAGGCTATCGGAGGCAAAGGAGTAGTGCAGAAGGGGTGAATATGCAAGCGGAAGAGGTTTTTATGAAGAAAACCGGCGAAAATCCAGTTTAAAACTGTATTTGGCGCGAATTTGGGCAAAGTGGTTTCATGAAAACCGCGAATGGTTTTCGCGTGATGATTGAGTGGTAAGCGGTTTTCGATGAATCGAACGCGATCTAATCATAAGACGATGCGTGGCTTCCGCAAAACCAGCGGTCTCGCGTGCTTTTGGGGCATTAAACCTCTGTGGGTAAATTCGGGCGATATGCGATCTGCACCGTCGGATGAGGAGGGGCAGATCCAATGGTGCGGAGAGGGAGCGCGATGGAAAGTTGCATAGGCAGGAATTTAGTGGGGGACATGTGTCAGGAGGGGATTGGGAGAGGGGACCGGGTAGTGGGATGTGGGTCTGGAGGGGGTTTGATATCGGGATGAACAAGGGTCGTTGGTTTATATAGATCGACGGTGGGGATTCGATGCAGAGGGTGAAAAGAAGAAATGGGTCGGGCGATCAAATGATAGGAGGGGAGGTATAATAGCCATTAGATCAAGGCTTGAGGCCTATGATCGATGGCTAAGATTGATCTATGGAGTGATAGACATTTTTGAGTCGGGAGGATAGGGGATGCAGAGGGAAAGCGATGATCGTCAGATTGATAAGATCGACAGTCAAGATTGCTCGGGAGGAAAGCATAGCATGGGGAGTTTCAAAATAAAAAATGAATTTTACAAAGGGCGCGGGGGTTAAACAATAGTTAGGAGGAGGGGTTAGGGATAAGGTAGGGGTATGGTCCCGTGGAGGAACGAGCGACCAGGAGCGGAGGGAAAGGGTTTAGGGGTTAAAGACTTCAGGCACCTGGTTGCAGGGCCAGGTCGTATGACCAAAAAAGGCCAAGGTTTTAAGCCCTGAGGGGCTTAAAGCCTGTTTTGTTAATAAAAGCGGAAAAGTGGGTTTTATGTGTTTTTAAGGATTTTTTTGGATTTTTTCAAGTTATGATAAGGAATAAATGAGCCATTTTAAACCATAAAGAGGGTTTTATAGGTTTAAAAGGGGTTTTGAAGGTTTTTTGAGGATAATGAAGAGGAAAGGGGGAATTTTATGAAAATGGGGTTTTTAGGAAACAATTTTCCTTCTTTGTGGAACAACAGGATTTTTGAAGGGTTTTGAAGTGAAAATATCAGGGAAAAAGGAATTTTTGGACAAGGGACATAAAGGGGCTGCAAGAAGTCACAAATTTTTAGGAAATTTGTTTCTTGAAGACCATAAGACTTGTTTTAGCCATCATTTGCTGAAAAAAAATTTACTGATGGATAACACCTAGATCAAACGTTGACTAGACTCACTTGGAATTTCCGGAGGGTACTCTTCAATTTGAGATGGAAGTGGAGTTACTTGCACCAGACTATTTTATTAAGCAGGTTGTCAGGGTAACTATTCCAATCGCCAATTTTCCACATTAATTTCGGCGACGTTGGATTTCATCACAAACTAGTGCTTTTATTGTGGAAACATAATGTTTGTGTGTGGTTTGTCTCTTAGATTTTGTAAGTGTGTGTTCATTTGCTTGATTTTTTAGCGACCTTAGGTGTATTCTTTTGAGTTTTTTTTTATTTTTTGTATTAAAAGGTTAACAGTGGCTGAATTACCGAGACATTAATGTACAATGCAGGGGAAACCCCCAAATTATACACCCAATCAATTGGAAAAATAAAAACTAAAAGAGTTCAACAATTAGGAACCAGATCTACTGAACAAGGAGAAAAATCCATTGTAATACATCTCGATTTCGAAGTTAATCAACCTCAGATAATTAAAAAATATCAATAACAACCAAAAATTTCCTAAGTAATTACAGTTGAATATGTTACTTGTGAATTGTCAGATACTCAATTCATTGAACTCGAAATATCTGAACCTTAATCTGAATATACTTCTTCTAAGTCACCTTTGGATTTCGTAGTCCCGACTCCTGGTCGTCCTCATTCACCTCGAGTGAAACTTCTTATTACTTCTAATCTTCCTCTTGGCCTAATTAGTATTGAAGAAATTTCTAACACGGAAGAAGAGATCACAATTCCTTCGCGTAAAGAATCTTTAGATCTAAGGTTTAGTGAACACATTTACCCTTACGTTCCTTTTAGACCGGATCCTTGGTATCATCAAATTACCGACTTTCTACGTAACTCTGGTTATAATCATTCACCACGTTGCATACCTTTTTACTCTATACCCAGAGGTAGTTACATGGCTTCACCAAACATGTCTACTGAGTCATCTATGTTTTCTTCATCACCATAAAAAATTTTGTATGGCAGTCCATTGGTTCCTGCTGGGTACTAGTCGCTCTTTGGCACTTTCTTAAGAGCATCTCCATCTTCTAAAACTTTTACAAAATCAACTGGTCTTATTGAATCTACCACCAAAAATTTGACAATGGAACATGTCTATATTTTTTCCAGAAATATTCCTCAAGCTAGCTCTCAAGGTGGCTATATAACACTTGGGGGGTAGCAACCTATTCAAGGGCAGCAACCTCTCCAAGGACAGAAACCTTTCCAAGAGAAATCCTTCCAAGGGCAACAACCTCTCCAAGGGCAACAACCTCTTCAAGGGTAGCTACCTTTCCAAGGGCAACAACCTTATCAAGTGCAGCCATCCTTTCAAGGAGGACAACCTTTTGTTGGAACTTATCCCTCGGTTGTAGGACCAAATATTCCCGGTAATTATCAAACTTATGTTCCAATGCCTCAAAATGGTTATGGTCAACCATATGCATCAAAACCTTTGATAGGAGCTCCTTACCCAGGAATTATGGTCAACCCTATGCATCACAATCTTTGATAGGAGCTCCTTACCCAAGAATTAATACTGTGTGGAATCCCTTGTTGAATCAACAATATTTGCAGCCTACTTTACAAATACCTTATAATCAACTTGCTCAGTCAGTTGGAAAATTTGGTTTTACCCAAGTCCAATAGTCTGTTCAGAGTGCACTTCAAATTACCCCACATGTATATGTGTTGATTAGTCAGCAACCAGGTCCAAGTACTCCAAGTACTCCTATCCAATCTACTACGCAAATTTCTATTCAACAATTGAGTACACCTATCCCTGGAGTTTCTCAAACCCCTGTTGTTACAACCCTTCAAACAACAACACCAACTGTCACGTAGGCAATCCCTTAGATTACTGCTCATCAAACTGGACCTAAAGTTCAGTTTATCCCTCAAACATCTATAGGACAACCCAGTGAAAATGTGGTTCAAACAAGTCTAACTTTTATGGTTCAAACCTTTCAAGGTCATTTTGTTCAGAGTCAACCATTTCAAGGGCAATTTTATTATGGAAAAATGGGAAAAAATCCACTTTACCAAAGTCAACCATACCTTGGTTATACATATCAAATACTAGCTCAACCTCAGTTTAGTATGGCTAACCCTGGATACCCTAGAGGTATTCCAATCCCATCTGCTTAGGTTATCCCAGGTTTTCCAAGATATCCTCCTCCTGGTACTCGTATTTTTCCTTTAGGTTATCAGTTTTCACAACAATACCCTAACCGACAAATACCATTCATTGTAAATTTAGACTTACCATACTTGTCTCGACTGATGAATGATCCTATTTATTATCTTCTGTTTTGGCTGGCAATGCCCACTAAGTTGCCCACTGATATTCCAAATTTTGAAGGAAAATTAGGAGAAGACCCCTCAAATCATGTGATGAATTATCATCTGTGGTGTGCATCCAACTCCTTAGTTGATGATTCCATCCATTTGAGACTTTTTCTGAGAGCATTGATCGACTTAGCTGCAGAGTGTTACATTGAGTTACCACGTGGATCTTTCAATAATTTCAATGCTTTAGCAACATCCTTCCTAACTCATTTTCAGTTTCCAGTCCATTATCACAATGTCACATAACTTTTATCTTCATTAAAACAAATTACTTCTACATACATTTCAGATCACATACATGAATGGCGATGTCGACGACGTTTAGTGAAATTTTTCATTCTGGATCAAATTCTGGCAGAGTGGTTCATTAAATCATTGCTTCCAAATATTACTGAATATGTAGCTAAAGGAGATGTTGTAACAGAAGAACAAGTCATAGCTCAAGAAAAATACCTGGACCTCATTTACACACAGTCCATTACTATGTATGAAAAAATTCTTGATTTACCACTCCCAGGTCAACTTACTGCAGCTCCATCTGGTTCTCAGTCTGCAGATGGTGAATTGGTATAGTCAATACTACAAAGAGTAAGAAGAAAGCATCTAAATCTACTTCTCCAATTATAAATATACCAGATTCACCTAAAGGAGACCTTTCCTTAGAAATTTCTATTGAGATTCATGTCATAGAATCATATACAACCAAAGCTAAATCATTCGACAATAAGAAGAAAGAGAAGGGTAAAAATAAATAAAACACTTCTCCCAAAAGGAAAGATGAAAAAACCGAACTGTTAGATAAAAAACGGAAACTTCGTTATCCTTGTCTCATCTGTGATGAGGATCACTACACCAGAGAGTGTCCACATCGGGCTGAGGTATCCAAATTTTTCAAAGGTTCACACACACCTATTGTCTTGAAAGATCCTTTTCCATCTCAAGATAGCAAAATGATCATATCTTCTTCAAATTCATCGGTGGATAACTTGATGATGTCTTGGGTCATGGTTGCAACATGATCTCAATACTATGGATCTAAGAGTCCTGTAACTGGTAAAGAAACTGAATCATCCAGTCAACCACCAGCATCAACTCCTTCGGTTTCCGAACCACTGCAAATTGAGAAACCTGATTCCAATTTAGTAATTAAACCGTCTGCCAAAGGTATACTTCAAAAATCGGCTTTCAATCCACATTCGAGAGCCGCTCAAAATTACAATATTGTTGAAGATTTGACCATATCTCCTTCAGCAATTTTAGCCCTCAAAGTGCCACAATATTGTCCATCTCAGAGGAAATTACTATTATCAGCTATAGGAGCGATTTATCCTCAAGACTCGAATCTAATTGTCTTTGATCTCGAAAATTTTGTACCTAGACTCCCACATCAAATGGATTTTCAAATTCCAGTATTAGTCAAATCAAGGTGATTTTTTCACACAGTAATTGATGAGGGAGCATTTACGTGCATTATGTCCTTAGCTTGTTGGAAAAATCTTGGTTCTCCGACAATAAACCAATCACCAACCATCCTTAAAGCCTTTGATGGAAAAGGTTTTCGCCCATTCAGTATACTCCAGGATCTGCGTATAGAAGTAGAATGAAAAACTGTAACACTTAAGGTGGAAGTTGTTGATGCCCCTCTTGATTACAAACTTCTTCTAGGTTGAAGTTGGTATTATGCTATGAATGTTGTTGTTTCATCAGTATTTTGAATGATAATGTTTCCTCATAAAGGAAATATTATTAAAATCAATCAGTTGTCTTACTTCACTTCAGACCCTACTTCTAAAAATAGTATCTAGCATGTCGGAAAAACTGTTATCCCTTACGAAAATGTTGGGGTAGGACTAGTTAAGGATTTCTCTCTCATGGTAACTTTCACTATACCTTCTCCCAACGTACCGCGAACTATTTCCAATATCAATATGATTACATCAAGCATAATACCATTTGATGACACATGGAATGTGCCTTTAGAATCAGAATTGGACTCCCATGGTGGCAAGATACCATTAAGCCATTTTGACTCAACATATGTAGCAGTACAATCATGTTCTGACACTCCATCAACTTATACTAATCAAATTAATGTGGTCAGTGAAGAGTCATCTTATTTATCAAGCTCAACTTTGACATCATTTCTGGATCCTTTTCAATTAGTATTTTCAACTAATGAAAATATTTGAGAAATATTGTCATTGAAAAAATTACCATGGGACGATCTCCATCATAGATCTTATTTTCTACCTGACCTTGATAAACTCGAGAATGACTTTTCATCCATGTTTTCAATTTATTATGTCAAGGAACCTCAAAATCCTATGTCGATTATGTTATCATTCATTAGTCCTAACACTTTCATTTATAGGGATTTACATGTCATTCACCTAGGATCATGTTTTCTCATAGTTAGTTTCATGAAACTTAATATATATATATGTGTGTGTGTGTGTGTGTGTGTGGTGATGTCTACGCTAAGTCTAAACCCACCTCGAGCCTTGTCATATCAGTCAAGTCCACCTCATATCATTTATTTTTCATTCCCACGCTTTTAAATCAAAAAGATATTCCACTTGTCAGTTTTACACAGTTTCATAGTGAATTATATGGCAAATCAGCAGATTTCGCTACGAAACTACCTAACAGTTCCGTAGCGAATCTGTCAGCAGTTAAACTTTTTTCGTTAGAAAACTGGGTTTTTTCCTGCAGAGATTGACAGAGAAGTGTGAGGTGTCAAATTTTGATGGATGTAGAAAAAGGTGAGGTCATGCGAGTTAGTTATCATAATTCTCAAGCTTCCAAGGTCGTATCATTTTTAATCATCGCCTCTTATGGTCACATGTGTCATTTTTTCCCCTAAAATTGTTAAATTAACTTTTAAAACCTTGCCCTCAAGCTGCTCTTTATCATTCATCGTCCAATTCTTGCATGTAAATCATCTCAGTGTCACAATTCAAGAGTTGATTCACCACGCAAAGCAAGTTGATGTTCATTTTTGATTTTTCAAGTGTCATAAGCAAGTTAGAAGCGAGAAGTATAAAGGATCAATGGCATCGAAGAAGAAATAAAACAAGGGTGGTTATTGCGTAAGGTATGAACCTATGTATTTGAAGTTGTTAAATGAAGATCCCAGTGCTATAGAGGCTTTTAGGAAGGTAGGTTGCCTACAGTTTTGTCAAAAACTGTAGGGTTTCCATGTCTATGTATCCAAAGACTTTGCAGCAAATTTTATAGGGACAACCTCAAAAGTTGGAGTTTTGAACCTCACAGTGTCACCATATGTCATCTCCCAAGCTACAGAAATACCTAGAGGTGGTGAAGAATGGTTCAAAGGCACAAAATTTAGAATGCAAAATTGTGAAGAATTTCTCAAACAGGAGCACAGAGGATTTGACATGAAAAATGGCATTCCCAGGGGTTATATCAAAGAGAATTATGAAAAACTGTTGTTGGTGGTGTTAGTATCATATCACTTGGTGGTGAGAATTATCACTTGTATTTTCCTTTCCCCACTACTGTCATATCATCATACAATGCCTCCCTTTTCCCTATTCCCTTTAAAATCACTCATATCACTTCGTCCCTCTCCTATTTCCCTATATCCCATCCCTAAAACTTGCCATTTGTTATCACTTTCCATCCTTCATATCAGTTATAGGTTCCAAAATTCCATACAGTCAAGTGACTGTACTCACATCCTTAATTTCACTTGACTTAAGCATATTTTCTTCACTTAATTGAATCATGTTGTTCCCATAGCTCATTTTCCCACAGTCCACTATTCACACGGCCCTATTTCCCACAGTTCCTCCCACATTTGGCGTTTGAAACAAAAGCACCAAATCCTCATTCTTCATCTCATTCAAGCCAACACATATTTTGCAACATCATGGAGGCGGACATCGATACATTATATGACCAAGACAGAGATTGCACCACTGAACTGCATACACCAGGAGGACACTGAAGCGTCGTGAAACACCTGATCCACTCCGGATTTTGGCCGAGGCTTCGTAGGCTGAGCGTGGTTTGATGTAGCCTTGAGTTTTACCTTATTTCAGCCTAAGGTAGATTTGAGCACTAACATAGTGGCGACCATACTGGGGAGAACATGGTTCGCTTGTGGGTGTTATGTGTTCTATAAGCTACAGACGGAGTTTGAAGTCACGCCAGGTAGCCTTCGAACTGCTCTTGCTCTGCGAGTGCATAGTAGATAAACGCTACTTCAGTCGATCTCCGGTCTAGCTTGTAATCGTAACACTTAACTTACAAATTGCCCCAGTACATGTATCAAGTTCAGATCTGATCTTTGATGGTGGACAACGATCAGACATAAGAAGGCTGAAATCATTCACCTGGTGACTCCAATTCAAATTCTGGAGGACTGACTCTTTCTCTGAGAAAATGGAAGGATCTTACACAAAGTTCAGGTATCTAAAGTGGAATGGTATTCAGGATCTAATCTGATTTCTTGTAAATTACTTCTTTGTTGGTCTTGAAGCTGTCCTGAAAGTTTTTCAAAATTTGTTGTATGATAAAGGTGATCAAAATCTTCACTCGACCCTTTCAAAAAGTGTAAATGCTGAGTTTCCCTTTGAGCCTGGCCTCCTTACTTTTCTCACATCTTATGATGACTCTCTTCAGTGTGATGAGCCTAAAGAAAACAAAACTGATCCCGCAGCTCTTGTACATGCCCCTACACCTTGTAAAATTCCAGATCGGTACAAACCTCTTCTTTTACCTTCTGTTCTTCATGCTTTCCCTAAAAATTATGACCTATATCTACCAAGATTTGACGGTGAATGTAACAATGTCAACGCTAAGCAACATGTGCAGAATGTTGAGACTTTTCTAGATCTTTTTGAAGATGATGACGAAGATGTTAGTATTAGGCTTTTTGCTCTTTCTTTGCAAGGTCAAGTAAAGAGTTGGTTCAAAGCCCTGCCTGATGCGAGCATCACAGATTTCCAGAAGTTTGTCAAAGTTTTCCTTGACAGGTGGATGATTGGACAGAACCCTTTCTTGATTTTAGATGAGTATGCCCAGCTGAAGAGACAGTCATGAGAGACAGTACAATAGTTTTCTGCCAGATTTAACCAATTTTATTATTCGATGCCAGCTGATATAAGACCTTCTCCTAGATCTGCTCTCTTGCACTACCCGGGTGCCTTTGATCCGGAAATGGAGTTTCAGCTGAGAGAAAAGAATATTCCAACACTTCACGAAATGCAGAACAAGGCAGTGAATGTAGAGGCTCATTTTCTGATCTTGAGGGCAAGGTTGAAGGAAGAAGAGATGAAAAACATAGATCCGGAGAAATCGACACTTTCAGAGGAAAAGCTTGATCTTTTCGTAAATGCAGTAGAAGAGATGGTGCGGAAAATGACTGCAAAAAATGAAAATGACATTCAAGAACAAGCGGCTGACCCAAAACATTTTGTTTCCTATCCCAGTTGTCATAGTGATTGTTTTATAGATCATTGTAAAGAAGAGAGAGTTGTTGATATGATGTGTATGCTTGATGATGTGTTGTATACTGATGATTTGCCTCAGTTTGATCAGTATGATGATGATTATGTTCTCCAAACATAAGCTAATCTTGCAGATGAATCAACAGCTAGTTTTTGCGAGGAGGAAGTTCACTTTCAACAGCTCGAGTACAGTGATCAACCGATGCATATCAGCTATGACAATGATGAGGAAAGTGCAGCAAATTTTGAAGTAAGTGAAGGATCTTTGCCTTTTTGTTTTGATTCATTTCAGTTCATCAGAGACAACTACCATGCAATCAGAAATCAAATGTCAACAAGTCTTGATCTGGACCATCTTGAGCGCAATGAAAACCTTGTTCAAGATTTCTCATATTCAGATTTTCAGCCCTCGAAAGCCATTGATTTTCAAGTTGCAGCTGAAGACTTGGAAGTGGGCACACATGATTTAATGATTCAAGGTGACTCCGTACCTTTCTGTTTTGAATCATTTCAGCTTTTGAAAGATAAATTGCATAGTAAATCTTCAAGGGAGCAGCCTATAGGAAATCAACAATTTCTCAGTGTTAAGGTTGAGGATGAGACAGATAAAGAAATTCTTGAGCAGCCTGTAGCATCAGATTTGCAGCCAACAAATGAAATTGAAGGTCAGATTACAGATGAAGTTGTGGAAGATGAAATACATGATTTGACGATGCAGGAAGATTCTATACCCTTTTGTTTCGAAGCATTTCAGTTTATAAGGCAGAATCTTCGTAAAATCTCTCAAGAAAAAGATGAAAAGCCAGTAGGATGTCAGGCAGTTTCAATGGATACAGTGCAACCGTCTTCTCAAGTTTTTGATGATCCTATTGCTCGTGTGTTGGATGATGTTTGCTGTAAAAATTCTTCTCCATTAGCTAACCATGTGCCCGAAAAGAATGTTGATAATAATCTTGTTCAAAAGTCAATTTCATTGTGTTGTTCAACAGATTTTTCATATGAGGAGATTGATAAAGGAGACTTTTGTTCTGTTTGTAATCAGCAACAGTGTTTGGTTATTCATGAATTTTAGGATCCTTTTGACAGCTTGCTGCAATCACCAAAGAAAAGCACCGCAGATGTGAGGAAAAGTTTAAGATCAAGGTATGGAGATTATCTGGACCAGAGCTATGTTTATGAAGATCCTTTCGCAGTATTCTTGCAGTCATCCAGTCAATTTGTGCTTTGCAAGTTTATCAACAGTCCACTTGGTTCAAATTTTCCATGGGATTTGCCTTTCAGTAGTTATTTCTCGTTGTTCATAAGCAAGCACTTGCGGAGAATTAAGATAGCAACCAACATGCTTACATGGTTTCACTGGCTGTTCCATTTCACTTGATCAGGTGGTGAAAAGTACAATTAGAGTAGGTTTGATGAATAAGCTCTACTTTGAGCATCTTTTCCAGCTTGTCAGTTGTGTTTAAGTATCGAGTCAGTTCTTAGTTGAGTGAGATTCAATTTGTGTCGTCAAGTCATCAGTTTTCAGTCATGCATTTCGGTTTGAGTTTTTGATTCCATTGCCCAATGGATAAGGCACTGGTCTGCTCTCCCAAAGATCTGTCGTTCTTGGCACCTCCAAGGAGCTACCATCCCCATTGGAGCCAATTTTACTGTCAGCCTTTGAAGCCTTCCTCCAGTGATCAAACATGCTCTTACAAAGTGATTTTAAGGTGTCAAGGTCAAATTTTGTCATTTCAGTGAGCCTTCAAGCAAAATTTGCTCACTAGGCATTAGGTCTAGGGTTTGTTTTCACTCTTTCAAAGTTGTCCAAATGTCGGTCCATGTCACCATTCAGCTGAGTGTACCATCATTCAAATGGTTTTCATCATCATGTCAAGTTCCATTGGGTCATTTTACAGCTTGTTCATGCTTCAGTTGTGCCTAGGTAAGGTCCATTTCCCTCTCCTAGGGTTTTGGAGGTAATTTCTCTTGGATGGTTAAATCATTAGAAAAAATTGTATCCTGATGTTCATACACCTTCCCCTATCATTAATTTATCTTATTAAACACTTCCCATCACTGAGATCCCCCAAATTCCTCATTTTTTCACAAACCCTAGTTTCTTGCCACAACTTGGCAATTTTCTAGGCTAGGCCTGTGTTTTGCCCTTTTGGACCCCTTCCCCTCACTCAATCTCTAATATTCAACTTTCCCCTACTTCCTAACATCCCTCCCTACTTCCCAAAATTTCCCCAAGAATTTAGAAGCCCCTTATCCCCTTCATTTCGCTTCATTTCGACAAAATCCCTTGTTTCACACATCGGGATAAGTTTCACTCAAATGATGTTTCAGAGAAATAAAAGATGAATTTTGGAAACATGAGAGAGGTTTTTGTACAAAACATGCCAAGGAAAAAAAACCTCCTTCAATTTTTACACAGGTGTCATGGTTTTAGAGAAATGTCAAAAATACAATCGCCTCAGGAGAATTGATGCACCTGCAGGAAGTAGTGTTGGGAGATTTGATTTCTGACAAGGTAAATGAACTCCAAATTGAAAAATTCCACTTGGGTTGGAAATTATACTCCAATATATTTCCAAAGAGCTATCACATGCTCAATTTAGACACCGGGAAGGCCTCCAAAAGCCTCCTGCAAAATGCACTATGTAGCGCGCTACGCATTGGGCCAGAACACAAAAATTTTGCCACTGCTCTTCAAAATTCAAATTCTCTCAGTCTCCTTTGCCTCATGTAAGTTTAAATCATCTTGCTATTATCTTTGGTCAGTTTTTGGATTTGTTTTAAGATCGGTTTTAAGAGTATGAATGTTGAAGAACATAAATCCTACTCTCTTGTAAAGAAATGCCTCTTTAGGGTTTGAATTTGAAGTTTTAGAATTTGACTTTGGTGCCAAAAAATTCCATATCTCACTTGTATTTTCCTTTCCCCACTACTGTCATATCATCATACAATGCCTCACTTTTCCCTATTCCCTTTAAAATCACTCATATCCCTTCGCCCCTCTCCTATTTCCCTATATCCCATCCCTAAAACTTGCCATTTGTTATCACTTTCCATCCTTCATATCAGTTATAGGTTCCAAAATTCCATACAGTCAAGTGACTGTACTCACATCCTTAATTTCACTTGAATCAAGCATATTTTCTTCACTTAATTGAATCATGTTGTTCCCATAGCTCATTTTCCCACAGTCCACTATTCACACGACCCTATTTCCCACAGTTCCTCCCACATTTGGCATTTGAAACAAAAGCACCAAATCCTCATTCTTCATCTCATTCAAGCCAACACAGATTTTGCAACATCATGGAGGCGGACATCGATACATTATATGACCAAGACAGAGATTGCACCACTGAACTGCATACACCAGGAGGACACTGAAGCGTCGTGAAACACCTGATCCACTCCGGATTTTGGCCGAGGCTTCGTAGGCTGAGCGTGGTTTGATGTAGCCTTGAGTTTTACCTTATTTCAGCCTAAGGTAGATTTGAGCGCTAACAGGTGGTCCAAAAATACTTCACCTGCGAAGGGAGATTCCACATGGTTTATTCTTATCATTTTAGACTCCTGCATTTTGTTGGTAAGAAACCACTTGACCTACCTTTATTTTTATACAGAATTTTGGGAAAGATGTCAGATAAAGTCCAGGTCAAGGCAGAGGGTAGTGAAACACCAGTCTTTCACCATGGTCTGATCAAATTGTTAGTACTAGAGGAATTGAAAATGTTAAATAGAGATTGGGCCTCTTTTATTTTTATGAGTGGATATCAAGTAGATGCAATGACTCCTAATAAAGTTTCAAAACCAAAAACTACTCCATCTCTAGTTGTAATAGAAGAGATTGATGAAGAAGGAGGACAAACTCCTGTAGAACTAATAGACATTGAAGTTGAACCTCTGCAAGAGACTAATATTCCTCAGCCATCACTTGCAAAGAAAAAACATAGAATTAGTAAACAAAGCAGCAGGAGGGTAACAAGAAGCCAAACATTTGCCAAAGGAAACCTGGAAGACATCCTCCACGCAATAGATATTGAAGAATCACCAACTATACAGGTAAAAGAAATTGAAAGAGATAGAAGAAAATTGAAGAAAGGTAAGTCTATCAAGAAGTTGGATTTTGCAGGAGAGGATGTTGGCTTCATTTTCCAGGAAAGGAAGCCAATGACCATTTCACAGATTGAAAAGGATGCCATGGAAAGCAAAGGATCAGAAAAGGTTAGTGAAGGTAAGCATCTAGAGAACATCATATATTTAGCCATGGCAGTAGAAGAAGTTTTTGTACAAAGAAAAGGGAAAGAACATGTTGAAGAAAATACTAAAGTACAAATTCTGCAAGAACAATTAAGAGAAGCCACAGAAGAGGTGGTTGAAGTGAATCTAGAATTAAAAGAAGCCAAGGTGGATAGAAAACTAATGGCAGATTTTGAGAAAAAGATGAAGGAGCAGCTAGACAAATATGATAATACTTTGTCAAATGCCAAAAAGATGCTGAAGAGAAGCCTTCCCTTGAGGAGGGTGGTAAAAATCACAAGGAAAAGATATTTTTGGTTACATTATGAGAGGAAAAATATCAAAGGGTAGGTCAAAGAGTTGGAAGACCAAATGGACATGATTCGGGAAGAACTAAAGAGAAGAGGACTGAAAATGAGATTGCTAGATGAACCTGAGGCACAACCTGTTGTTAATGAAGATGAAGCACCCAAGGAATAAGAATTTAATCCAAAACATTTTTTTTAATTTTGCAGCTTGCAAGTGACACCAATTTTGGGTTAGAAGGTTAATTTTTGAATAAAACTACCAAATCTGCAGTTTCAGCCATATCAGGCAGTTTCGTAGCGAGCTCCAGGCTTGAGGGCCAAAATTCACTACGAAATTTCTGAAGAATGTTTTTATCTTTAAAATCAGTTTTATGAAGGTCCAAGGAGGGAGTTTGATGGTATTTACCTATTTTGACCTAAAAAACACTTTTTTACCAGCAGAGGTGGTAGAAGATAAGGATAAAAGGAATAAATGGGCACGTTACAAAATTTCGCTATGAAACTGCCTAAAGATACTCTGTTTTGCAGCGAGGTATTTTTAAAGAGTTATTTAAGGATTAAATGGCATATGGAAGACCAACTAGCCACCTGGAGGCATCCAAATAGACAGTGGTTCATCCCAGAATACATCCATTACTTGGCATGTGTTTCACTCATACAAATCAACATGAAGACAAAGTTCTAGATAATGCTAATCTTTTCCTAAAAAATAGGACAGTTGTTGCTAAATTCTTGGGGGGTACATTCATGTCTTGGTCATGGAGAATGCGACTCAAACATTTTTCAGTTATGATTAGGTGTCAAAGTCAGGGTTCGATGATCTTGCCAGCTAGGCAGATCCTATGTAATAAAAAGGGGTCTATTTATAGACAGAATATCGAATAAGAAAGGGTTGGAAAATTCTTTGACACTACTACTATTGTAAATATTTTATATCAGTAATAGACAATGATGGTGTTTTTCTGCTTCACTTGAGATTCTTGAGATGTTTCAATGAGTTTATGTGTTTCCTTTTATCTTTCTTTCAGTATCTTGATGTTAAATTACTCAGAATTCATGTTATGCATGCTCAGACTTCCTTTTAGCATTGAGCTATTGATTATCTCTACGTGTCAATGTTGTCCTTTCATTGAAACAGAAAAAGCCTCAGTTTCCATAAGTAGATACACTTGTCATTGAATTCCTTTTTAATGACTCCATGAGCCTAATGGTAGTAAAATCATTCCCATTTTTCACTTGCAATCAAATAAATTAAGAAACTCATAGTGTTAACCATTTGTTTTAAGACCTAATTGAGCAAATCATTAGATAAATTGAGAGAGCCCTCTCGGGCTGAAGAGGCTAACCCTCAATCAAAAGTTGGTTTGAAAGAGTTACTCTAAGTTGTCTGGTGGAGAGCTCATCAATACCAATTTAGAGATAATAGATTCTTCATTTAGATTCTGAGAAAAAATTGGGAAATATTTCAACCACAATTCCTATTGACATATCAATTAAACCTGGAATAATTGAAAACATTCATATAGCTGCTTCTTGCTCGATTTAAGAGATCAAAATCTACAAATCCCTATTTCAATAATTATGAGACATTTTTGCCTAGTCTTATGAATAAATTCCAAGTATTGATCCTAATATTGTTATTCATGAAATTAATACATACTCGGATGCTAAGCCTATTAGACAGATATTACGTCTGATACATCCACGGAAAGCTGTTGCAATTAAAGCCAAAGTTGAAAAATTACTACGTGCAAGATTTATTTATCCTATTCCTTTGACGGATTGGCTATCTAATATAGTTCATGTAACCAAGAAACAAGGGACTATCAGAGTATGTGTTGATTATGAGATATTAACAAGTCTTGTCCTAAAGACAGTTATCCTACCCCTTATATTGACCAAATTATTGATGATTGTGCGGGAAATGAAATATTCTCATTTATGGATGGTTTTTCTGGTTACAATCAAATCAACATATTCCCTGTTGATCAACCTAAAACAACATTTATATGTTGATGGGGCACGTTTTTTGGCAAGAAAATAGGTCTCGCAGAGAAGACCCGGGTTCAGAGCTGAGGGCCAACAAGGTTTTCCGCCTTAGTCTAGATTCACGACGGCATTTCCACTCTACTCTGAAGGGCAGAGAGTCTCACCCGAGGCATGCCGTGACCCTACTATGATTAAGAGTATATCAGTATCATTCCCCCAACATCCAAACTGGTGAACCAAATCTAAACTAAGGAATTAAACAGCCATGACAGAACATTCCGCAACATATATTCTTCCGGGAGACAGTTAAACCAACGATAAAAAAAAAATTTAAACATAGCTAATAACAACACTCATTCATATTCAAAATCGCATAGCATAACAACCATCTTGGATATATTATTCAACAGCCGTCAAAGGCAAATCATTACAAAGTTATGCTACAGAAGAGCATAGAACAGAAAAAAATACAACACGTCCCAAGGGACAGAGAGAAACTATAGTAATCCGGAAGAGAGGAGATCAGTGCAACCCGATAGAGCTCTCCTGTGGCTCCCTGTTGCCAATTTCCATTTGTACCAACACCATCCTTCGTTGGTTGGTTGCTTATTTATTCTCTCGCTCGCATGACTGACAATTCTTCCCCGTTTCTTGCTCGGCTGTCTTTCGTTTCTTTTTGTTCACTGGGAGTTCACTGCCTGTTTCCTTCCATGCCCTTCCGTTGTCTATGCTTGATCCTGCAACCACCGCGACAACTTTCCTATGCCCCTCCACAACCTTGACACCTCCCTGCCTACCGAGGTTGCATTCCGCCACGTGCTTGCCAGCACTCAAAATCTGCTGATCTCCAAAACAAGGGCCCCAACAACGTTTGCATACTATAAATTACCTTTTTGACTAAAAAATACTGGCGCCACTTTTCAACGAGCTATGTATTATGAATTTCACGATATCAAACATATTGTACAACCCTACTTGGATGACTTACCTGCTCATTCGTTACACAGACAAGATCATCCTACACATTTGCGTGTTATCTTTATGAGATGTAGGTATTACAACATTTGTTTGACTCCACACAAATGTGCTTTTTGTGTACAATCAGGACGTTTACTTAGGATCATTGTTTCAAAAGAAGGCATTCATGTCGATCCATCGAAGGTTGAGGCTATTGTTAATATACCTCCTCCTTTCACTCTCCGCCAACTCTAGAGTTTGCAGGGGAAAGCAAACTTTCTGCGTCGTTTTATCTCGAACTATGTAGAGTTAACGAAAGGTTTTACCCGGTTATTAAAACAAGATGTTCCATTCATTTTGGACAAGCTTGCCGATAAATCTTTTGATTCACTTAAACACGTGTTGACCCATGCACCGTTATTGCATCCACCCAATTATCACCGAGATTAATTTTTATATTTGGCTGCTTCTGATTCCACAATTGGAATGGTTCTAGTTCAAGAGGATGATTCTAACAACGAACTTGTGATTTATTACCTAAGTGGGAATCTCAGGTTGATGGAAATAAAATATTCACATGTGGAGAAATTGGCCTTGACAGTTGTTCAAGTTGTCCAACGCTTCCATCATTACATATTGTTACGTCAAACCACAGTGATATCCAATTGTAGCCCGATGATGTATATTTTTACGAAACAATGGCTCAGGGGAAAATACTCTAAATGGATCATTATCCTGCAAGAGTTTTATTTGGAGTTCGAGAAATCCAAGTCTAACAAATCACTGGTATTTTTTGAACTTATGTGTGATTTTCCCAATATTGAATATGAAGCAGTGGCAAAAAACCATCTCGCTAATGAATCTCTATTTCTAATCAGTACATTAGATCCTTGGTTTGGGGATATCATTATATATCTCCAAATCCAAACCTTTCGACCATAGATTTCACGATCAGATCGATAGAGAATTCGATACCAATCTCAGCCAGATAATATTGTTTACGACACTCTTTATCACCATGGTACCGATTCTATTTTTCGACATTGTATAACTCATAAAGAATCCGAAACAGTTCTAAATGATTGCCATTCTGGAGAATGTGGTGGTCATATGTCTGGGTTTTCCACAACCCAAAACTTATTGCGCGTTGGATATTTTTGGTCATCTTTATTCAAAGATTGTATTCTCGCAGTTAAAAAATGCCACAATTGCCGTATTTTTGTTAGAAATATTTGTGCACCTCTAGTTCCTCTTCACCCAATTATTGTTGTCGGTTTTTTCGCTAAATGGGGCATCGATTTCATCACATGTAACCCTCACTCGATCAAGGGGAATGGGTATATTATTCTCGTCGTAGATTACTTTACCAAATGGGCCAAGGCAATGCCTACATTTGCGGTTAATGGAAAAACTGCAACAATTTTCATATTCAATCACTTGATTGCTTGTTCGGTGTCCCTCAAGCTATCGTTACAAACATTATGATGACTGAAATTTCTGATCAACTTGGCCTACGCCATGATAATTCTATACCATATTACCCACAAGCTAATGGTCAAGTTGAGGATGTTGACAAGGTTTTAACCAACATGATTAAACGGATTGTCGGAACTCATAAAACCAACTGGCATACCATGGTTTATGGGCATATCGTACCTCTGCAAAAATATCTATAGGGTTCACTCCTTTTAAGATTGTTGATGGTTTGGAAGTTGTGTTACCCATTGAATGTGAAATCTTGTCACTCAAATTAGCCATTAAATTATTACCATCTACCTCTGTAGAAGAGAAATGCTTCCTATACCTAGCACAATTAGATGGAACTCGTTGCACCGCTGCATTAGCTTCCAAGGATCATAAAAAAAGTGTTAAAGCTCATTATGATCAAAGTGTTAACCCTCTCCTATATTTAGAAGGTGACATATTTTTAGTATACGATCAAGCTCACGAAAAACTAGGCGCTAGTAAATTGGAACCAATGTGGCATGGTCCTTATATTGTTAAGTGTGTGCTTGCAAAAGGAGACTATGAGTTAATCGATTATGATGATGTCTCTTTAGATAAACCCAAAAATGGTATTTATCTCAAGAGATATTATTCATGATTCTTCATGTGAAGATCCTCTTTGTACATTAGTTACAAATTTAGAACAGTGTGCCTTAGATTAGAAAACTGTGCCTTAGGATTAGTTTTTTTTTTTTTCTTGACAAATTTTTGCTACTTTCGCTACTTATCTTGATTACCCTTGATACTACATATGTAAAAATTCCTTCAAACTTACATAGGTTTTGCTGATGGTGCCTGTCATAGTACACAAAACATCTTTTTTGCGGCATTGGTTATCTATTCACCCACTGATGAGTTAGTCTCTATTCATGGGATAATGCCTTGGTCAAACAACAAACAATATTGCAGAATATAGCACAGTCATTGAGCTATTATTTGATTCCATCGCATTTGGTATTTGATGTTTGATTGTTAGGTTATATTCGCAACTCATTGTATTGCATTTAAATGGTTTTTATGCTATCATAAATCCAGCTTTGTTAAGAATTTTTTGGAGGGTTCATCTCTTGGAAAGACAATTTGATTACATTCAATATCAACACATTTCAAGAAGTTTAAACACATTGGCTGATGTCTTAGCTAATCGAGTTTTAAATAGACATATGCAACAATTAAAAGTAAAACAAAACAATATTTAATCCATATTGAACAAGATACTCAGAGATCGGAAGTAGTAATATAATTAGGTTAAAAATAGTTGTGTGAAAAAAATATATATATTACATTGTCTGTGATCATAGGTTTCAAACACCTTATGATCTAAAACATATTGATAAAAAAAAATTTCAATCTATAACGACCATAAACTATCCATGATGATGATCATGATAGAAAACTATGGCACATGCCACCCTGCATAGATATCTCCTGAATGGGCCTGGAAAACCAGTCACATGTCTTTGGAGCCTGAGAGGTATATCATCTATCCCTGTCTCTGGAACATCAATAGTCAACCTCTCTAGGTTGTGCTCCAACTCTGTAAGGATCTCTGTCGCAATAGTCTCTAGTGGGCCTACTATAGGTTGCGCATCTCGACTATTAAAGCGACGAAGCACTGCTAGTCATGATGGGCCGACACCTGCATTTAAATTTTTTATTAGTATTGGATGATAGAAAACCAAAAAAAAATTAGATAACATAAAAAAATTCAAAATTAACTGCTTTACCTAATGCATCCCACTGTGCCCCTGGTGGAAGTGATGTGTCTGGATCACCTTTGAATTCCATCCCTACGTAATTAAAATATGTAATCATGAAGATCTGGTTCCTAAGCCATATAAATAGATGAGGATTATAGCGAACCACTATACCACCATCGCCACCATGGTGAGCCATTAATGCTACCCATCGCAACATGTGTGGTTCCCTAGGTCTTGTGGGATCCACCGGAGACTATTGAGGTGTGAGGAGTGGGATCCTCTCCAAAGAGAAATACACAAGAATGGCTCCATAGCCGAAATTTTTCAACTTCCATTCTTAGCTCTTGTAAGTTGGCCCTTCATGTTAGCCAACACTCCTTCACTCCAGTTGAAAACTGTTCCCCCGAAACATTCAACTGTAGTCTACATTTGTGCTTTGGTAGCCACACGTGGATCTGCACTCCCACACAACCTGGAATTGTGAATTCAACGATCCTTAGGTCTAGTTGCACAATATTTTTGATATTAGTGTGACCATCCTTCAACTCTGAATCTCGACTACAATATTGAGCCATATAAGATGTAGTGGGAAGACCACCTGGTCTTGTCCCAAACAAGGAAATGTCCCTCCCTCTGTGGGGTAATCCGGTGAGGAAATTGATATCCTCCGGCTTGATCACAAACTGTAATATCCCGAAAGGGATATTTTAACTAAAAATGCAGAAAAATAACTGAACTCCACAATATGCCGAAAAATCACTATTTACTCAACAGAAGATTGCCATGTAAAACAAAGACGCATAAAACATTGCAATCCATTAACACATAGAACAGGAAGAATCTCAGCATTTTATTATAAGTAATAACTGGGGTTACATATAAATCTGACCCAAAATAGTTGAGATGGAAAATTGGCCAACAAGATGAACTAATGCACTGCGCTGGCCTCCAAAATTGACTGCTGCACTCTCCCTCCGGCAACAGCTACCACTGAATCCATTGAAGCACCTGTTGAATATTTGAATGATGCTCACTCCAATATCCCTGAAGCTCTGCGAAACCTCTAAATGAATTCTCCTCAAAGAGAGTTGGGTTTTCGTCCAACACTCACAAATCACCCAAGGGTTTTCGTCCTGGGGCTACCACTGAAGTAGAGAACCACGTCTCAAACCTCTCATAAAAGAAAATGATATGATCCAAATATATCTCTCAATAGACTCCCTTTCTTTTATAGATATCTTGGAGCCTTCTAGATCATTATTTTATTAGTATTTTATTCATGGAGCACTTTTCCCTCTTATTAAAATATTCCTTTTTAATGCAGAAAAGGGTAAATCAACTACCACGCCTCCTCTAGTCACTGAAACCCGTGTCTAACCATCCCACTATGTAGGTATCCTTGTCTCAGTTCCAATGAGATATTACACTAAGGTGTTCCATCATGTATTCCTCCCGGAATTCCACCTTGAGCGTAATCAGCTGAGTTAAGCCCAGAAATAACTCAAATTTCTGAAAGTTATCAGAATGCACCAGAAAAAAAGCCAGACTACTCGGATGAGGGAATATATCAAGCGAATTCCACCCAACCACATAAAAACTCCTCAAAAATCCTCCAAAAATCCCCTGGGCCTGCTGATGAAACCAACCTGTACCTGTGACCGGTTTACTTCTAACTCTGGAAGTCCATCCTAGCCCTGTCATAGGTGACACCAAAAAGAGGAATATTACAGACCTTCCGCCACGAGATTTCTTGCCCTCAAGCAATCCAAATATGTGGGCCACTCTGTCGGCCCGATGCAACTGAGACCCAATGCCCGGATCCCATACAAACCTCCTGGTGCTACTATGTGCCTGTGTCAAGCCACATGGAATAGACTCCTCAATTCCGGGATCCCAAACTGATCTGTCATTGTATCTATCATCAAACAATCCTCCCGGATCCCCATGCCACGATGGCCAATCATCACCCAAGTCCCACGGCTCATACTGCGCACTACCTCTGGCTATAACTGATGCTCTAAGAGGTGAAGACCATGTCTCCTACTGCGTTGTATCTATGACGGTGTAAGTTGTCCCACCAACTATGTACCAACTCATCACCTCTCTCCAATCCAACCCCTGACTAAATCCAATGCTGATCCTGCTCTCCTGAAACCGGGATGGGATGCTGAATAAATGTCGATCTATGCCCCTCTGCAACTGGAATCTGTATCATAGGTCATGTCTAAGGGCCCCTGCTCCGATGTGCTCCCTACGAATAATATCGTAGCATAAAGTGGGTACCGACTCATGATCTCCTGCCAATCCATCCTGGAAGAAGAATCCAATGTAGAAACAACTGCATATGGAACACGCCTGGAGTGTTTTCACTAGCCCATAATCAGCTCACACTTCTCTGCCCTGCCTGCCAATGAAACCTGCCTGTAGAAGAAATCCCCTCTCTCTATAATGGGCCAAAGTGAGCAAGATGTGCTACAAGCCCCATCGATGTACTCCTAGAGAGTGCTACTCATTGAAAGTACTGCAGCTCTGCCGACTGCATGTACATCTATTTGCACCTCATCAATGTGTCGGCCCAAATATAGATGCTCCACCATATCCAATAGCTCATCCCTCTCATCGAGAATGTAATGCTCCTGCTGTCCCCTATCCCCCTGCAGAACTATCCCATCAACCTCCAACATCTCTAGAGGATATGGATCTGCAACTATTGTCATTGTACTCAATGTTTGTGCATCTGACTGCTCCTCCTTAGTGGTTTTCCCCAAGGTTAGCCACATATCCATCATAGAATCAATGTGAGCCTCCATCTGGCTCTCCCCCAAAGGACTATCATGCATGATGTGCATAGTATCCTCCTCTGCTGACTGAGGCTCCATCATATGCTGCTCTGGCTAAATCGTCACAAGTGACTCATCACCCAGAGTATCTCCTGTAGAGTCCCCTGACTGCTCACCCTGCACACTGGAATGCAGCTCCGGCCTACTGCCATCAACTCCGCATGACCACTCTCTCTCCCCAGAAGCATCATCATTTGATCCCATGGACTCATCTGGAGAAGAGTCCTCATCCTAACATACATAAGGAACGTCTACCCGCTCTACCTCTGCCACCTCATCTGCATCTCTCAAACATGAGTGATTAGGCCCCCATGGTCCTTTGCAAATGAAGCAAAGTCCCTTTCTCCTTAGTTCATTTCTGCTACATGATCCACCAAACTGGAGCAACTCCTCCCTGGTCAACTGTTTCTTGAAAATCTCAATGTTCTGCTCAACCAGCCCTTGGGCTAGTTCATAAGCAGCAGGTGAGACCAACTGCTCTCTCCTCCAAATGCTCAGCAACCTAGTTTTAAACTCCCAGCAAATGGCCTCATGGATTCCCATACATGATGACAGGATGGACTGTGCTATAACTATGTCAGAATGATGTCTCCTAATGTTGAGAAGCATTGGAACATCTGTAGAATCAAGCCATTACACTCAAAGTCAAACAAGATCTCATGAGTCCGGGTTGTAGAAATTATATAACTAATGCGTTATACATCCGATATTCTCCTGATCACACACTATTTGACTTCATGCACAATACAGAATCTCTTTTACCATTGATCATTACTTGCGGAAATTAAATCAATTACATGCACACATTAAAACCATAAAAATTCACACATATGAACACAGTAATTTATGGGAAAGCTTAAAGCTTAAAACCCCCAACTATCTGTATATTATATGTCATAGAGATCATGTAACAATCATCATAAAAAGCTCCTCACGAGCTCTCAGTACAATCTCCAATTGCTACACACTAATCAGGTCCGATCTAGCAAATCCCATGCATCGATCTCTGCCACCTGCTAGCGTGCCTCTACTGCGCAATCACTGCTGAAGAATGGCTCTGAATGAACTTGAATTGGGCCAGCCTTGATCATGCAATCCTCATTGGCATCTCCAACCACTGTGTGTTGCAAATCATGCAACACTATAGTCACAACTGATAGTCACACTTCTCTTTCACCTACCTCTTCACTGGTCTCCACTGAAACTGTCCATGCACTGTAGTTAACTGATGTATTCTTCATTTGATTAATGAGTTAATAATTAGTGAATTAATTAATAATTAATTCACACCACTCTCACTAGTGTATCAATCAGTTAGACTAGATACAACTAGCTCAACTGTGTCTAACTGAGTTAAACTGAACACAACTCCACCAACTACCTCAATAACTCCACCAAACTCTGTCACATGAGTTCTAGCTGAAGTCTCCATGCAATAGCTCCACTTAACCCTCAGGAATAGCGTAATTCCTTCTGTTAGCTCCTGTGCCACATCTGTGCACTTAACTGAAGTGCTCCAAGAGAATAAGATAATGTTTAGAGTCCACATATTATTAAGAGCTAATAATATTTGACATATCTATTTTTAGACTGGCAATCTAAAAATAGATTCCGCCCAATATGTCTAAAAATAGAAGTCCATCTATTTTTCCAACTTGACCATCCATCCACAAATAGCATCCTGCAACTCATAGAATATGATCGACATGTCTAAAAATAGACATAGTCTAAAAATAGACTTGCGCCAAAAATAGCCTGCGGGCCCACTTAGTGAAGGAGACTCTTTTCACTAAGCTCATCATCTTGTTGCAATCTCAACACTCCCTGTCAAAAAGATAGGGATTATCTGCCACCCCGATCCTACCCCTGTGGTATTCAAATTTGCTCCTGGTGAGAGCCTTCGTCAAGATATCAGCATCCCGATCCTCCGTAGGAATGTAAGAAAGTAACATGATCTTCCGCTGCACACAATCTCTGATATGATGATACCGTTCCATGAAGCCATGCCGCCTCAACTCATCCTCCTGTCTGTACCAAGATCCATATCCCAATGTGCCTCTGAGATATCTCAATACATGCTTTCTTGCCTTCCAAAAGAGCTTGGTAGGCTTAACCATAGCTTGTGAAAGCTGGTTAACAGTGTAGCATATGGCAGGTCGTGTATTGAATAGATACATAAACAACCCCACCAACTATCGATAAATAGTGGCATCCACTACCTCTGTCGATGTAGCATCCTCTTTCCTCCATCCACCAGGAAGAGGAGTGTCGATAGGCTTATAGCCATGCATGTTGAACTTCTCCAGTATCTCCCGGGAATACTTGTATTGAGACACAAACAATGCATCACTACGCTGCCAAATTTCCAATCCCAGGAAATAATGAAGGAGGGCCAAGTCCTTCATCTCAAACTCTTTTGCAAGATCAGCCTTGCATGAGAGTATCAACTGTTCATCACCGGTCAGTATCAAATCATCTACATAAAGTACAATGATCAACAACTTACCCTCAACCACTATTTGGTACAGGTTGGGATCCGCCTCGCTCTTGGTAAAACCAAGTCCGGTGAAATAACTGTCTATCAGTGTGTACCAAGCATGAGGTGTTTGTTTCAACCCATACAGCGCTCTTTTGAGCCTACACACATGCAACTCACTGCTGAAGATCTCGAAACCTTCGGGCTACTTTATGTACACCTCCTCCTCAATCACTTCATTTAGGAACGCAGTCTTCACATCCATCTGATGAATGTGCCACGCCATCTGCGCTGAGAGAGCAAGAATCGTCCGTATGGAAGAATACCTTGCGACAGGTGCAAAGGTTTCCTCATAGTTGATCCCCTTAATCTGTGAGAAGCCTCGGGCAACAAATCTTGCCTTGTACTTCTCGATGCTCCCGTCAACTGCTTGCTTCACTTTGTAGATCCATCTCGAACCTACCACTGATTTCCCTTCTGGCCTTGGGACAATCTCCCATGCACTGTTTCTGACAATCGAATCATACTCTTCCAACATGAAATCTACCCATGCAGGGTCCTCCACAGCTTCCTCGAAAGAGGATGGTTCTATCAGGATACACTTGCTCATCAGAGCCATGTATCCAGTATATCGGTTAGGTGACTGTCTCTGTCTGCGCTGTGATGTAGGTGCTCCTACAATCTTCTCTACATCAAGATTCAGTCGCTTAGCTCCTGTAGTGCGCTTCTGCCCTATGATGGTTGGCATTGCATTAGTGGTTTCTTCCACTCCATGAACCTCCTCTTGTGGCTGATCCACATCCTGAGGCTCATCCTTAGGAACTAATAGCTCCTCATCTGCATGCAAGTGTGGCTCCCTCTCAAGCGAACACTTCATGGCTTTCTCCTCATGAAATTTGATATCTCGTCGCACAACAGTCTTCCGACTGTCCGGAAAATACACATGATAGTTGTGGGGTGTATCAGTGTACCCCACAAATATCCCAACCTCTGCGGTCAGCTCCAGCTTCTTCTTGGCATCCTTCGTCACATGAATTTAAACAGGTGAGCCAAAAATCTTCAAATGAGAAATATCAGGCTTCTTACCAGAAAACGCCTCTTTGGGTGTACTCATGCCAAGTACTCTGTGAGGACAACGGTTTTGCACATAAACCCCAGTATTGCATGCCTCAGCCCACAAGTGTATGGGAAGGCCCTAATCATGCAACATCGCCTGTGCAGCACCCACGATCATTCTGTTATTTTGCTCCACGACCCCATTCTACTGTGGGTTATGAGGCGCTATGAGCTCTCTTCGAATTCCTTCTGCGCTGCAAAAGTCTTTGAATTTTCCAGAGATGAATTCACCACCATTGTCGCTCCTAAGATTTTTCACCTGCTTCCCCGTCTCTTTCTCCACCGGTGCCTTAAACTCACAGAACTTAGAGAATGTCTCACTCTTCTTCTACATGAAGAAGATCTAGCACTTCTGAGAAAAGTCATCAACAAAGATCACATAATTCCTGTGCTTTTCTATCGAAGCTACTGAGAAAGGTCCACACACATCTGTGTGAATTATCTCAAGGATCGTTGTGGTGCGACTATCTGTTACACAGTAATTTGTCACCGTCCCTACCATTCCCCGTCCTGCACAATGGAGGACCCATTTTGTGACCTGTGAACATTGTCATGCCTTGAAATCATCATCAATGCATTCCTCTAAACGTGAGCTTCAATTTCCCTAAAGACATCTCCTTGCAAAAAACCATGAAAACATCTCCTTTTGCATTGGCGCGGGAAGACAGTTCATCACTCGCGCCAATGGGGAAAATCCTACAAAGAGGCCGCGCCAACTGGCGCTCTGTCCCAGAGCAGCAGTCATGCCAGCCAATTTAAGGAGTGTTTTTTAAATAAAGATGGCGGAAGTTGTATTTCAACAAACTCAGAAACCATTGCCTATCTTGAGTTGGGAGGTTTGGCTACGGGAGTTCCATGGAAGGGAATTGGTTTGCCACCTTTCATGGAACCTTCCTTGATGATAGGGCCAATCCCATAATAATAGGGATCCCAACTCCCTCCTTCCCCATCTATAAAAGCTTGCCTATTGCCATTGCAAGCTAGTCTTGAAGTGCCTAAGCTTTGAATCTCCAAATTCCCAAGAGCCTTTGTGTTGTAAGAGCCCTCTTTCTTCCCTTAAGGCCAACTCAAGTAAGGAGACTATCGTCGAGAGACTCTAGAGAGGTTTGCCCTTTCCCTGGCGAGCTTTGCGAGACGTGAACGACTGGGGACCCTTTCGAAGGAGACCACGGCGTCAGAACATTGGTTGTACTCTCTTTCGATTGTTTATTAAATGACTACCGGTTATGGTTCCACTCTGTTTTTCACTTATGTTAATAATGAGTTATATCCTTTCTGACTGATATATAGTTGCGTATTCTGGATTTTATGCTTGTATTCGTGTTGTTTCTTGCATGTGCAAGTGTCCATTCACGGGGATCGTGGGGATCGTGATTTGCCGAGGCTGAGGAACGGGAACGCTGTCTCTTCTACGAATCATAGCACTGGACTCCAGGTAGGCCTCCATCATTGGCTTATTTATCCGCAATTAGGAACTTGCGCTGTAGCATTCGATGATTGTTGCTAGACCCCTGCTGGGCTAGTAGGGATCGCCTCTGTCCGCAAAGTGGATTTACCTCCTCAACACTATCCTTCTCGTGAAAGGTGGCTTTCACAAATTTTCCCAAATTACATCCCTTGCACTGATATAACTGCGCAAGTGTACCTTTGGGAAGCCCGGTAGAAATCTGCTGCAAAATTTTCAAAGCACCATGGTGAAGATGGCCCAATCTCCTGTGCCATAGCTCGCACTCATCCTGACTCACCACTCCTTCTACCTTGCCTTCCATTGCTGCGTAGCCATCTACCTGCAATTGATAAAGGTTCTTAACTCGAACCCCTATCCTCCAGGTTTCACCAGTTGCCTTACTGCACAGGAAATCCTTTCCCTCGCTAAAGACAACATCATATCCCTTGTCTTCCAACATGGCCACTGAGATCAGATTCTTCTTCAATCCTAGAACATGCATGACATCCTTCAATATGAAAGGTTTACCAAACTCCCTCTCAAAGGAAATGGTCCCGATACCAGTTGCATTGTATCTACCATCATCGCCCATCTCGATGTGCACTCCAAGATCCTTTTCATCCAGATCACTGAACAAATATTTGTCTCCGGTCATATGAAAATACGCACCACTGTCAAGAAACCACACTGAACCCATCACACTTGATACCAAGCATGCGATCAGCGAAAAATATAGCTCAAACTGCGAGGCTAAGGCCTCTCCAGCTACAGATCCAGCAGCCTGCTTATTTTTCTTCTTCTGTGGACAATTAGTGGTGTAATGTCCGTGTTGGTGATAGTGAAAGCACTTCACCTTGGACATGTCCTGCTTCTTGCCTTTCGCATCGGATTGAGAAGCATTCTTCTTTCTCTTCCCCTTCCTTGCTTTGGCAGCCAAAGCGCAATTTTCTTCATCTACATTCTTCGATGAAGATCCGTCCCTGGTACTCTGCCTTATCTCCTCCTGCACAAGATCCGACCAAAGTCACTCGCATCCTGGAAGTTTCTCCCTACCATTGACAGAGTCCTGATAGGAATGCCAACTCTTCGGAAGCCCAAGGAGAGCCAAGCTCACCAAGTCCTCATCATCTATAGTAACCCCCACACTTCCCAGCTCATCCTTGCACTGGACAAACTTCATGAGGTACTTGGGTATACTGTCGCCTTTCTCCATTTTTATATTCTTGAGCTTATCCTTGAGCGCCAACTTCCTCTGGCCACTCTTGCTTTGGAACAAATCTGTCAAAGATTTCCACATCAAGAATGGAGAAGCTTTACCATGAAGGCTGGACACTATGTGATCCTTCACACCTTCCAACATAATCCTTCGACATTTTGTTGTCTTCTTTTTCCATGCGTCAAGTGCGGCAGCATCGCTAGAAGCAGGTTTTGGAATTTCTGCATCTATGAAATCCTTCAACCCATTATCCTCCAGCACCGCTTCCATCATGTCATTCCATGCAATATAATTCGAGCTGCCCTCAAGGGCATACTCCAATATCAATCCGTTGAAAGACATCTCAACTTCGACACCAAGAAAACACTGCTGCAAATTTGAATTCCACCAACACAAAACTCAACCGCTTCAATGTTTTGCAATTGCTCCAATGATCAATATTGCTCTGATACCATGTAGAAATTATATAACTAATGCGTTATACATCCGAGATTCTCCTGATCACACACTATTTCACTTCATGCACAATACAAAATCTCTTCTACCATTGATCATTACTTGCGGAAACTAAATCAATTGCATGCACACATTAAAAACACAAAAATTCACACATATGAACACTGTAATTTATGGGAAAGCTTAAAGTTGAAAACCCCCAACTATATGTATACTATATTTCATAGAGATCATGTAACAATCACCATACAAAGCTCCTCACAAGCTCTCAGTACAATCTCCAATTGCTACACACTAATCAGGTATGATCTAGAAAATCCCATGCACCGATCTCTGCCACCTGCTAGCCTGCCTCTACTGCACAATCACTGCTGAATAATGGCTCTGAATGAACTCGAATTGGTCCAGCCTTGCTCACGCAATCCTCATTGGCATCTCCAACCACTGTGTGTTGCAAATCATGCAACACTATAGTCACAACTGATAGTCACACTAATCTTTCACCTACCTCTTCACTGGTCTCCACTGAAACTGTCCATGCACTGTAGTTAGCTAATGTATTCTTCAGTTGACTAATGAGTTAATAATTAGTGAATTAATTAATAATTAATTCACACCACTCTGACTAGTGTATCAATCAGTTAGACTAGATACAACTAGCTCAACTATGTTTAACTAAGTTAAACTGAACACAACTCCACCAACTACCTCAATAACTCCACCAAACTCAGTCACATGAGTTCTAACTGAAGTATCCATGCAATAGCTCCACTTAACCCTCAAGAATAGCATAATTCCTTCTGTCAGCTCCTGTGCCACATCTGTGCACTTAACTGAAGTGCTCCAACAAAATAAGATAATGTTTATAGTCCAAATATTATTAAGAGCTAATAATATTCAACATATCTATTTTTAGACTGGCAGTCTAAAAATAAACTCCGCCCAATATGTCTAAAAATAGAAGTCCATCTATTTTTCCAACTTGACCAATCATCCACAAATAGCATCCTGCAACTCATAGAATATGATCGACATGTCTAAAAATAGACTTGCACCAAAAATAGCCTGAGGGCCCACTTAGTGAAGGCGACTCTTTTCACTAAGCTCATCATCTTGTTTCAATCTCAACACGGGTCATGGCCATGACTTCTAAAACCTTAATATTCCTCCCAAATGCAGAGCCTGCACAATTGTCCAAATCCTGAAAGGTTCCTACTATCAATCTGAAAATTCTTTTCATAATGTCATCATTGTACGGAGGGAAGGGTGTTGTTATCCTCAAAATATCACTGAAATAAGATGCAACTATAAGCTTGACTCTCTCACTTGGATGTTCCAAGAATCTAGCTTGTACTAATGCAAGCATAGATGGCTCCAAAGCCCAATTTAAACTCCAATCAGATTGCTTTACCTTTGAAAGGAATGATTCCAGTTTCTCTAACATGGGAAAGTCATTTTCTAATCATCCACTCTTTAAGTCCATCCCAAGTGCATAAATCCAATTTCCCACTTCTTCCTCCTTTTGTAAATTCCTCGGATGCCTTTGTTGGAGCAAATTATGTACCTTCTTGGAGAAGGGTTTGTTGTTTTGTTTCAAGGAACTAACTTCTACATTGTTTAATATTTTTTGTCTTTGGTTTAGATCGCAACCCACTGAGGCACTGCTATGTTGATTTAGGATTTGTTTTAAAAACTTCATTGTTTCAACGACATATATGGAAGTAATAGTGGTTTAGGTGGACGTGCACAAGGCAAGCTACAAGCACCAGGTGATAAGTGCAAGGAAATACAACCACTCTAATAGCAAGCTCCTCCAGAAATTGCACTGTTGCTCCAAGAATACATTGCTGCCTGAATTTGGCCTCTGATTTATCCACTGAAAACTACTCAGAAAATTCTAGGAATTTGAGAAGGTGATCCTTGCCCAAAATCCAGAAAAACCGAGAAAGGGTTTCTTCTAATTCCAACCTTCAAAATATGACCCTATGTAGTTTGGCCCTCTTCCAAATTCGTTTTTTGGCACTGCAGCTGCTAATGTCAATCATTTCTCTCCAAAATCCCAGCCAACCTCCTCATGTGGCTCTCCTATCAATTTGCCAACACCCCAAATCTAAAATCCCACCAATGCAGCTCCCACAAATGAGCCTCCTCCAATGACTGCGTAGGCCCTTCTAACCAAAATAGTTGCAACTGAAAACTGAAAACCCGCAAGCTGATCCAAGATTGGAGCTCTGATACCACTGTAATATCCCAAAATGGGAACATGCATCAATACTTCACACAATATACAAACTTACAACAAGATGAACAATAAATCTAAGTACAAAATAGAATATGCAGAAAGAGCTGAGCCATTTTGTTATATTGGATATGAATCAGTTACACAGGTACAAGATATAGGTAGATCTAGCCAAAAAGATGAGCTAAGATCACCTAGAAAACATGTGTGAAGTAGGTACAACGTAAATGTTGAGGCTCTGCAACAAATACTGCGCTATCCCTTCAACAGAATATAAACATGGAGTTGCAAGCTGAAAAGAGAAATGTAGATATACTCAAAACTGGAGCTCTGATGATGCCAGGATTCAAGATTTGGCCACTGTGATGGATTCCAAAGATAACCCAGAAAGGATTTTCCAGATCTGCAACTTTGGAAAAATCACCTCCCCAAGGTTTGATCCTTGATCTGCTGTGAAATACAGATCTGAAGCTAGATCTGAAGAATGGATGGCTAAAATATGTGCATAGATCAGATCTATGCTTGAAGGGTTGATCCCTTCCTTAGATCTATGAGCTAGGATCTCTAGATCTAACTTCTCAATCCTCCAAAAGATGATTGCAGCTGCTGCAACACAATTGCCTCTTAAAACTGTGTTTTGAGGGAAAGAGAGGCCTTCTGCCTGCTGAAAAATGCTGCAATAGGATCCAAGCTGATGGTAAGACTAATGGCAATGTGAAGGAATGATCCTCAACTGGATTGCTAGCTGAAATACTAGCAACTTCCTTCCTCCTTTCAGATCTTCAATATGGACAACGTTATTCTTGGAGAGAATACTACTGCTAGGAGGTCAATAAATTTTGGCCTAATGCCAGATCTGCAATGTGGCTCTGGGAGTGTTGCAATATAAGCCCAAGTGATGGGAATAATCCCTCACCTTGTTCTCCAGCTGAAGTACTGAATACAACTTCCACCTTCCAAACTGATCTTCAGAAAACGTAGTTTTCTGAATGTGAATGTTCTGCAGAAAGTAGGAAATGGAAATGGCACTTAAAGCCTGATGTATAATGAAGTACAAACCTCTTCCTTAGAGATCACTCAAATAAAGAGGATGGATTCCCACCCAGGAACACCATGTTCTCTGATACCACTGTAATATCCCGAAATGGATATTTTAACTAAAAATGTAGAAAAATAACCGAACTCCACAATATGCCGAAAAATCACTATTTACTCAACAGAAGATTGCCATGTAAAATAAAGACGCATAAAACACTGCAATCCATTAACACATAGAACAGGAAGAATCTCAGTGTTTTATTATAAGTAATAACTGGGGTTACATATAAATCTGACCCAAAATTACTGAGATGGAAAACTGGCCACCAAGATGAACTACTGCACTGTGTTGGCCTCCAAAATTGACTGCTGCACTCTCCCTCCCGTAATATCTACCACTGAATCCACTGAATCACCTATTGAAGATTTGAATGATCCTCACTCCAATATCGCTGAAGCTCTACGAAACTTCTGAATGAAGTCTCCTCAAAGAGAGTTGGGTTTTCGTCCAACACTCACAAATCACCCAAGGGTTTCGTCCTGGGGCTACGGCTGAAGTAGAGAACCACGTCTCAAACCTATCATACAAGAAAATGATATGATCCAAAGATATCTCTCAATGGACTCCTCCCTTTCTTTTATAGATCTCTTGGAGCCTTCTAGAGCATTATTTTATTATTATTTTATTCATGGAGCACTTTTCCCTCTTATTAAAATATTCCCTTTTTAATGCAGAAAAGGGTAAATCAGCTACCATGCCTCCTCTGGTCACTGAAACCCGTGTCTAACCATCCCACCATGTAGGTATCCTCGTCTTGGTTCCAATGAGCTATTACACTAAGGTGTTCCATCATGTATTCCTCCCAAAATGCCACCTTGAGCGTAATTAGCTGAGTTAAGCCCAGAAATAACTCAAATTTCTAAAAGTTGTCGGAATGCACTAGAACAAAATCCAGACTGCTTGGATGAGGGAATATATCAAGCGCATGCCACCTGACCACATAAAAACTCCTCAAAACTCCTCCAAAAATCCCTTGGGCCTGCTGATGACACCAACCTGTACCTGTAACCAGTCTGCTTCTAACTCTAGAAGTCCATCCTAGCCCTGTTATAGGTGACACCAAAAAAAGGAATATTACACAAACCTATGGTATTTAATGATGAAACATTGATCTCGAACATTCAAGCATTCACTAACTAGGTCATTAGCTCAAATTATGCTTTCATACCTTGAATCGCCCAAACTTATACAAGCCACAATTTTTCAATATTCAAATTTTTGCTGGAACTCCATGGTTGCGTTATCTGCAAGTTCATTCTATCTTTCTCACCATTCCAACATGATTGATAACCTACAAACCATCAATTTAAATCATTAGAAATCAGTTGGGAGAATTTTGAGCCATTTTTATTTATATAAACATGTTTTTAAAAACCCCACAACACTTGCGCATGTCTTATGTGTACACAGTGCATTTTTTCACACGAGCTACACATAAAACCTATGGCGGCCTGATGATTTTTTCTATTAAAAAATTATTGAGGTGCGTGGTTTTCACCACGAAAAACTGCGCAACCCCGAGGGCGGATTTTAAAACCTTGTTTCCCCCTAAAAAATGCCCTAAAAACTTAAAATAAAAAACTAAATGGATGAAAAGAAAGATAATGGTGATGTGGAATACCTGGCGTGGACAGTTCTCGAAATGGTTGGTCAGTTCTCCTGATATCAGCTCCGGAAGATTTAGGGCAAAAACTCTTTCTACTATGCTGTGAAAACTAAAAGGTGAAAATGATGTGTTTTAATTTCTTTTTGGAGTTTTAAATGAATAAAATAATATTATTTTGTTTATTTTTACTTTAGAAGTCGAAATCAAAATGTTTTTCATATTTTGAGAGCAGATATTTGTAATTTTTTGAGTTTTTGTGCAGGAAACAAATCATTTTTGGAAAGAATCATTTTGACATTGAACATACTTTTATCACTTTCTTGGGGTCTATTAAAATACAAAAAAATGAAACCCTGGAGTCCTCTCTTAAGCCCTTTTCAGACTCTCTAAGCATGAAAATATTTCCAAGTACTTGACTATTCGAACTCGTTAAAGTGAATGAACAGTCGTTTATTCAGTATAAGTTTACCCCTTTTCCGAACTGAATTGGACTATTTACGAAAAAGGTATACGTTGACTAAGCGTGGTCAATAGAGTTCTCTCTTGCATTAGTTTATCCTTTTTCAAGCTTGAGGGACTAAATTTACGAAAAAGAACACCATTGAGTTTACTTATGTTTTTCTTTTAACTCCCTAAAACTAAAAAACACCGAGTTAATTCTATACTGGACTCATTAAAATTAAACAGTACAGGACCTGTCGATCACAGCAGGACCGAACACTCCTTCTCAGGGTTCGTTTTTAAATACTAATATGGACTCATCCAAAGGATGAGCTTACACGACAAGCAAATGTTATCCTCCTCAAGCTTGAAAAAAATAAAGAGGTACTTTCCAGTAATGGTGGGGGAAAAAGTGAGAAAAAGAATCCATTCATTGTCTTTGTTTTAGAAAGCAGCATGTCGTTCTTGAACACGACACTTTTTTACACTTATACTGGGTTGGGAAATCCTTTTTATTACAGTCAATCAAACCACATTGAAAATCTTCAGTCGGTTTCTGGGTATTATCTTTGAGTCAAATGCTTCCAAGCCATTTATAGTGTCGTTATGTGTTCAAGAGAAATTTCAATTTACCATTCATTGCAAACATTTGTCTCCATTCACGTTGACCATCCCTGAGTTAGTCCTTGCAAATATTTTCTTCAAAACTTGATCTAATGGTTTCGTGTCGTATACTTTATATTGACATCAGCTCATTATCTGGAATGTTGATTTAGAATCCTATCAGTACCTTGGAATCTTCTTGCCCTAATGGCAGGTTTCTTGCTTTCAATGAAAAGTTTTCATCATTGACCTTCTATCGAATGATTATATGAGTGTTGATCTGAAAATTATTCATTCACACTTCATAGATTATGCTGAATTAATTTGAGAGCCATTGTCATTATTGGTGGTTTCTCTCATGATTGGTAATGGTTCTCATCATTGACCAATAATCAAGCGGTTTCTACCATGTTCAACTTCGACACATCAATTGCATGGATAGATTCATACTAGTTTGAGAAGCGGAAATCAAGAGCCTGGATCTAGTTTCCACCATCCAGGCTACGAGGAGTTATGTATTCGTGATACAATAGACTTCTTATGACAGATGGTTGTGCCCATACTGTGTCTACTTTTTGATGTAATACTGAAATCATATATGTAACAGAACATTTAGTTAGTTTTTCTCTGAATATGGGAATGCCTACCTCAGTGATGATTTATATTTCCATTGAATTTTTTTACAGGTTTTCACCCGGTGTCTCCAATCCAATCCTTGGAATGATAAAGCACTTCACTCTTCAGAAAAAATTTCTCATACTTTGCACTTTAGGGAGCAATTTGTTACACGTCATTTTGTCACTATGAAATTTGACTGTCAATATGGGTCTGTCACCATCTATATCATGTTCCCTTAGAGGTCAAAAACACTAATAGTCCTTAACCAAGTCTTGGAAATTGGAGAAAATCTCTTTAAAACCTTTAAAATATTGCCTACGTGCTTTTTATAGCCTTTTCCTACACATGCGCTGATGCTTCTTCCATTAGCTGTGGCGACCGCCGCTCTATTCACCATTAAAACCTTCTCACCCCCGTAAAAAGAAAGTAAATATAAAAAGTAACTTCTAGAAGCCTATTTGGTCGAATATTCTCCCAATTGGAAGCCTCTAGAGTCGCACCAGTTCGAGCTTTATCCCTCTACTCATGGAGCTTATCCCTTGGGTAAAGGAACTTAAATCCCTTCATGGGAGGAACCCATCCCTCTCTTAATGGATCTAAAAGTACTTCAATATCTCTATAAATTGAGCTATAGTTCCAGTTTGAAGGGTAGACACTGATTTTTATAGATTCTAAGTTGGAGAGAGTTCATAGAGTTCATAGTTTCTGAACTAGTAAGTTTTTGTTCGCACATTGAAGATTATACTTTTGTGCATATGAATTCATGCTGGTCGTTCTAGAGAGGAAGGCTTATCAGACTGAAGGAATCGATTTCGCAGACACACACGAAAAATATGTACAACATCAAGGCACAGGTTGTAATATTGCTCTTTTTAATTTCTGATAATACATATGGATCTCTTCTTTTCATTGTCTTGTTTCTGAATTCATGGAAATGATGTCAATACTTAGATTCCTTGATCACTAAGTTGGATTAGTACTTATGATTATTATATACCGCAGGTGCTTTGATCTTTTGTATTGTTTGTGATTGCAGGTTCTTCTCAACATTGAATAATTGCTTTGGAGCGAAAGGAAAAAGGCTACATCGAACGTCTCGGTTGAAAGGTAGGAGCATAAACTCCTTATTTCAAGGTTGTAATAAACTAAAATACAAATAATCTAGAGAAAGAGATATTCAATGGATCTTTGTTTCTAGTTACTTGTTGAAGTACTAGGGAGATCGCTCTTGTCCGTAAGAGGGATTAATCCGGGTAACACATGGCAAGCCCGGAGGCTGCCATGTGCCCCCCCCTAAGGCCGAAATTATGGTAAAGTCCAAGGTCGAATTTTATTTACCAATGGTAGAAATATTTTTATATGGTCAAAGTCCGAATTTTAATTATAAAAGGTCTGAATATAATATAGTATGGTGCAATACCATAGTCCAAATTTTATATATCGAGGTTGGATATAATATGCGAGTTGAAAAAAATTATACAACGGCTGGGTGGAGGTCCGGGCTCGATCCTGCGACCTCCCCCACACAATGCACACATCTTACCACCAAGCTGCACCAATAGTTATTATAAGACTATGGTCGCGGCATATATTTGAATTAATATTGTTGGCTCGATGGGGGTAAGGAGGGGGCCAGCCCCCTCACCATATAACCATTTTTGAAGACCAAGAGTAGAGACTAATGCGCGAGGGAGTTAAGTTTAATGCGTGTTTGAATTAATCCTTATCTGATGTTTATGCGCTAATGGCATATTAATTCAGATTGGTATTAAATGCACGTTTAGCTCTAATACCTAACTTATCCATAAGTTAATCCCATGTAAAAATAATTAACTCCAGTTTAATTCGGCGGAGACCACCAATTTCAGCGGATCTCCAAAATTAGTGGCCCTAATTGGAGTTTTCCCCAGTTTTAGTGGGGTTTCCTAGGCCATAATTGGAGAGGCCATAAATTTTGAAAATTTTGACCAAATCGGGCTCAATAAGAGTCTATTTTGGATGATTTAGAAGTTTTGAACACATTGAAGCGGGTTTTAGGAGCAGTAGAGGATTGAAAACAACATTTTTTCTTCCATTTTGATCTAATACAGAGGCTCGAGCCATGGAAGATGGACCAAGGAGATGTAGCCCAGGAAGGGTGAACTCATTCATCAAAATATTGTGTTAATGGATCATTTCGATGGTCTGATGTACATTTTATTCTTGTTGTTCAGTACTTTGTTTTTAAGTTAAAATTCTCATGAATTTAACATAAAACTTTATACATTTACCTGTTTAACACTCACAAACACCTCAAGAAGCCTATGCACATGAAGCAAAAGATCAACAAATTGTTTTTAATTCTGAAGATGAAATTAGCACAACAAAACTAACATTCAAATTCAGATCAATTAGTTTGGGGTCATCTTCAAACTGACATTTGGGAGCACTTTTGTTAACAAAAGACAATAAATTCTTGCCAAATTTGGAATTTTTCTAGGAGTTGCTTTGAGATTTAGTTCCATAGTTGGTGGCCAACCTTAAATCACCACCAGTAGAGACGTCATGTTCTTCAACCTCATTTGGTAAGTGGTCTTTCATAAACCACCATTGGTTTGTGGTATTCCTTAAACCACCATTTCAGAGAGCACATCTAGCCACTGGTTGTCATGCATTTTTTGCACTTTAGATCTCTTCTTGGAATCATATACACCCATTAGTATTAAGAGGAGGATGTTGAACAACTAATATGTTAGGGTTATGGTGTGGAATGTGTTCAATTACTGGAAGTCTAAGAGACCTTGGAAGTTAAAATCAACAGTTAAAAATTGTATTTATATATGTGTCATCATTAATAAAATGTATTTCACACTTATTATTTCATTATGGTTGCACATTCCAATGATATTTAGCACCTGCATCAAATGGAAGATGTGTTCCTCCCAGGTTTCATTGTGTACTAGTACATCCTCCAAATAAACAATAACAATTAATCTATAAAAGGGTGAAATATATAATTCATTAATCTCATGAACATAGCTAGTGCATTGCATAAGCCAAAGAACATGACTAACCACTCATACAAACCTTGTTTGGTTTTTAAGGTGGTCTTCCAGGTATCTTCTCTCTAGCATGATCCTAGTGATATCCTAACTTTCAGTCCATCTTGGTGAAATATTCGACTTGTTGCAACTAATCTAGCAAATCATCTATTGTGGCAAGGGGATACCTATTCTTGAGCATACTTTTTTAATGCTCTACAATCATATGCATCTTTCAAGTCCAATTCTTCTTTGGAATAATGATGATTGATGAACCATATGGTGAGGTAATTGGTCAAATTACACCCTATTCTAGTAGCTACTACAACTACTTCTTCACCTCATTTGACTCTATAAGTGATTGTTTGTACAACCCAACGTTTGACAACAAAGAGTCTGACGATAGGTGGATCTCATGCTCTACTTTCCTCTTAGGTGATAGCCCTTTAGGGTATTAGAACACACCCTAACATGCTTTTATAAAATCTTTTTGTTGTTGTTTCTATTTGACGCCACATGCCATATGCCCGCAACTTATCAATAAAAACACGTAACACTAAAACTGAAATTCACACAATAGATATGCCCATAAACTCAGCATAATTAATTAATAAAAAAATAATTACAGGAGAAACTCATGGCCTCATGCTTGGCCTCTCATTCCTCACTCTCACACACACTTATACTACATGCCCCCATGCCTCATAGGATCACCTCTATTTATACAATTGGATTAGAACCCAAGGAGGCTCTAGATCCTAAGCTAACTCCAAAATATCTCACCTAATCGCTAACATCTCTAACCTAATCTCTAAAATATCTCATTCAATCTATTATCCTTAGATAAGAGCTAACTAATCCATGATCCTCTCAAACCTTCCACAATCCTCTTGAATCTTCTCCTATTTACAATAATTATTATTCTCTCCTAAAAACTATAGAAAAATCCATTAAATAATTAAATCCTCACTTTACGAACTAAATCCTCTAGTAAATAGTTGACCTGGGTTAGATGCCCCTGTATCACTATTCCTTAGTGCACCCCTTTAAGAATGACATATCTCTCATGGACTCTTCTATAGACTAATTTTCTCCTTAAAATAACGAAACATACTTCTTGTTAGAATTAATCAACTTCTTGACCTGGTTAGAATTTACTAGTAAGATCTTTGAATTTACCTTTTGTGCATTCATGATGAATGATTTTCCATCCTTGATGAGGTAATATTGGTTGGATCTCCACATGAAGATAAATTCCTACGTGTACATAAAGGGACTTCCAAATACCACTCCACATACATCAAGTGGAACTACACCCAACTATACTTCATAAATAAAATCATCACTGATAACAAAATTTATCCACCATTGTTTAGTTACCTTTATCTCTACCTCCTTGTTGACCCAACCCAATGGATATGGGCTAGGAAGGTCATAAGTCTCCATTCCAAGTTTCTTGATCAGATCTCTTGCTATGATATTTTCATGTGATTGTTAGTCGAATAGAGTATAATTTTATCTTCTTGACCTATATCTTTATATGGAAGAGTCTGGTCATTTCCTTCACTTCCTATTTTGAAGGATACTCAAATTCACCCCCTTTTGCACTAATGTGCAAACAATATTCTCATCCATGACAGAGCTTATTTCCACTTGGCTACTGAAAGTGGTGGCCATGAGATTTTTCTTCTTAGAATTTTTCTTTTTGTTCTTTGGATTGAGATCTAGATGCAACTTCTAGCACCTCTACTATGTATGAATCAATGTTACAATGGTTGTAGTGGTTATGAAGATATTTGCACTAGTGTGTTATGGATGTTGTATTTTTTCCTTTTCCTCCTTTCCACTATTTCTTCCCCTCTCTGGAAGCTTCTTGGTGCTTCGTTTGCTTCGACCCACTTGATTTCACTTTTTTCTAGCATATGTTCTCTAGGTTCTTTGCTTGTACATAAGCCTCATTCACCATTCTAGGTTTAAAAAAAATCAACCTCTTTTATATATGGTTGTGTAGACCCCTTAGATACTTGAGGAGTACATCTGGGTGCTTTAGGGAGATAGCCAACATTATTTCCATCTTCCTAAATTTTTTGGTGGTACTCATGTACACTTTTGCCTTGTATCAACTTAAAGTAAAACCATCAGATCCACTGGTCCTCTACATACCCGATAGGGTAGAATTATGACTTTATGAGAGTTTTTAAATATGCTCACTTGGTCACTATAATATCTCCCTCCATCCTCAGGGCTTCCAAGTGGATTTACCACCAAGTCAAGGCATGACCTTCTAATTTCATATACCCAAATGATTTTTTTTGTTCTTCATCTATTTGGTGAACACTAAAATAAACCTCTAACTACTATAATTAGTGACATAACTTAAAAACATCCATATCACCTTGATATGACTTGATGTCAACCTTCAATTCCATCTTGAACATGAATTTGAATGGTTCATGACACTTGAACTGGGTTGTTCCTTTTTGGGTTCTTTATTAGACTCCTTCAGATCCCATGGTTTCCCATTTGATTTGACCTATTATTTGAAACCTCTATCTTCTCTAATTCCAAAAATTTTCGTAGAGTTTCCATAAGGAGTTTCATGTAACGACTTGAATCTGTAACCATTTCTTCTAGCCTCAAGAGTATTGCCTCTCCCTGATCTCAAGGGTTATTAATAGATTTGTTGGCCATGGATAGGGTTTTAAGAATTTTTTATTAAATCAATATGGATCCTCTACAAATTTCCAAAGAACACCCAAAGACACCTTCTTTGATACCAATACGATCAATAAAATTTCATGGATATTCCATTAGACAGTTTGTTAAGTCCCTATATTAATAGTGTAGTCCCTTATTATGTTAGTGTAGCCCCCCTTATTGTTATTGTTGTACCCCTGTAACCCCCATATTGTTATTATTGTGCCCTTACATTATTATTGTTAGGTTGACTAGGATTACATTGTGGCCCCACTAGGATTACATTGTGGGCCCATGGACTCCTATATATAGAAAGGAGGTTTTATCATTTGTATCATCCAAGAATTTTTCATTCATATAATGTATTGGAGGTTACTCCCTCGAAGTGGCTTATTTCTAAGGTGTTGATATCTTTTTTCTTCTATTTTTGGAGCTGGTTTCACAACATTTGGTATTAAAGCTTTGGATTCTAGGGTTTCGCTGTTCCAAACAAGTCATTGTGGAATTTTCACTATAACTTTTTTTCTACGAAGGTTCAGATGCTGAAATTTTTAGAGTGCGAAGCCGTAATCCTGAGGAACATCATACAAAATTTCAGAGCTTGGTTCACAATATTTTCGGAGATATGATCTATGGAAGTTAGGCCTTTTGCAGTCTCCTAAATTTCACTTAAAAAGGTCATCGCGAAATTTTCACTATAAATTTTTTCTACAAAGTTTCAGAAGCTGAATTTTTTAGAGCGTGAAGCCGAAAGCCTGAGGAACATTGTAACAAAATTTCAGAGCTTGGTTCGCAATATTTTCGGAGATATGATCTGTGGAAGTTAGGTATTTTTCAGGCTCTCGAATTTCATCTTAAAGAGGTGATCGTGGGAAAATATTCATAACTCTCTCTCTGAGCATCGGATTGGAATTCTGTAAGACTGGAAGTACATGGATTGGAGTTTCATGTCTATAAATTTTAGAGCCAAAGGAGAAAACAATGACACGTAGAAATTCGTACAAGTTTGCTCTACTGAACTAGTCCATAATTAGGTCATTGTGGGAGATTGGACATAACTTTGTCTTGAAGAATCCAAATCAAGTCAAAACTGTGGAATTTGAAAGAAGCTTCAGAGGACTACTACAGGGCCGAATTTCAGATATTGAGGATTTGAAAGTATAGAGATAAGTCAATTTCAATATCGAGCTCCTCAAAAGCAAGTAAAAGGTGTGTATTTTTTTTTTCTGAATTGCATAAGTCTTGTTTGAAGAATCAAGTTGAATTGATTCCAAGGGTATATTGTAGAATAGATATCAGTATTGGATTCTCAAGTGGCCCCTAAAAAATAATTCCATACCCATTAAGCCCTCAAAAAGCTATACTATGACACATGAAGAGGAAGAATTGCAGTATGAGATATCAAAATTACGGTACCAAGTGCAACAAATTTTGATCTTACGAAAAGCAACCGAAGATGACATAGATGGTTTAAAAGCATAAATGGAGGCTAAGTTGGATGGTTTTAAGGATCAAATAATAGCTAATATGGATGATAAATTAGTGGAATATCACATCGAGCATCAACAACAAGTTCTCCAACTCTCAAAGGATAACCTAACTTTGGTGCAGAATCTAATGAAACAATAGGAAGATCAACATCACATCGAAAGAAGTTCTGAAGCAGTCACAGAAACAAGAACTCGACAAGTAAGATCAGTTTCAGAGTATCTCAACAAGTGGAAGAACTTTCGTGTAGAAGATTCCACATGGGAGGATGAGAATTTTATACAGAAGCATCAAGAAATAATCAAGCGTTGAGGACAAGACTTGTTTGAAGGAGAGGGGCATGTTAAGTCCCTATATTAATATTGTAGTCCCTTATTATGTTAGTGTAGCCCCCTTTATTGTTATTGTTGTACCCATGTAACCCCCATATTGTTATTATTGTGCCCTTACATTATTATTGTTAGGTCGACTAGGATTACATTGTGGCCCCACTAAGATTACATTGTGGGCCCATGGACTCCTATATATAGAAATGAGGTTTTGTCATTTGTATCATCCAAGAATTGTTCATTCATGTAATGTATTGGAGGTTGCCCCCTCGAAGTGGCTTATTTCTAAGGTGTTGATATCTCTTTTCTTCTATTTTTGGAGTTGGTTTCCCAACACAGTTCGTCACAACAAATCTGATAGAATTATACTTAAAATAAAAAATATATACTATGAGGGTTATTTTCCTTGGAATTATAGATTTTTTAATTTGTTGTTTTCATGCATGTAGTGTATAAAATGTGGAACATAGAGAACAAACAAAAATAAATACTCACAATCGTAATGATACAAGGTATGATCTGGGAAACCCTGTAAGAGAAAACCGAGTTGGAAGGTGAGGTTTTTCTGCTCTCTCTTTTTTTAATGGAAACGAGTGCAATTAGAAAGGAGTGAGACATTTGGGCTGTGGATTGTTACAATGATCTGGATTTATGCAGGAATGCAACAAAATACATAAATAACCATAAACATAGAATTACAATGGAAATAAGGCTTCATTTCATTAATATCAAATCATAGAAATATGCTTACAAACATGATGGAATTAAATAGCTAGGGTGCTGGTAGCGAATCTCTAAGAAGAGATGTGGTGGCTACAAACTTCTGAACTGTGTTACAATGAGGCTCAAGGGCCTATTTATTATGGAGAAACAATGGAGAACTCTAAATGTCCAAAAACCTAACCCTAGGAGATGAAGCGCCAAAACTATGGGCCCCGTTTTTGTAAATTGGTGTTTCAACTTCCTGGGGACGTAACTTTAGCATATTATCTCTGTTTTTGGCTTAAAAATGGCTCCGGAAGTTCATGACCTACAAAACTGCTAAAAATAGTAAGTTGTGAAAAAAACTGAAAGAGACAATGGTGGGGCCCCAAGTGGAATAGGCGGGTGGCCACCAATATCCACCTGGATCATTCCTCCCCCCTTAGGAAGCAATGGTCCCCATTGCGTTGAGTTCCTCCATGAGATGAGGAAACTTCTTTTGAACTTGGTCCCTGGTGAACCACTTGCCTTGGTGCAGGAGTTGGCCAACTTTGACAACCTGATACAGTTGGATCTTCTGTCGGCGAGTGTTCTTGATTTGCATGTCCATGATACAGTATGTGGTGGCCTGTTCCATGCAGTCCGGGTTTAAATCTTTGGTGTGTGTTCTTCTGCAATGTCAGAGGTGTCCAATAGAGGTGGGAAGTAGGGACGAAGGCGGTCTACATTGAATACTGGGTGCAGACCAAGGAATGGTGGAATACTAAGCTTGAATTCATTGTTCCATACAGCCTTGGTGATGGTGTACGATCCATATCGAAGCGGGCAAATCTTGCGGTGGGGTCCAATGAGGCGCTCCTTCTGCAAATGTAGCCACACTTTTTCGCCCACCTGGAAGTTGTGTGGCACTTGATGTTGATCATGTCATTGCTTGTACTTAGCATTGGCTCTGTCCAATATGTCATGAACCTATTGGCAGATGTGTTGAATGTGCTTGATGAAGTTTTTTGCTTTGTCAACTTCAGATTGGACATGAGCCGAATCGGCCTGAATAGCTGCAAATGGCATGGCTACATCAATGGGACATAATGGCTGGAATACCAAGCCCACCTGAAAGGGGCTGTGGCTAGTTGAGCTGTGGAGAGCCTGGTTATAACTGTGTTGTACATAGGGAAGGATCTCATCCCATGTGCGTGGATGCTTTGAATTTTACATACGCAGAATGTGTACAATCATCCTGTTGACGACCTCTATCTGGCCATCAGTTTGGGGATGGAAAGTTGTGGACTTGGTGAGCTTGGTGTCCAACATTGACCAGAGGCTGGACCAAAATGTGTTGAGGAACATGCTGTCGCGATCTGATATTATAGACTGTGGGATCCCAAAGTGCACCCACACTCGTTCAAAGAAGAGTTTAGCAGTGGCTTCTGCTATGATATTCTTCTTGCAGGCCGTCATAATGGCCATCTTTGAGAATATGTCGACGACCACGAAAACACATTCGTTTCCATGCTTAGTAGAAGGAAGGCCTGACATGTAATCCATGGAGATGGATTCCCAAGGTCGACTAGGGGTAGGTAGCGAAGTATAGAGCCCTTGCTTTTTGATGGTCGGTTTGGCAACGACACAAGCAGTGCAGGATCTGATGTACTTCCCGACATCTTGTCGAAGGTTCGGCCAATAGAAATACGTATGCAATACTGCCACTGTTTTCTCGACCCCAAAATGCCCAGCGACTCGACTGTAGTGTGCTTCCCATATCATCTTGGCATGCTCGCTTGAAGGAACACAAAGGTGTCCCAGGTGCCATAATAGTGCATCTTGGAGGTGAAAATTTGGAACTTGCATACCCCCCAAGAGTGCCTTGTATGTGTAGCTGAATTCTGGATTGCTCTTGTAGAGAAGCGGCCAATCAGAAGTCTCATGCCCACAAGAGTTGAGAACGACGGTTATGGCCACGATCGGTGGTCTTCTGAGGCAGTCTGCAACATTATTGGTGCTACCCTTCTTGTACTTGATGTTCAAATGAAATTGTTGTAGATATGTGGACCACTTCTGATGGAAATCGTTCTGCAACTTCCCTTGTGTCTGTATGAACTGCAGGGGTCGGTGGTCCGTGTGGATGATTGTCTCCTTCCCCAAAAATTAATGCTTCCATTGTCGACAAGCCTGCACAATGGAATACATTTTTTTGTCATTAGTGGATACTTTCAAACTGTGTCATACAATGTCTCACTGTGATATGCCACTGGATGCCCCTGTTGAGTAAGAACTGCCCCAATAGCATAGTCAGAGGCATCTGTATCGATCTCAAATGGTTGTTGCAAGTCTGGTAATGTGAGCACTGGGGCAGAACAGAGGAGATGTTTTAATTCTACGAATGCCTTCTGTTGAGATTCTGACCAAAAAATTTTTTCTTTCGCTCCTCCCTTGGTGATTTGAATCAAGGGCCAAGTGATATGAGAGAATCCCAACACGAACCTATGGTAGAAATTAGCAAGAGCTAGAAAGCTGCGAAGCTCTGTAAGGGTGGTTGGGGCTGGCCAATCCCGAATGACTTGGATCTTGGCTGGATCCACATGCACCCCCCTTTAATCAATAATGTATCCCAGATATTGAACCTGGGTCATGCCAAAAGTGCACTTCTCAAAATTGGTACACAACTTGTGTTGTCGCAGTGCTTGGAGGACTTCTCAGATGTGGTGGAGATGCTCTTCCCAAGTCTGGCTGAAGATCAGAATGTCATCTAAGTATACCACTAAAAATGAGTTGGTGAATGGATGCAAGATATCATCCATCAACCTCATGAAGGTTGCAGGAGAATTTTTCAATCCGAAAGGCATGACGAGCCATTCAAAAAGGCCCTCCTTGGCTTTGAAGGCAGTCTTCCACACATTAGAGGATTCGATTGGTACCTAGTGATACCCAGACTTCAAGTCAATCTTGCTGAAATATTTTTCCCCTTTGAGTTGGTCCAAAAGGTCATCAATCCATGGGATCGGGTACCTATTCTGGACAGTGATCTTGTTCAACGCCCGACAATCAATACAGAGTCTCCAAGTCCCATCCTTCTTCTGTACCAACACGATCAGGCTCCCACAGGGTGATGAACTTGGTCGGATGTGACCTTTCTGCAACAGCTCCTGAATTTGCCTCTTAATTTCATCATTCTCCAGAATAGAGCACCTATAGATCGGTCCATTGGGTAGCGGCGCACCTGGGGTCAGGTCAATGGGGTGCTTGACCTAATTGTGTAGAGGCACCCCTATGGGTGAGGTGAAGATGTCCCCGTACTCCTCCACAACCTTGTCCATTTGTTGTTGTCATGCAGAGGAGCCATGTCTGGAGGTCGTGGCCACAGTCTTCTTCTTGCCTTGGGGGTGAATCATCAGGGAAACAAATTTCCTGGTTTGGGAAATGAGCTTACTGCATTGTTTTGCAGTAACCAAAGAGAAAGTGGGAGGCGGTGGTACCTCTAGTATCCTGTACAATTTATTTCCCAAAGTAACAATAACAGCGTGAGGCTGGGACTCATACACAACATGTCGCTTCCACAAGTATGGTTGGCCTAATAATACATCAGAAACATCAATAGGAGCAATTTCACACAATACCTCATCTGTGAAGGGCTTGATGCTATAGGGAAGGCGACACTGATGGCTAATGCAGAGATTCTGTCCTTGGTGAAGCCACCCGATGGTGTATGCTTATGGGTGCGCTATGGCGGGCAAGACCAACCGCTTCACGACATTTGCTGAAATGAGGTTCTTTTGGCTCCCATTGTCGACAATGAACTGTAGTGGGGAACCCTTTACCCACATCTGGGAGTGGAAGAGATGCTCTACCTCCTATGGATCTTATGGTTCCTCCTTCTGGATCTTCGTAGTGGAAACAGTGGCGTTGGGCTCCACATCAATACTCTGCTTCCCTTTGTCATTCACCTTGTCAGGTTTTGATTTAGAGTTGGAACACGCGTCTGATTTAGAAGCCCTCATCTCGGCCACCAATGACTGCTTGGCCCGACACTCACTTGAGCTGTGAGTGGAGCTCTTATGGAACTCACACCAATTTCCTGTGTCCTTCTTTGGCTTCGCGGTTTTGTTCTTTGCTTATGTATTTGGCAGGTTTTCTTGGGCCACCATGCCTTGGCTTTGTCCTTTGTTCTGCGATTTGGGGGCACCTTTCCCTTGCTTTTGATTCGTAGATCCAAAGTCTCGCTTCTTCTGTTTGAATTTCTGCTCAATCTTGGCAGCATACCGGTATGTCGTACCAAGTGAGGAGATGTCGAGGAACTCCATTTCCTCCTAAATGTATCTGTGCAGACAACCGCGATACTTTAGCACCAAATGTTTCTCTGAATATTTGATACCCAACTTTGTGTGCATGGTATGGAACATATTTGTTAGCTCATGCACATCTTGATCCCTTTGTTTTCGTAGCATGGTCCATTGTATGTACTTGTCCTCATAGCTCCCCATGGGATAGTATTGTTCCTTGATGGCATCTCGGAAAGAATTCCAAGTGGGTACGACTGAGAATAGAGAGGGTTTTGTCTTGTCCTTTTTCTCACAGAAGGTTTCCCACCAGTCCTTGACATGGGGGGTAGCTTTGAGGAGTGCAAAAATAATCTTCTCCTCGTCGGAAAAGTCATGAACCGAGGAATATCCTTCTAATAGATTCAACCATCTATCTACGACATCTACATCTATTTGACCCTCAAATATGGGAATGTCAAAGTTTACGTGTACCTTAAAGGGAGTCGCACCTCCAGAGTGGCTGCTGGATGCAGATGCACCGCCAGTGGGCAGTCGTTGAAGGATCTGGGCAAAGTTTTCCATCATCGTGTTCCTTTGTTTTTCGAGGGCCTCCTCGATCAATATTTTGATAGGATCTCCTACTCCCTCATAATTATTTTCATCCCCCATGGGCATCCGTCAGGGTTTGCGAGGCTGATCTTGCAAAGGTCCACCAGATCAAGCCCTAACTCCTTATACCCCGACCTCGTTGGGGACATGCAAAGAAGGATCAAGAAAAAGTAGACCGCTCTGATACCACTAATCCGGATTTATGCAGGAATGCAACAGAATATAGAAATAACCATAAACATAGAAATACAACGAAAATAATGCTTTATTTCATTAATATCAAATCACAGAAATATGCTTACAAACATGATGGAAATAAAATAGCTAGGATGCTGGTAGCGAATCTCTGAGAAGAGATGTGGCAGCTATAGACCTCTACACTGTGTTACAATGAGGCTCGAGGGCCTATTTATTATGGAGAAATAATGGAGAACTCTAAATGTCCAAAAACCTAACCCTAGGAGATGAAGCGCCAAAACTATGGGCCCCGTTTGGATAAATTGGTGTTTCAACTTCCTGGGGACGTAACTTCGGCATACTATCTCCGTTTGGGGCTTCAAAACGGCTCTGGAAGTTCAGGACCCGCAAAACTACTAAAAATAGTAAGTTGTAAAAAAAACTGAAAGAGACAATGGTGGGGCCCCTAGTGGAATAGGCGGGTGGCCACCAATATCCACCTGGATCATACAATGGAAAAACCCTCTTTAGTTCTGATTCTCTCTCTCTCTCTCTCTTTATATATCTATCTATCTAATCTCAACTACTTTTCTCATCAATGGAACAAAATGCAGTTGAATAGAATGGAACCCCTTTTCCTCCTAATGGCCTAGTTATAACACAACCTAATAGCCTACTAGTGGTTAAGTTTGACTCCTCCAAATATAACTAGAGTTGCAATATTGAATCTTATATAGCCCTTTTTAACATTTTCAAATGGCTATCCCCTTTTCCATGAATAATGGGGGTTGATGTGGCATCCTCTCAAATCACGGTGATCAAAAAATGAAGGTCAACTTCCAGGTGGCATCAATTTTTCATACAAACTTCGTTTGAGTTCTTTCTTCACTGCTGTAAAGGTATCCGAGTATATAATAGTGCTAGTGGGTTTCAAATGTAAGTGGAAAATTTTTAGCCCATAAAAACATCTTTAATGCCTCAAATTGCATATGAAAGGTTTCATACCCCAATCTTCCAAACTGGGACCCCTTAGTAAAAATGGTCCCGTGAGTTGATTCGTCCATTTTTCCATTTTGAAAGCATCAATATGGATGAAAAATAATATAATGATACAATCCATATAACTTAGAATTTTAATGGTCTAAATGCAATGTTGAGGATAGGATGCAAATGTCAACATTTGTCTTCAAGGAAGAATACAATTTACAATCACTTTTGGAATTTGGTAAATATGAAGTGGTGGAAGTTTGTATTAGATTGAAATGACTAAGGTAGTGTTGGAATTTTTTAGGCAAGAGTTCTAATGTGAAAGTGGAATATGTTTAGGACATAAAAGGCTCGATGGTTAAATTTCCACTAGGAAAGAGAGCTAACTTGCAAGGAGGTGACAATAAACTATTAACAAGAAGGAAACCAATGTGCTAGATAAGATGGAAAGTTCCTTACTTTTGGAAGATGATCTTGGAGTAAGCCATGTTATATTGTTTGGGGGTGGTCCCAAGGAAGAATTGGATCCTTTAGGGTTAACCATGGGTAAGGTGATTGTGCAAGAAGACATTGTTGAATCATTTAAGACACCTTGGCTGTTGTATGGAGGTGCACCATCACAACTTAAGGAAGTGGTTGAAGAATTGATGTGGAGTTGGGTTTGTCGATCCATAAGTTGGATATGGAGTAGAATGGATTTCCTTGGTTCAATGAAATGGTCACACTTTCCTCCATATATAAAGTGGGAATGAGGAGCTAGGAGGCATTCAAGTTTAATCAAATTTGGATGACTTTGACTTGTGCAAATATAAGGGATAAGGTGAACTATTTAGTTTGAGAGCATGCATGGACTTAGTTGTTGATCACTAAGCTATGGGTTTGGGTGGTCATGCAACTTGGAAGTGCCTTAGAATTTTAATGGTTCAAAGACAATGTTGAGGATAAGATGTAAGTGGAAAAAAATTTCGTAAGAAAAGGATACAATTTGGAGTTAGTCATGTAATTGGGAAAATATCAAGTGGTGGAGGATTGTAGTATATCTAAATGGCTAAGCCAATGTTGGTACCCCTTAGGGAATATGTTCCAATTTAAAGTGAAAAACATTTAGGACATGTAGAAGGATTCATAGTTGAAGTTCCACTTGGAGAAAGAACAAACTTGCAAGAAGGAAAACTTACAAATCATTCAAAAATAATTCCACTTGTAGTGTGTAGCGATAAGTTTGAAGAGACTTGGACTATTAGTTGAATGTAAAGTTGCAACAAATGACCAAATTACTATTATACCATATCTGGTTGTTGTAATTTTTAAAACTTCACAATATAATAATGTATAGAAATTTTGGATAAATGTAGAAAGGAAAACAATAGTACTTACACATAGTACTTAGAGATTTACCATGGAAACCCTTAACTAGGAACATCTATAAATGTTTAAAGTTGCACGTCTAACTTAAATTGTATTGACTTCACCATTTACAATATTATATATATGATTCTATAACATCCAAAACCTTAATTCATTAACACTTATTAGATTACTTAATCAAAATTTACAATATGCCCAAAAAACCAACAAATAGGCGAAAAACAAACCAAAATCAACCCCTTTTTTCAAAGGCTTTTACCTTGAACTCTTTAATAGAGGAAGGCTAGCTGACCTTGCCTCGATGTAGTATGCAACGCTTGGAGCTAACCATGAAAAGAATATAACACATTCCCAATAGTTGTATCTTCTCTTAATAAAAGTTAAGTTGCCTTATTTGATTTGAAATTGAATGTTAGTTAATGTTGTGCTAATTTCATTTTCAGATATAAAACTTATCTACTGATCTTATGCTTGATGTGCAGGTTCCCTTGTTGCTAATGTGTGTCAAAGAGGCAATTAAAATTGAATTTTATGAGCATTTTTGAAAGCATAAGGTGTGAATTTAAATGGATGAACAATAGCAACATAGATAACAGCAAACCATCACAAACTGAACAATTAAAACAGAGTTTTGATGAAGGAGTTCACCCTCCTGGGTTACATCTCCTTGGTTCAGCTCCATAGCTCGGGCCTCTGTATTAGCTCAACTGTGCTAAAAATGTTGTTTACATGCATCAAATGATCTTGGAACATGTTCCAATGATTTTAAAATGTCGAAATTTATCAGAAATGACTACTTATTTACTCAATTTGGTTACCAGATGCTCTGGGCATGGCCTTCCCTCCTGGTGGTCCTGGGCTTCAAAAATATTCAAGGCAACAAAAACATTTGTATCTGACCTCTTCTGCCTCTGCAACCTGTTCTAATGGCTCAAAAACATCCAAATATGCTAAGAATGTCCTGAGCTCAATTTGGTCGAAAATTGACTCAGTTATGGCAAAAACAAATTCTCCTACAATTTTGCCTCCAATTCTCGAGAGCATTGGAGTTAACTCCGACTAAATCTAGAGCTATTCGCCAAAATGGCGCTCCACCAAATCCGCCGCCAAGTTAATTATGTCATTAATTAAGGATAAGCTCGAGTTAATTGTGGTCTTAGCACTAAGCGTGTTAGCTTTCGACATGGTCACAAAGGAGCAGTCTTATTATGAGGGAGCTGGCCTGTGGGGTTGGCCTCCTCCTCCACCCAATGGTGGAACGCATACAATTTCAAGTATATGGGTGCACCCATACAAAGAAAATAACATTATATGGTAGGATGGTTATGGCGGGTGCTTACATGGGAGAGGTCGTAGGGTCAACCTCTTCCTCCGTGATATACTTTCACCATTCGAAACGCTAATAATAGCGCGTATGCCACTATAATAATGTTTGCCATCGGACCTTTGGATTTAACCCTTGACTATAGTTTGATGCCACCGTCGAATTATATTGCGAACCCATCATGTCATATATTGCCAACATACTTTGTTATAATGCCTCCATTGTAATGTATTCGAACTATATGTATGATATTCGAAAACATTAATATGCCACCATATTGAAGGTTTGTAATGCCATAGTATTACGTTGATTTAGGTTTGAATACAATATAATATGTAGAATTAATACGTTAACTAAAATTAATTAAGGTATAATTTAAATATATATATATATATATATATAACCAAACTGTCGAATTCCGCAGTGACACTTGTCACAGTCTTATTAGACTAAAATTGAAGAAGATTCCTTGAATGCTGACTAGGCTGCCATGTCATCAACTTGTACATGTTTTGCAATTTTTTAATAAAAATTTCCTGTTATGAACAACGATCAACATACCATAATTCCTTCATCCGAACTCGGTTTTCAACGAAACGAGTTGCGTTGGATTCCTTGCAACGGGCTGATTATTTTTGTTCTAGTTTCATTCAATTATGAACACTTTCATTTTTGAGCTAAAATACTGAGCATTTGATCATTATTAGGCATTGCGCATATGTTATTTTATTAATGTGTTTGATGCATTTTAATGATTCATTGAAGTGATGAAATCAACTTGGGATGCATTAGAAGGATAGTTGTATAACTTCTAATTACCTTTGGAAACATAAAGGCGAGGGCGTAGTTTTAAGCCTCCTAGGGTGACCAAGTAACTAGGAAGATGCAAGCAATGCCATGCAATTTGGAGTTATACATAAAAAAGAGAAGATAACTAATGTGTGACTCTATGACTTTGATGATTTTGTATTTTTAATACCACCCTAGATCCATTTTAAACCCGAGGATCAAATTTTTTCCCTTTAATTCTATGTCATGTATTGCTTCCTTCATATTAAATATTTCACCTTCATATTACACCTCAAGAAATTTTACCTCTCAAAGTGTTAATAAATTTGAGTTTAAGATGAATACTAATTTTTTTTATAAATGTTGATTAAATAATGTAACATCATAAGATAACATCTATTCTAAATAAAATTATTCACTATTCTAAATGTAATTATTTATAATAAGATATTCACATATTTATATCAATAGACATGCAAAAACTACATTTTTATCATAAAATGATTAAGTAAAAGAATAACAAAGTCCCAAACTTTTTAAAACATACAAAATCTACATTTATCTTAAAACTATGTGAAAGAAACAATTTTCCAAAATTAAAACCTCATAAATGATTTATTTAGGAATTTCAAAATGAAAAGCCTCTTTAAAAATTATATTAATAATATAAATGATCCATAACTCATTTTACAATTTAAAATTTTGCCGTTAACATAACATTTTTAACATGATCTAAAAAACAATTTCTCAAATGCCATTCCACATTGCTACTCACATAAAAGTAAGAATTGGTCAAACTAAGATCATTGAAGATATACACATGAATTAATTGCAAGATCCTATTTATAATGCCATGTTTGACAAAAAGTTTTAGTTGAATATACAATCTAACTTCACATATAGGAACGCAAATTCGAAAGTTCACATCACAAGATTAAATAAAATAGAGTTCTAGTTAAATATAAATCTAACTTAACACTTGAAAACGCAAATTCAAAGTTTCACATCACAAGCTTGTTTTAGCCCCTAAGTTCTAGATGATCCTTCTAACATCGCCAAGCAATGCGATGAAACAGCCATACAATGGTCTGAATTCATTTTCAATAGTGAGAAATTCATTTCCAGATTATACCGCCTAATTTTTTAAAACATAAAATTACATTATTAATTTTTTTTTTTTAATACTATTCAGTTAAATGGTATGAAATCTAATTTTCATTAAATTTTAATTTTAATATAAAAAAAATTAAGAATAAAATTTAAATATAAAATGTTAGAGTGTAAGCTTCTGTATTCCATATCATATTAGTATTTTGATAATGAATTATAGTCAGTAGTTTGAAACGCATTTTCATATAATTTTCTGAAAGATTTATTTTAATAAAATGTTAAATTTGAATTTTATAAAAAAATTAAAAATGAAAATTAAATAATAAATATAAAATCTACTGGATAAAAAATATAGAGAAATATAATAATGTCCGCGACTCTACCCAGAAGATAAGTAATTCTTTGAATAGGTCAAATATTTCACATTTAAACAAGTGCGACTGCGACTAATATTTTATTTTTTTTAACCTGGTTTCAAAAGATAAATAGAAAATAACAAGTGACTACTAAATTAAAAATAAAAAATAAAAATCTTTGAATGTTTTTGCATACCCATTCAAATTTTATTGCATGTGAAACGAACTTGTGTACCTCTCCTGCGACGTGGAGCATTACTAAGTCGGTTGCAAATTTCTTTGATGCTTTTGAAGAACCAAAGGAAATTACCTAAGCAGAAACTAAACGAACCCTGAAACTAATAAAGATTCACCATCACCATTCAATGCAACCTTATCACCATGCCGTCGTTTGAATAGGGGAAGAGATGACTGCGAGGTGATCCGGTGGGGAAATCAAACAACAGCGGCTGTACAGAAATGTTGGGTTTCTTGAGCTTCTTTGACGATAACTTCAAGGCCTCCAAATGCAGCCTCACCAAGAGTGCAACGTCAACAATATCAATCTGTGCAGCCCTGGTTCTGTTTACAGTCCTCCTGTTTATGCTTTCCACATTTGATGCTGGTAAAGTGAATTCATCACAGCCATCACTACCCATGATAGGCCCCCCGATTGAGATCAGTTTTAGTAAAAGATGGAGGGCGATGAAGAGCACAGTAAGGAAGGCTGAGAAGAGTATTCCCAAGAAGGAATGGGGCAGCAGTCGAAGCAAGTCTAGCAAATTAGCACTTCATGGAATGGGCACTCTGTTTAGAAGAGGAACCAGGGGCATGAATGAGCTGGTTGTTGCACACATAGAAGAAGGAAGCACCGGAGATCAAGTCAGATGGTTCCTCAGGACTCTGCACAGATCCGGAATGACTGCAAGGGCTGATGTTGTTATTGTGTTTCCATGGAGTCCTATTCCTCCACAGATCACGAGGGCGATTGAGGAAGAGAACAGGAGATTCATGAAGTTGTTTAACAGCCTAGTCAGGGAGGCTTCTGCCCAACAAATAATGCCAAGAGCCAGCGTGAATATGAGTCATGTGGGAATATCTTCGTCTAGGATTGTCGTTAATAAGGGTGGAGGGGAATTTAATGTGGCGAGGGCGGTTTCTACATGTAAAATTAGTAGATTCAATTCAGGTGCATTCAAGAAGGCTGCCCAAGATAGGAATTATGGCGTGGGAGATGGAAAAGCGAATGAACCCCTTTGGGGATCACATAATGGGAATCAGAGCACTGGATCTGACGTTATGCATTTTGAGCCTGTGTGGGGATCCATTGTGGGCTTCGATGTCTCGGAGCTTAATCCCGATGATGCTTTGATTGGGTTTCTGGATCAGCCCCCCATTCAGTTGAGAAGATGGGCCTGTTATCAGATGTTGTTGGGTAAGGTCAGGCATAAGTTTAAGCATGTTCTTTTGACAGAAGTTAAGGGGGTTTTGGTTTTAGGTGATGCTATGGCCGTAGTTAGGAAGAAGAATGGGCTTTATTTGACTGTACAGGACAGGACCTGGAGTGATCCTATGCCTGAGAATGGCACAGATATTGTTGAGTCTGGATTGAACAGTAAAGGAAGTAATGGTGTAAGGATGCAGGGTATTGTTGAGTCTGGATTGAACAGTAAAGGAAGTAATGGTGTAAGGATGCAGGGTATTGTTGAGTCTGGATTGAACAGTAAAGGAAGTAATGGTGTAAGGATGCAGGGTATTTTTGAGAGCGTTTATGGGAACCAGCTGTGGAGTTCGCTGGACAAAAGGGAGAAGGAGATGAAATTGGTGAACAGTGGGGTAATACTTGGCGGGATCCAGCCCGTTAGGCGTTTGGCCAACGCTATGATGACGGAGATTGTGAGAGTTGCATTGCAGAGAAAGAGTAGGAATCCATTCCCAGACAGTGTGCTGCTTACATATCTTATTCAGAAGAGCTATGTGCTTGGGAAGAAGGTAATGGAAAATGTTCATACGGTTGAGAATTCGGATTCTGTTGTGCATTCTTTGGAACAGTCTAAACAGAAAGATTTGTTTTTCAGAAAGAAAGCTTGTCCCTACATAATACTTCAAGGGTATGCAAATTTGGATGGAAGATCCAATATCACCGCTATGCTTGTGGATGACATTTGCTCATCAGAGGCAGATGCGGTGGCTTATGAGGACTGTGTTTTGGCAGATGCCAGATAAAACAATCGTTCGATCGGCATTGATTTTATGGTGGAGCATGTTATCAATTTAGTATTGGGATTTTTTCTAGATTAATTTGGCTTTGCCATTGTGCAGTGTACAGTGCAAATGACAGAATCTCCATGTATGTAGAACCAATTCCAGTCCCTCTCTCTTTTTTTTTGAAACCCATGAACGAGATTGGATGATTGTATCATTCTAAAGAACAATAATACTGTTCCCAAGAGTTGTTGGGAACCTTCTGTCCAGATGCATTTTCTTCTGTTCTGGCTGCCTTTCTTTCCCTATTTTTCTTTCTGTATGTGCGGTTGAGGATAGCCTGATGAGCGTGTTTCATTTTTTTAATGAATGATTGGTACCTACCTTACAAGATGCATCCTCAGAATAAAGTTTGTCCTCATTTGAAAACACACTGAAGTTTTATTATTACTGTCAGAAGATTACACCGGTGATGTAGAGCGCCCAAATCTTAAGTAAATCTTGCAGACTACAATGGTTAAATTTTAGCAGTGTGTAAGCTGTCAGCTTGAAATCTGTTGTTGCAATTTTTAAGAAACTTCGCTTCTCTGAAGGTTTCCGGTGTTGCAAATGTCAGGTATCACTTTTCTTGCTAAGAGTATGCATAGTGTTAATGGGTTTGGAGCTTTAATGCTCGACTTCGATGTGAGCAGGGACAGTTGAAGCCTAGTTATTTCAGTAGGCTGAAAACCAACGGGTACATGAAAGAAGCTGCAGATATGAACTTTGGGACGTTAGGTATAGGAAGATGACACTCACAGATAGCTTCTTGGAATGGAGGTATGCTTTGTTTTGCAGCTGAGTAGTTTTAATTAATCTTGGCTTGTGGTGTTTGACCCATTAAAAAAAATGATGGGCAAAGTAGTTTTAATTAATCTTGGCCCAATTAAAAAAAATTGATGGGCAAGGGCATAAAAGTAAATGTGAAACAACTATGGATACAGAAAGTCTTTTCCATGGGACTATCTTATTTGGGTAGGTGGCATCTGTACGTGTGTTCCACCACCGATCAATGAAAGCGTCAATTGGTGAGCACTGCGATCAATGAAAGGTTGAATTGGCGAGCACTTGGCGCTTACAAAGAAATAATAATTATAATATTGTGGTGAACACCCTTCTCTGCGGCGAAAATTCAGAACCAGAAATTCATTGTTAAATATGAACACATAGAAAACGGGGCTGGACTGTCGGTTGTAAGGGGCCCTGACCTGGTGAGGCTAACCAATCTGGCATCCAACTGACATTTGCAGGGCATATATTATTTTATATATAATTTGTCAAAGTGAACCTCATGTGCATTCATTTATGCGGTGGCACGAGACTGTGAAATTATAAATTACTTAGTGGCCTAGCTGTATGTACGTTGCACAGATGAGTAGGATCCGAGGTTTGAAGATTACGAGGCATCACCCCTCTCACTTTTTTCCACGGCATCCTCTTCCACTTGCATTCCGAAGCCTTTAATCCCGGCGGGCCCCCAACACATGATATCATCATTACCACCATGTGACACATGATACCATCATTACCACCATGTGACACCCATTCCATTCCGGAATATGAATAGATGGATCAATGGTATTGACTTTGTCGGTATAGATTTAATTGTAATATATATATATTAGTTTGCCCATGGAATTTGGCAAAACCATTTTTAGTCCAATTGTATTGTTATGGGGTATGGATAAATAGAATAAATATATTCCGTTTTTTAAATTTAAATGGATAAATAGATTATAATATATATAAATTTAGATTGTGCATAGTTTATAGATGAAACTTATGATTCTAACAAAATTTTAAAAATCTGAGCAATTTGACATGGAAATTATGATTCTAACACAATTTTAAAAATCTGAGCAATTCGAAATACCTCCACAACATACAACAAAGACAACAACATAGAATTATATTTCTTTCTATATTTTAAACGAACAACATATTAGTGTTTTTATTGGGTGACTATGCCTATTTTAAGATCTGTTAATATTGTCGAGTAATTTTTATTTGGTAATGTTTTTCTCAACCGTCTCTAGATTTTTGAAATGTCAAATTATTTTGTGGAAGTTAGTCTCTTATTTTACAAACAAGAGATGTAATATATCAATTTGATATTTAATTTAATTGTTATATTTCACATTAATATATTATTATTATTATTATAAAACAATAAAAAAAAAATATATATTTTTAAATTTCTTTAAATTAATAAAATATAAAATTTAATATTATTATTTTATTTTTCTTATTATAAAACAATAAAAATAAAAATAAATTATTATTACAAAATAATAAAGCAATTTTTTATTTTTATTTTAAATAAGTAAAAATTTGTTTAAATTAATAAAAATGTGATATTAAATATTATTATTACACCATCTCATCCTAATCTAATTGTAATAAAAGTATTTTAAAATATTAAACTGTTAAATTTATTTCAAATTAAAAATAACAATTTTATCAAATTTAAAATTACAATTTTGACAAAATTCATTATAATATTTAAAAAACATCTCTCCATTTGCTTTTTGATAAAACTTTATGATTAAAGATTCCTTTATTGTGTTTTCATGGACCTCCACGAAATCATACTTAAAGAATTTAGTCACGTACTTGTGATTGTAACAAATATCGGAGTTGAAACTTTAATTATATATAAACGGCCTTAACGACTTTCCCTCGTCAAAAGATAACGAAATTAAAAAGTTTGTGGTGATTTGTGACTCAACCAATATCTTAAGCATAGTACGCTACCACAGCCTTCCGCCTAGGCTTAATTTATTTTCCCTGGTATAGAGGATTTAACTTGACATTTTAATTGGAATGTTATCATATTTTATGAAGCTAGACACTTAAAAAAAAAAAAAACTATACTATCTAAACTTAAAAAAAAAAAACTATACTACCTATATTACTTATTGGAAGGTGGGTTGCAATGCATTCTTACTTTCATGATACCATATGATATGGTATGATATGGTATTAGTAATTATTTTTAATTGTATAAAAATATATGGAAGGAATTGAATATGTTTATGATATTATTGTAAAAATGATGTAGCAAAGGAAAGATAACAACTTAAAAGATGGAGGATGGAAAGAAAGAAATGTGTTCAGTTTTGCAATAGTCTTACACTTGTATTAATACTTGTACTAATATCTGACAAAAGTTGATTGAACGACTTAGCTAAATCAATTTTTTTCAATCATTCCACTATGTCAAAATTTTATATACATATTATATCCAAGCTATAACATGCAAGGTAATGAGGAGAAACATTACTATAGGTCCTAGTGGGCACTCACACACACAAAAATGTTAGTAATTGCACACACTAAAAGACTAAAGTTAGTGTGTGTTAATGAGATTAAATAAAGAGTATCTTTCACTAGAGTGATCTCTGCAATCAACATAAAGAAGGGGGTTTGTTTTAGAATTTTAGTTATCTCATTTGGGGGGTTTGTTTTAGAATTTTATTTATCTCATTTTTAAAATTTTAAATTAATTTGGAGCCATTGTCCTCCACCCATTAATTCCACTTTTAAATTTAAATTTAAATATTGTCTAACAAAGATTTGTTTGAATTTCAAATTTATGTGGTGTAGTTTACACAATCCAATTGTCCAAGTAAACTTTCAAGGCATTGTATCCATTTATGCATTCAAAAATACAGTTTTAAAAATGGAAATTTACACATGCTATATGCATATATAGAACCAATACATATCCATTTTGAAGAGGATTGAATCTCTTAAAAATTTATTTCTCATCTTTCCACAAGTAATTAAGTTTGTTATGTAAAAAATTGGTTAGGTTATAATCTAGTTGTAAATTGGTTGAAAAAAATCATAATTAAACCCATTTAATTTGTCAATTAAACCTTTTATATCATTCTACCTAAAAAAATCACTTAAACACCTAAAGAAAATATTTAAAAACACATAATTTAATATAAATCTTATCATATTTATTAATTCACATCTATTGAAGACAAGATCCAAAAACAAATAGAAAATAAAATAGAACTATTGGAGAATAAAATGGAGGCAATGGAAACTAGGTTGCAGGTCATAGAAAAACAAAACCAAGATACGAACCAAACATCCCAGAAAGGAGATGATGATAATATATAGAGTCTTAAAATGAATGACATGATTAAATAACTAGAATAAAAAGTTAACAACAATCTCACCCTAAATAGCAGGGCAGGTAAATTAGATATCAAACCAATTAAAGATGAAATGAAAAAATTGATCGAATTAGACCATGAGCGTAATAAAAGGGCCTTGAACCTTATAATATTCGGTTTGAAAGAGGAGGTAGACGAGGATACCTTAGCCATAGCCCAGACAGAATTACATAATATAATAAAGGAAGGTTGATCCAAATAAAGGTGAGCTCTACTGACCATAAGTATCACATACTTAGTAAAACCTCAAGTCTAAAAGGAACGTTAATATTTATAAATGAAGATCTCATTCCAGAAGATCAAGCAAAATTAAGAAAGGAGGTTCAAAAGGTAAAAGAAGCTAGGAAGGAAGGAAAATGGGCAATAATCAGAAATAGAAAAGCTGTTATTCGAGATAGAAACAAAAAATATAGTAATAAATAGCAATTCAACATGCTCCGAATTCTTTCTTGGAACTGTCGGGGCTTTCCATGGAACAAAGGCCCCAAGCTAAGTTGGATTTCAAATGATGTTGATATTATATTACTTGTTGAAACTTGGGAGCACGAAGAATCTAAGGTCACTAACATAGATGGCTTTGCACTATGGTCTACTTAGAACAAGCGATCCTCCAGTAGAGGCATTGGGGGCATAGCTTGTTACATTAAGAAGAACATCTCCCCCCATGCTAGGATTTATAAAAATGACCCTTACAACCAATATATTTGGATTTAGATTACTGACATTAATGATAAAAAGACCTACATAGCAATCTGTTATTTCCCCCCCATTAATTCTAACTTCTATAAGAAAAAGAATCTAGATAAAAATAGTCCTTACAATGGTTTAGAGAATGATATTTCTAGCCTAAGGAATGAAGGTAATATACTTTTAATGGGTGACTTTAATGCTTGAACTTCAAGAAACCAAGCTATTCTTCTAAGCAATCATTCCAACCCCAATCCTCTTTGGTTAGATGAAGACCTTACTCTGGCTAGTCGGTACATAAGGAACTCTAAAGACCTCAGGGATAATTTGTTTGGGTCGGAGCTAGTCAAGCTCTGTAGTGCTCAGGATCTCATAATTTGCAATGGTTTAAAGAAGTGTCCCAATTCTAGCAAGATGACTTGCATCCACGGGCTTGGCAGGAGCGTGGTAGACTATGTTATTTCCGATCACGCTTTATACAACGAAATAATAAATTTTGACATCTTAGATGACCACGAGCCTGACTCTGATCATAGGCCTTTACTCATAAATCTCAATTTTGTCATGCATAGAGATCCCATAGAAGATAATCCTTATAATCAAAAGAACTTAATATTTGATAGAAATAAAAACGATCTCTTTCTAAATGAATTAAAAACTAATTTGCTTCCTTTATCTAGTATAGACAACATAGATGACCTCTATCATAATTTTACTACAACCCTCTCATATTATATTAACAAGTTCTCAATTGAAGTCTCAAGTAATAAAAAAAATAGCAAAACCAACCCATGGTATGACAAAGATTGTAAAAGTGCGAGGAGAGAAATTAAGGAAGCTGTTGATGAATCTCTCAAAATTAACAAGATAAAAACCTACAACGCCCTAACTGAAAGGAAAAAAGGCAATATATTCGTAAAAGACAAGAGAATCTCTTACACCTCTCTAAGGTGGCTCCTAAGAAATTCTGGAGGCAGATTCTAACTAGGAAAACTAAAGATAATAATAAATTTTGTTTACACGATTAGAATTCCTATCTTAAAAAGCTTTATGAATCTCCAAATGCCAGGGATTTTGAAACCCTGCTCACAACGAAAGAAGTTTTCTCATTAGAAGACATTGATTTTGGAGTTAAACACCTGACAAATGGGAAAGCTAAAGACATTGAAGGTTACCAGGCGGAAATCTTAAAAATTGGAGGTCCTGTCCTCATCTCCCACATACACAAGCTTTTCAACCAAGTGGTCAAGCAAGGGTTCCCTAAACCTTGGACTCAGAGCCTCATTATCCCTATTTTTGAAAGTAGGGATACAAATAACCCCTCTAATTATCGAACAATTATGATCAACCCTCTCTTAGCCAAGTTATATGGTATTATTTTGGAAAAGAAGTTGAGCATTTGGCTTAAAAGTGAAGGTAAGCGGGCTAAAGGCCAAGCGGGTTTTAGAAGGCAACACTCAACAACAGACCACCTCATTACGCTTAGGATCATTGTGGAGGAATTCCGCAATGATAAATCCAATATCTTCTGTTGCTTTGTGGACTTTAGAAAGGCTTTCGATACGGTTCCTATAAATAACTTATGGAATAGATTAGAAGAGCTAAATGTTCCTTTCGAGCTAAGAGCGGCCGCTATAAGGTTATATGAGAATGTAATTGCCAAGTTAAAGAGCAATGAGGGGTGGTTGAAAGATATTAAGTGTAATATCAGAGTTAAACAAGGTTGCCCCCTCTCCCCTACCCTATTTGGAATTTACATCGACAAGCTAGAAGGTTGTTTAGAGGAAGCAGGATGTTCTGGAACGATCTTAGCTGGGATAGTCATCTTCCTTCTTCTCTACGCTGATGATATTGTTCTTCTTGCAAGGCGCCCATCTGATCTTGATAAGCAACTTAGACTTCTTAAGGATTTTTGCTCTACCATGGGTATGTCTGTTAACACTGACAAAAAAAAAGTTATGATTATCAAATCCAAGAAAGACACTTACGCTAATTTTATGTATGACAATAGTAGCCTGGAGGAAGTGTCTTCTTACAAGTACCTAGGAATTGATATTCATCACAAGCTCAACTGGAACTATAGCATTCAAAAAAGGATTAATGGGGGTTGGAAAGCTTATTTTGGTCTTGAAAATAGTTGTAAAATGACAAACCTCGTAATGTGGGATAGAAAGAAGTTCCTCTTTGAAACTTTAGTCACTCCTATTATCTTATATGGATGTGAGGTTTGGGGTTGCAACATCTCTAGAGAATCCTGGAGAAAGATTGAGCAAATTCAGAAGCGTTTTATAATGTATAAACTTAAAATTAAAAGCAATACATCCTATCCTATTCTCCTTATAGAAGTGGGTCTTTCCCCTATCAAGAACCTAGCTATGACTAGGCTTCTATTGTACAAGCACAAGCTCAATAGCATAGGAGACCATAGACTTCCTAATCTAGCTTTAAATTCCAGCCAAAACCACCTAAGGCTTAAACAAGGTTGGTATAAAGACACCAGGGCCTGGTTAAACCATTGGGATATCGACAAGAATGTTGCATTGAAAAACATCAATAACATTAAAAAAATTGTTACTTCTAAGTTTAAAGAAAAAATGTGGTGTGAGAAAGATCTAGCAGCTAAAAGAAAATTAAGGTATTATAAGGAGGTCATCAACCCCACCTTAGAAAATCAAAAGTATCTCTCTATTTTAACTAGCTCAAAGAAGAAAATTAATATAGCCAAGATTAGAACGAACTCTCATGAGCTCCATAGTGAAACAGGTCGTTGGACAGTTCCTAAAACACCATGGATGGAAAGGATCTGCCATCTCTGTGAGAATATGAAAATCGAGGATGAAAATCACTTCCTCTTAGAGTGCCTCGTGTACAACCACATTAGAGCTCAATTTCATAATATTTGTTGCAATACTGACCTTCTTAGCCTTTTAAGATGTCAAAATTATAGTGAGTTGGGGAGGCTTCTCTCCAAGATTTTTGAGCATAGGAATAAAATCTTAAATCAAATTAAATAACTCTTTTCTTTAGGTCAAATAGACGAAAGATTGGTCTTAGTGGACGTTAACCATCATCATCATCATTATCACCTTCACGATGAGAAAAGAGTGTTGTATTTACATGTTTATGTATTTTTTCCTAAATAAATTAAATATTTACTTTGCATTTTTATTGAATTGTTATTGTATAGAAAGTTAAATATTTATTTATTTATTATTATTATTTTTATAATAATAAGAATTAGAGAGCAGTAACATTTTTCTTATTTCTAAACCGTAAAAAGTAGAGCACGTTTTAACAATGTGTTGGAATGTTTTGAATTTAAATATGTGAATGCTAGATTTATTTGTTATATATATATTATTCTCGTGACCTGGCTATGGTTAATGATTTTGTTGATACAATTAATTTGATTTGGAGCTTCTCTTAATTGATATGGCAATTTTTTTTCGAATATTGTAATTATTATTTTTTATTTTATTTATATTTATTGCGTAATTTTTTTTCAATTTTTAAAAAATGATAAGATAATATAGTTTAGATATTATTTTTTTGAGATTTAATTTAGTTATTTAAATATATAATTTAGAATTATATATATATATATATATATATATATATATATATATATATATATATATATAATGAATTAGGCTAGCTTTTATTAATTATGGTATAAAAAATCATAAAAAAGACACGAAAAAATAAGAGTTGGAGTTTCCCTTCACGGGGAAACCAACTCATAGAGTATTTTAATGTATCCAGTTTGTGTAGATTAACAACTATGAGTCTATATAGACAAAAAGATAAGTTGGAGTTTCCCCTCATGGGGAAACCAACTCATAGAGTATCTTAATGTATCAAGTTTGTCTAGATTAACAACTACGAGCTTATATAGAAAAAAAGATAAAAAGAGAAGTAATTCCAAACCCGTGTCTTCCTCCGCAACGGATGGCAAGGCTGAGGACGTCGTTGGTTGCGAGGGGGACTCGAGGCCCTGAATAGTCAAATCTTTCGCACCCTGGTTGGACTCGAGGCCTTGAATAGTCAAATCTTCTGCACCCTGGTTGATGCCCATTTCCTCCTTTTGCTGTAGCTTGAGAAGATTAACCTACCCCTGTCTAGTTCAAGGACAAAAAAACAAGATTTGGAGTTGCCCTTCATGGGGAAACCAACTCATAGAGTATTTTAATGTATCCAATTTGTCTAGATTAACAATTATGAGCCTATATAGACAAAAAGATAAGTTGGAGTTGCCCTTCATGGGGAAACCAATTCATAGAGTATCTTAATGTATCCAGTTTGTCTAGATTAACAACTATGAGCCTATATAGACAAAAAGATAAAAAGAGCAGTAATTCCAAACCTATGTCTTCCTCTGCAATATATGGAAAAGCTCAGGACATCGTTGGTTGCGAGGGGGACTCGAGGCCCTGAATAGTCAAATCTTCTACACCCTGGTTGGACTCGAGGCCTTGAATAGTCAAATATTCCACACCTTGGTTGATGCCCATTTCCTCCTTTTTCCAGCTACCATCCGGATGGAGGGACCGAAAGCCCATGTTGTCGTCCACAAGGAGCTTAACGGGGAGACTACACAATTTCTTGGGAATGGGAGGCACATAGACCGAGATGGTGGACTTACGTTTCCTATTCCTGCCAATTTTCTTGAGATGTTGGTCGCTAGAGGGACCTTCGCTGCGATGCACTCTAGAGTCTGGTTCCAAGATGCGCTTAAAACCTAAAGAAGCTTCCATAACCTCCGTCATGGACCTCAGATAAAGAGATGAGCCTCGATAGGGGTGATAGGAAGGTTCACTTCTCCCTCCGCTGTAGAGGGAGGAGGCCTAGTTTCCAATGCCAAAATCAGAGCAAGTATCAATAATATTCTTTTGATTTTTGTTTGATATAATAATAGATAAATATGCATTGCTCTTTCCATGAATCCATTTTCTCGTTTGGGTTTGATATGTATCCAATCTTCGAGAAAACATTAAGTGTATCCCTATCAAATGAATCAATTTTTCTCTAATTATTTATGTAATAAAATTGAGGGATGAGGGGTAGTCTAACTTATAGATAAAATAGACTTTTTCATGGAATTTAACAATTTTTTTTTAAGAAAGAATATGTTTTTGTTGTTTAAAATGCATTTTTGAAGGTATAAATAGATTCAACGCTTTGAAAAAACCCATGGGCACTAGACTTCTACAGATTAAACAAAATAAATTCAAGTTTTTAAAAATTTCTCTCTCAAATTTTAGTTAAAATTAACAAAAAAATGTCCTAAAAAATTCATTTCATCTAATGTAATAGCTAGATTAGTTCCAAACTATTTATGTTAATTTTGTTTAAAATAAGACTATACATTTATTTATTTTAATGATATTAAATGAATGAAGATGGTTATTTTGTTTTGAATAAAAAAATTAATTATGGAATGTTTTCCATAAAGACTGATGATAAAGTATTCCAAGATCTAAGAGTAGTTGGGAAAAAGCAGTTAAAAACTATTACCTTTCCTCTGAGGATAAAAGGTACATCCCAGTGAGGAAAAGGGGTTCTGTGACTGAAGGAAAAATAGTCATAAGGTTGAAGGGAGAGAGTCAATCTAGAGTTGGTGGTAACCAATGGAAACTCAACAACCTTGAATTCTGGAAAGAAAAGTGTACTCGACTAGAGGTCCTGAGCTCTCAACCATATTTACTGCTAAATAAGCCCTTACTCTGGTGCGAAGCATGGGGAGAGACGAGGACGTAATAACCTCTCTCATGGTAGGGAGGACATCATCAACAATTTCAAAGTGAGATGAGTAACTAGTTTGCTTGAAAAGTAAGGACTAGGAAACTGTCTATGATTTTCTCGTTAGAAAAATAGATGATTTTGTAAATAATGAAAAGGAAATTAAATTCAAAAGAAGTAAATGTGTTTATCGTTTCCATATCTTGTTATAAAAAATTGTATACAGGTAATTAACAGGAAACTATGCCTGTTGATTTACATATTTATTTGATATATGGAGAATGGAATGATTAGTAACCCGTTGGTAAAGATTTAAATCCATACTTCATCCTCTGAAATAGGGTACACCCTTTTGTATAAGAGAAGACTGGTTATAGAATATAAATAGAGGAAAAACACACTGAAATAAACTAAAGAATCTGTATTAATGTAGAAACTGTTAGTTTAGTCCAGAGTAGATACTTTGTAGAAAATAGGTCGTTTCATTATGCTATTATATGCTATACACGGACAAAGAGTTACAGAAGTAACTCAGAAAACATGATGGTCTGGACATCAGCTTATATAATTAACTGGAGCATAGAAATTTCACCAACATTAAAAGAATAAAGTAATCAATACCAGTTTCTCATAGCATTTACAATAATTCTGTCAGAACAATATATGACCCAAAAAAAATTGTAAATTCTTATGGTCATGAGTACAAGCCACAAAAGAAAAAAACTCTGTACATAATTATATTATTGAAAAGAAGGAAAATCATACCATGCAGGAAGGAGAAGTTATTGAAAATCTGTAGATAACCATTAATAAACTAAAACTCTATAAATGTACCGAGAAAACATAAATGAGTATAAATGTCCATACAAATATTCAGAGTTATGGATACATATTTATATATAACCAAAAAGAGAGAAGTTATATTAAAAAAAACCGAGCTCTGTGCCGAAAAGAGAGTAACAGGCTAAGTTTCTTAATAGGAAGAACATTGTGATATACAAAATAAAACTCTGTCAAATAAAGAAAATTCTTGTCAGATTTTGACCCGAGAATCCTTTTCATATAACCAAAGTAAATTCCAAAATGGGCAAGTTTATAACAATTAACATATCCCTTAAAAATAAGGCGAGGCCCAATGTAATTACACCAGAAGAGAAATTTAGAACAGAGCTATTAAATTATAAACGAAAGCTGGTGCTGCGAATTCTCGGAAGTTAAATCCAGAGAGCAGAAAAGGAGGGATTTTCATCTAAATAAAACAACTAGGCTCGAGAACCCCTGTACCTGTGTCAACAGTGATGACCGGTGTAACGAAGATGGAATAATTACCGAAATGAAAGATTTGTTATGGCAAGAACCGAAGCCATACCTGCAAGAGCACCATAAGTGAACTTAGGGTTTACCCTTAACAAACACCCGACCTGCAAATAACAAGAAAATATTAACCATGAAGTCTGGGCTCGGTATATATATTACCTCAGCCATGAAGTCAGAGGGGGTCTGACGTCGTAACCCTGTGCATTTTCACACAAAGAGAAAATATATATCAATCCACATGGATGACAGAGGAACAAGATAATACTTAATAAAATATGACAGAGTATTAATTTAACTCACCTGGGGTTTGTTGAAGCCGAGAACTTGAGGAAGTCTCCGGTGAACGGAAACCTGGAAGCCTCATCAATGGATTTACACCGTAGTCGAACTACAAACATAAACACTCGATAGTAATCCTTGAACCATCAACCCGGAGGACATAATAGGAAAGCAAGGATGAGAAATGAGCATAGAATGTTCAGATACAAGAAAACGTAGAGTAAATCGATAGACATGTTGTGCATTCACCTCCTAAATGTCACAAACGAAGGATTTCATTATATTACCCAGTCATATGTCGCATAGAATGCAAGATTGCTGAAGGGGCCAGTAAGAAACAAGGTAACAATAACAGTGGCGGCAACGGAGTTGTAGGGAAAGCATCTACCACCTCGTGAGGACCAAATGAGTGAAACGGTTAGGGTTGGAAGGGTGTTCGATACCTTAACCCGGTACCAATCAACCTCCACCATAGATTTCATACCATATATCCAATGGGCGAAGGGTTGAAAAGTGTCCGAAAAGTGTATTGTAAACCAGAAAAGTGGAGCGGGAAATATCTGCATGGTACAACGCATATTTTCCCAATCCCAAATAATTTAACACCTAATAGAGTTAGGTTAATAATTTCAATCAAATCTCTAATCGAATGTGCAGAAAAGTTCAGTGTATTAACTCGATAGAACATGACTGACAGACTCGCAAGCTTACACATAAAATGAATATGATTATAATCATAGCATAGGTTAAATAGTTGATGTATCAACTGATGAGCCTTGTATTATGTATGTGGTTAAACATAGGGTTATAAAGATACGTAAAAATTCTTTTATGGACATTCAAATTATGTCATATAGGAATATAGTAATAAAGTTATAGTTACCATGTTTATGTTAGGGTTAAATACTTAACAAATTCTTAGATTACTAGGAATCATGGTAATAAGGGTTAAAATATTTTTATTTTTATTATATATATACAGTTGTTACAAGTGGTATCAAAGCGACGTTCATACGCTGAGACCCAAATGGGTCACTTAAATAATAATCGCTGTGTGTAAATTGTGCACAAAAAGTAGAAAATTCATAATGATAAGAGGATCGAAGCATCAAATACCTCGGAATGCGGGGAAACCTACACCCAAAACCAATCCTAAAATGATTACGGAAATGTGGTTACAACTGAGTGTAGACCAGCACCAACAGACCAGTAGATTACTGGAGGAACAACAACATCAAAAAAGTATATTGTTGAGTACAGTGTAGAAGCTACAGGAATAAATGGTCCGGGTAAGGAGCGACAATGAAAGATTGACGCAAAAACATGAGAGGATAATCAAAAGCCTTTCCGACAAGAAGAATCAAGGAATGGTGCAACCTAGTCCTAAAAGGGAAACTTAGGGAGAAAATGAACGACAACGACAAACTAATGACAGAATAGAAGAGAGTCATTCACAACGAAGACATAAAAATAATAATAATAATGAAGCTGAATCTGGTAATGTGTCTAATGAGCAACGAATAAAGAAACAAAAAGTGGAACTACAAGGTGAGTTCCGAAAAATCAAACCACCTACTTTTGATGGGGACGCCGAAGAAGTGGCTGAGGCTTGGTTAATTAATATGAACAAGTACTTTCAGGTCTATGAATATAGCAATAACCTCAAATCTCGTTTGGCTATTTATCAGTTGAGGGAGAAAGCTACTTTATGGTGGGAGGAAGTAAAAAATGTTCGAAGTGTCAAAGATCAGAACGTGACATAGGACAAATTCCAGGAATATTTCGAGGATAAGTATTTAATAGAATGTTTCAATGATGAAAAATCTCAAGAATTCCATGATTTAAGACTAGGATAGATGACAAAAGATGAATTCGTAACTAAGTTCACGTCCTTATTAAGATATGTGCCTTACCTGAGAGATGAGAAGGCTAAAGTTCAAATTTTTTTGAGCAGTCTACCTACTCACATGAAGGAAAGAATCGAATTCATGAATCCAAGGAAAATGGACGAGGAAATTCGAAAATCATGAGTGTGCTATCAACAATCCAAGATGAAAGGAAAAATAGGCAGAAAATGGCCGCCAAAGAAAGGACAAAAAAATAATTCAAATTATAAAAATACCAGGTTTAGTAATTTTAAGAATTATGCAAGGAATTTAGTAAGTAAGCAGTTTGGAAGAAATCATCAAAGAACATAATGGCCTACAGAAGAACGACCCACAGAGGCTTCCAGTAAGCCAGAACATGGACAAGCCTAAAAACCTCCCCTACAATGTTGCGCGTGTGGCGAGGCACATTCTTACAAGAATTGTCCTCAACGTAGAAGAAATGAAACAAAAGCTAACCTGTAAGAAGCCTCTACGGTGGGGGATGTGGCTCGAAATATAACCAGATTTAATGTAGCTCTAGAATACCAACAATTAGACTACCAAACGACAATGATAGAACTAGAAGGTAAGTTTCATGATCTGTTTCTATTTTGGTTGACCTTGGTGCTAGTTTAAGTTATGTAAACCCCCGAATAGTAGAAAGTTGTAACTTACAAAGTCAGAAATTCAAATACCCCTGACTGGTACAACTAGCTACTGGGGCAAAGAGAAGAGTTTGTGCCAAGGTTCCAAACTGTTCTTTGGAAATTGGAAAACAACAGTTAAATGTAGAACTGAATATCCTACCTTTGGGATCCTATGACATACTACTGGGTATGGACTGGTTAGAAAGACACTGGTCTCTGGTGGACTGTAAGGAAAATATTATATACTTTAGAGTGGAAGATGGGACACGCCAAGAATTTCAAGGAATTAAGAAACATTTACAATTACATCCCATCACAACATCTCAGTTGAGTAAATGCATCGGAAAAGGATGCCATATTTATGCCATCCAAGTGGGATTTTCTAACTCTATGGAAAATAACCCTATGCTAGAAAATATACTAGTGGTATAAGATTTCATGGATGTATTTCCAGAAAATTTACCAGGCTTACCTCCAAAAAGAGACATTGATTTCACTATCGAATTAATGCGCAGTACAACACTAGTTTCAAGAGTACCATATCGGATGAATGTACCTGAGTTAACAAAATAAAAAATGCAACTACAAGAAATATTGGATAAGGGGTATATTCGACCAAGTGTATCTCCTTGGGGAGCACCGGTTCTATTCGTAAAGAAGAAGGATGGAACCATGCGAATGTGCATGGATTACAGGCAGCACAATAAATTGATAGTCAAGAATAAATATCCACTGCCATGTATAGATGATCTATTCGATCAAGTAAAGGGAGCAACTGTATTTTCCAAGATAGAATTAAGGTCTGGATATCACCAGATCTGAATCAAATATGAGGACATTTATAAAACAACCTTTCGCACCTGATATGGGCATTATGAGTTCATGGTATTACCGTTTGGCTTAACCAATGCGCCAACAACATTCATGAATATGATGCATGGAATATTTCACCCCTTTTTGGACAAGTTCATTCTTATATATACTGACAACATTTTGATCTATTTAAGAACCATGGAGGAGCACAAGGAGCACTTAAGGCAAGTGCTGGAGATCTTGAGGAGACATCAGTTGTACGCCAAGTTCAAAAAATGTGACTTTTTCAAAGAACAAATACAATACTTAGGCCCTGTCATTTCCGATAAAGGTATAATAGTGGATTATGAGAAAATAAAGATTATCATGGAATGATGAGTACCCCAGAATGTGATAGATATTCATTATTTTATGGGATTGGCTGGATATTATAGATGTTTCATTGAAGGATTCTCAAAGATTTCCTTTCCTATTACATCCTTGCAAAGGAAGGGAAAAGTGTTTAGATGGACCAGCGAATGTCAGACTAGATTTGAATTGTTAAAACACTTTCTAACTATTTCCCTGGTGTTGAGGGTAGCTAACCCCAATAAGGAATTTGAAGTATGCATCGACGCTTGTAAGGAAGGAGTTGGAGCAATATTATCCCAAGAGGGAAGCGTTGTTGCCTATGATTCAAGAAATTAAAGGAGCATGAACAACGATATTCAACTTATGATTTGGAGCTGACAACAGTAGTGCACATACTCAGGGTGTGGAGACACTACTTATTGGGAAAGATATTTGTGTTGAAGACAAATCACAGTAGTTTAACCAGCTATTTTAAGCAAGCCAATTTGAACGCTCGCCAGGCAAGGTGGAATACATTTTTAAGTGAATTTTATTTTGAAATTCAGTATGTTAAAGGTAAAGAAAATCATGTGGCTGACGCCTTGAGCAGAAAAATGCATTTTGTGTATGAACTCTACTTTAATAAAGTAGAATTTAAATTTTAGGATCAGATAAAAGAAGAAGCTGAGAAAGATCCTGAATTCCAATTCCTATGGCAGCAAGCAAAGGAAGAAGAAATATAGGAAAATCATTGGATTATGGGATTAATAAGGACCAACTTTTAACTTTTAACAAAAGACTATATATTCCAAATCAGATAAGTTTGAAGAGCTGATATTGAATGAATATCACCGCAGTAATTATTCTGGACACCCGGGATACTAGAAAATGTTGATAGCAATCATGAAAGTTTATTTGTGGCTCGGTATGCAAAAGCATATTGCTGAATATTTAAACAAATGTCTAGAATGTCAACAGGTTAAGGTGGAGCATCAACATCCAACAAGATTGTTGCAGCCCATACTTGTACCTGAATGGAAATGGGAGGTTATATCATTAGATTTTATTACTGGTATACCAAGATCAAAAGGCATAATGATTCCATAATGGTGGTGGTTGATAGGCTGAGAAAGGAAACCCACTTTATACCTGTGCATTCCATATACAAAACTGTGCAGATTATGGATAAAGTTTCATGAGAGAAATTTTTAGGTTGCATGGCATCCCAAAAGCAATCATCTCAGATCCGGATGTGAAGTTCACTTCAGCCTTTTGGAAGGTGCTATTTACTAGATTGGGAACACAAGTTAATTTTAGCACTACTTATCATCCACAGACGGAGGGACAAACTAAGCGAGTAAATCAAATCCTGGAAGACATGTTGCGCATGTATGTAATGAAGCAACCAAAAAAATGGGAAGATGATCTACATCTGGTGGAATTTGCATACAATAATGGTTACCAAGAGTCTCTTAAAATGAGTCCATTCAAAGCCTTATACGAGAGACAATGTCACACTCCCATTAACTAGAGTAGTCCAGAAACCAAATTAATGCTTGACCTGGAAATGTTGGCCGAGATGGAATTGGAAGTAAGGAAGATTAGACAAAACCTGGAAGCTTCTCAAGATTGATAGAAGGTTTACGTGGATAAAAATAGAACCTACCGGGAATTTTAAGTGGGTGATCATGTTTATGTGAGAATAAAACCCAAGAAAATCACTCTAAGTTGGACTTCTTGTGCCAAATTGGCGCCTAGGTTCTGTGGACCTTTCCAAATTTTGGAAAGAGTGGGACCTGTGGCCTATCGATTAACATTACTAAGTCATATACGGGTGTACACTGTGTTTCATGTATCAATACTGAAACGATATGTGCATGATCCGAGGCATGTAATACATTGGAAAAACATTCAGGTAGGATAAGAATGAAATACCAAATATCTAGAAGGAAAGAGTTTTATGATTATTGACTTAAGTCCTTGCTGAATGCAGGTCGAACCAGATGACGAATTTATAGTAGAGCCTCAATGTATTCTCGATCAGAGAGAAATCACGCTCCGGAGGCAAGGCAACACCCAAGTTAAATTGAAATGGAAGCACTTTGGCTTGGAGGAGGCTGCCTGGGAAGACGAAGGATTTGTGCATGAGGCATACCCAGAGCTATTTGCTGATCTAGAATAGAACACCGAGGACAATGTTTACTTCTAGAGGGGGAAGATGTGACAATTGGATTAGTTCCAAACTATTTCTGTTAATTTTGTTTAAAAGAAGATTATACATTCATTTTTTTTAATGATATTAAATTAATGAACATGGTTATTTTGTTTTGAATAAAAAAATTAATTATGGAATGTTTTCCATAAAGACTGATGATAAAGTATTTAATATCTAAGAGTAGTTGGGCAAAAGCAGTTAAAAAAAATTACCTTTCCTCTGAGGATAAAAGGTATATCCCAGTGAGGAAAAGGGGTTCTATGATTGAAGGAAAAACAGTCAGAAGGTTGAAGGGGGAGAGTCAATCCAGAGCTGGTGGTAACAAGGGGAAACTCAAAAACCCTGAATTCTGTAAAGAAAAGAGTATTGGACTAGAGATCCTGAGGTCTCAACCAGATTTACTGCTAAATAAGCCCTTACTCTGGTGCAGAGCACGGGGGGAGATGGGGACGTAATAACCTCTCTCATGATAGGGAGGACATCATCAACAATTTCAAAGTGCGATAGGTAACCAGTCTACTTGAAAAGTAAGGACTAGGAAACTGTCTATGATTTTCTGGTTAGACAAATAGATGATTTTGTAAATAATGAAAAGGAAATTAAATTCAGAAGAAGTAAATGTGTTTATAATTTCCATATCTTGTTATAAGAAATTGTGTACAGGTAATTAACATGAAACTATGCTTGTTGATTTACATATTTATTTGATATATGGAGAATTAAATGATTAGTAACCTGTTGGTAAATATTTAAATCCATACTTCATCCTGCGAAATAGGGTAGACCCTTTTTTATAAGAGAAGATTGGTTATAGAATATAAATAGAGGAAAAACACATCGAAATAAACTACATAATCTGTATTAATGTAGAAACTATTAGTTTAGTCCACAGTAGATACTCTGGACAAAAAATGTCATTTCCTTACGCTATTCTATGCTATACATGGAAAAAGAGTCATAGAAGTAACTCAGAAAACTTGATGGTCTGGACATCAACTTATATAATTAACTGGAGCATAGAAATTTCACCAACATAAAAAGAATAAAGTAATCAATACCAGTTTCTCATAGCATTTACAATAATTACGTCAGAATGATGTATGACCCAAAACAATTTGTAAATTCTTATTGTCATGAGTACAAGCCACAGAAGAACTAAACTCCGTACATAATTATATTATTGAAAAGAAGGAAAATCATACCATCTAGGAAGGAGAAGTTATAGAAAAATTGTAGATAACCATTAATAGACTAAAACTATGTAAATGTACCGAGAAAACATAAATGAGTATACATGTCCATACAAAGATTCAGAGTTCTGAATACATATTTATATATAAACAAAATAGGAGAATTTATATTAAAAACCACTAGGCTTTGTGCCGAAAAGAAAGTAACAGGCTAAGTTTCTTCATAGGAAGAACATTGTGATATACAAAATAAAACTCTGTCAAATCAAGAAAATTATTCTTGGAGTTTGAGCTGAGAATCCTTTGCATATAACCAAAGTAAATTCCGAAATGGGTAAGTTCATAACAATTAACATATCCCTTAAAAATAGGGCGAGGCCCAATGTAATTACACCATAAGAGAAATTCAGAACATAACTATTAAATTATAAACGAAAGCTGGTGCTGCGAATTCTTGGAATTTAAATCCAGAGAGAAGAAAAGGAGGGATTTGCATCTAAAGATAACAACCAGGCTCGAGAACCCTTGTACCTATGTCAACAGTGATGCGTGATGTTACAAAGACGAAATAATTATCGAAATGAAAGATTTGTTATGGCAAGAACTGAAGCCATACCTGCAAGAGCACCATAAGTGAAATTAGGGTTTACCCTTAACAAAACCCTGACCCCCAAATAACAAGAAAAGTTTAACCATGAAGTATGGGCTCGGTATATATATTACCTAAGCCATGAAGTCAGAGGGGGTCTGACTTTGTAACCCTGTGCGGTTTCACACAAAGAAAAAATACATATCAATCCACAGGGATGATAGAGGAACAAGATAATACCTAATAAAATATGACAGAGTATTAATTTAACTCACCTAGGGTTTTCTTAAGCCTAGAAGTCGATGAAGTCTCCGACGAACGAAAACTTGGAAGCCCCATCAACGACATTACACCGCAGCCGAAATACAAACATAAAAACTCGATAGCAATCCTTGAACCATCAACCTGGAGGGCATAATAGGAAAACAAAGATGATAAATGATCATAAAATGTTCAGATACAAGAAAGCACAAAGTAAATCGATAGATAGGTTGCGCATTCACCTCCTAAATGTCACAGACAAAGGATTTGATTATAATACCTGGTCATATGTCACATAGAATGCAACATTGCTGAAGGCGCAAGTAAGAAGCAAGGGAACAGTAGCAGTGGCGAAAGAGGAGTTGCAGGGTAGACATATACCGCCTCGTGAGGATCGAATGAGTGAAAAAATTAGGGTTGGAAAGGGTGGTCGGTACCCTAACTTGGTACCAATCAACCTCCACCTTAGATTTCACACCATAGATCCAATGGGCAAAGGGTTGACAAGTTTCTGAAAAGTTTATTGTAAAACATACAAGTGGAGCGGGAAAGATATGCATGGTACAACACATCTTTTCCCAATCCCAAATAATTTAACACCTAATAGACTTAGGTTAATAATTTCAATCAAATCTCTAATCGAATGTACCACAAATTTCAGAGTATAAACTCGATAGAACAAGACTGACAGACCCACGAGCTTACACATAAAATGAATATGATTATAATCATAGAATAGGTTAAATAGTTGATGTATCAACTGACAAGCCTTGTATTATGTATGTGGTTAAACATAGGGTTATAAAGAAATGTAAAAAATATTTTATGAACATTTGAATTATGTCATATAGGCATATAGTAATAAATTTATAGTTACCATGTTTATGTTAGGGTTAAATACTTAACAAGTTCTTACATTACTCGGAATCATGGTAATAAGGTTTTTTTATTTTTTCTTTTTATTTTATGTAAATAGTTGTTACAAGTGGTATTAGAGCAACGTTCATACGTTGGGACCCAAATGGGTCACTTAAAATAATAATCGCTGTGTGTAAATTTTGCACAGAAAGTAGAAAAGACATAATGAGAAGGGAGTCGACGCATCAAGTACCCTGGAATGTGGGAGAACCTACACCCCAAACCAATCCTAAAATGAATCCAGAAATGTAGATACAACTGAGTGTAGACCATAACCAACAGACCAATAGATTACTGGAGGAACAACAACATCAAACATGTATACTGCTGAGTACAGTGCAGAAGCTACATGAAGAAATGGTCTGGGTAAGGAGCGTCAATGAAATACTGATGCAAGAACAAGAGATGATACTCAAAATCCTTTCCGACAAGCAGAATCAAGGAATGGTGCAACCCAGTCTTGAAAGGGACACTCAGGGAGAAAATGAATGACAACGACAAACTAATGACAAAACTAATGATAGAATAGAAGGGAGTCATTCACAATGAAGTAATAAAAAAAAATTATAATGAAGCTGAATCTGGTAATGTGTCTGATTAACAAGACATAAATAAATAAAAAGTGGAACTACAAGGTGAGTTCTAAGAAATCAAACCACCTAATTTTGATGGGGAAGCCGAAAAAGTGGCTGAGGCTTGGTTAATTAATACGAAGAAGTACTTTCAGGTCTATGAATATAGTAGTAACCTCAAATTTTGTTTGGATATTTATTAGTCGAGGGAGAAAGCTACTTTGTGGTGGGAGAAAGTAAAAGGTGTTCGAAGTGTCGAAGATCATAACGTGACATGGGATGAATTCCACCAATTTTTCAAGGATAAGTATTTAACAAAATGTTTCTATGATGAAAAATCTAGGGAATTCCATGATTTAAGACTGGGAAAGATGTCAATGGTTGAATTCATAACTAAGTTTACATCCTTATTAAGATATGTGTCTTACCTGAGAGATAAGAAGGTTAAAGTTCAACGGTTTTTGAGCAGTCTACTTGATCACATCAAGGAAATAATTGAATTCGTTAATCCAAGGACAATGGACGAGGAAATTTGAAAAGCACGAATGTGCTACCAACAGTCCAAGGAAAAAGGAGAAATAGGCAGAAACTGGCCGCGAAAGAAAGGACAAAAGAATAATTCAAATTATAAAAATACCATGTCTAGTAATTTTAAGAATTCAACAAGGAATTTAGCAAGTAAGAAGTTTGGAAGAAATCATCAGAGAACAAAATGGCCTACAGAAGAACGACCCACAGAGGCTTCCAGTAAGCCAAAACATGGACAAGCCTAGAAACCTCCCCTACAATGCTGGGGGTGTGGCGAGGCACATTATTACAATAACTGCCCTCAGCGTGGAAGAAATGAAACAACAACTAACCTGCAAGAAGCCTCTACGTGGGGGATGTGGCTCGAAATATACCAAGAATTAATGCAACTCTAGAATACAGGCAAGAAGACTACAAGTCGACAATGACAGAACTAGAAGGTAAGTTATTTTCACGAGCTATTTCTATTTTGGTTGACCCTGGTGGAAATTTTAGTTATGTATACCCCCGAATAGTAGAAAATTGTAACTTACAAAGTCAGAAATTCAAAAACCCATGGCTGGTACAACTAGCTTCTGGGGAAAAGAGAAGAGTTTGTGCCAAGGTTCCAAACTGTTCTTTGGAAATTGGAAAACAACAGTTAAATGTAGAACTGAATATTCTACCTTTGGGATCATATGACATACTACTGGGTATGGAATGGTTTGAAAGACACTGGTCTCTGGTGGATTGTAAGGAAAATATTATATACTTAGAGCAGAAGGTGGGACATGCCAAGAATTGAAAGGAATTAAGAAACCTTTACAATTACGTCCCATCACAAAATCTCAGTTGAGTAAATGCATCATAAAAGGATGCCAAATTTATGCCATCCAAGTGGGATTTGCTAACTCTAAGTAAAATACCCCTATGCTGGAAAATATACTAGTGGTACAAGATTTCATGAATGTATTTCCATAAAATGTACCAGGTTTACCTCCAAAAAGAGACATTGATTTCACTATCGAATTAATGCCTGATATAGCACCAGTTTTAAGAGCACCATATCAGATGAGTGTACTCACGTTAATAGAATTAAAAATGCAACTACAAGAAATATTGGATAAGGGGTATATTCGACCAAGTGTATCTCTTTGGGGAGCACCGATGCTGTTCATAAAGAAGAAGGATGGAACCATGTGAATGTGCATGGATTACAGGCATCTCAATAAATTGATAGTCAAGAATAAATATCCACTGCCACGTATAGATGGTCTATTCGATTAAGTGAAGGGAGTGACTGTATTTTCCAAGATAGACTTAAGGTTCAGATATCACCGGATCCAAATAAAAGATGAGGAAATTTATAAAACAACCTTTCAAACCTGATATAGGCATTATGAGGTCGTGTTATTACCGTTTGGCTTAACCAATGCACCAACAACATTCGTGAGTTTGATGCATGGCATATTTCACTCCTTTTTGGAAAATTTCGTTCTTATATTTATTGACAACATTTTGATCTATTCAAGAACCATGGAAGAGCACAAGGAGCACTTAAGGCAGGCATTGGAGATGTTGAGGAGACATCAGCTGTATGCCAAGTTCAACAAATGTGACTTTTTCAAAGAAGAAATACAATAGTTAGGCCATGTCATTTCCGCTAAAGGTATAATAGTGGATCCTGAGAAAATAAAGACTATCATGGAATGGAGAGTACCCGAGAACGTGGCAGATATCCATTCTTTTATGGGATTGGATGGATGTTATAGACGTTTCATTGAAGAATTATTGAAGATTTCCTTTCCTATTACATCCTTGCAGAGGAAGGGAAAAGTGTTTAGATGGACCAACGAATGTCAGGCTAGTTTTGAATTGTTAAAACACTTGCTGACTACTGCCCTAGTGTTGAGGGTAGCTGACCCCAACAAGGAATTTGAAGTATGCACCGAAGCTTTTAAGGAAGGAGTAGGAGCAATATTATCCCAAGAGGGTAGGGTTGTTGCCTATGAGTCAAGAAAATTAAAGGAGCATGAAAAAAGATATTTAGCTTATGATTTGGAGCTGACAACGGTAGTGCACACACTCACGGTGTGGAGACACTACTTATTGGGAAATAGATTTTTGTTGAAGACAGATCACAGTAGTTTAACCAACTATTTTAAGCTAGCCGATTTAAACACTTGCTAGGAAAGGTGGAATGTGTTTTTAAGTGAATCTGATTTTGACATTCAACATGTTAAAGGCAAATAAAATCGTGTGGCTGACGCCTTGAGAAGAAAACTGCATTGTGTGTATGAAATCTACTTTAATCAAGTAGAATTTAATTTTCAGGATTAGATAAAAGAAGAAGCGAGAAAGATCCTAAATACCAGTTCCTATGGCAGCAAACAAAGGAAGCAGAAAAACAGGAAAAATCATTGGATTATGGGATTAACAAGGATCGCCTTTTAACTTTTAAAGGAAGTCTATATATTCCAAATCAGATAAGTTTGAAAGAGACGATCTTAAATGAATATCATTGCAGTAATTTTTCTAGACACCGGGGATACCAGAAAATGCTAATAGCAATCAGGAAAATTTATTTCTGGCCCGATATGTGGAAGAATATTGTCGAATATTTAAACAAATGTCTAGAATGTCAACATGTTAAGGTGGAGCATCAACATCCAGTAGGATTGTTGCAACCCATACATGTACCTGAATGGAAATGGGAGGTTATATCATTAGATTTTATTACTGGTATACCAAGATCAAAAAGGCATAATGATTCCATAATGATGGTGGTTGATAGGCTGAGCAAGGAAAACCACTTTATACCTGTGAATTCCACATAAAAAATGGTGCAGATTGCAGATATTTTCATGAGAGAAATTTTTAGGTTTCATGGCGTCCCAAAAACAATCATCTCGTATCGGGATGTGAAGTTCGCTTCAGCCTTTTGGAAGGCGCTATTCACTGGATTTGGAACACAAGTTAATTTTAGCACTTCTTATTATCCATAGACGGATGGACAAACTAAGCGAGTAAATCAAATCCTGGAAGACATGCTATGCATGTATGTAATGCAACAACCAACAAAATGGGAATATTATAAAGTGTTGCAAGATCTGAGAGTACTTGGGAAAAACAAGTTAAAAATAGTTATATTTCCTCTTAGGATAAAAGGTACATTCCAGTGAGGAAAAGGGTTTCTATGACTGAAGGAAAAACAGTCAGAAGGTTGAAGGGAGAGAGTCAATCCAGCGCTGGTGGTAACTAGTGGAAACTTAGCAACCCTGAATTCTGGAAAGAAAAGAGTATTGTATTGGAGGTCTTGAGCTCTCAACTAGATTTATTGCTAAATAAGCCATTACTCTGGTGTAGAGCATAGGGGGAGACGAGGACGTAATGACCTCTATCATGGTAGGGAGGACATCATCATCAATTTTAAAGTGAGATAAGTAACCGGTCTGCTTGAAAAGTAAGGACTAGGAAACTATTTATGGTTTTTTGGTTAGACAAATAGATGATTTTGTAAATAATGAAAAGGAAATTAAATTCAGAAGAAGTAAATGTGTTTATCATTTACATATCTTGTTATAAGAAATTGTATACAAATAATTAACAAGAAACCATGCCTGCTGATTTACATATTTATTTGATATATGGAGAATGGAATAATTAGTAACCTGTTGGTAAAGATTTAAATCCATACTTCATCCTCCGAAATAGGGTAGATCCTTTTTTATAATAGAATACTGGTTATAGAATATAAATAGAGGAAAAACACACCAAAATAAGCTACATAATTTTTATTAATGTAGAAACTGTTAGTTTAGTCGAAAGTAGATACTTTGGATAGAACATGTCATTTCATTACGCTGTTCTATGCGATACAAGGACAAAGAGTTACAGAACTAACTCAGAAAACTTGATGGTACAAACAACAATTTATATAATTAACTGGAGCATATAAATTTCACCAACATGTAAAGAATAAAGTAATCAATACTAGTTTCTCATAGCATTTACAATAATTCTATCAGAACGATATATGGCCCAAAAAAATTTGTAAATTATTATGGTCATGAGTACAAGCCTCAAAAGAACTAAACTCTGTACATAATTATATTATTGAAAATAAGGAAGATCATACCATGTAGGAAGGAGAAGTTATAGAAACATTGTAGATAACCATTAATAGACTAAAACTCTGTAAATGTACCAAGAAAATAGAAATGAGTATAAATGTCCATACAAAGATTTGAAGTTTTGAATACATATTTATATATAACTAAAAAGAGAGAAGTTATATTAAAAACGACCAGGCTCTGTGCTGAAAAGAAAGTAACATGCTAAGTTTCTCAATAGGAAGAACATTGTGATATGCAAAATAAAACTCTGTAAAATCAAGAAAATTATTCTCGGAGTTTGACCTGAGAATCCTTTGCATATAACCAAAGTAAATTCTGAAATGGGAAAGTTTATAACAATTAACATATCCCTTAAAAATAGGGCGAGGCCCAATGTAATTACATTAGAAGAGAAATTCAAAACATAGCTATTAAATTATAAACGAAAACTGGTGCTGCGAATTCTCGGAAGTTAAATCCAGAGAGAAAAAAAGGAGGGATTTGCATCTAAAGAAAACAACTAGGCTCGAGAGTCCCTATACCTGTGTCAACATTGATGACTGGCGTTACGAAGAAGAAATAATTACCGAAATGTAAGATTTTTTATGGCAAGAACCAAAGCCATACCTGCAAGAGCACCATAAGTGAACTTAGGGTTTACCCTTAACAAAACCCCGAACTGCAAATAACAAAAAAATATTAATCATGAAGTATTGGCTCGGTATATATATTATCTCAGCCATGAAGTTAGAGGGGGTCCGATGTCATAACCATGTGCGGTTTCACACAAAGTGAAAATACATATCAATCCACATGGATGACAGAGGAAGAATATAATAGCTAATAAAATATGACAGAGCATTAATTTAACTCACCCGGGGTTTTTTGAAGCCGAGAAGTCGAGGAAGTCTCCGGCGAACAGAAACCTGGAAGCCTCATCAACGACTTTACACCGCACCCGAACTACAAACATAAACACCCGATAGTAATCCTTGAACCATCAACCCGAAGGGCATAATAGGAAAAAAAATGAGAAATGAGCATAAAATGTTCTGATACAAGAAAACACAGAGTAAATCGATAGAAATGATGCACATTCACCTCCTAAATGTCACAAATGAAGGATTTGATTATATTACCTGTTCATATGTCGCATAGAGTGCAAGATTGATGAAGACACAAGTAAGAAACAAGGTAATAGTAGCAGTGGTGGCAGAGGAGTTGCAGGGCAGGCATCTACCGCCTTGTGAGGAAGGAATGAGTGAAATGGTTAGGGTTGGAAGGGTGGCCGATACCCTAACCCAGTACCAATCAACCTCCACCATATATTTCACACCATAGATCCAACGGGTGAAGGATTAACAAGTGTCTGAAAAGTGTATTGTAAACCAGACAAGTGGAGCGGGAAAGATCTACATGGTACAACGCATCTTTTCCTAATCCCAAATAATTTAACACCTGACAGAGTTAGGTTAATAATTTCAATCAAATCTCTAATCGAATGTACTGCAAAGTTCAGAGTATTAACTCGATAGAACAAGACTGATAGACTCACAGGATTTCACATAAAATGAATATGATTATAATCATACAATAGGTTAAATATTTGATGTATCGACTGATGAGCCTTGTATTAGCTATGCGGTTAAACATAAGGTTATAAAGATACATAAAAATTCTCTTATGAACATTCGAATTATGTCATATAGGCATATAATAATAAAGTTATAGTTACCATGTTTATGTTAGGGTTAAATACTTAACAAATTCTTAGATTACTAGGAATCATGGTAATAAGGGTTAATATATATATATATATATATATATATATATATATATATATATATATAGTTGTTACGTCTAAAAATTAAACTATACCATAGACTATTACTAATTTTCTTTCCATATATTAATGAAACTTGAATGACAATGTTAGACATCATCGAGAAAAACTAAGAGTAATATTTAATTCAAAAATAATAATTCACATCGCAAATATATAAATGGGAAGATTTAGGCATTATTCAAGAATGCTAGTATACTCTGAACAGATGTCAACCCTTTACAACGTTAGGCCATGGGATCTAATTGGGCTTTGGAGCCTGCTCCTTCCCATTTGTTAAAACACCATGATACAAATAAGAGCTTGTTCAAAAAAAAGGGAGAAGTCTCGGCTGGGGGTGACAACTCGAAAGACGATAACTAGAGAGGCAATGGCCAGTGGTTTCATGACGCTTGGGAAAACACACTCAATGAATGCCATGCATAGATTTTGGGTGGCTGATCGGGAGGTGGTCGTTGGTAGAGTTCCAAGCCCTCCACTTGGCCTGGCACGTGGATAGGTGCAAGGACAACATGCAGGAAAACATTAAGTAGGAAGATTAGTGTATGCGAGCGGGTATTAACAATGATGAGATCGTTAACCCTGTGGTACCTTCTGTCATTCTGTCAGGAGCCATAGACGTGAGCAAATAACGACGAAGTGGAGGAATGATACTTTGCTTTTGATAGGCGATTGAAGGAATTTTATGATCGCCATATCATGGTTTTTTTCGGGCATGTAAATTACAGAGGTATGTTCATCATTTTGATATGGATAAATATAAATGGATTTTTTTTGGAATTGGGGGAAACCTTGGTCTGAGCAGCCTGGTTATATAACTTAAAAGGTAATTACATTTAAAAAATAAAATAATTATAATTTTTTTTTTAAATGGAAATATTTGGTTTAAATGAAAGTAAGTTATTTAATTGATATGATAAATTTTCAATCACTGTTAACATTGTTAATAATTTTGTTATTATGTTTTACTTTTGTTAATAGTGAGTGAGTAAATTTTTTTCCCATTTTTTATTTGAAACAATAAGTAAAGACTCCTCACTCTTGATTTGTAGGAGTACCTACTAAGTATATGATATGCATTTATAGTTTAGAAAATTTTCACATTATTGAATTGTTTATTTTACACATTTTTGTTTTGTATGTGGTACATATAAATGAGAGAGATTTAATTTATATATAAAACAACTGTTAAGATTAGGTATTTCTTTGGTAAAATGTTATAGGTTCAAATTCAAAGAAGATATATATATATATATATACCTTTATAAACTTTAAATGAAAAAATCTCATATATCAATTTAATATCTAATTCAGCCATAATCTTAAAATTAAATTATTATTATTATTATTATTCAAAAACAAATTTAATTTTAATTTATATATTAAAAATTAATTAAATATATTTATCCCTACTTTATAGTAAAGATTTGTAATTTGTAAATAGGTTTTGTTATAATATGACCGACCGTTACTATGGCTTATCAATACCACATGCCAAAAAAACCATAATTCATTTCATATGACACTTGTTCATATAACATTTTTTTTAATCAATTAATTTAATTAAAAGGATAAAAAATACATAACTATTTTGGAGATAAATCTCAATCATTGATTTGTGCATACTACTGCCAAAATTCTAGAATATTTCATGGAGGTTAAATCCTTATCATCCACCTAATAATTATTGATAAGAATTCATAACTGGTTAATGCGGACCTCCAAGCGACCACTGTGAGAACATGGGTGCCTTGATCCTCATTAGTGCAATATTAAAACCAAAAATATCCAACTATTGCATTTATGAATTTGGGGTTGATTTCTTCTTATGTTTTTTATGTTTTTGTTTTTGTTTCACTTTTAGTTGGGGATGTGTATCTTTGTATGCTGGTTGGTGTTAGATATTATGTGTTATTTAGCTCATATATGCATTTGGATATATGTATTCTTCTTTCTGCATAAGCATATATACATATGCACTTATTTTTGTATGTAAACTTATGCCTTTATGGATATATGTATTATTTTTTCTGCATAAGCATATATATACATATGCACTCATTTATGTATGTAAACTTATGCCTTTATCGGATTTGACATTATTCCAATTCTAATAAGTTCATCCATGATAAGTTCCTCATTATTATTTATAACATTCATTTTTATATAAGAAAATTTTATTTAGCAAAATGATCCATTACTTTTACCAAAATTAAAACAATTAGATTCATGCCACGTGGCTCCCACCCACCCACTAATTTCTTAGGGATTTGAGATTATTTTAATTCTAATAAGTTCCTCCATGGTAAGTTCATTATTATTATTTATAAGATTCTTTTATATATAAACAAATTTTATTTAGCAAAATGGTCCATTTTACAATAAGATGTGTAATTCTTTTTTTTTCTCCAGTTAAAGTTGACCCATGTCAAAACAATAGACTGACAAAAGTCAAATGTAAAATAGAGATAAAAAAAGATAGACAATGCATAGCCTAGCCAATTTAAAAAAGAGACACCTTCTGTGTAATTAATAATAAAAAAACCAGCATATTTTCTACTTAGCATTGTAGGTGGTTACAAATATTAAATATAAGAAAAACAATGATGCACCCACTTCAATTCATTTCTCATCTCAAATGGGCAAGTTTTTTTTTGTTTGTTTGTTTGTAAGCTTCGTAGTACCTTTCTATTATCGAAAAAATATAGGGTAGTTTGTCATACAAAAAAGAGAATATACAGTGACCTCAACCTGCCCATAGGAAACCAGGTCTGTTGGCCACCGCATCGAGTTAAAAGCAGACCAGAAATGAAATTGTCTTATCCTACTACATACAACATTAAAATCTGCATCATATCCATAATACATACAAATTAAACAAGTAGTTAAACTAAAAAAGTTCAAAATTGTAGAAATCTGAAAGAGTTAACCAGAAAGATCCACCAAAACTGGAGCATTAGCAGTGGTACCCAACACTTGTGGATGACTTCTTTGGATGTGTTGCAGCTGATTTTCAATCTTACCAACCCTATTATTCAATTGTGTCTGAGCTTTGAGCATGGCATGCATATTCATATTAATTTGTTGAAGTTCAAACATGATTGACGAAGTGAGACTCTTTCCTCTTGGCTTGCCATAGCCTTAGCAAGTAGACATTTCATCTTCCAGTAAGTCTTCACTGACTGTTGAAAAAGAGAAACACGACCCCTAGTACTGCCTGGATTAGTTGTGAAATCCATTTGAGCAAGCTGAGCTGCTAAGTCGTCATCCTCACTATCAGATTGGGCTTCCCACCCATGGATTTTTGTTTTGATATTAGCTAGATTCCCTGATTCATAAACCTGAGCAATTTCTTGCAACACTTCTACATTAGACTTCCTACCCCTTCTACTCCTACCAGCCACAGGATGAGTCTTACTACCCCGATTCACCTTCATGATTTTCCCTTTAACCATATTGGAATGAAAATGTGTTTCACGGAAGTCTGTTACCAGAAGTAAGTCAGAAACAAGAGAGAATAAAACTGAAGCTATATCCTGTGCAGCGAGCCCAGCGCGCAGAGCCTGACATCAAAGAATAGTAGGCATAGTAACCATGAAACATACATTAAACCTTAATCGCATGAGAGCCTTACAATGAAGAGTGGCATACATCTTAACCAGGAAACAAAGATTAATCCATAATCGTAGCACAACATTACAGGGAAGATTGGCATGCATGTGAACCAGTAAACCGTCCATAATAAAAAGACAGAGAAGACTATTCCATAATCGCGGCATAAAAAATAAATGCTGCGCAGAGGATATAAACACAAAGCCTGTAACTAAGACAGAGTCCACAACAGTCGTAAAGAGCAATACCCCAAGAACAGAAAAGTGACCAAGGCTTAGAGGAGTAAACCTAGAAAAAGAATAGAGCAGATATGATTTACCAAAATCAGAGAAAGGCCCATGAGAAGAGACTGGACAACCCTGAAAATTATAGAGCAAGTAAAAACAACGACGAAGCCTGGGCGTGAACCAACCAGGGGGACTACGAAATTGGGGGTTTGTAATTTCAAATCCCATAACCCCTTTACGAAACCAACTATAAAAAGCAGTATAGTAATCCTTAAACCAAAGAAGCTCTGTAGTAAAATGAAATAACAGAGATGAAAACGAGAAGCTCAGAAGGAACATGAAAGGCAGAATTGCCATGACATACCCCAATCTTCGATCACCCTGCCTTCAGAGAATGCGTGTCGAATCTGAAGGTAGCACCTGCTGGATAACACCAATGCCATAGGCGAACAAGGAGTAAGTGATAATGACAATAAAAAAGTGATAAAAAACCTCATCCACCGCATTGAACTCGACATTAAATCGTCTGGCAATTGGTAGTGGAGATAAACTGGCTGGCGCATGCAAGTTAATGTAATAAGTGGAACCTGCCATCATAGGAATACCTCCATAATAACCACACAAGGCATGGTAAGGTAACAACCACGTGGATACACACGATCCAAATCGTCAGTCCGACACCCCAATCGGGGGTAAATGAGATCGATCTCTGTCCACGATGCACTGTAGAGGATATAATTCTACAACCCAAGCTGGACGAGAGTAATTAATATCAGGATGTTTGGTTATGTTTTTACATGCCCAATTCGCCAAAAAATCCGCTGCGTCATTCCCTTCCCATCGAACATGAGTGCAAATGACAGAGCCAACCTGACAAAGAAGATTACCTATATATTCTATAAGTTTGGTAGTTCACCAACTCTTACTGATTTTCTACCATGGACTATCGTGTTGAAGTTTTTTCAAAATACCGACTTCCATTGCAGAAGCCCCCTCAACAACTAATCGTTGATAACCTTCCCTGATTGCAATGATTAAGCCCTGTTTTAAAGCCATCAATTCTGCTTCATTATTAGTAACGTAACCCATAGGATAAGAATAAATACGACAGATCTGACTAAAGGAATCTCTAAATATTCCGCCTATCCATGCCTGCCCTGGATTCCCTTTAGAGGCCCCATCGAAATTCAATTTCAAAAAACACTGAGGTAAGGGGTGAAATTAGACGGAATGGAGTTCATATTTGAATGAACCTTCCTTAACGAAGCGTCAAGCATTTGAGGTGTCAAATTAAGAGCAGCCAAAATACGTGTCTCCCTGCCTGTTATGGACCAATCATCATCTCCCCAACATTCCACCAGCATTTTTTCCCTGATATTCTCAAAAATAGTATGCCATAGTTGAGGAGGTTGTCCTTCAACACCTCTAAAAATGCGGGAATTACGCTCTTTCCATACTCCCCAAAGTAGAAATCCTAAATACAGTTGCCAGTCCCTATTAACCACCTCACTCTTGTAGCCACCTTTGCGCCACATACAGATAGTAGTATTAATGCTACTGATATCTCTATCATTTTGACCAAAGAGCGTTTCAAGACGCTGCTAGCTTGAATTGCTAAAATGGAAAGTATTGAATAAATGTTCAATAATATCTTCATTTTGGCAACACATGATGCAAAAAGAAGGTCCCTACATTCCTCTATGTTGGAGGTGATCCCAAGTTAAAGTTAGTTTATGACTTAAAAGCCACAAAAAATATTCAATTTTGGGCCAAAATTTTACATTCCATATTTTTTTCCAGATCGGTGCGGCCACATCCTGATAGTTTTTTGATTTAAGGAAGTAGGCCTCTTTAATTGTAAACATATTTTTGTCCGATATCCCCATCGTAAAATGTCTTCATCAGTAGTCGTTGTGATTATTCGAGTTTTCAATTCTCGATCGAAATTAGTCCATTGGGCCATGTCAGGTGCCGCAGGCCATTGATATTTTGTTCTCCAGACTCGCCATTGGCCATCAACCCTAGTATTATAGTAATAATGGATAAGTCTTGTATTGGGTAAGTTTGTGAATAAGAATATTTCCCCCAAGTCCAATTTTCCAAATAATTTGTCACACTGCTGCCAAGAATCTTCCCAAAAAAGTGTTGTCTGCCCTCCACGCACTTCCCAAAAACTATGCTGACGGATAAGCTCCCTGTTTGCCGCTGCTAGGTTTCAAATATTTGAGCCTTTTGGAATAATGTCTGTTTGGTCAATTTAGTGTGTCCTAAATTGCTGCATTTAATTTGTCAATCCGGGAATCGTAAGCTGATGAAGTGCGGCGCACTATATGTGCAAGATAACCTCTTTCTTAACTTTTTGTCGTTTTTGGTCTTTCTAAGGTGAAATGGAAATTCTTAAAATGAAAAGCAAGTTTGGTTATATTTGTTCAAGGAAGTGATATCCCCTATAATGATTTACCAACCTGAAACTTTAAAAGCAAATTGAAAATTACAATGACAAGACTTGAAAGAAAGTAAAAGTGTACTGCTGAAATGAAAAGGTGCTGCTAATCTAATGAATCAAAACAGCAAACTAGTGAACATGAAAACCAAACTATTCTTGCTGCCAACTGAACACAAAAGAAACTACGCTTATGGAAATTCAAAATTGCAACAAAATAAATCTAAATCAGATTACATCAATTCATTTTCTGACCCTTCATCATTAGACCAGCTATGACTTTCGGAAGTAATCATAAACAATTTGTGTAACTGATATTTAATTTGCAGAAAGTAAACTAATACTAAACCATACACTCATGATTCAATCCCTCGCCATCAGTCCAGCTGTGGCTTTCGGAGGCAACTGAAGATGTCATACATGATTTAATATATCTAAATTTGCATAAAAGAAACTAATACTAAACTACACATTTCATAATGCAGTCCCTCACCATCAGTCCAGCTGTGGCTTTCGGAGGCAACTGAAGACGCTATGAGCAGCTTAATATATCTAAATTTGCAGAAAAGAAACTAATACTAAACTACACATTTTATCATGCAGTCCCTCACCATCAGTCCAGCTGTGGCTTTCAGAGGCAACTGAAGACGCTATGAGCAGCTTAATATATCTAAATTTAACTACTGAATCAAATAAACAAAACTGAAATGTACAAAGCAAGACTGAAGTTAAACAAAAGCTATGAAAAGAAAACTAGCAGCAGAACTAATGTTAGTTTCATATCATTAGCCAAAATACTATGAAAATGCCCGGGCTGTCTACCTAAAACCTGCACAAGAAAACTGATCAGTGATTAACAATCATAAAAACATGAAAGACAGGAATGAAATAGAAATTATGGAAATGTATAAACAGAAATGAAACAACTACAAAATATGAACATGTAATGGATTATGATACAATGACTTTTTAAAGAAATGAAATGAGAAATATATACATTAATACACAAAACCTTGGCTGAGCAGGGGCCCTCTACACAGCTTTGGTAACGATCCTCAACCACGAATTAAGTTGAAAAACAGAGTTTTCTCATATTAAAAAGCAGTTCATTACAGACTGGTAGTATTACAGCTCAAGGCGGCGTAATCACTACAAAGCAAACATAACAGAGTACGCACATCAACTATCAACTAACAATGATCAACTAACAACTACGTGCGTATGCAAACGCTCTATATAAAACAATAAACGGTAACTGTCTCCTGAAGTTTATGATAGCAGCCAGCACGTAGACCACTACGGCCACGGATATAGGAGTATGGCCATGTTGGAAAACGGATCTATGGAAGGTGGATGCTTGATTTCAACTCCAGAACTTTGCACAGATGTCAATTAACCTCCGCAAGCTTAGAAACGGCCGTATGGATGTTTATATGCCACGAAACGGAGTCCAGCCGACATGAAACTCCATAGTTGACTTCCACGTGGATGGCTTTGACCGCGGCTTCCTTTGACGAATTTACTTGAACCAATAGGACACGAACCATGTCCTCATCATTCCTAGCCTGCCCATGTGGCTCGTTTCCTTTGTAGACACCTGTAGCATAGATTTCCACAAAATAGCTGCGGAAAGTTGCAGCAGCTGCGGAAAGTGGCAAGTTTCCGTAGCTGTATGAACAAAATATAAATCAAATAGAAAACACAAAAACATAATTAAAAACCATGTTAGATACCCTTTTGCACATGATATTGACAATTTTGGAGGTTTAGGTGAGTGAAAAAGATATGGAAAAGTGTATGGAAAAGAGGCAAATTCGGGACTCAACATACCCCCACTGTGAAGGTGTTGCATGTCCTCATGGAACCAAAATTTTGATACTCTTTGTTCAATTCATGTGCCTTGATACTTCAGCCAGCACATCCAACCCCCTTCTCTTCTTCTTTGGTACTGCCATCATTCTGGGTTTCTTCATTAAGCACCCGAATTTGATATTCACAAGTGCTCTGCTCAATTTTTGGCATTTCCTTTTTAACTTCTTATTCTTCTTTTGCCAAATACCCAAATGTAACATAGTATTGTCATGGATGATCTTGTCCAGTTTGCCTTGCTCTTTGAGTGTTTCATTTTCATTTTTTATATGCCGATTCAAAAGCTCCAGCTCAAAAATTTCCTGTTTTAATGACTGAACTAAATCATCCTGCAATGTATGAGGCTGAATAGAAGAGGTACTTGGGCCTGTGGCTGCCTTCTCCAAGGATTCTATATAGTCATATACCTCCTGCTGTTTGGGGTCTACTTCCGATGTCTTTTTCATTGGGCTGTCCCCAAAGTGTTGCAAGGGAGAATTATGTTCAAAATCTGGCCGAGGAGAACTTACATCAATATTTTGCTGAGAATAAGATGGAGTATGCTCATTGTCTGATTGGGAGTGAAAAGAGTCAGGTTCACTAACTGACTGAAATGGACTATGGTCAGTTGGAGACTGTTCAGATGTCTCCTCACCCAAATCAATGAAATGAGGACCTTTAATTTGTGTTTTTCTCAATTTTCCCTTAAGCCTGTTGCTTCTCCTCACATGCTGTGGTACACTACCCTTTTGTTCTTGTTTTCATGTCTCTGCCTTCTTGGATAGAGATGACTGTTTTTGAAGAAAAACTAATCTTTCAGATAGAATTTGGTGATCTTCTTCTTCAGAAGAAGGAGTTTTATGGATAGCCTCAATAATTTCTTTCCCTTTTGGTATTATTGGCTTCTTAGTTTTGATTTCCTTCTTCTTCCTTTTTACCAATCTCTCTTCCCTATCAGTTTTTTTCATAGTAGTAGTAGAAGTATTTTGGATTTCATCTACTGTTCTTTTCCTTCTACTTCTTTTTGCTGTGCTAGCTGCGGGAATTTCCCGTGTAGGAGCAACTTGGGTTTCAACATTCATTTTCTTTCTTCTACTCCTTCTAATTGGACTACCTTCAGGAATTTCCTGAGGTTCTTCAAAGAAGTTTCTAACTAGGAATTGTTCCCATGTATCTTGTTTTTCTTTTAGCTCCTTTTCAATCAGAATTTTTATAAGCACATGGTGATATAAATGAGGCTCTACATCTCCTAGGTGTTTTTGCACAGTCACAGCCATTTTCTTCAAGCTATTGAATAGGAAATAAGGAAGATTGAGAGTTTGGTTTTTAAGAAAATTCATCAATAGCCTAGTATGATACATGTACATAGAGCCAAAACGGCCTTCACATGTAATAAATTTCTGAACAATGAGTAGTAAAGTGGCCCATTCATCTTTTATTGCATGTACAGGGATGCCTCTTTTAAAAACAGTGATATCCATACCTTGATTCCGTAGGATTGTTCTCCATGCCTCATCACCGATACTTTTATTTTTGAACCAACGTTCTCCTTCCTGAAGAAGCTCTGTGGCTGTTGCTATTGATGCTTCATTGACCAAAAACTTGAGGTCTCCCACTTTTGCTTCCGAGCCATCAAATGATCTTGCAAACGCTTTTGTAACTTCTCTGTGGTAACCCCTGAATTTCTAAATAAAACGCAGCCATTTAGCTTTCCTCAACATCTCTTTTGCTTGTGGATATCCCTCTATAAACTTCGGTCCTTCCGGCTCTGCCCTTAATAATTTTCCCATTTCACTTCTCTATGCTTCACAAGTTTGCCTCTGTGAGGGTTTAAGTGGAAATGGAACGATGGAATACACAGGATCGAGCACAATACTGTGGGGATGTTATCATAAAATGGAAATGAGCATCATAAACAGAATGGAGTAAGACTGTGGGTAGATATACGGGAGTGAGAGTGAGCAAAAGGAACGGAATGGAGTGAAACATGGAGTGAGAATGAGTAGAGTGGGGTTTTGTAAACACGACAGAGACACGACAAAGAGGTTAACAAAGTATAATGCATTCGGCCGCGTTTTGAATTTTGGTCGCTGTGTCATAAATATGAACACGTTTCAATCAATGATTATGAAGTTATGCGGCTTATAAGAGTCCTTTGTCAACTCAAATACGTATCATTATCTACGGTGGGATATTTGAACATGAGTGAGAGTCGGAATTTCAATGATGAAACCGTTTGTGAATAAATGCAAGAGGATAACATAGAGATCGTGGAAGGTTACGTGACTGTCAATATAATCATTGCGCGTTATGGGTAGAGCTCATAGTTTAAAATTACATAAAAATGTGTTTTTCGATACTATTTGAAATAAACTTTATTCATACCTTTGGAATCCTTGCTTTTGCCTTTGGTCTTCAACTGATTGATCTTCATTAGTGTATTGAATGTTCCATTGATCCTCTCTCCTGCATTTTATTTCATAATTTATGAAAATAACAACTAACTGTACATTCTTTTTGAAAACAGAGTAGTAGTAGCTGCGGAATCTGCTTCTGGCTGCGGAAACTGGAGTCAGCTGCGGAAACAGATGTCAGCTGCGGAAACTGACACAGCTATTACTTGGCTGAAATAGAAATGAACAAATGACAAATGACCAAGTGGAAATGGTCATAAAAAGATTTTTATTGATGGAATGGATGAAATGAAGTGGAATGAAGTGAAATGAAATGAAATGAAGTGGAATGAAGTGGAGTGGGTGGTGAGATGAAATGAAATGAAAGACAGATTTTTTTGGAAAATATAGAGTGTCAGGTGTCCCTGATTTTCACCCCATATTTTCTGTATAAGACTGCCAATCAATGATTGGTTTTCAGGCTTATACCATTTTTTTTTTTTTTTTTTAACTTGAAAAACAAAAGCTAGGCTGGTGGAAATAAGAATTCTTCTGTACCAGCCTGATTGCAGAACTTTCTTGAAACAACTTGACAAAATCCTCTTTAGAGAGTGGCTTATGATAAACTTTCAATCTATGGCCATTCACTATAAGAGGAGTTTGAAACTCATCAATGGTCTTGATTCTTACAGCTCCATTGTTAAAGATCTTGTCAATCTCATATGGCCCAAGCCAATGAGTCTGAAATTTCCCTTGAAAATCTTTAAACTTGGAGTCAAATAAAAATGCCCAATCTCCTTCTTGAAACTTCTTCTCCTTGATATATTTGTCATGCCATTTAGTTCTTTGATATTGAAATAGATCAGTTCTTAGAATTGCTTCTTGTCTGATCTCATCTAGCTCATTCAACTGCTCCATTCTATGCTTTTGGGCTTCTGATAAGTCCATCCCCAACTGAACTGCTATCTTGAAGGTCTTGACTTGAAACTCAATGGGGAGCAAGACTTCTTTCCCATAAACAAGTTCATAGGGAGAATGTCCTGTTGTATTCCTCCATGTAGTTCTGTAGGCCCACAAGGCTTCTGGAAGCCTTTCTGCCTAATCTCTTCTATGTAGATGAACAGTTTTGGTGATGATACTTTCAAGAACTTTGTTTGTGGACTCCACTTGACCATTTTCTTGTGGATGGTAAGGAGTAGATCTTCTGTGCTTGATTTTGTATTCTTCCATCAACTTCTCCATCAAATTTGATGTGAATTGGCTCCCCTGATCTGTTACAATTTCTTTTGGAACACCAAAGCGAGTAAAAATATCCTCATAAATAAAATGAACAACTGAATTTTCAGTAGCAGATACTAATGCTTTAGCTTATACCCATTTAGTAACATAATCAGTGCAAACCAATATATACTTCTTTTGCTTAGATGGTGGATTAATCGGTCCAATGAAATCTAAAGCCCATTTTTCAAAGGGTTCAATTAGTACCTGTGTTTGCAGTGGCATTTCATTTGAAAGGGTAGGTTTCCCTACTCTTTGGCAGCTATCACACCTTTTGACATATTGTTTTGCATCTTTGAAGAGAGAAGGCCAATAATATCCCAAGGAAAGGATTTTATAGGCCGTCCTTTGGTCCGCAAAGTGTCCGCCGCATGGTTCATCATGACATGCCTTAAGAATATCAGGCATTTCATCTTCCCTGACACATCTTCTGATCACAAGATCTGGCCCTGTTTTAAACAATTCGTTAGAAATCCATGAATATTTTGAACTCTCCCGAATAATCTTTCGTTTTTCTCTTGGAAATAAATGTGAAGGTAGTTTCCCTGTAACCAAATAGTTAGCAATATCTGCATACCAAGGGGTCTTAATAGTTACCGCAAACAAATATTCATCAGGAAACTTATCTTCTACAGGAGAATCTTCTTTAGTATTCTGAATCCTAGACAAGAAATCAGCTACTGTATTCTGTTTTCCTGGTCTATCCAACACAGTAATATTGAATTCTTGCAAAAGTAAAAGCCATCTTGTCACTCTGCCATTAGTAACAAGTTTGTTCATTAAATATCTAATTGCAGAATGGTCAGTATGAATAAAAGTTTCATAGCCTGTTATGTAATGTCTAAACTTATTAATTGCATGAACAACAACTAAGAATTCTTTTTCAGTCACAGTATAATTCAACTCTGTGGGAGTCAAATTTTTACTGGTGTAATAAATGGCATAAGGAATTAAATCTTTTTGACCCAACACAGCTCCAAGAGCTGTATCTGAAGCATCTGTAGAAATATGGAAAGGAAGTTTCCAATTTGGTCCTCTCAAGATAGGTGCTTCAGATATTCTTGTTTTCCCGAAATCCCATTTAAATTCACAGTCTTTTGTAAGCAACTTGAAGAGTGGAGATGCTATTTTAGTGAAGTTTTCTATAAATCTTCTATAGTAACCAGTAAATCCTAGAAAACTTCTAACATCTCTTTGACAATTTGGAATAGGAAACTTGGAGATGACTTCAACTTTTGATCTATCAACCTTAATCCCATCTCCCGAAATATGATGTCCTAAAACAATCCCTTCAGTAAACATCATAAAGCATTTTTCATGGCTCAATGAAAGGTTTGTTTCTTTACATCTTATGAGAACTTTTTCCAAATTTTCTAATGCCTCTTCAAATGAATTACCATAAACTGTAAAATCATCCATATAAACCTCTACACAATCATGGATTAGATCAGAAAATATTCCTAGTACTGCTCTTTGGAATGTTGCTGGTGCATTACATAACCCAAAAGGAAGCACTCGGTAGGCAAAAGTTCCCCATGGACAAGTAAATGTGGTCTTATCTTGATCTTCAGGTGCTACCTGAATTTTATTATAACCACTAAAACCATCCAAAAAATGAAAAGTACTTTTTACCTGCTAATGTATCTAATACCTGATCAATAAAAGGCAAAGGAAAGTGATCCTTCAAAGTTGCTTTGTTCAACTCCCTGTAATCAATGCATACTCTCCATTTACCATTCTTTTTAGGTACTATAACCAAAGGAGAAACCCATCGGCCATCTGAAATTGGATAAATGAAGTTTACATTGAGAAGTTTTTGGAGCTCTTCTTTCACTATCTCCCTAAGATTTGGATTCATCCTTCTTTGAGGTTGTCCGATTGGTCTACTATTTTCCTCAATATAGATATGATGGATGCAAGTCTTAGGATCAATACCTTTCATGTCTGTATACTCCCATGCAAATGCAGTAGAATGTTTTTGCAAGATTCTGGTTAGTTCTTCTTGTTGTGACTTCTCCAGATGTTTGTTGATATTCAATGTCTTTTCTGGAAAAATCTCAAAAGCAGAATTACCAAACTCTTCCATAGAGTAGAGAGACATTTGTCTTGATGATAAATATTCTATGTCAGATTCCAACCGAAATTGTGTGGGGTCATATTCTGAAGTTATCTCAAAATTTTCTAATGTGTTCAGAATTTGACTATCCTCACTAATTTCAGAAATGGTAAAGACAGGTTGTATAGTGTTCTCATCATCGACCCATTCATTATCTCCTATTTCTATAATTTCTCTTGCGGGAGGATACAAATTGAATTTCTTTGTCGAATTACCATTAGAAATGTACATGTCTCCAGATCTACAACTAATAAAAGCATCAGCTGTGGCCAGCCAAGGTCTTCCTAAGATAATTTGATGTCCTCCTAGATTACTTTTGGGAGTCAAAATCATAAAGTCTACTGGATATTCCCAAGAATCTAAGGAGACTGAAATATCTTCTAATACACCATCTGGTTTAATAACCGATCGATCTGCAAGTTGCAATAAAGTAGGTGTAAAAAGAAGGTTAGGAAGTTTTAACTGTTCCATAGTCCGTCTACTCATAATGTTGATAGCAGCCCCTAAGTCAATCAATGTGTTTGGAATTTCTATCCCATTTATATGTGTCTTGACAATTGGACTTTCTGGATCTACATACTTCTGCATGGTAATTTTTCCCATCATAATGTCTGCAATCTTTCCTACCAGGTGGATTCTTCTTGTGTCCTTTAGCTTCCTTCCTGGTCTTTTGAAACTCAACTCCTTTATGGTTTTTGCTAGAATAGGAATTTCTCGAATGGCTTGTAGCAATGGAATCTTGATACAAGCATTCTTCAATTCATCTAGAAAGTCATAGTTAGGCAACAAGATTTGTTTTTCCACCCCCTTATCAATTTGTAGTCTTTCCGGAAAAGGAGGTGTAGATGAAGATACAGGTTGCTCAACTATAGGAGTTGTGGATGTTAGCTTTTCTTTTTCTTTTTGATTTTTTGAATTTTGAAGAGATTCTTCCTCAGAACCCTTATTGACTTGAAGAGAGTCCTCCTCAGAGGTATCTTGCTCTTGAATGTCTATAGAAGGTTTTTCTAAAACTCTACCAGATTTGAGTTGTACATCGTTGAGAGGAACAATCATATAGGTAGGAAATTGTTGTCCTTCTACCATATAAGTAGTTTGAGGATTCTTATTGTTAGGATTTGGCAATGGCTGAGCCGGAAGTTGATTTGTCTTCTGTTGGTATGGGAGCATGAGTTGAGGATTTGTATTTTGTTGAGAAGGTTGTTGTTGTGGAAATGGCAATGAAAGTTGTGGATTTTGGCTTAGAAATTGTAGAGCTTGTTGATTTTGAAAAGATGGAGGATATTGATAAAATTGAGCAAATCTCCCATAAGGATTTTGCATCCCTTGTACCCATGGCTGATATGAATTTTGATGTCGGGGCCAAGGTTGTTGCCAAGGATTCCAATTTGGTGGGGTTTGAAGATTCATAGGGTTATTAAACCCTTGAGATTGTTGTCCCTGCCAAGGTCTCCTTGCGACAAAACAGAGAGATTCTACTGAGTTTGGATATTCTTTAAAAACAGCTTTGAGTCCAGGAATTGAAGGACAATCCTTGATCTCATGATTTTCCGAGCAAATCATACATGTTTCTACAACTTTTGCATCCAAGGGACATTCCCTTAAAGCATGTTTCTTTCTACATTTCGGACAAAAGATGGCTAAAGCATCTGTTTCTGCTTTCTGCTTGTTTTGGATTTTAAGGGTGTCTAGTTGTTCACTAAGGCTCCCTAAGATATCAGTTTTAAACTCATCAAGCATATTACCAATCTCTGCCCTACTTACTGATCCAGTTGCAAATTTGTTAGCCCTAATAAGAGAAGAATCCCTAGGCCCTTTTCCAGTTTTAGATTTTCCCCTTGAGAGATGGATACATAGTTCTGTTATATCATGAAATGGAAGTTGAGAAATGTCTCCTTTCCCCATCATGTTTAAAATTTCTATCCATTCATCTCTAATGGCTTTTAATAGGAGGGCTTTCAAGGTTTCATTATCTAAGTTGCTCATCTTTGCTCTTTTCAAGTTGTATTGAAATCTTTCCAAATTTTCATCTTCTTTTTGCATCATTTTGAATACCTCATCCTTGTGATTGGTGGGCATACAATAGTCCAAGTATCTATCCAAAAATTTTTGTTTCATATCATTCCAAGTCCCGATAGATTGAGTGGCTAATCCCATGAACCATTTCAGAGCAGATCCCTTCAATGTTGAAGGAAACAGTTTGAGTTTTTGAGAATCTTCCATATAGTCATAAGTTCGGCACACTACTTCAAACTCAAACAGAAATGTTTCAGGATCCTCACTTCGCAATCCATAAAAGTTAGGGAGAACAGATGGTGAGATATTTTTCATTGTTGCATGATTTTCCTCATCAACTATAGGGAATCCAAGCAAATTGTCCCTATTTCTACCATTATTTCCTTCACCATTGTTATCTCCATTATCTCCTCCTCTTCTATCTCCACCTCTATTTATTACTTCCTCTGCCATGATAGTTTCTTTAGAGTCCTTATAGTCCTCTAGTTCTTCTACCAAGGAAGGATGAGAGAAAGTCTCTTTGTTCTCTAAGTGTGTTTTAGTAGGTGGTATAGGAGAATCCTCTAATTCAGCTGTTCCTTGACTTCCAAAAATCTTAAGGCTTGGGGTAGATGGTGGTGAATCTGGTCTATGCCTTGAAGAAGATGGAGTTGTGAAAATCGAACTCTTGGCTTTAGCTATAAACCTTCCCCTAGAATCTCTTGCTCTATGCATGTCATTTTTTTATTTTATTTTTTAAAAAGTTGGGCTAATAATTCTCTTTCTGATCTTCCAGATCACACTAGGTGCAAGAAGAGAGCATACTTAAGAAATTACTAAACCAATAAATCTCTTTTCTGATCCTCCAGATCACACTAGGTGCAAGAGGAGAGCATACTTCAAGAAGTTATCAAGTTTTCCCTTCTTTTATGATTTTATGTTTTTTTTTTAAGAAATTGGCTACCTAGTTACACTTCCCCCGCAACGGCGCCAAAATGTTTGGTCAATTTAGTGTGTCCTAAATTGCTGCATTTAATTTGTCAATCCGGGAATCGTAAGCTGATGAAGTGCGGCGCACTATATGTGCAAGATAACCTATTTCTTAACTTTTGTCGTTTTTGGTCTTTCTAAGGTGAGATGGGAATTCTAAAATGAAAAACAAGTTTGGTTATATTTGTTCAAGGAAGTGATATCCCCTATAATGATTTACCAATCTTGAAACTTTAAAAGCAAATTGAAATTACAATGACAAGACTTGAAAGAAAGTAAAAGTGTACTGCTGAAATGAAAAGGTGCTGCTAATCTAATGAATCAAAACAGGAAACTAGTGAACATGAAAACCAAACTATTCTTGCTGCCAACTGAACACAAAAAAAACTACGCTTATGGAAATTCAAAATTGCAACAAAATAAATCTAAATAAGATTACATCAATTCATTTTCTGACCCTTCATCATTAGACCAGCTATGACTTGCGGAAGTAATCATAAACAACTTGTGTAACTGATTATTTAATTTGCAGGAAGTAAACTAATACTAAACCATACACACATGATTCAATCCCTCGCCATCAGTCCAGCCGTGGCTTTCGGAGGCAACTGAAGATGTCATACATGATTTAATATATCTAAGTTTGCAGAAAAGAAACTAATACTAAACTACACATTTCATAATGCAGTCCCTCACCATCAGTCCAGCTGTGGCTTTCGGAGGCAACTGAAGATGCTATGAGCAGCTTAATATATCTAAATTTGCAGAAAAGAAACTAATACTAAACTACACATTTCATAATGCAGTCCCTCACCATCAGTCCAGCTGTGGCTTTCGGAGGCAACTGAAGACGCTATGAGCAGCTTAATATATCTAAATTTAACTACTGAATCAAATAAACAAAACTGAAATGTACAAAGCAAGACTGAAGTTAAACAAAAGCTATGAAAAGCAAACTAGCAACAGAACAATGTTAGTTTCATATCATTAGCCAAAATACTATGAAAATGCCTGGGCTGTCTACCTAAAACCTGCACAAGAAAACTGATCAGTGATTAACAATCATAAAAACATGAAAGACAGGAATGAAATAGAAATTATGGAAATGTATAAACAGAAATGAAACAACTACAAAATATGAACATGTAATGGATTATGATACGATGACTTTTTAAAGAAATGAAATGAGAAATATATACATTAATACACAGAACCTTGGCTGAGCAGGGGCCCTCTACACAGCTTTGGTAACGATCCTCAAACACGAATTAAGTTGAAAACAGAGTCTTTTCACATTAAAAAGCAGATCATTACAGACTGGTAGTATTACGGCTCAAGGCAGCGTAATCACTACAAAGCAAACATAACAGAGTACGCACATCCACTATCAACTAACAACTAACTCTACGTGCGTATGCAAACGCTCTATATAAAACAATAAACTGTAACTGTCTCCTGAAGTTTATGATAGCAGCCAGCACGTAGACCACTACGGCCACGGATATAGGAGTATGGCCATGTTGGAAAACGGATCTATGGAAGGTGGATGCTTGAATTCAACTCCATAACTTTGCACAGATGTCAATTAACCTCCGCAAGCTTAGAAACGGCCGTATGGATGTTTATATGCCACGAAACAGAGTCCAGCCGACATGAAACTCCATAGTTGACTTCCACGTGGATGGCTTTGACCGCGGCTTCCTTTGATGAATTTACTTGAACCAATATGACACGAACCATGTCCTCGTCATTCCTAGCCTGCCCATGTGGCTCGTTTCCTTCGTAGACACCTGTAGCATAGATTTCCACAAAATAGCTGCGGAAAGTTGCAGCAGCTGCGGAAAGTGGCAAGTTTCCGCAGCTGTATGAACAAAATCTAAATCAAATAGAAAACACAAAAACATAATTAAAAACCATGTTAGATACCCTTTTTCACATGATATTGACAATTTTGGAGGTTTAGGTGAGTGAAAAAGGTATGGAAAAGTGTATGGAAAAGAGGCAAATTCGGGACTCAACAATGTCTAGTTTTGATTTTCCCACAACTGATACTGGAATTTCATACTTGGTCTCCCAAATATTTTTCCATAAGTCCGAACCCCCCTGTAGCCATCGCCACCATAGTTTGGCACCCATGACTTGATTTAAGATAAAAGGGTCTCTGAGCCTAAGTCCCCCTGTTATTTTTGATTTTACAATATGATCCCAAGATAATAATGCCCATTTGCGAGTATTTTGAGCACCTTGCCATAGGAATTTCTTAAAAATAGTCACCAAAGTAGTATAGACTTTTTTAGGTGCAGCTCTGCTAGAGAGTTGGTAGATAGGAATTGCTTGCAGCATAGATCTCAACAAAATGACCCTGCTTGGCGCATTAAGTGATCTGAGGGCCCAATTTTGCAAACTCTTATGAAGGTTGGTAATAAATCCCTCCCAACTTGCAGAATTCAATGATGATAAATGAATCAGAAACCCAAGATATTTCAATGGCAAACAACCAACTTGAAAACCAAGAGTGCACGCAATGAAACATTCTATAGCAACAGGAGTGTTAAAGAAATAAATATTAGACTTATCATTATTGATCATAGTACCCAAAGCTTCCATGAATAAATTAAGAATTTTCAGAATAGAATGAGCTTCCCTTAAAGACACTTGAGAAAAGAGCATGATGTCATCAACAAATTGTTGATGAGAGAGGGTAAGATCACGACCCCAAAGATTCAGCCCATGAAAACTATTGTTGGCTAGCTGAGCCTTAATTAAACGACCAAGCCCTTCAGTGGCAATGATAAACAGAAAAGATGAAATGGGATCACCCTGATGGAGGCCTCTCGTTGCATTGAATGTTTGGCTAGGAACTCCATTAACAAGAATAGAATAATTAGGGGTAGAAATACATGAGAATAACCATTGCAGCCACCGTTCATCAAACCCAAAGGAACGTAACATAGCTTTCAAATATACCCAATTTAATCGATCATAGGCTTTAGAGAGGTCTAATTTTATCAGCATACCTTTTAGTTTCTTCATTTTTAATGAGTGGATTGCCTCTTGGACTGTGACTATCCCATCCAAAATTGTCTACCTTTAACAAAACTTGTTTGCTCTGGAGAAATAATATTAAGAAGAATTTGTTTCAAGCAATTGACCATTATAGTTGACAAAATTTTGTAGATAACATTACACAACGCAATGGGACGAAAGCCTGCAGGAGTGTCTATCTGAGCTTGCTTTGGAATGAGAGTAATGAAAGTGGAATTCAACCCTGGATAAACCTGTCATGTGCACCGATATTCTTCGACTAATTCCCAAATATCATGGCCAAGAAAATACCAACAGGCCTGGTAGAATTCAGCTGTAAAACCATCAAGGCTAGGAGCTTTAAATTTAGGAAGATTTTTGACAACATCCTCCACCTCAGAAAAGGTAATACTTCGCATTAAACCAAGATTCTGGTCCCTTGAAACTAGAGATGGAATATGCGTTGTTATACACCGAATTGATGCTTCTCTATTATTAACACGTTCAGTCACCATATCATGAAAATGTCTAACCAGCAATTCTTCCATTTCATGATGCTGAAAAACTTTGTTGCCATTTGCATCCTTCAGCGAAAAGATTCTATTGTGTTGCCGTCGTTGAATCAGAGATTGGTGAAAGAAAGAAGTGTTTTTCTCACCTTCCTTCAACCATTGCACTCGTGATTTTTGCTTCCATAATATTTCCTCCTTTTTCCGACGCTCTTCTAATTCACTAAGAAAAATACCCTCTTGTTCTGCAAGAAATGCTGTACGTCCATTTGAAATGATTTCCTGTTGGATCTGTTTCATTCGATCTTGAAGGTTTTTCATAGAGGTCTGAATATTTCCAAAATGTGTTTTATTCCATGATTTATTCTCCTGCTTAATATATCTCAATTTTAACTACAAATTATGCATATGGTTCCGTCCTTGAATATGTGACGATTTCCACCAATGCTTTACTTTATTAAGAAATGTATGGTCTCGTAACCAGAACCGTTCAAAACGAAAAGGCTTATTTTTGGGCACATCCTTGATGTCCAGGCTTAGACTGATAGGCCAATGATCTGAACCTAAGGAAGGAAAAATTGAAGCTTCAAAATGCAGATCAAGACTAAATAAATCTTCGGAAACTAAAAAATGGTCTAGATGAGAAGCTATCTGATACGATTCCCGTCTCCGATTGTTCCAAGTAAATATCCCATTCATAGTTCGAATTTCAACCAAATGAAGATCATGTAGAAGATCCAAAAATGACCCCATCTCTTGATCATCTCTACGAATGCCACCCTTCTTCTCATTAAGGTTTAAAATGAGATTGAAATCGCCTCCTAATATCCAATAATTCTCCTGATGTAATAATCTCAAAGCTCGTAAACTTTCCAATAACATTTGTTTCTCCCCTGGTAAATGAGGACCATATACTGCTGTGATCAATAATTTTTCCTTAGTGCCTACAAGCCGAAAACAGCTAGAGAGACTACACTGTAACCCAAACCAATCATCTGCAATAACTTCTGCAGGATTCCATAGAATTGAAATTCCTCTCGCTGTACCTCTAGCATCAATAACCATCACTTCATAATGAGGGTTAAGAGACTTTAGAATTGTATCAAAACACTGCATAGAAATCTTCGTTTCTTGAAGCAACATTATTTGCGGTTTCTCCTGTATCAATTTATCTTTTAAATACCTCTGTTTACCGAGACTATTTAAGCCTCGAATATTCCATGAAAGGATTTTCATCATTAAGGTTTAGGTATTTTTTGAAATACTGTTGTTAACAACATGATCTTACCTGTATTAATCAACATTTCACCAACTAATTGAATGGATTCTTGAAGTGTTTTCCTGCCTTTCTGTTACACTAAAAACTATCATCTTGACATTTTACTATGAGTATGAGCTCATTATTACTCATACTTCCTCCTTTTTCAAGTCTAACATATCAGCTCCTCATGTCAAGCTTTAAAAATCAGAGAAAAGTTCCTAAAAATCCCCTAAACATTGGTATCGCACTTTCTCTATTCATTACCTGCGGTCCCGCACCTAAAGTTCAGCCCTCCTGCGGAACCATACCGCACGTTCTTTGTGTCATGGGTGCGGACCTCTGTAAAACTCAAAAAGGCGAGAAAGTAAAGATAAAAAGTGGATTTCAGATGAATTCTAGAAGATTCTAGATGGGAATTTTCGGGAATGGATACACTTTGAGAAGGTTCATGCATCCCTCACTTGATGGAGCTAACCCCTTGATGTAAGGAGTTAATCCCTTTGAAGGAGGATTCTATCCCTTCATATTTGGAACAAGAAACCTCCTCTTTTCCACTATAAAAAGAGGCCTTGGGTAGCCTCAAAGGGAGTTGAAGCTTAAGATATTTGATGTTAAATGCTGTTGAGATTCAGACTCAGTTAACTAAGACTTTCTGTGAGGTTAAATCACTCATCTCTATTTGTCTTGGTTCAAAGAGTGCAATGCTTGTCAAATTAGAAGAGATTCCTTCTTCGGACCCCGAGAGGACCTGCACGACATCAAGGCACAGGTTGTAAAGGTTTTCTTTATTTGAAGTTAATACAAATATACTAATTTCTCTCATTAAACTGTCTATTTATGGTTTATTTTATAAATTCCTTGATCATTATGATGAGTATGGTTTATAATAATGTCTATACAGGTGTTGCGTAATCTTTTTGCTTGTTTGTGACTGCAGATTCACGAGGAACGTTCTTTCAAGTGCACGGGAAGGACTTCAATGAGATCAAGCAAGCGTTGGACATAAGGTAGGCCTTACACCTATATAGTGTTTTTATGAATCTTATATGCTTAGAGAGAGATTAGTATAATTGGTTGTTTGTTGCTAGTTACTTTTAGTACTAGAGAGATCGGTCTTGTCCGCAAGACAGATTAATCTACACAACAAAATGGCGACTCCGCTGGGGAAAGAACTTGTTGTTTTTGGTTCTCTTTTATTTTTGATTTGAGGAAACATTTTTTCCTGGTTTTTGATTGATACATATCTGTCTGGGTAATTTAGATTTTCCCTGTTTTTGAAAATTTAGAAATATTTTAAGTTTTTCTATAATTTTTCCTAGGACCGCACTCTGTCTTACTTTGACAATGCGGGCATATTCGCACTTTCTGTAAAGAATACAGTGCGGGACCGCACCTGTCAATACTGTTTACTTGCGGACCCTGTAAAATTTTTAGAAAATCTCTAGATTTCCTTTTCTAGTTTATTTGTAGCTTTTTGATGTCTGCCCAGACTGATTATTGTTTCTGTCAAGAATTTTTTGTGAATGAACTCCAATAGTGTTGATGTTTTGATGATTTTATAGAAGATTTTACAGTTTGGATTGTTTTTCCGCTAGGTCTTTGTAGCGATTAGAACTTTTGACAATTTGCAGTAACTCAGATTACATTGATCTCTTTTTGTCTTTTGAATCCAACCCGATTGTGAAAACATCATATATTGAGAAATTAAGCCTTTTGTTTCTTTGCAAATCTTCGAAAAAAACTTGGTTGAAAGTTTTGAATTTCATTTTTATAAAAACATATTTTGAGTGTCTTTGATCTGTTTGTTATTCTGAAATTTGTTATGAGCTTTGATCATTTATCTTATTATTGAAAAGACAAAATATTTTCTTTCAATCATTTTTCATGTTTAAAGAAGGAATTAAAAGGATTGCATTCTCCAACTCTTTCTTAGATAGAAATTCATTGAAAGAAAAAGAATTGATTATCATTCTAGGTGCATTTTAGTGTTTTTTGGAAGTCGAGTCTTCACATCATCCAAAGTTTCATTTCCGCACCCATTGACTTAAGAAACAACTCCTAAAAGTAACGCTTAATTAAAATTCATTTAGTAATCTTTTTATTTCTAGGGCTCTTATCACCAACATAGCTTAGGCTAGTATCTTGGAGTAGGGAGTAATTAACTCTCCAAGATAGCTAAAACAAACAAGTAGACAAATCTTGCGATAGGACGAATTCCAATTGTTGCATATATGCTCTCGGAAGCTCCTCTTAAAGGAGTTAAGCACGAGATCATATCTGAACCAGTGAGGTAATCAATCCTTCCTCATTGGGAACGATAGAAGATATACACGTATTAAAAATGGTAAATCTTGGATAGACCATTGTCGAGGAGCCTGGGGTCACTTGTCGGTAAACCTTGGATTATTTCAAGGAGCCTTCAAGGGGATTGAGCTTTTTTACTCTGTCCTTGCGTGTTTTTCAGATCGTAGACTGTTCCCCCAGGTATATTTGTTTCAGTTGGTAACCTTAGAGGCCATAATCTTTAAGATTCTTTCCTAAGGTGACGGTGGAGGGAAGATCCCACTGTACCTGGAACAGACGTCGGCTAGACTCACTTGGACTCTCCGGAGGGTTATCTTCACTCGAGATGGTATAGTGGAGAAACTTGCACCGGTCTGTTTCATTAAGCAGGTTGTCGGGGTAACTATTCCAACCGCCATTTTCATGTTAAAATTCTACTTAGTTGGATTTCATCACCAACTAGTGTTTTTAGTACGGAAAGTTACCTGTTTGTGTGTGGTTTGAACTCTTAGATTGTTTAAGCGAATGATTCAATTATTTGTTTCTTAGAGACTTTAGGTGTTTTCATTGAAATTTTTCTTTGTTTGCGTGTGATTAGATAATTTTTAATTGTGGCGGAATTGCCGAGATAATCCCGGAGAATACAAGGGAAACCCCCTGAATATTCACCAAGTCAACTTGAAGGGCTTCGTGCTCTGGTAGCATCCAGTAGTAGTAGAATTAGATCAACAGAAATTGGAAGTTCATCTATAGTTATACATCCTGATCATCAAATACCTACAACAGAATACATTCAAGAACCGATTTCAGTTTTTGAAGTTACTGAAAGTATTTCTCCTTCTGGTGAATTATCTGACGAACCGGAAATCTCTGAACCTGAAACTAAATCTTCTGTGTTAGAAACATCCTCAGGATTTATTACACCAACTTCTAGCGATCTAGGTTCACCTAGGGTAAGAAATATCATTACAGACAATCTTCCCTCTGGACTTATTTCTATTGAAGAACTTACAAATCTAGATGAAGACATATCTCTTCCCGACTCCCCTCAATCGTTAAATCTTAGAGAGCGTGAATCTATTTTCTATAGCCCCATTCGAACTAATCCTTGGTATCTCTCTTTAACAAACTTTTTAGAGAATCCGGGACTTGCTTTTTATCCACCTCGAATTCCATTTCATCCTACACCCAGAGGTTATTATCTGCCATCTTTTATGGCTGGAGAGCCATCCATGTTTTCTCAAATGCCGGAATCATTTTTACATGGTGGTCCTTCTGTTCCTTCGGGATATCAATCTTTGTCTGGTACTTTCTCAGGAGCAACTCCTCAACCCATCGAAAATGTGTTATCATCTGGTCTTGATGGACTTAAAATTGAAATGTCGAACGCAGAGCAAATTTTTATGATGTCTGGTAATATTCCGAATCCTCAAACTCAAGGCAGTCAGTTTCCTTCTGGGGGACAACCTCAAGGAACTCAGTTACTGCCTGGGGGGCAACCTCAAGGTAGTCAGTTACCACCCGGGGCACAACCTCAAGGTAGCTTTTTCCCAGGACAAACTGTGGAATCATATTATTTTGGGGGGCAACCCCAAGGACAGTACATACCCCAGGGTTATCAACCTCAAGGACAATACATTCCTCAAGGTCAACCCCAAACTCAATATGCTCCTCAGGGTCCTTATCAACCCCAGCTTCAGTATGCGTGTTGGACGGATTAATCGTTCTTGCGGACAAGACCGATCTCCCTAGTGTCAGAAGACAATCTAGCAACAAAAGAACAACTAAGTTTGTCTTTCTCTAGATATATTCGTTTTACAATTAAATGCTATGAAGGTGTTGATCCTACCTTAGATCCAAATGCTTATTTGCGGTCGCAGTGCTTCCGTTGCATCAATAATCCTTCGTCGCAACAAGGGCCCTTTTGTCACAAGAAAGTATCATATTTCGTTGATCTGCAATCACAAACAAGAAAATATCAATAGCACCTGTATAACAAATAATTATAAAACATACCTATCATAGTGATCAAGGAATCTATGAAATAAATGATCAAACGACAGCTTATTAAAATAAACAATCGAACGACAATTTATTGAGAAAAACAGAACTTGATTGTATTAATCTTAAAATATACAGAAGAACCTTACAACCTTAGCCTTGATGTTCAAAAGGCCTTCCCGGGGTCCGAAGCAGGAATCTCCTCTACTTTGATAAGTCTTGCACTCTTCCTTCAGGAGCAAAAAGAGGTATGTGATCTTTCCTCTCAAAAGCTCAGCAGAAGGAAATATAAATCTCAACAGCACTTCAACTCAAATATTTTACCCATCAAAATATTCTTCAATCCTCCATTAGTTTAACTTCTCAAAACTTCTTGAACTTCTTGACTTAACCCCAAAAGGCTACCCAATGCCTCCTTTTATAGAGCAAATGAGGAGGTTAGGATTCCACCATTAAAGGGATAGAACCCTCCTTCAAAGGGATAGGCTCCTCAAATCAAGGGATTAGTTCCTTAAGGTGTGGGATACATGCACCTTACCAAAGCGTACTCATCCCCAAAAAATCTCATCCAGAACCTTCCAGAATTGACCAAAAATCAACTTTTTTGGTTTAATTTCGCGCATTTTTGACTTTACAGGGGTACCGCACCTATAACACAGAGAAAGTGCGTTCTAGAACGCAGTTTATCTTCACATTACCTGCGTACCCTAGCTAAAAACGCAGGTAAGCCTCATATCAACTGCGTACCCAAGGTTTTTTGAGCTTTTTAGGGTTTTTCCTCCATTTTCAGGGCATGGAATGAGGAACAAAGGTTGTAAGACTTGCAGAGGAGGTAAGTATGAGTGTCAATGAGCTCATACAGTCATCAGAATGTCAAGGTGACATTTTTCAGTGTAACAGATTGCCCCCTAAAGTGCGAAGTCTGAAATAGATGAAGATAAAGTCTGTCATATATGAAGAGTGAAGTACTTTATCATTTCAAGGATCATCCCGTGGACACCCCAGTCGGAACCTGTAAAAACATTCAATGCAAAATATATATATATATGTAATCATATCATCGCTGAGGTAGGCATTCCCATACTCAGATCAAAAACTAACTAAACTAATCTAAATTGTTCTGATACAGGAATGATTTTGAATACATCAACAGTATAGACATATGTCGACACAGCATGGACGCAGCCATCTGTTTATAAATAGTCCACTGTATAATAATAACAAAAATCCTCGCAGCCTGGATGGTGGAAACTAGATCCAGGGTCTTGATTTTCGCATCTCGAACTAGTACGATTCTATCCATGTGAATAAGTGTGTTGAAGTCGAACATGGTAGAAACCACTTGATTATCAGTCAATGATGTAAACTGTTAACAAGTGTGAGAGAAACCACCAGTAATGTCAATGGCTCTCAAAGTACTCAGTACAATCCATGAAATGTGAATGAATGAGCTGAAGTCGAACATGTCACGGAATCATTCGATCGAAGGTCAATGATGCAACCTGTCGTCGAAGGCGAGAAACCTGCCATTGAGGCATGCAGATTCCAAGGTACTGACGATTTCTGGATCAACTTCCTAGATAATGAGTTGTCGTCGATAGAAAGTGATCCGTCGTAGGAAAGCCCACAACACGAAATCATAGATCAAGTTTTGAAAATATATCGGCAAGGACTGACTCAGGGATGGTCAAAATGGATGACAGATATTTTGCATATGAATGGTTTATTTGAACCGTCCTCTTGAACACATAACGACACTGCAGATGGTTTGGTGACAATTGACCCAAAGCTAATACCCAGAAACCGGCTGAAGACTTTCAATATGGTTTGATTAACTGTTAGGCAAAGGATTTCCCAACCCAGGTGGACAAAAAGTGTCGTGTTCAAGAGTGGTTTACGATTTTCCGAATTTTCAAAATGTAACAAACAGGTTCGTTTTTCTCTTTTCCCCCACCATTTCTGGCAAGTACCTCTTTATTTTTGACAAGCTTGAGGAGGATAACATTTGCTTGATTATAAGCTCATCCTTCGGATGAGTCCAACTTAGTTTAAAATTCGAACCCTAAGAAGGAGTGGTTCGTTCCTGTTGAAAATTAAACAGGTCCTTTACTGTTAAGTTTTAACGAGTCCAATATAGGAGAAACTCAGTGTTTTTCAATTTTAGGGAGTCAGAAGAAAAACTTAAGAAAACTCCGTGGGTGTACGTTTTCGTAAATTTAGTCTCTCGAGCCCGAAAAAGGATAAAATAATGCGGGAGAGAACTCTATTGATCGTAATTAGTCAACGTATACCTTTTTCGTAAATAGTCCATTTCAGTCCGTAAAAGGGGTAAACTTATACTGAAGGGACGACTGTTCATTTACTTTAACGAGTTCGAATAGTCAAGTACTCGGCAATCTTTTCATATTTACAGAGTCTGAAAAGGGCTTAAAAGAGGACTCCATAGTTTCGCTTTTTCAGTAAGTTTTAACGAGTTCGAAAAAGGGATAAAAACGTACTCATGGTTTTCACTTTTTCGTAAGTTTTAACGAGTTCGAAAAAGGGATAAAAATGTACTCATATGGCCGACTTTCAATTTAATTTACGAGCAGGAAAAGACGGAAAGAACTCGGGATTTTCATGAGTTTAACGAGTCTTGAAATAACCGAAATTGACTCAAGATAGGTTTCATTTTTACAAAACCTTGAAACAGAGAAAAACTATGCTTCAGAGTGGTTTCATTTTTACGCAAGCTTGAAACAAAGAGAAAATTGTGCTTGATGCCCCCTAAGCGTAACTGCTAGAGCGCATGCCCCCCAAGCTTCATTCCATTCAACTAAGTACACTAGTAATAAATAGCTGGATGGAATGAAGGTTGATTTACGATATCATATGATAGACCCGACCTAAAAACTAACCTAAAAATATGACCTAACATTTATGAGATCTAGTCAAAGACTCGACTCAATTAGGGGAGGTTTTGTTTCATTTTTTAATGAGCTTGACACAGGAAAAGAACTATGCTCATGGCAACGTGTTTCATTTTTTAATGAGGTTGAAACAGTAAAAGGAACTATCCTCAGATCTACTCTATTTCTAAACTACCTACATAACCTACTGATTCATTTTTTAATGAGGTTGACACAGGAAAAGAACTGTCCTCATACCTGATTCATTTGTTAACGAGGTTGACTTAACAACAGGAACTATCCTCTGACCAACTGATTCATTTTTTAACGAGGTTGACACAGGAAAAAAACTGTCCTCAGACCACTGATTCATTTTTTAATGAGGTTGACACAGTAAAAGGAACTTTCCTCAAACCACTGATTCATTTTTTAATGAGGTTGACACAGTAAAAGGAACTTTCCTCAAAAACTACCTATTTCTAATCTACCAATCTACCTACATGTTTCATTTTTTAAGGAGCTTGACACAAGACAAGAAATCTGCTCCAGACTAGCTGATTCATTTTTTAACGAGGTTGACACAGTAAAAGGAACTCTCCTCATACCTGATTCATTTTTTAACGAGGTTGACTCAGTAACAAGAACTATCCTCATACCTAATTCATTTTTTAATGAGGTTGACTCAGTAACAGGAACTATCCTCTAACCAACTGATTCATTTTTTAACGAGGTTGACACAGGAAAAGAACTGTCCTCAGCTTGTTTCATTTTTTAAACGAGCTTGACACAAGAAAAGGAACTATGCTCTCGACTAACTGATTCATTTTTTAACGAGGTTGACACAGGAAAAGAACTGTCCTCAGAAACTATTCTACAATCTACCTTCTACAATCTACCTACATGTTTCATTTTTTAAGGAGCTTGACACAAGACAAGAACTCTGCTCCAGACACCTGTTTCATTTTTTAATGAGGTTGGCACAGGAAAAGGAACTATCCTCACACCACTGATTCATTTTTTAACGAGGTTGACACAGTACAAGGAACTATCCTCACCTACGTGTTTCATTTTTTAACGAGGTTGACACAGTAACAGGAACTATCCTCACTCACTGACTGAGTTGAAGTGCTGTTGAGATTTAGATTTCCTTCTGCTGAGCTTTTGAGAGGAAAGATCACATACCTCTTTGTGCTCCTAGAGGAAGAGTGCAAGACTTATCAAAGTAGAGGAGATTCCTGCTTCGGACCCCGGGAAGGCCTTTCGAACATCAAGGCTAAGGTTGTAAGGTTCTTCTGTATATTTTAAGATTAATACAATCAAGTTCTGTTTTTCTCAATAAATTGTCGTTCGATTGTTTATTTCAATGAGCTGTTGTTTGATCATTTATTTCATAGATTCCTTGATCACTATGATAGGTATGTTTTATGATTATTTGTTATACAGGTGCTATTGATATTTTCTTGTTTGTGATTGTAGATCAACGAAAGATGATACTTTCTTGTGACAAAAGAGCTCTTGTTGCGACGAAGGATTATTGATGCGATGGAAGCACTACGACCGCAAATAAGCATTTGGATCTAAGGTAGGATCGACACCTTCATAGCATTTAATTGTAAAACGAATATATCTAGAGAAAGACAAACTTAGTTGTTCGTTTGTTGCTAGATTGTCTTCTGACACTAGGGAGATCGGTCTTGTCCGCAAGAACGATTAATCCGTCCAACAAATTGGCGACTGATCAGATTAGTTCCTTAAGGTGTGGGATACATGCACCTTACCAAAGTGTACTCATCCCCAAAAAATCTCATCCAGAACCTTCTAGTATTGACCAAAATTCAACTTTTTTGGTTTAATTTCGCGCATTTTTGACTTTACATGGGTACCGCACCTATAACACAGAGAAAGTGCATTCTAGACCGCAGTTTCTCTTCATATTACCTGCGTACCCTAGCTAAAAACGCAGGTAGGCTTCATATTAACTGCGTACCCAAGGTTTTTTTGAGCTTTTTAGGGTTTTTTCTCCAGTTTCAGGGCATGGAATGAGGAACAAAGGTTGTAAGACTTGCAGAGGAGGTAAGTATGAGTGTCAATGAGCTCATACAGTCATCAGAATGTCAAGGTGACATTTTTCAGTGTAACAATGCGCCTCAGGGTTATGAACCTCAAGGGCAGTACCCAATTCAAGGTTACCAACAGCCTTCTGGTCAAACATCTGTTCAAGGAGCCGGAAATTTACCTCTTAATTATCAACCCTACGTTCAACCAGGTTATGGTCCTTATATTCAACCTTCTACGGGAAAATACCCCAGAATGATGGTGTGGGATCCGTCCCAATATCAACAGCCTTTACAGCCTAATGTGCAGTTGCCTTATCAACCTGGCCAGCCATTGGTTTCTGGTCCAACCCAGAAACCTGTTCAGCCAGCTATTCAAATTCCTGCACCTAGTTCAGTTCAGCAGACTAGGCCTAGTACACCTCAGACTCCGCCTCAAACTGCTGCAACTGCTATAACGTCTGTTCAACCTGTCACACCTATTTCTGGAGTATCTGTAGGACCGACTTCTTCTATCCCTATATCTGTGCAAATCCCTCAAGTCTCTGTACCTCAGTCAAGACCTTCCATTCAGACTACAGTTCAGATGCCTGCAGAACAAGCTGGTACAAGTATAGTTGTTACAAGTCAACCTCAATTTACGTATCAACTGTACCAGGGACAGCCGCAATTCGGTCCCTATGTACAGAATCCAAACTATCAGTATCAACCATACCCCGGTTATACTTATCAACAACCTCAGTATGGTCCGGTTCATCCTGGTTTTCCGGGAGGTTATACAATACCTAATGCAAATCCGATTCCTAGTTATCCTGGGTATCCGCCTCCTGGATCTGCTTTGGCTTCTCAAGGTTTTCGTGACCCTAACCGTCAATTACCGTTTATCGCAACTTTGGACTTACCTGATTTTACACGCCTTAAAAATGATCCCATTTTCTATTATCAGAACTGGCCGCCAATGCCTCATAAGTTGCCCAGTGACATACCAAAATTCGAAGGTAAGTCAGGAGAGGATCCATCAAATCATGTTATGACTTATCACCTTTGGTGTGCATCTAATTCAATCGTTGATGATTCAATTCGCTTACGTCTTTTCCAAAGAACCCTTATAGGTCTTGCTGCTAAGTGGTACATTGAGTTACCGCGCAGCTCATTTCATAATTTCAGTCAGTTAGCAACAACTTTCTTGAATCATTTTCAGTTGCCTGTCAGATACGACAACAGCATAGAATTATTAACTTCGCTAAAACAATCTACGTCCATGTATATTTCTGATCATATTCATGAATGGCGACGTAGGAGGCGTTTGGTGAAAGTTTATATTTCGGATCAAATTTTGGCAAAATGGTTTGTTAAATCATTATTACCCAAGATAACTGAAGATGTAGCTAAGGCTGGTGTTGTTACTGAAGAGCAAGTAATTGCTCAGGCTCAGTACCTTGACCTCGTTTATACACAGTCAGGTACTCTACATGAAAAAATCCCAGACCTTCCAAAACAAGGTCAAATAGCTGCAGCTCATTCAGGGTCTCATGTCGCTGACGGTATGATTGGTATAGTTAATTCTAAAAGCAAGAAGAAATCTTCCAAGAATTCTTCTCCAATTATAACTTTACCTGATTGCCCGAAAGGAGAATCTTCTCCCGAAGTTTCTGCTGACATTCATGTCGTTGAAACATCTACGACAAAATCAAAATCCGGTGGTAAAAAAAAGGGAAGGAACAAAAACAAAAAGAATTCGAAAGAGAAAACTGATAAAGATGAATCCAATGACGAAAAACGTAAACCTCGCTATCCTTGTTTCATTTGTGAACAAGATCATTTCACGAAATAATGTCCATATTGAGACGAAGTTACGAAATTCGTTAAAGGATCGCAACAACCTGCTGTCTTGAAGGATCCTTTTCCAATTCAAGATAGTAAAATGATTGGTTCTTCCTCGACTACTTTAGAAGAGCCTATTATGATGATGTCTCATGTAAGGATTGTGACACGATCGCAAGATTACGGTTCTAAGAATCCTGTTGATAGCAAAGAAGCAGAATCTTCTAATGCAAATACATCAAACACACCTCCTCCTGTTTCCGGTCCGCTACAGATCGAGAAACAAAATCCAGACTTGATAATCAAACCGCCTGCTAAAGGTGTTCTTCGTAAATCAGCTTTCAATCCACATGCGAGAGCTGCTCATAATTACAACATTGTTGAAGACTTAGCTGTTTCTCCTTCAGCAATGTCGGCTTTGGAAGTGCTGCAATCGTGTCCAGCACAGCGTAAATTATTATTGTCTGCCATAGGAGCTGTCGATGTTCAAGATTCTAACCTTATAATCTTCGATTTAGAAAATAGTACACCACGTCTTCCTCACCAAATGGCTTTCCAGATTCCAGTGTTAGTCAAAAACAGACCAATCTTTCGGACTGTGATTGATGAGGGAGCTTCAACGTGTATTATGTCGATTCAGTGTTGGAAATCGCTTGGTTCTCCTACACTTAACCAATCTCCGACAATTCTAAAGGTTTTTGATGGTCGAGGTTTTCAACCTTTTGGTATTTTGCAGGATTTACCCATAGGGGTCGAAGGTAAAATCGTTAATCTAGATGTGGAAGTGGTTGATGCCCCTCTAGATTACAACCTTCTTCTGGGTCGTAGTTGGTCTTATGCTATGACTGCTGTTGTCTCTTCGGTCTTTCGACTCATAAAATTTCCATATCAAGGAAAGATCGTGACAATAGATCAGTTAACTTATTTCTCGTCAGACCCAGCCTCTACAGAAACAATCCAGCATGTTGGTAAAACGGCTATCCCTTATAAGGATGTTGGAGTAGGTTTGATTAAAGATTCTGGTTTACTAGGAACTTTTTCCTTTCCTCCTCCCAACGTATCGCCTTCTACTGCAAGTATTCATATGATTTCATCAGACACTGTTATGTTTGATGATCCTTGGATTATTCCTTCAGAATCCGAGATAGATTCATTTGATGGCATGATGCCTTTGAGTCCATTTGAAATTGCGTACCAGGCTGTACAGTCATTTTCCGACCCCTCTTCAACCGAAATTGATCCAATGAATGGGATCCAAGAGGAATCACTTTCTATATCTAGTTCAGTTACAACGACATTTCCTGAACTTGTTCATACAGATGAGAAAATTCGTGAGTTTTTGTCTATTGATGATTTACCATGGGAAGATCTACATCACCGATCTTCATTTTTACCTGAATTAGATCATTTTGAAAATGATTTCACTTCAATTTTTACTGCTGAATATGCCAAGGAACCTCAGAATCCATTGCAAAATCCTGATTCTGAGTTAAATTTGGAAAATATATCTAGAACGGTTCCAATTGACATTTCAGTAAAACCAAGAATAATTGAAAACATTCATATAGGTGCTTGTTGTACAGATGAAGAAATTCAGACTTATAAAGCCCTATTTCAAGAATTCCGTGACGTGTTTGCCTGGTCTTATGAAGAAATGCCAGGAATTGATCCATCGATCATCGTTCATGAAATTAAGACTTACCCGGATGCTAAACCTGTTCGTCAACGATTACGTCAAATTCATCCTAGAAAAGCTGTTGCTATAAAAACAGAAATTGAAAAATTACTTCGAGCAGGATTCATTTATCCAATTCCCTTAACGGATTGGGCATCGAATATTGTTCCTGTGACTAAAAAACAAGGAACAATAAGAGTATGTATCGATTATAGGGATATTAATCGAGCGTGTCCAAAAGATAATTATCCAACTCCCTATATCGATCAAATAATAGATGATTGTGCTGGCAGTGAATTGTTTTCCTTCATGGATGGCTTTTCCGGCTACAATCAAATAAACATACTCCCTGCAGATCAACCCAAAACAGCTTTTATTTGTCCATGGGGAACGTTTGCTTATTGTAAACTACCTTTTGGACTAAAGAACGCTGGAGAAACTTTTCAACGGGCTATGTCTTACGCATTTCATGACATTAAGCACATTGTCCAGCCATATCTCGATGATTTACCTGCTCATTCATTATGTAGGGCCGATCATCCCACTCATTTACGAGCAATTTTTATGAGATGTAGGCATTATCAGATACGGCTGAATCCACATAAATGTGTTTTCTGCGTAGAATCGGGTCGATTACTGGGATTTGTTGTCTCGAAAGCAGGCATTCGTGTCGATCCATCGAAGGTCGAAGCCATTGTTAAATTGCCTCCTCCTTCGACTTTACGTCAACTCCAAAGTTTGCAAGGGAAAGCAAACTTTTTACGTAGATTTATTCCTAACTATGCCAAGCTTACAAAAGGTTTTACCCGGTTGTTGAAACAGAACATTCCGTTCTTTTGGGACGAGATCGTTGATCGATCTTTTGATGCACTTAAACACGCGTTGACCCATGCACCATTATTGCATCCTCCCAACTACAACCAAGATTACATTTTGTACCTCGCTGCTTCTCATTCCACCATTGGGATGGTACTAGTTCAGGAAGATGAATCTCACAATGAACATGTGATTTATTATCTTAGTCGGAATCTGCATCCGATTGAAATCAAATACACACATGTGGAGAAATTGGCCTTGGCAGCTGTTCAAGCTATCCAACGTTTTAGACATTACATCTTGTTACGTAAAACCACGGTAATTTCTAATTGCAACCCTATGATGTATATTTTGACCAAACAATTGCTAGGGGGAAAATATTCCAAATGGATAGTTATCCTGCAAGAATTTGACTTGGAATTTGAAAAATCCAAGGCAAAGAAATCTTTGGTATTTGCGGAACTGATGTGCGATTTCCCCTCTACTGATACTGAAACAGTGGCAGAAGAGTCCATTGCGGACGAATCTTTGTTTCTCATCAGTACACTTGATCCTTGGTATGGAGATATTATTTTTTATCTCCAAACCCAATCTTTTCGGCCTGACATTTCACGAACTCAGCGACGGAAAATACGCTTCCAATCCCAACAGTATAATATCATTGGTGATACACTTTATCGACGTGGAGCGGATTCTGTTTTCTGACATTGTCTAACTCATGAAGAAGCTGAAAAGGTGTTAAATGACTGCCATTCTGGAGCATGTGGTGGTCATATGTCTAGGTATGCCACAACCCAAAAGATATTGTGTGCAGGTTATTTTTGGCCAACGTTGTTCAAATATTGTATTTATGCGGTTCAGAAATGCCACAACTGTCAAATTTTTGATCGGAAAATGCGCGCGCCACCCGCTCCTCTTCACCCTATAATTGCTGTTGGTCCTTTCGCAAAATGGGGTATCGATTTTATTACATGTAACCCTCACTCGGCCGGGGGGCATGCCTATATTATTCTAGCAGTAGATTATTTTACAAAATGGGCCGAGGCGATGCCTACATATTCAGCTGACAGAAAGACTGCTGTAACATTCGTATTTAATCACATAATTGCTAGGTTCGGTGTTCCTCAAGCTATTATTACAGATCATGGAAGTCATTTTCGAAACATCATGATGACTGAACTGACAGAACAGCTTGGCTTGCGCCACGATAGTTCCACTCCGTATTATCCGCAAGCCAATGGTCTGGTTGAAGCCATTAACAAAGTTTTAGTCACCATGATTAAACGAATCATTGGTATTCACAAGACGAATTGGAATTCCATGTTATTTTCAGCACTTTGGGCATATCGAACCTCAGTCAAAACATCAACGGGTTTCACTCCTTTTCAACTGGTTTACGGTTTGGAAGCTGTGTTGCCGATTGAATGCGAAATACCGTCACTAAAATTAGCCGTAGAATTACTTCCATCTACATCTGAAGAGGAGAAACGTTTCTTGTACTTAGCCCAATTAGATGAGAATCGACGAAATGCTGCAATAGAAAACGAGGCTCATGTTAAAAGGATAAAAGCTCAGTATGATAGAAGTGTGACCCCTCGAAATTTTTCAGAAGGAGACCTAGTTTTACTTTATGATCAAGCTACTGACAAACTAGGAGCTGGGAAATTCGTGCCTATGTGGCATGGTCCTTACATTGTTAAACGAAAATTAGCAAAAGGGGCCTATGAGTTGATAGATTTTGACTGTGTCCCTTTGGATAAACCCAGAAATGGGCTTTATCTAAAGCGATATTATGCATAAATGAGGTGTGGAGATTTTTGTTAGTTTAGATTTCTTTACTGTTGGTGTGTTTTAGATTAGAAAAGTGTGCCTAGTTTAGAGAGTGTGTTTTGTCACTATTCCTGCTTATCTGAGTTTTACTCTTGATATTGCAGATGTCGACGTCTCTTCAAACCTACATTGGTTTTGTTGATGGTGCTTGTCGTAGTACACGGAACATTTCTTCCGCAGCTTGGGTTATCTATTCACCCTCTGACGAGTTAGTATCCATGCATGGGGTAAGCCTTGGTCGAACAACAAATAACATTGCCGAGTATAGTGCAGTGATTGAGTTATTATCTGAGTCCATATCATTTGGAATTCGGAGTTTGATTGTAAGGTTGGATTCTGAACTTGTTGTATTACAGCTTAACGGGGTTTATACCATTAGAAATCCGGTGTTATTACGGTTATTTTTGAGAGTTCGTCTCTTGGAACGTGAATTTGATTACATTGAATATCAGCATATTCCAAGACATTTAAATACATTAGCAGATTCAATTGCTTCTAGTATGATAAATAGACATTTGCAATAATCAAAAGCAGTAAAACAAACAACATTCACATATGTACACAGATAGCCGGAAAATAGTGATATATCATAGTATAGGAGTGTTTTCAAAAAATATACATCGTCTTCGATCATAGGTTGGAAACACCTTATGATCGGCAAAAATGATAATACAAAAGTAAAAAATATGAGTCTACACGATCATCCCATCACTGATGGTGATCACGATAAGAAACCACTGCCCGAGCTACCCTGCATAGGAACCTCCTAAAAGGTCCTGGAACTCCAATCACATATCTTTGTAGCCTGAGAGGAATGTCATCTATGCTGGTCTCTGGAATATCTAGCGTCAAACGCTCTAGATGATGCTCCAAATCAGTCAAAATCTCTGCTGATTGGCCTGCTGGGGCTGGTGCGGGCGCAAATGGTTTTCTTCTCTCGTAAGGTTGGAGATGAGCTGGTCTTTGTGGACCCACATATGTTTTCAAAATTTTTTTGGTTATTAGTTTTCAAAGATGATAAAAATAAAAAAAAATAGAATTTAGCAAACATTGAAAAATTATTTTACCTGAATCATCCCACTGTTCCTTGGCAGGGAGAGCCATCTCTCTGTCGCCGCGGAAATCTATCCCGGCATATGGAAAATCCTCTATCACAAAAAGTTGGCGATCCAGCCAACGAAAATATGAAGGAGGAAATCGCACAATCTCAGTACCCTCAATAGCATGACGAGCCATCAACGCGGACCAATGAACCATTCTCGGTTCTCGAGGTCGACCGACATCAACAGCAATACTCTGTGGAGCTAACATGGGGATCCTCTCCAGAGCAAAAGAAACAACAATGGATCCATATCCAAAGTTATTCAGTTTCCCATTTTTTGCTCTGGTTAGTTGGCCTTTTACATTGGCCAACACAGCTTCACACCAGTTAAAGATGGTGCCGCGAAAACAGTCCACGACAATGCGCATTTGGGAACCAGTAGCTACATGAAGCGCAACACTCCCACACAGTTTGGTAACAGTAAAAGCAATAACTTTCAATTCAGGGCGGATGATGTGTTTTATGTCAATCCGTTTGTCCTAAGGATTTGCCTGATCATTGCAGAATTCTAGTTGGAGATTAGCGACAGTCTGGCCACCTGGCCTAGTCCCAAACAAAGAAACTTGTTCGCCCTTCTTGGACAAACCAGTCAAGAAATATATATCCTCCAGCTCAATTTCGAGCCGGTAGCCACCAATGAAGAAGCACTGGTCCTGCACATTCCATCTGTTCACCAACCATGTGAAGAGTTCTACTTGTGCCCTCATGCCTGAGATGGCCCAAAATTCATACAAGCCACATGCTCTTAATGCCTGTTGTGTGGGAAAATGGAGTATGGTGGCTTCATCCACCTCCTCATGCTCACGTTCTCTCCAGATAAGCATCTTGTCAATCCTACAATATAGAAAAAGGAAAGTTAAAATAGTTTTATTTGAAAATTTTTGGCAAATAAATGAGAATTGGATGTTTTAAATCCAACCGTGCGGGTACCGCACCCGCTCTTTATACATAGAGCGTAGCTCCACACGCGCAATGTGTGCCGGGTGCGGAACCCACGACTTTTTCCTTATAGGAAAAAGTCGGGGTCCGCAGGTAGTATGTGTCCCACCTGCGGACCCCGCGGGCGAAATTTTTAACCATTTTTTGTCCCAAAAATTCAAACTAAAGCCTAAAAACAAATTTGAAATGGATGAAAAACAAGATTGAGAGGTTGTGGATTACCTGGGATTGACGGTTCTCAATTCCAACGGACGAATTTTCCAGAATCTTCACAGGAACTTTCTTACCCAAAAGCTTTTTACTTTTCACTCTGGAACTGAACGGTAAAAATGAAATTGAAAAAGTCCTTTTTATAAGTTTTTTCGTATGGATGAATTTTTAATTTATTTATTTTTCACTTTAAAAAGGGTATTTTTGAAATCATTTTTACTTATCTTAAACATGTATGTGTAATGTTTCAAGTTTTTGTGCAGAAACTAGATTTTTCAAGTGAACTGATCGTTTTTCAACAAAGAGCATACTTTTATCACTTTTTCAGACTCTTTCAAAAATTTTACGAAAAAGAGAAACCTTGGAGTCCTCTTTTAAGCCCTTTTCAGACTCTCTAAATATGAAAAGATTGCCGAGTACTTGATTATTCGAACTCGCTAAAGTAAATGAATGATCGTCCCTTCAGTATAAGTTTACCCCTTTTACGGACTGAAATGGACTATTTACGAAAAAGGTATATGTTGACTAATTACGGTCAATAGAGTTCTCTCCCGCATTATGTTATCCTTTTTCGGGCTCGAGAGACTAAATTTACGAAAAATTACACCCACGGAGTTTTCTTAAGTTTTTCTTCTGACTCCCTAAAACTGAAAAACACCGAGTTTCTCCTATACTGGACTCGTTAAAACTAAACATTAAAGGACCTGTTTAATTTTCAACAAGAACGAACCACTCCTTCTTAGGGTTTGAATTTTAAACTAAGTTGGACTCATCCAAAGGATGAGCTTATAACCAAGCAAATTTTATCCTCCTCAAGCTTGTCAAAAATAAAGAGGTACTTGCCAGAAATGGTGGGGGAAAAAGAGAGAAAAATGGGCGTGTTTGTTATATTTTAAATTTTTCGAAAATTCAGTCAACCACTCTTGAACACGACACTTTCATTCACCTGGGATGGGAAGTCCTTTGCCTAACAGTTAATCAAACCACATTGAAAGTCTTCAGCCGGTTTCTGGGTATTAGCTTTGGGTCAATTGTTACCAAGCCATCTGCAGTGTCGTTATGTGTTCAAGAGCACAGCTCAAATAAACCATTCATCTGCAAAATATCTGTCATCCATCTTTTGACCATCCCTGAGTCAGTCCTTGCCAATATATTTTCAAAACTTGATCTATGATTTCGTGTTGTGGGCTTCCCTACGACAGATCACTTTCTATCGACATCAGCACATTATCTAGGAAGTTGATCCAGAAATCGTCAGTACCTTGAAATTTGCATGCTTCAATGGCAGGTTTCTCGCCTTCGACGACAGGTTGCATCATTGACCTTCGATCAAATGATTTCGTGAGATGTTTGACTTCAGCTCATTCATTCACATTTCATGGATTGAACTGAGTACTTTGAGAGCCATTGACATTACTGGTGGTTTCTCTCACACTTGTTAACAGTTCACATTATTGACTGGTAATCAAGTGGTTTCTACCATGTTCAACTTCAACACATTTATTCACATGGATAGAATCGTACTAGTTCGTGCGGAAAACAAGACCCTGGATCTAGTTTCCACCATCCAGGTTGCGAAGTATTTTATTATTATACAGTAGAATATTCATTACAGATGGCTGCGCCCATGCTGTGACTACACTATTGATGTAATATTAAAATCATTCCTGTATCAGAACAATTTAAGTTAGTTTCTAGTTAGTTTTAATCTGAGTATGGGTATGCGTACCTCAGTGATGACATATATATGTATATATTTTGCATTGAATGTTTTTACAGGTTCTGACTGGGGTGTCCACAGGATGATCTTTGAAATGGTAAAGTACTGCACTCTTCATATATGACAGACTACAGCTTCATCTATTCCAGACTTTCCACTTTAGGGGGCAATTTGTTACACTAAAAACTGTCATCTTGACATTTTACTATGAGTATGAGCTCATTATTACTCATACTTCCTCCTTTTGCAAGTCTAACATATCAGCTCCTCATGTCAAGCTTTCAAAATCAGAGAAAAGTTCCTAAAAATCCCCTAAATATTGGTATCGCACTTTCTCTATTCATTACCTGTGGTCCCGCGCCTAAAGTTCAGCCCTCCTGTGGAACCATAACGCACTTTCTTTGTGTTATGGGTGTGGACCTCTGTAAAAATCAAAAAGGCGAGAAATTAAAGATAAAAAGTGGATTTCAGATGAATTATAGAAGATTCTAGAAGGGAATTTTCGGGAATGGATACGCTTTGAGAAGGTTCATGCATCCCTCACTTGATGGAGCTAACCCCTTGATGTAAGGAGCTAATCCCTTTGAAGGAGGATTCTATCCCTTCATATTTGGAATAAGAAACCTCCTCTTTTCCACTATAAAAAGAGGCCTTGGGTAGCCTCAAAGGGAGTTCAAGCTTAAGATATTTGAAGTTAAATGCTGTTGAGATTCAGACTCAGTTAACTAAGACTTTCTGTGAGGTTAAATCACTCATCTCTATTTGTCTTCGTTCAAAGAGTGCAATGCTTGTCAAATTAGAAGAGATTCTTGCTTCGGACCCCAGGGGGACCTGCACAACATCAAGGCACAGGTTGTAAAGGTTTTCTTTATTTGAAGTTAATACAAATATACTCATTTCTCTCATTAAACTGTCTATTCATGGTTTATTTCATAAATTCCTTGATCATTATGATGAGTATGGTTTATAATAATGTCTATACAGGTGCTGCGTAATCTTTTTGCTTGTTTGTGACTGCAGATTCACGAGGAATGTTCTTTCAAGTGCACGGGAAGGACTTCAACGAGATCAAGCAAGCGCTGGACATAAGGTAGGCCTTACACCTATATAGCATTTTTATGAATCCTGTATACTTAGAGAGAGATTAGTATAATTGGCTGTCTATTGCTAGTTACTTTTAGTACTAGAGAGATCGGTCTTGTCCGCAAGACGGATTAATCTACACAACACTTTCTTCTTGCCTTGTTTTGATTGGTGAGTACCTACTTTATGCAAACTTGACTCCGAACTACTTATTGATTTCTTAGCCTGTGCAGTTAAATAATTTTCAAAGGTTTGTTTATAGAGAGTCTTTTGGTCATCCAGAATAAACCTGTCATCTAAATTACACCATTCGTGGAGAAGACGTTTCATAACCTGTTCCTCTGCAATGAGATCATCCCTTGGGGTTTCAATATCCATCGTCACTGGTTCTTCCACTATTCTATCCTGAGATTCTGGATTTTCAAGAGGTGCTTTCCGTTTTGTAGCAGACGTGTTGTCAATCGGAACTTCTTGGGGTGAGGGTTGCACATCAATCATATCCTTTGAAGAATCCCCTGCATATTTCCATTTTGTAGCACACGTGTTGTCAATCGGAACTTCTGGGGGTGAGGGTTTCACATCAATCATATCCTTTGAAGAATCCCCTGCATCTTGTAGTATCTCAAAAGGATGATTAGAAACACAAAACTTTTGACTATTTCGAGGAATAGACTGCGGTCGAGGGCCTTTTTTCTTTGGAACTGCAACAAAACCTTCGTCCTTGTCACAGTCTTGTTCTTGATTAGCCGAAATATTATCTGTTTGAATCTCTGGAAAATTTTTCGAACATGTTTTATACAAATGTCCATACTCATGGCAATGTCGACAGCGGAATGGAATATGTTCATAATCCAAGGTCTGTTGCCAAATCTTGCCTTCATATTCTAGTTCGATCAATTCCAGAAGAGGCTTTGAAATATTCATATAAACACAAATGTGAGCAAAAGAAGCATATCTACCGCGATAGGTTGTCTCTGCAATTTTAACAAAACTCCCTAACGAGTTACCAATCCCCTCTAGAATATCTGGGTCACAAAAATCCATTGGTAAGGTAAATAGGCGGACCCAAACAAGGGGCTGCCAGAAATTGTTCGTCATCAGGATTATAACATTCTTCCCACTACCTGATAAATAACCCTGCATTGTTAAAGAAATACGGTCCACCTTCAAAGATGCATTCTTTGTTCAACAAATTTGTAAAGATAACTGTAAAGAAACCACGGGGTCCAAATTTAAGATCAATATGACCTCGTGGTTGCCATTTAGTCTGAATCCATTTCAGAAGATTTTTCTCTGTTGGCCAAATACCAATAAACTTACAGATTAAAGCATGATATTTCATATAACCTCGATAATATTTTAAGGTATTAGGAGAAATTACAAACCTCAGTTTTTTCTGTGCCCTGACAGGCACTGGCCTCTTGTCTTCGACTGTCGTTTAGCCCCCAGGACGGGGCCAAACCATTGCGTACCACCACCTGGTTGCAAATGAAAACGACCCTGTTCACCGGCTGCTACGTCTTTAAAGGAGGGGGTCGGCCCCCCTCCCGGGGCCGCCGCCATATGCTGCTAATCCCAATGACACGGTCGATACACCACCCACTACCTGAGACTGCAAATCCAATCATCTGGTAACAACGTTAAGTAAGGCTCTATAAATTCCTGCAACTTTCTTGGAGCATCATTGCTCATTCTCAAATGGGAAAGTATTGTTGAAGGCTACCTAACATTATTATGCATTAATATGTGGCTTTAATATGTTAGAGTGTATAGTAAAGATGTATAATATTGGTGTTTATTGGTTATTTGTGTTGGTTTATGCACTTGGAGTAGAGGTATGTATCATTTTGGAGAAGGAAAGGGGGTGAATCCTTCCTCTTGCTTGACATTCTCAACATTCTATTTTTTATGAGTTCCTACTTTATTGTTTTTGCAGATCAAAGGTTGTGAAGAGCGTCTCTAATTTGACATGGACATGTATGGCTCACTATTATTGTCAAAATTAATGTTGTGTGTTGTGTGATTTGAATGAAATAAAACAAAGTGTTACACACTATGAAATTGAGATAAATGAGATACAATAAGAAGCCTTAAATGATCTCACTCTTTGGTATTGTTGGAAAGTTGAATTTGAGTAATAGAGAAAGAGATAAACGATATTCGAGTCCTATGTGTGATAAACTCAATAGTTGAAATTTATAAATCACAATAATAAATAATATATATATATATATATATATATATGACTATTTACTAAATAACACAATTTAGACTTTATTATAAATTACTATTAAATAATAATAATAAGAAGATTACAATCCATAAAAATATTTCTATACTTAATATTTCTATACTTAATGTATCTTTCCACAAAGGCCTCTATCATTTTTCTCAATATTTAATAGTATACTGCTCTTCTTTGAAACCATCAACTAATTAAGAAGCATGCTCTCACGAGTCCAAATTCAAAGAAGATGCAGTAGAACTTCAAGCTATAATTAAGCTATCATTAGTCAAGATGATGAACAATTCCTAAAACTTGAAGAGCAAGAGTTGCAATAGGAATATAAAATACAAATCCATGTATGGTATTAGTTTTTTATAATATTATTATTTGTTTTATTAATTTTTTTTGGAAAATCACATTATTATTAAAAGAGTCTGTTTGAAACTATTTTGTGTAATTTATCATCATAAAAAATAATAATGATTGTGCTGATCTAATACTTCAAAACATATATTGTAGATATGCAACATAAAATATTATTAAACTTAGTTAATATAATCAAAAATATTTAAAATAATTAAATTGAATGAAAAATTAATAAAGTAATAAAAATAACAAAAGTAATATTAAACAAATGGAAATCTAAACCACTTAACCAAAAAACCAAAAAAATACTAATACTAATACAAATAATAAAATAATAAAGATAATAATAATAACCAAAACAAAAATAAAATCCAAAACACTCACTTACAAAATAATAATAATAAATAAATAAATAAATATATATATAAACCACAAAAATACCTAAATACCTATATATATATATATATACCACAAAAAAGAAAGACAAAAAAAACCAAAGAATATTAATAGAACTATATATATAAACAAAGGAATATTAATATTCTTTTGTTTTTTTTTGTCTCTTTTTTTTTTTTTAATTTTTCTCATATTTTTGTGGTTTATATATATAATTCTATTAATATTCCTTTTTTTTAGCTTTGGTTTTTTTTTTTTTTGGTATTTTTGTGGTTTTGATATATAGTTCTATTAATATTCCTTGGCTTTTTTTTGTTCCTCCTCATTTTTTATTAGGGATTTTTGTAGTATATATTAATATTTTTTGGTTTTTTTTGTCTCTCTTTGATTTTTTTCTGGTATTTTTGTAGTTTATTAATATAATTTTGTTTTTTTAGTCTCTTTTTATTTTTATTTTTGCGGTTTATATATATTTTTATTAATATTCCTTGGTTTTTTTTGTCTCTCTTATTTTTTTATTTTTTTTCTGCTATATATATATATATATATTATCCTTATTATTTTATTATTTTTATTAGTATTAGTTTTATTGGAGTTTTCATTTGTTGTTTTTGGTTTTTATTTTAACCATTGTTATACTTTTATTTATTTTTTATTTTTTGGTTAAGGTTGGATTAATAATACTTTATTAAAAATGGTAAATTTAATTTTATGTGTGTTTGGTTAAGTGGTTTAACATTATTTTTATTATTTTTATTATTATTTTATTAAATTTTCATTCAATTTAATTATTTTAAATATTTCTAACTTTTGTCAATGTGTGCATTATATATAATAATGTGATTTTCCAAATTTTTTTTAATAAAAAAAATATACATCACATAAATTTACACTTTCAAATATTATTGTTGTTATATTTATTATGATGTACATCTTTTTAACCAACTTGTTTAACAATATATTTATAACATTATAAAAAATATATATTATAAAAATTATTAGTGAGAAGTTTTCACAATGCATTATATTAAATATCATTTGAATCCCAAAAAAATATATCTAAAATTGTATATCATTCAATATTATATTATATTTTAATTTTTTGATTTAAATATATGTAACAGGCCTCTTACCTGAATTCAAATGGTAAATATATTTTTACTTTAATTATTCAAATCAAGAAAATAAAGAATCAGTTTTAGGTGAAACGAATTCTTGATTAGGTATTCATTTTTTTACGAGGAGAGCCAAGATGGTTTTGAGAGGAGAGCGATGGGCATCTCTTTGATAAGAGAATGTTTCTTCCTTGACCTAGAGATAAGCGATAGCCTATTTGCAATTTTATGCAACAGAAGGATAAAATATCCAGAGATTTTTCTCTTCATACCTGCATCTTGCAGTAATAAAGATAATGGAGAGGTGGAGGGATATGTTTTACCGTTATCCCTTGCATGTTTGTATCTTATTATCTGGTTCAGCTCTGCCAATAGAAGTCACACCTGGATGACAGCTTTCAGATTGAGCCGTGAGCTAACATTTGGGAGATGCACATGAGAGGTGGGGGTTATTTGTCTTATGCACAGTTATTTTATATTTGTTTATAGCAGGAGGGTTTGCAAAAGCCACATCATGCGTGGGTTTTTGTTTTATTATGTTTTATTATTTTTGGTTCCTCCACGCACTCATACCATATACCATTTTCCTGTGAGAATTCGATTTGGATCGATCACATTCATCGATTTGCATTTGCTCGGAAGACCTAGATCGTAAGCACCAGAACTCATGATCTCTCAAGAGGTTTGATTTCTAAGCATAAGCAGCGTGGAGGCATCATGAAGGTATTTGGAGAACATATGGGGCGTGGAGGCATCATGAAGGTTGTTGGAGAACATATGGGTGCGCCGTGCAGAAGGTCAACACATATGACAAAAGATAAGTAATGCTTTTACATTGGTTTCTGGGGTTGATTATGCTCAAAATATTTTCCATGTTTATATGGAAAAATATATTTATATAAATATTTATATATTATCGTATACTCAAGAAAATAGAATACGCATGTTTTATATTTTAAAAGAGATTTTCTTGAATATATTAAAGAGGGTAGCTCTTTAATATAAATATTTACATAATATGGTATAAGCAGGAAAATAGAAGATGCATGATCTTTATTTTAAAATGGATTTTGTACTCATTTAGTTTAGGAAATGAGAACAAATCCAAGGTATTTTCTTGAATAGATTAAAGAAGGTAACTCTTGAAATATCTTCTTGTGCGATGAAGAAGAAAAGAGAAGTTTTCTCAGATTTATATTCATTAACCATGTTGTAAATAGTAATGAATTAATAAATCCATGGATAGTTTCATAAATCCATGAATAGTTTACCATGATAGTGGTAGAGATTAATGAATTAATAAATCCATGGGTAGTTTACCATGGTGTTGATAGAGATTAATTATTTCATAAAACCATGGGTAGATTACCATGGTGTTTGTGAATATTAGTTAATTCATAATTCCATGAATAGATTACCATATTGTTAGTAAAGAATGGTTATTTAATAAATCCACGGATAGAGAAACTACTGAGTTATATTTTTTTAGATGAACAAACTGAGTGATTATTTTTATCATGATTATGATGTTAATTCCTTTTGGAAGAAGATCATTCATAGACATGCAACATAAGTAATAACTTTCATTGGAAATAATAAAAATATTTGTAGGTCGGAAAGATAGCATGTGGTGCTAAACTATATTGGAAATGATTATTAGTATAATATTTGAAAAAGAAGATATGTATTTATATTCTTAATTGCATAGTTTTACAAAAAGAAAACATATGTTTACATGCTCACTAGCATTGAGATTTCTTTTGGGAAGACTCGTGAGCTATGTGCTTTGTTGGAGACTCTTTTGGAATCTATATGCCTTTGCATGCATGGGAGCAACATTTGATATGTTAGATTGCACTCCATGTACTAAAAGTAATAGCTCAAGGGCTAGCAATTTTGATTAAATTATGTAAATTGCATGCACGAGTATCATAACTAAGTATCATTTTATTTTAAATGTATGCCGGGGAGATGTAGCTATTGTCTTGCAGTGCTTATGCGACGGAAACATTAGTTAATGTGATGACTTATAACCAACACATATGAGGTATGTGTTGTTAAAGGGAGAATGTCAAGGTACTTTACTTGCATGTCATGAATATACATGAGTAGATGGAGAAACTACTATAGTATAAATATGTGAAATGATTTATTATACTTTATGAATCTTAACATCAATGTATGTGAATGTAACATTAGCAGGGTATGATGGTGATATGTATAAAGGAAATATTTTGCTTACCCTGGTGGCAGGTAAATGATTATGGTTCATGCAGATGAGTACGAACTACCAGATGATCCATCAAAATATGAAGATATGAAGACCAGAGAGTAAATGGTATCATATTTATTGTAATGGCTTTAAGCTAGATATTTGTATATTTCCTTGTAAGATTTATAAACGATGGTTAAGGGATGGTCTCCCTTATAAGCCATTGAGTGAGGGCTGATCACCCTCACGAGCATTTAATAATAAAATTAAACTTTTGCTGGTTTTCACCCTACGGGGGTTTCCAGGGTATATTGGTGTTCAATGATGTGATTGATTATTGTGTCAAGTTGATGATGTTGATTCCTTTGTTATGATGTTCATAATGGCAAGTATGTGATGACTATATGAGTAATGAAATGAATAGAAGGTTACACCACACAGTATTATGTTAATGTATAAGGAGCTTACTATTCTTATTTTAAAGTTACATTATGAACTAGTAAACAGTCTATGTAATGATGAGTAAGGAATATTTAGTAGTGAATGGATAGTTACCCATGAGTAATTTGTATGATTTTTTTTTTAACTCCTTACATTTCCATGTAAAGTTATATATTACAATATAAATTTTTTTGATTTATTTTTGACATCAAAATAATATTTAGTTAATATGATTTAGTAAAATATTTTTATAACTTAAAAAATCTCTTTCTAAAATAAATAATGATTTGCTAATTTCTTATTAAAATAATTTACATGCTCAGTTTTAGTAAATAATATTATATATATAAAAAAAATTGGTCAACATCTACTTTATAACTACGTAAATAAGATTATATATATATAAAAATGTCAACATCTACTTTATTACTTTATAATTAATAATGGTGAAATCTAAATATTTAAGTTTTTGATATTTTCAATTATTGTTAAATTAAATAAATTAAATATAAATATATAAATTGATAATGTTCGAAAAACTGCAAAACAAGTCAAGAATTTTAATAATTAAAATTTAAGATTTCAAAATTTATTTGAATTACAATGATCTTTCCCAATCAAATTAAAAAACTTCACAAACTTCATACATTTTAAACATGAATGTATGTGCGAATTTTAATTTTTTAATGACCGGAAATCACTCAGAAAATCCTTCATGCTGCATGCCTCATCATAATCTTCTTTTACTATATAATTTGTAAAAGTGAAGTGGGTGTTATAAAATCCGAAGTATATTGTGAGGTCTCCTCATTACCCTTCTTTCTTTATAATTGGTTAATAAAATAATAATTTGAATTTTCATTATAATTTTTTTAATGGTTTAATAAAATAATTATACCTAAAGTTGTGTTTATTTTATAATATTTTTTCTTAAATTTTAATTTAATTATTAAATAATTAGTATGGATTTAATTTTTATTGAATTTTAAAATATTTTTAGTAATATAAACTAGAGAAGTAGAAGATTGAGATTTATCCTTAAATTAATTATGTATTTTTTATTATTTTAATTAAATTAATTAAATTAAAAAAATGTGATAGAAACAAGTGTTATATGAAGTGCCATATATACTATTAGTAAGTCATGATATTGGTTCATTTTATTGTTTTAAAACTTATTTACAAAATAATAATCTCCATAGTAAAGTAAAGATATATCTATTTTTTTTTGTCAAAAATCTTGTTTCAAATAAAATTATAATTTAATTAATTTATATAAATTTTTAATGTTTATTATAAATTTATGCCTATCAACCTCTATCTATTCAATTATATATAAACTTGTACTCTTTACCTACATAGTAACACCCTTACGTAATTGCCATGTTGCAATTTAATTGCATGTCGCAATTTAATCAATAATGTGGTTACTAAACTATGTTTCGTTTATAATTTTGAACATAAACTAACTTTAAAGCTAGTGTGATTCTTAAACAAATTGTTATAATGGTGTTATTTTATTTTAGCGTGAAGGATAAAGGTAAGCATCAAAGTTTATATTATATGTATTACTTTTCAAACGTAGAAAGTAAAGATTTATGATAATTAAAGTCGCTTAAGGTAAGCATCAAAGTTAGCATCAAAGTTTATATTATATGTCCTACTTTTCAAAAGTAGAAAGTAAAGAATTATGATAAATAAAGTCGCTTTGGTGTGGAATAGGTGGTTCTAGATCATAGTTTTGTTATACTTATTAATATTGAGATTTTATTTTCAATGTTTAATATGAGACTTAACCTTTTAAGTTTGATATATAATATAAGATGTTTGTGGAATTATATATATATACTTACTGGGTATGTTGGTGTAGAGTTCGCATTTATTTGGGTTGTTTTTATTTTTATTTTTAATGATTTTAAATTCATGGTTTTTTGTTTCAAGGTTTTCTAATTTTAGTTAACTAATTATGGTTGTAATCTAATTTAGATTAATGTATTAGGATTTAGAATATCATTTGATTCTATATATTATATTGTAAATGGTGAAGTTAATATAATTACAGTTAAAGGTGTGTTTTTAAATATTTGTTGGTTTCCAGATAAAGGGTTTCTAGGGTAAATTTCTAAGTACTTTGTGTTAATATTATTGTTTATCATTGAAGTCTTAACCTAATTTTTGGTTGTTTTACTTATTGTAGAGGATCCTCTAGAAATATAGGGGATCTTGTAGAAGCGTTAGAATGTAAAGCACTATATAAGGCCCACCTTAACCCTAAAACTCCTTATTAAGCCTACATATTAATTGATTACATTTCTATTGTTATATTCTTATGTAGTCTAGAACCCCTCATGGCCCCATTTTATTATAATTGTACCCTTCGTCTCCTAGATATATACTAAGAAGACCTACTCTTAAGATCATCAAATATTGTCTTGTACATTCTATTCATTGTAAAAGGAGGTTTCCCTCTTTGAAGAGGACTGTAAATATTGGTTTCATACCATTTTTAAGGCGGAAGGATCATCACATTTGATATTAGAGCTCATGATCCTAGGGTTTTGTTGTTTCAAACACGTCATTGTGGCATTTTCACTATATATATATATATTTTATTTTATTTTTTTATTTTTTTATTTTTTAATTTTAATTTTAATTTTAATTTTTTTCTGGGAGGGTTTACACTGTGAAACTTGGAGAATATTTAGAAAACATCTCACACAATATTTGGTTCGAATTTCAGATCTTATTTCACTATATTTTTTGAAATATGTTCCAAGAAATTTAGGGTTTCTGAATGATCCTGAAATTAGGTTCAAACAACTCAATTTATAATTTTAGTTATACTTTTTTTTTTTCCTGTGAGGTTTCAGGCTAATCTTGGACCACCTTGAGGTGAATACCTAGTTCAAATTTTAGATGTTCGTTCATTATAATTTTGGATATGTGCTCACAGGAATTATAGGTTCATGAATGCTCTTGAAATCAATTTCAAATAGGCCAGTCTGGAATTTTCGCAGTAATTTTTTTTTGATGAGGTTTTAGATAATGAAACCTGGATCATATTAAAGATAAATATCAGGGAGCATCAAGTTTAATTTTCAAAATTTGTTTCGCTACACTTTTAGAGCGAAACCATGTGGATCTTAAGGTTTGTAAATAATCTTGAGATAAATTTTAAACATGTCAACTTGCTATATCTTCGTGTATGTGAATTTTCACATTGTGAAAACTCCATGGATTTCAAGAGACATACAATATTACCTCAAGTTATAACTTTAGAATTATATTTTAATAATTATACAGGTGGCATGCTATACAAGTTTTCTTGTAGGAAGAGGCCAAAAATCAATAAGTTTGAGAAATTTACCATAGCTTTTACTTAGCACATCAGATTTAGTTCATACCAGTAGAATTGAAAAAAATACATATCACCTAAACAAGTATTCAAATCTAAAATGGATAAAATCTAAAAGATATATCAATAGAACTTCCACCATTTCGTTTTCTTGAAATTAAGTTACATAACTTACTAGTGACATAACTATTGATTAGAAGATCCTTTTTTTTCATGGCTGAAAGTTGTGATAAAGAGGAGTATTATTATTATTTTTCAATATTCTTCCAAAGAAAGCTATCACACCAACTAAATATATAGAGGAAAGCGAATGAAATAGATGGTTGTATGTTGAAATAAGTGGATTTATTAGGTTCTCCAGAAAAATTTAAAAGAGAAATGGAAAAGAAGATGAATGGAAATAAGGAAGAAAAAGAAAAGAATGTGAATGAAAATAAGGAATAAATACGAAAATCCATGATTGCTATGGAAAATCTTCTCTTGGAGAGGCTTCATAATGGGGATGTGGAGATTAAAGGAAATCATGAGCATAAGGAGAAGCATGTTGTTAAGAATAAATCTCATATGTGGAATATCCTATCACAATTAGAGAGAAAAAATATTGAATCGCAAAACCATAATCATGAATTTTCAATCCAACATCCACATCATTAGGGTTTGAAGTCAACACCAAGGAACTACTTCATTCTGAAGATCGATATGAGGAAGTTTGATGGCAGTGATCTTGTAACATGGATATTTCAGATGGAGCAATACTTTGATCTACACCAAATGGCATCCTTACAAAATGTAAATAATGTATCGATGCTTTTAGAACAAGAAGAACATGTATGGGACCAATTTCTTTGTGAAAGGAAAACTGACTCTATTACATCTTGGTCCATTTTTATAAAGGAATTGGTAGCACATTATGGGGATATTAAGAACAACAAATTCTTCAGTGAATTGGTAAATCTTCGACAAAAAGGTCCAGTTATAAAGCACATTCAACAATTCCAAAAGTTGAGTCTCAAAGTAAACAATATTTCAAAGGATAATTTGTTAGACCTATTTATGGGAACTTTAAAGGAAATCATTGAACATGAGGTGCATCTCTTTGAACCTAAATCTCTAGAGCATGCATTCAATATGGACATGAATTTTGCAAGTAAAAATATGACAACTAGAAAATCAATACAATAATAACTATAACGAAGATCACGCTCCCTCTCCTAAAATAACAAGGTTCACTCCTAAAAAATGGATGAAAGAAGAGAAAAATCACTATGTTTCAACCGTGACAGCAAGTATAGTAAGGGGTATAAATGTAAAGAGAATAAATTATTCTACATAGACTTTGAAGGGGAAGAAGATCAAGAATTGGAACTGTCACAAGGTCTAGACATAGAAGATATTACTCCAACGATATCCTATCATGCACTGGTTAACATCAATTCTCCACAAACCATAAATATAGAAGGATAGATCAAAAAGAAAAAGGTAAAAGTGTTGATTGATTCAGGAAGTACCCATAAATTCATTAGTTACAAATTAGTGAAAATTCTCAATTGTTTCATATATCTAGCACCATACTTTCAAATAATGATTGCAGATGGAGGCACCATAAATTGTTTGGAGAAGTGTCATAGTGTTAAGCTCAGTATATGGGAGTATTTTTTGGACAATACCACGATTGAAATACAAAAGGGTGGTGTTTATTTTGTATTAGAGGCCTAATGGTTGCAATAATTGGGAATAATGAAATTTAATTTTCAGGATTTTTTTTTTTTTAAATCTCTAAACTACCACGGATATTCCACTGGAAAATTCGTCACAATAGATCTGATAAAACTATACCTAAAAATATGAAACTCACTCTATTAGGGTTTATTTATATTTATATTTTTGCATTTGTAGATTACTGTTTATTTCATATGCGCGAAAATTAAAAATTTATGCAAAAAATAGAGAAAAACAAAATAAAAACTCATGAAACACATTTGACACAAGATATATCCTAGGAAACCATTTTGAGAGAAAACCTAGCTAGAAAGTGAGGCAAATTTGATCCCTTTCTCTGAATAGAAAATGGTTGCGAGTATAAAGGGATACTCTAGTGCACAAATCCTCTCTATGTGCTCTCCCCCTATTCCTCTTAGCTACTCTTCTCCTGCAACAAGGGCATTAAAAAATAATGGAACACCTTGTCTTCCTAGTGGCCTAGTTATAACACAAACTGATAGCCTACTAGTGGTTGGTTTTGACTCCCTCAACTCTTAACCAAAGTTACAATATGGAATTTTCTAGAGTCATCTTCGTCATAATCATGTGGATATCCACGTTTCCATGATTTATTGGGTTTAATGTGGCATCCTCTCAAATTATGGTGGTGAAAACAGGAAGGTCAAATTCAGAGTGGCACAAATTTTTCATATAGACTCCAATTGAGGTGATTCTTGCATTGTTGGAAAGTATCTATGTGTAGAATAGGAAAAAAGGTGCAAAAATAAATAGAAAATTTTTTTCCATAAAAAAATGTTGTTTGATGCTTCAAAATGCTCCTAGAAGGTTTCAGACCCTAATTTTCCAAACTAGGCTCACTGGTAAAAATTGCTTTATGACCTAATTCCTTCACTTTTTCCTCTCTACAATAATTGAGATGGAGGAAATAAATTATAATGACATGATATGGACCATTTTCGTAATATTTAAATTGAGCTTAGAGGTATCCAAGGGAAATCCGCTAAAGTGATAATATCTAATGGAATGACAATATAACTAAAAAATGGGCACCAGGGTGTAATGGCACAATTATGTTCACTAAATGTTCAAACATCAATATTATCTATGTTAGGGTATCTTCATAACACTGCCAGAACTCATCCCAAGTTATTTGGATTAATTCCTAAGGGTCTTCCACCTAATCGAGATCATGACCATGCTATTCATTTGCAGTTGGGAAATGCACCAGAGACAAATCAAGAAGTGAAAATCATACTAGAAGTTGAAAAAATTCCAAAAACAAGGATTAAGTAGCTGAGTAACCCAAAAATTGTGGAGTACATCATCAAACAAAATAACCGATGGAAGCGATGACATGGGAAGATGGCGAAAATCATACTAGAAGTAGAAAAATCCTCAGAAACAAGGATTAAGTAGTTGAGTAACCCAAACATGGTGGAGTACATCAAACAAAAGAACCAATGGAAGCGATGACATGGGAAGACAAATTATTCTTATAGAATCACTGGAAAATAGTGAAGTGTTGAGGACAATAATTTTTTTGTGGAGAGACATGTTAAACCATACTAATTAGAGGAAATTTCAACCTAAAAGTGCCCATCAAATTTTCACGTACTTTCCATGTCATAATATGTAAACCAATCCAAATATTTTAAATTTAAAAAGAGGTACATGTCCTAAATAATTTTAAATTGTTTAATTTTGGTATCTGTGAAATATTCTATTATTAATTTAGTCGATCAAATATATTATTATTAATTTGGGTATTCGTGAAATATTTTATTAATGTTATTTACCCACCTTACCCATATGAATTAGAATATTGAAAAAGTTATTAATGCAATGTAAATATTGATATTAGTGAAAAAATATAAATTAAAATATGGGCCCATTTGACATTAATAATCATGGCAAAAAAACACCAAAAAAATTAGTTAAATATAAAAAATATATAAAAAATTAAATATAAAATGTAAATAGAGACAATTATAGTTAAATAATTAAAAATAAAATACCATTATAGTTAAATATAAAATAGTTAAATAATTAAAAGGCAGTTAAATATAAAATGTATAATACAAATTTATTAAATCCTTAAAAATAAAATATAGTTATTCCGGATGTGGATGCTTGAAGGGTTGGACGGGACGTGGCTCTCCGCGCTCTTCCCAACGGCGTTTGGCTGGGTAGCCCACATGGCTCCCTGTACCTGCATTTATGAAGACCATTACTCTCCAGCTCGCGCGGCATTTATTCACCTTGATCGGCTCACTCTGCATTCGATTATGGTGGTTCTTCTTGCAATGGAGCACATTCGAGATAGTTCGAACGATAATGTTGGTCGGGGAGGCTCTCCATCTCCTCTGCAAGGAAATTGTGCTCCAGGTTCTGCAGATGCCAGTGTGAGGACAAATACTGGGCGGCGCTGCTCATTACACGCCTGCTTCGAGCCTCTTCCGGGGTTTCATTTCTCACACAATCCACTTTGCAGCCTCAATTCACTCTCTGGCATCTGGACTGACCAGCGAGGTGGTCTCATTTGTCATTTTCAAGCTCCTTTTGCTAACCTCAGTGGCGACTAGTCCTTTTCCTCTCCCCTTGCTTTCCCTGTCAGCCCTTTCTGCCCTAGTCCTCTTTGTCAAGTTCCTGTCAACATGCCCCGTCTCCACGAAAGAATGAGGAGCCGGCGAAGTCTCAGCCGAGGTCTCCGTCGCCCCCCTCTCAGTCATGGCTCAGGCTCCTCCTCGGCGGATGAAGCACACGGTCATACACTTGGCCCGCGTGGTGACAGAGGAAGAGGTTGTGGCCACACTAGAAGTGCTGTTGATGTTGCTTCGCCCTCCCCTCCCTTAGCTCACGAGCCTTCCAGCAGCTCTCCCCCCCCTTTCTCTCATAGCCTTGCTCGTCCCACCATTCGGAAAACTTCCCAGCGAGCTGAACTCAGGTTCGACTGCACCTCGACCAATTCCATCCTCACTGCCCATATTACTGTGACTCTCCGTGAAGAGATCCCTAATCATGCTGCGCCCCGTTCGATCACTCTCCTTTCCCCTCCGGGTCTGGTTTCCCTTGCGAAGTGGTGGCTCCTGCCACTTCCTCTCCCCTTCCACAGAACGAGCAAAGCATGAAGGTGGCGCACACTGGCAGGGAGGACGCACTCAATGCAGAGAAGGATGACAGTAGCAATGTTTTCGGATGCAGGATTATCGAGGAACCTCCTTCTCCGACTCATGATTAGCCTCTGCAAATCTCTACAGGTTTTTTTCTCAAACATTGCAAAATTTTTTATGCTATATCGCTTCACAGCTTAGCTGAAAAGCGGATTTTGAATTTTAGCACTTATTTCTATGTTTGTTTGGCTTGTATAAACTCAAAACCGGTTTCCCTCTCAAGGGCAGTTCAGACTCTGTGGTTAAAAGGACTGGTTTCCCTTTCTGGGCAGTCCAGACACTCTTTGAATAGCTTGTTTATCAAGCCCAGTGATCAGAATCACATAGCTGACACTATGGCTATTTTGTACCAGTAAATTTTATACATAATAGAATTAGTCATACTTAGAAAAAAATAAAAAATAAAATATAGTTAAATAGTTAAAGAATGTATTCTAGAAAGGAAAAAATATTTTTCTAATTATGATCAATACACTTTTACAAAAACATTTGAATTGTTAACGAATATGGTTATTCATTAGTAAGACTGGAATTTTATCTTTTTGAAAAATAAATATGAATAATTATCTTGAATGATGAATTTAACTAAATTGTAAAAGAATTCCAAGATCCAAGGTAAAAAGGGTAAAGGCAATTTTTGGCAGTTACCTTCCCCAAGAGGATAAAAAGGAAATCCCGAGGAGGGGAAGGGGTTCTACACAAAAAAAGAAATGGGTCACAATATTATGTTGTGAAAGAGATGTCCAAAGCTGGTGGGTATCAGTGGAGCTCTAATAACCCAAAAGAAGAGTAGGTTGGACATTAGTCCTAAGGCCTAACTCTGGAAATATTCCTGCTACCTGAGACTTTGGTACAGAGCACGAGGGGGAGAAGAGGATGTGATAGCCTCTCTCAAGGTTGGGAGGAACCATCGGTTAAGGATTGAATGGATAGAGGTAAGTATTTACTTTTGTTATGATGAATTCATGTGATCTGGAAAGTAAACTTTGATATCATTAATTTGTTAAGAGAAAATGTTATCTTGAAATGCATAAGGAAATAAGGTAGTATACTATGGAAATTTATACAAAAAGAAAATCAGTCTTGAACCCCTATAGGTGAGTAAACAACATATTGTGTAAATAACATACGTAGAATCTAACTAACTACCTTGATACAAAATTTTTTTAATCATGTGAAAATCAGTCTTGAACCCCTGTAGGCGAGTAAACAACATATTGTGTAAATAGCATACGTAGAATATAGCTACCTTGACATGAAATGTTTTTAATCATGCATGATAGGTTTAGTCAAGCCTTTCCAGAAAGACAAACTAGAACAAAATATATAAATATAGAATCAAGATATTACCATATAAATATTATGTGATATCAAAGAGAAAATGGAAATAAAAGAGAAGGGACTGAGAAGTTTAGAACCGAACCCCGCGGAGGCAGGGCCAGGATCAGGGTCTTCTAGTTGTTAAAAAACTATTATTGCACGAGCCATTATTATAGAATGAAGGAAAAGCTATAAATAAAAATCATATTTATGGAAACCATAAACATAAATGTTAAATAGAATTCCTAAATACATATGAAGTTCCCAACCAAAACCTCAAGCAACAGGCTTGATCTTAAAATTCATATATAACGCCCATAACATAAAATAAGGACAAGTCAAAAAACTATTCGAACTGAAGAAGATACCAGTTTACTTTTATAACAATATAAATTATAGTCTCATAGTGCTGGAAGGAAAACGATAATGCAGGTAATATTAACTGTACAAAAGTCCATCACCTTCCATAAGGGTTTTGTTTTGTAAACATAGCACAATTGTTCTAAATTGAAATTATACTCATAAATCTAGCAACAAGACAAGGTGCCATAGTCCTCCAACTCCTTGATAGGAGGGTGCAAAAGGAACGATAAATTAAACAAAAGAAAAGTTTAAACCCAAATATCAATGCCGAAACCCCTTTGAACTCAGAAGTAGCTTCAGAAAACCATGTATGCAAGGGGACGTGGGGACTGGATGCTGCACCTGTGCAAGCAGAGGATGCAGCCCTCATAATTCCAGAGAGGAAACAACAAATCAATCCTTCAAACAAAAAAGGTATGGAATACCTGTTACATTAAGAAATTAGAGTAGCCAAGAGAGAAACGAGATGACTCTTTCTCCTCGGTACGAACCTGAAACAAAATAAGTAAGGTTTGAATGGATTTAAAAACAAAACTGTAAGCATAAAAACAAATACCCAAAACTGCTGTGGAAGAACCCATGAAATAATTACGAATTACCTAAGAGAAATTAGTTGAGAATGGTGGCCATGGATTTTGAGGACCTGAGTCAGTGATTTTGGCTCCTCCATCATCATTTCCCAATATTAAACAGGGGTAAATTTTCGGAAATGCAAACTAGGCGTTCACGACCACAATAAACCTGGAGATGAACTGGAATATTAAATGAATATTAGGCAACTAAAACCTCACAAAACCTCTCAGTAAACTAACCATAGTATATGAAACTCAAACATAAATAGGTGGAACAAATCGAGCCATAGTTCAAATGTCTTGGTAGCCATGGGCAAAGTCTGCGCTGGGAAACAATGGAGAAATTTGATTGAGAAATGCATACTGGAACACGGTAGCATAAAACAAATAGAATCGTTGCCAATATTAATAGTGTTTCATTGTCAAAAAGCCGAACGAGAAAGGCCAAAAGGGAGGATTACCTTAGGTGAAAGCATGTATTATTGCAGAGCTGCAACCCCAAACACAGAGTGATGACAAATGAGTTGGAGCAATGAGCAAGGAGAGGGTTAGTTACTATAACCTCTCCAACCCTAATTTCGAATGTCATATGCGAAGTATTCCCGATCAACGGTGCAGATGAACGTTGAGTGACGTACAACTGTCACCAAATTGTAATACTAATCCATTGAAGATCCCAATTTTGAGAGGATTGATAACAACAATTAAAGATTTACATAAAATCTAGTAAAGGCATGTGGTACATGTCCAGATTGTGGGAGCAATCAATATTTTATGAATATGATATAATTTCAATCTTAAATTAAGATCAAATATTTATTAATAAGTAATAATCATAAGTCCAATTATTTGTATAAGATTAAAATACTCTTCATGACATTGAACTATAGTTTATGCAATATAGTTACTATTTATTGCTGAGATGTGTTATTTAAATGTATGGTAATTAATACCAATGAAAACCAGGTGAGTTAGTTTTGTAATGAAGATATGTTTTAAATATCAGGGTAGTTTTTTTAACATTAATGCATAGGGTAATTTTTTTTTTTATGATATGGTTTATCATAGTATGTGACAAGTGGTATTAGAGTGGTTACACGCTGGGGCCAGTTGGGCCATTAAAGATAACTTTGGTGTTTCTCAATTCTTGTTTAAAATTGTACAGAGAAAGAGAATGAAAAAAAATGGAAAAGTCTCCAATGAGTAGAGGATCCAGCCATTAGACACCAAGAATGCCAGGGGAAGCCCCACCCCAGTCTAATCCCAAGATTAATCCAGAAATGTGGGTACAAGTAAGTGTGGACCAACACCAGATGTTGGAGGAGAAACAAAGATAGACCAACAGATTGTTGGATACAGTACAACAACTTCAAGCATAGATGATTCGATTATGAAGTGATAATTAAAGGATGATGAGGGAACAATAAATAATACTTAAGAGTCTCTTAGATAAGAAAAATCATCCCACTGCACAACCTAGCCTTGATAGGGACACTCATGTGGAAGGAGAGCAACAATAGCAAGCCCATGAAAATCCAGCAATGAGTCATACTCAATGAAGTAATAAGGGTAGAACGTACAATGAAGTTGAATCCGGGAATGTTTCAAATCAACAAGAATTGAAGAAATAGAAATTAAATTACAAGGTGAATTCCAGAAAATGAAGCCTCCTACTTTTGGTGGGGAAGCTAAGGAAATGGCAGAAGCTTGGATAATTAACATGAATAAATATTTCCAGGTTTATGAATACAACAAAAAACTCAAAGCTCGCTTGGCTAACTATAAATTACGGGAGAAATCTGAATTATGGTGGGAGGTGAAAAATGTGTGTGGAATTGAAGATCAAAATGTGACTTAGGATGAATTTCAACAGTATTTCAAAGATAAGTACCTAACAAAATGATTTTATGATAAAAAATCTCGAGAGTTTCATGATTTAAGGTTGGGTCAATTATCTATGGATGAGTTCATTACTAAGTTTACCTCATTATTAAGGTATGTCCCATACTTAAGGGATTAGAAACAAAAAGTGCAACGATTCTTGAGTAGTTTGCCTGCTGACATGAAGGAGAGGATTGAATTTGTTAATCCAAAGACGATGGATGAGGTAATTCGGAAGGCACGTATGTGGTATCAACAGTCCAAGGCAAAGGGTGAAGTTGGGAAAAATTGGCCATTAAAGAAAGGGCAGAAAGGCCCCTCAAATTTTAAAAGTAGCAGATTAGGGAATTAAAAAAATGCCGTGAGGAATTCAACAAATAAGAAATTTGGGAAAAATCTGCAAACGTCCAAATGGGTAGCCGAAGAAAGACCAAATGAGGCATCTAGCAGGCCAGACCTTGGTCAATCCCAGAAACCACCATTGTAATGCTGGGGTTGTGGCGAGGCACATTACTTTAAGAATTTCCCACATCTTAGAAGAAATGAAATGAAAACCAATTTGCAAGAAGCGCCTATAGTGGGGGATGTCGCTTGAAATATACCACGGATCAATGCTGCACTAGAAGATCGACAAGCGGATTTCCAGCCAACTATGATAGAACTGGAAGGTAAGATACAATCCCAAAATGTTTCTATTTTGGTTGATCCTGGTGCCAGTTTAAGTTACATAAACCCCCGAGTTGTTGAAAATTGTAAACTGCAAAGCGAGAAATTTAAAAATCCATGGCTGGTACAATTGGTTACGAGAGAAAATGACGAGTTAATGCCAAAGTATCGAATTCTGTTTTAGATATAGCAGAACAAAAAATAACAATATAACTGAATATACTTCCTTTGGGCTCCTTTGACAATTTATTGAGGATGGGCTGGTTAGAAAGACACTGGTCCTTGGTAGATTGTAAAGAGAAAATTATCCATTTTAAGGCTGAAGATGGAACTCATCAAGAGTTGCAAGGAATTAAGAAGCCATTGCAATTACGTCCCATTACTGCATCCTAGCTGAGTAAATGTATTATAAAGGGTTTCCAACTATATTCAATTCAGGTGGGGTTTTCTAACTCCAAAGACAAGACCTTGATGATGGAAAATATACCAATTGTCTAGGAGTTCATGAACGTGTTTCCTGAAAATATTCCAAGATTTCCTTCAAAGCAATATATTGATTTTACTATAGAGTTAATACCCGGGGCAACACCTGTGTCAAGAGCACCATACAAAATGAGTGTGCCAGAAATAACGTAACTAAAAATGCAGTTGCAAGAACTATTGGATGAAGGGTATATTCGGCCAAGTGTGTCCCCTTGGGGTGCACCAATGTTGTTTGTTAAGAATAAAGATGGGACAATGTGGATGTGTATGGACTACTGACAACTCAATAAGATAACTGTAAAAAATAAATACCCATTTCCATGTATAGATGACCTTTTTGATCAGGTGAAGGGAGAAACAGTATTTTCCAAGATTGATCTGAGATTTGGGTATCACCAAATACGGATTAAGGATGAAGACATATCCAAAACAACTTTCTGTACTAGGTATGGACATTATGAATTTTTGGTGCTACCCTTTGGGTTAACTAATGCACCAACAACTTTCATGAGCCTGATGCACAATATCTTTCACCCATTTTTGGATAAATTTGTTTTAATGTTCATTGATGATATATTGATCTACTCTAAAAATTTTGAGGAACACAAAGAACATTTACACTTGGTGCTGAAAATGTTGCAAGAACACTATCTCTATGCCAAATTCAATAAATGTGATTTCTACAAAGAACAGATCCAGTACCATGTAATATATGCTTAAGGGATTTTCGTGGATCCCGAAAAGATAAAAAAAATTATGGAGTGGAGAGTTCCCAGGAATGTAACTGATATACATTCATTCATGGGCCTAGATGGTTACTGCTGGCGGTTCATTGAAGGCTTCTCTAAAATAAACTTCCCTATTACCTCCGTGTAGCGAAAAGGGCGAGTCTTTAAGTGGACTAAAAAGTGTCAAACCAATTTTGAACGACTAAAACAATTGTTAACTACTGCACCTGTATTAAAAGTAGTAGACCCATGGGGAAATTTTGAATTCTGCACTGATGCCTGCAAGGAAGGGGTGGGAGAAGTATTGACCCAAGAGGGTAAGGTTATATCATATGAATCTACGAAGTTGAAGGATCATGAGAAGAGATACTCTGCCTATGATTTAGAGTTAACTGCAATAGTACATGTCCTTCGAGTCTAGAGACACTACTTGTTGGGGAAAATGTTTTTACTAAGAACTGATCATAGCAGTTTGACCAGTTATTTTAATAAATGAGATTTAAACGCCCACCAAGCAAGATGTAATGCATTCCTAAGAGAATTTGATTTTGGCATTCAACATGTGAAAGGAAAAGAGAAGCGCGTTGCTAATGCTTTAAGAAGAAAAATGCATTTAATTTATGAACTTTATTTTAATTAGGTTTAATCTAAGTTCCAGGAGCAAATCATGGAATCAGCAAAGAGAGATCCTGAATATCAGATCTTATGGTAGCAAGCTAAAGAGGCCGAAAAACAAGGTAAGTCATCAGATTACAAAATTTCTAATGAAAAAATCTTGACTTTCCAAAAAAAGATATGTATTCCAAATCAGATGAGACTAAGAGAGCTGATATTGGATGAGTATCACCAAATTTCCTATGTGGGACATCCTGGATATCAAACGATACTAACAAAAATTAGGAAAGACTATTTATGGCCCTGAATGAGCAGGAATATTGCTGAATACTTGACCAAATTCTTGGAATGTTAGGAAGTTAAAGTGGAGCACCAACACCCAGTCGGATTACTTCAGCCTATTCCTGTACTGGAATGGAAATGGGAAGTCATTTCCCTCGATTGCATCACATGATTGTTAAGAAGTAAAATACACAATGACTTGATAATGGTGGTGGTGGATAGACTCACTAAGGTGGATCATTTTATAACGTTACAATCAACTTACAAGACTGTAAAAATTGCTAAAATATTCATGAGAGAAGTATTCTGGCTACACGGTATCCCGAGAATCATCATCTCTGATAGAGATGTGAAGTTTACACCAGCCTTCTGGAAGGCACTGTTTACTGGCTTGGGAACACAAATCCAGTTCAATATTTCTTATCAACCTCAAACTGACAGACATACAGAGAGGGTGAATTAGATATTGGAATATATGTTGCGCATGTATGTGATGCAACAACCCACAAAGTGGGAGGAGTTTTTACATTTGGTTGAATTCGCCTATAAAAAAAGATATCAAGAATCTCTTAAGATGAGCCCTTTTGAAGCATTATATGGAAGACAATGCCGGATCCCCATGAATTGGAGCAGTTCAGAAACCAGATTGATGCCAAGACTGGATATGTTGTTGGAAATGGAGCGGGAAGTGAAAAATAGCATACCGGATTTAAAAGCAGCCCAAGACATGCAAAAGATATATGCAGATCGGAAAATAAATTTCCAAGAATTTGAGGTGGGTGATCACGTGTACATGAGAATTAAACCAAATAAAATCACTTTGATATGGAACACTTGTGCCAAATTGGCTCCCAGATATTGTGGGCCATTCCAGATCATGGAATGAATAGGGTCAATGGGTTATCAACTGACTCTACCTAGTCATATTTTGGTAGATAATGTGTTCCATGTATCTCTATTGAAGCGATATATACATGACCCCAAACATGTGATACACTGGCAGAACATAAATGTAATTCATGTTTACATTTTGGTTTACAATGAACAAGGTTCTTAATTAAATTAATCATAAAATCTGTTCTTTGCAGGTTGAACTAGATGACGAGTTTCTGGTAGAACCTCAGCATATCCTCGATCAGAGAGAAAGAACGCTCTAGAGGCGAGTCACCCCCCAAGTTAAAGTGCAGTGGAAGAACTTTGGCCCAGAGGAGGCTACCTAGGAGGATGAAAATTCTATTCGAGAAGTATATCTTGAACTATTTTCGTGATAAAAGAACACCGAGAATGGTGTTTTCCTTAAGAGGGGGAAGATGTAACACCCCATTTTATTTTTCTAATTATGATCAATACACTTTTAAAAAAACATTTGAATTGTTAACGAATATAGTTTTTCGTTAGTAAGACTAGAATTTTAACTTTATGAAAGATAAATATGGATAATTATCTTGAATGATGAATTTAACTGAATGGTAAAATAATTCCAAGATCTAGGGTAAAAAGGGTAAAGGTAGTTTCTGGCAGTGACCTTCCCCAAGAGGATAAAAAGAAATCCCAGGGAGGGGAAGGGGTTTTTCAGAAAAAGACGAAATGCATTACAATAGTATGTTGTTGATGTAGGAGCATTCTTCAAAGTTTATAATACCTAAGAGTCTTATCACACATTTACTAGAGGGAGTGGTTTCCCTTAATTATTTTGTTTATTTTCCTAAGTTTAGTTTAGTTCTAAAAATATGTAAATGTAATTTTATTAATGAATAATATCCCGTGAGTTGTAGAGATCTTAGGGATGAGTGAGAAATCCTAGGAAGAGTGAGGATTTTAGGGATATAGAGGTCTAATATAGGATTTGGTTGAGTAAAGAATGGAATGGAGAGATGCTTTATGAAATATTGAGAGATTGTTTGATCTAAACTGAAATTGGTTCATTATTCCTTTTTATATATATTGGTAAGCATTTTGAAACAAGAGAGGTTGGCTCGAGGTTGGATAGCTAAGGGTGTGAGAGCATGATGAGTTAGAGAGGTCATTTTAATGTGCGTGTTCAGGCCCACAAAGGCCGTAGTACTATAATCAAATTAGGTTTCAATGAAGATTGAATAATTTTGTATTTATTAGAATTTTTTTTAACCATGGCTTATAAATCCTGTGTGATTGTGTGATTTGTGGTGTGCCATTTGTTTAAGTAGAATTTTTGTTGAAATTTTAGACTGGATTGACAAGTAGAATGGGATCAGAATCAGTGGCTATCATGGAGTCTTGAGACTCTGCGTATTAAATCAGGAATTACATAGCCGAGGGAATGTCAATGGTTGCATAACCAGCTGGAACCTCCAAAACGAGCAGTGATGGAATACCTTACAGTTGCATAAGTTTATTGATGAGTTATTGAAGAGAGTAGCATGGAGTAACATTTGGTTGCAGAGGGCCACAATTGTGTTTTTCCCAAAATCTTAGAGGTTTCAGAACAAAAGCGTGAAGGATGAGCAAACGGTCATGATTAGGTCACAAATCTGAAAAGGGAGAGATCGATGGCTAATATGACTTCGAAATTTATACAAAATAACTTGTGATTGATGCAATTAAGGGCGAGTAGTGAGGACCATTAGATCTGGGCGCAGCTCAATGACACACGAAAAATTGCAAAAGTGCACAACGCAAATTATAACGGAGAGAGCTAAGGCATCACGTGATAAGTTAATTTGTTTGTGATGTAGTAAGGATTGAAATATACGATGCGATAAGGGGAGATCATGTGTCGGCATTGCGCATGAGCGCACACTGCAGATTTTATGGTTTGTACTTAAGAGTTTGCATGCTAAGTTATGTTTGATGTGATGTGATGCAATCGCATTTCGAAAAAGATAGGAGATACATTTATTTCTAAACATTAAAACTTGTGGGCAAGTGAAATGCGATGCGCTGTGATTGGTCACCATGTTGTGGGACCCGAGAACCCCTATTCCACGTGTATGTAAGTGGTTTGAGTTTATGTGCACTTTGTTTTAAAGTGATCGTTGTTGATTGTGTGCGTATGTATGTTTTATAAAACTCCAATATTGTAATCCTGATCCAGGTGGATATTGGTGGCCACCCGCCTATTCCACTTGGGGCCCCACCATTGTCTCTTTCAGTTTTTTTCACAACTTACTATTTTTAGCAGTTTTCGGGTCCTAAACTTCTGGAGCCGTTTTTAAGCCCCAAACAGAGATAGTATGCCGAAGTTACGTCCCTGGGAATTTGAAACACCAATTTACCCAAACGGGGCCCATAGTTTTGGCGCTTCATCTCCTAGGGTTAGGTTTTTGGACGTTTAGAATTCTCCATTGTTTCTCCATAATAAATAGGCCCTCAAGCCTCATTGTAATATAGTTCAGAGGTCTGTAGTCGCCACATCTCTTCTCAGAGATTCGATACTAGCACCCTAGCTATTTTATTTCCATCATGTTTGTAAGCATATTTCTGTGTTTTTATATTAATGAAATGAAGCCTTATTTCCACTGTATTTATATGTTTATGGTTATTTCTGTATTTTGTTGTGTTCCTACATAAATCCGGATCAATGGTATCAAAGCGGTCTGCTTTTTCTCGATCCTTCTTTACATGTCCCCAACGAGGTCGGGGTATAAGGAGTTATGGCTCGATCTGGTGGAACCTTTACAATATCAGCCTTGCAAACCCCGACGGATGCCCATGGGGGATGAAAAGAAAGATGAGGGAGCAGGAGATCCTATCAAAATATTGCTTGAGGAGGCCCTCGAAAAACAAAGGAACACGATGATGGATAACTTTGCCCAAATCCTTCAACGACTGCCCATCGACAGCGCATCTGCATCCAACAGCCACTCTGGAGGCACGACTCCCTTTAAGGTACAAGTAAACTTTGACATTCCCATATTTGAGGGTCAAATAGATGTAGATGCCATAGATAGATGGTTGAATCTATTAGAAGGATATTTCTTAGTTCATGATTTTTTCAACTGGGAGAAGATTATTTTTTCACTCCTCAAAGCTACCCCCCATGTCAAGGATTGGTGGGAAACCTACTGTGAGAAAATGGAAGAGACATAACCCTGTATGTTCTCAGCTGTACCCACTTGGAATTCATTCCGAGATGCCATCAAGGAGAAATACTATCCCATGGGGAGCTATGAGGAAGAGTACATACAATGGACCATGCTGCGACAACAAAGGGATCAAGATGTGCATGAGCTAACGAATCTGTTCCATACCCTGTGCACAAAGCTGGGTATCAAAGATTCAGAGAAACATTTGGTGCTAATGTATCGCGGTTGTCTGCATAGATAAATTTAGGAGGAAATAGAGTTCCTCGACATCTCCTCGCTTGGTACGACATACCGGTATGCTGCCAAGATTGAGCAGAAATTCAAATAGAAGAAGCGAGACTTTGGCTTCGCGAATCAAAAGCAAGGGAAAGGTGCCCCCAAACCGCATAAAAAAGGACAAAGCCAAGGCATGGTGGCCCAAGACAACTTGCCAAAGACACAAGCAAAGAACAACACCGCGAAGCCAAAGAAGTACACGGGAAAGTGGTGTGAGTTCCATAAGAGCTCCACTCACAACACAAGTGAGTGTTGGGCCAAGCAGTCGTTGGTGGCCGAAATGAGGGCTTCTGAATCAGAGGCATGCTCTGACTCTGAATCAGAACCTGACAAGGTGAATGAAAAAGGGAAGCAAATTATTGATGCAAACCCAACGCCACTGTTGCCACTACGAAGATCCAGAAGGAGGCACCAAAATATCCAGAGGAGGTAGAGCATATTTTCCACTCCCAGATGTAGGTAAAGGGTTCCCAACTATGATTCATTGTCGACAATGGGAGCCAAAAGAACCTGATTTCAACAGATGTCGTGAAGTGGTTGGGCTTGCCAACCACAACGCACCCACAACCATACACCATCGGGTGGCTTCACCAAGGACAAGATCTTCGCTTCAGCTAGCAGTGCCGCCTTTCCTATAGCATCAAGCCCTTCACGGATGAGGTATTATGTGACATTGCTCCTATTGATTTTTCTGATGTATTATTAGGCCAACCATACTTGTGGAAGTGACATGCTGTGTATGAGTCCTGACCTCGCGCTGTTATTGTTACTTTGGGAAATAAATTGTACAGGATACCAGAGGTACCACCGCCTCCCACTATCTCTTTGGTTACTGCAAAACAATGTAGTAAGCTCATTTCCCAAACCAAGAATTTTTTTTTCCCGATGATCCGCCCCCAGGGCAAGAAGAAGACTATGGCCACGACCTCCAGACATGGCTCCTCTACACGACAAAAACAAATGGACAAGGTTGTGGAGGAGTACAGGGACATGTTCACCTCACCCAAAAGGGTGCCTCTACACTGTCAGGTCAAGCACCCCATTTAACTGACCCCAGGTGCGCCGCTACCCAATGGACCAATCTATAGGCGCTCTGTTCTGGAGAATGATGAAATCAAGAGGCAGATTTAGGAGCTATTGCAGAAAGGTCACATCCGAACAAGTTCATCGCCTTGTGGGAGCCCGATTGTGTTGGTATAGAAGAAGGATGGGACTTGGAGACTCTGTATTGATTATCGGGCGCTGAACAAGATCACTGTCCAGCATAGGTACCCGATCCCATGGATTGATGACCTTCTGGACCAACTCAAAGAGGAAAAATATTTCAGCAAGATCGACTTGAATTCTGGGTATCACCAGGTACCAATCGAACCCTCTGATGTGTGGATGTCCGCCTTCAAAGCCAAGGAGGGCCTTTTCGAATGGCTCGTCATGCCTTTCAGATTGAAAAATGCTCCCACAACCTTCATGAGGTTGATGGAAAACATCTTGCATCCATTCACCAACTCATTTGTAGTGGTATACTTGGATGACATTCTTATCTTTAGCCAAACTTGGGAGGAGCACCTCCACCACATCCGAGAAGTCCTCCAAACACTGTGGCAAAACAAGTTGTGTGCCAATTTGGAGAAGTGCATTTTTGGCATCACCCAGGTTCAATATCTGGGATACATTATTGATGAAAGGGGGGTGCATGTGGATCGAACCAAGATCCAAGTCATTCAGGATTGGCCAGCCCCAACCACCTTAATAGAGCTTCACAAATTTTTGGGTCTTGCTAATTTATACCGCAGGTTCGTGTTGGGATTCTCTCATATCACTTGGCCCTTGAGTCAAGTCACCAAGGGAGGAACGAAAGAAAAATTTTGTTGGTCAGAATATCAACCGAAGGCATTCGTAGAATTGAAACATCGCCTCTCTTCTACCCCAGTGCTCACATTACTAGACTTGCAACAACCATTTGAGATCGAGACAGATGCCTCTGACTATGCTATTGGGGCAGTTCTTACTCAACAGGGGCATCTAGTGGCATATCATAGTGAGACATTTTCTGACACAGTTCGAAAGTATCCCACTTATGACAAAGAAATGTATTGCATTGTGCAGGCTTGTCGACAATGGAAGCATTACATTTTGGGGAAGGAGACAATCATCCACACAGACCACCGAACCTTGCAGTTCATACAGACACAAGGGAAGTTGCAAAATGATCGCCATAAAAAGTGGTCCACATATCTGCAACAATTTCATTTGAACATCAAGTACAAGAAGGGTAACACCAATAATGTTGCAGATTGCCTCAGCCAACCACCGATCGTGGCCATAACCACCGTTCTCAACTCTTGTGGGCATGAGACTTCTGATTGGCCGCTTCTCTACAAGAGTGATCCAGAATTCAGCCACACATACAAGGCACTCTTGGGGGGTATGCAAGTTCCAAGTTTTCACCTCCAAGATGCATTATTATGTCACCTGGGACATATTTGTGTTCCTTCAAGCAAGTGTGCCAAGATGATATGGGAAGCGCACTACAGTCGAGTTTCTAGGCATTTTAGGGTTGAGAAAAAAGTGGCAGTATTGCAGAAGTATTTCTATTGGCCGAACCTTCGACAGGATGTCGGGAAGTACATCAGATCCTGCACTGCATGCACCATTTCCAAATTGACCATCAAAAATCAAGGGCTCTACACTCTGCTACCTACCCCTAGTTGACCTTGGGAATCCATCTCCATGGATTACATGTCAGGCCTTCCTTCTACTAAGCATGGAAACGGCTGTGTTTTCATGGTCGTCGACAGATTCTCAAAGATGGCCATTATGGCAGCTTGCAAGAAGAATATCACAGTAGAAGCCACTGCTAAACTCTTCTTTGAACGAGTGTGGGTGAACTTTGGGATCCCAAAATCTATCATATCAGGTCGCGACAACAGGTTCCTTAGCACATTTTGGTCTAGCCTCTGGTCAATGTTGGACACCAAGTCCACAACTTTCCATCCCCAAACAGATGGCCCGATAGAGGTCGTGAACAGGATGATTGTACACATTCTACGCATGTATAATTCAAAGCATTCACGCACATGGGATGAGAGCCTTCCCTATGTACAACATAGTTATAACCGGTCTCTCCACAGCTCAACCGGCCACAACCCCTTTCAGGTGGGCTTGGGATTCCAGTCACTATGTTCCATTGACATAGCCATGCCATTTGCAACTACTCAGGCCGATTCGACTCATGTCCAGTCTGAAGTTGACAAAGCAAACAACTTCATCAAGTGCATTCAACACATCCGCCAATAGGTTCATGACATATTGGATAGAGCCAATGTTAAGTACAAGAAACGAAATGATCAACATCGGGTGCCACACAACTTTCAGGTGGGTGAAAAAGTGTGGCTACATTTGCAGAAGGAGCGCCTCACTAGACCCCACCGCAAGATTCGCCTGCTCCAATATGGGCCGTACACCATCACCAAGGCTATAGGGAAAAATGCCTTTGAGCTCAGTATTCCACCATTCCTTGGTTTGCACCCAGTATTCAATGTAGACCGCCTTTGTCCCTACTTCCCACCTCTATTGGAAACCTCTGACATTGCAGAAGAAATCACACCAAAATATTTAAACCCAGACTGCATGGAGTAGGCCACCGCAGACTATATCATGGACATGTAATTAAAAACACTCGCCGACAGAATATCCAACTGTATCGGGTTGTCAAAGCTGGCCAACTCCTGCACCAAGGGAAGTGGTTCACCAGGGACCAAGTTCAACAAAAGTTTCCTCATCTCATGGAGCAACTCAACGCAATGGGGACCATTGATTCTTAAGGGGGAGGAATGATCTAGGTGGATATTGGTGGCCACCCGCCTATTCCACTTGGGGCCCCACCATTGTGTCTTTCAATTTTTTTCACAACTTACTATTTTTAGCAGGTTTTCAAGTCCTGAACTTCCGAAGCTGTTTTGAAGCCCCAAAACGGAGATAGTATGCCGAACTTACGTCCCTAGGAAGTTGAAACACCAATTTACCCAAACGGGGCCCATATTTTTGGCGCTTCATCTCCTAGGGTTAGGTTTTTGGACGTTTAGAATTCTCCATTGTTTCTCCATAATAAATAGGCCCTCAAGCCTCATTGTAATACAGTTCAAAGGTCTGTAGTCGCCACATCTCTTCTCAGAGATTCGCTACCAACACCCTAGCTATTTTATTTCCATCATGTTTGTAAGCATATTTCTGTGATTTGATATTAATGAAATGAAGCCTTATTTCCACCGTATTTATATGTTTATGGTTATCAAATCCGCTGTGAGTAAGGGAGTTATGTGGGCCATAACCCATAGGTCCATGGTATTGTTTAAAATGTAGCTTCGGTTGCATCAAGTGGTATCGGAGCAAAACTAGTGCTCTTTGTAGTTTTATTCAAAGACTGAATTTTATTCTCATTATGTGTAGAATTTTCATTGGTAATAGATCCAGATACAAGAGGTTATGGTCTGAAAGGAATTGGTCGTTGGGAGATTAGAATATAAAATATTTTATGCAGAGAAGAATCTTGAAATGTTGCAGGCAATGGAGACTTCAGCCATTTCATTCAAGATAGATTGCGGAAAAGGGTTTGAGGCAGACATGATCAAGGAAGGATCTTGTAAGTTTTAAAAACTTTAATGATATATTTTTGTGAATGTAAATAGAAACAAGAAATTGCAGCAAGAAGACATATTGTAAGGAAATGATTAGAGCATGGATGTTCTCAGAAGGAAAAGGAAATTAGTTGAAAGAAGAACTGAATTGCAAATAGTGAAAAGTAAAGCAACATGTTTATTGTCCAAGCCAATAAAATCTTAAGGAGATAAGATCATTGGAATATCTCTCAGGTATGAGTTATATTTTAATATTTGGTCTAATTTGAATTAGTTTCATAGTGAAGACAATGATAGAAACCAACACATAACAGTAGACTGTGTAAAGGGAAGAGAAGCTGTGTTAGTGGATAATTCAACAAAGGAGATTGTTGTAGAAAAGAAGAGAATAGCTGAATTCTCAGATAGAGAGAGGTGCAGGTGAGCGTTGGTTACAAAATCCTGACAACATTGGAAGCTGAGGAGCAGGAGTGCTCAAAAGAGGTTTTGTTGCAAAAACCCAAGGAAATATACCAAGATGATGACTTTGTGTAGGTGACAAGTAAAGACTTGTTACAAAGAAACAAGAGGGGATTATTGTAAGCTCACAATGGGAAAAGGGAGTCCGCATAAAGAAGCCAAGATGACTATTAGGGGTCATGAGAGAAGCCACAATAGAAGAAAGAAATATGCCAAGGAAAATGGCAAGGGAAAGAAGATGAGTCAAGAGGTACTTGATAAAGGCATTGCTGAATTGAAAGTAAGTATTGATGCAATAATGCTGCTGATTGAAGACTGTGAAAAGGGCCAAAGGTATGGTTGGAATATGAAAATAAAAAAGATAAAATGGAAGTTTTTGCAGAAACAGATAAAGAGGATAAACTACATCAGATTAAGAGAAGAACTTGACGTAGCTAAGTTAAAGGTGAAAGAGGGTTATTATAGACCTGAGCAAGAAGTTTACCTTGCTGAGGAAGGAATTGTTGATGGTTTTTTGAACTGTTGGACAAGTTCGGATCAGCTGAGATATGTGATGAAGGAGACATCAAAGGAAGAGGAGCTTTGTATTTTTCAAACTAATGTTTTTTGTATGTATGCAGGTGATGAAAATTTTTTAAAAGATGTATTTATGTAGGTTGATAAAGAAATGAAGTTGTTAGAAGATATGGTTGTAATAGAACAATTCTTAATTGAACATGTGTTCAAAGACACTGAAGATGGACAACTTTTGAAGACTACTATGGAAGCTGGGAATGATGAATCTAGGAAGACTTGGCAAAATGATGGAAGACAGTTTGAAGACAAAAGGAAATTGAAAATTGAAAAAGAAAGAGTAGAAAAGAAGTATGAAGATAGCCTTATGACAAGATTAAACAAGAGTATATGTATAGTGCAAACACTTGAGGTAATGGGATTATCTCTTCAGTTTTTATTAAAAAATTATGATCCTGTATTGATAGTTGATGGAAAATAATTTTTTTTTAAAAGACATAATGGAGCATCAATGGAAAGGGACCTTAATAAAGACTGCATTGTGGAAGATGGTAGAATAGAAATTTATGAGAAGAATTTGGTCTAAGGAGGTACAGTTAATCCAGTAAAGGCTATGAAGAAGAAAGGAAAAGAGGACAATCAGGAGCTTAAGGATAGGTTGGTAGAGGCTAATGCACAACAGAAAATTGAAGACAGTGTTATCTGTACAAATTGCAAAACGAGTAAAGGGGAATGTAATCAGCGAATAGAAATGAGGCAAGCAATATCACAGGATGAAGGCAAGGATGAATTTGCAGTAAACAACAAAGGGGTTCAATGGAATGTGATATTCATGGTGTTAACAATAATTTTTACTGTTCTAAAAGGGACTTTATAGTGCGAATGGAAAATTTGTTTTATATGGTGATTTTGTTTCTTGTACAGAAACAAAGAGAATTTTAGCTTCTAAAATTAGAGATTGGAAGATTTTGATTGAAAAGAAAGAGGGATGGAAAAAGAAACTTAGTGGCTTACAGATTTGTAAGGAAGAAAAGGGAAGAATGCAAATAAATGTGAAAGGAAGGAAGGCCAAAGAGAAGAAAAAAGAACATAATTAAGAAATTAGACAACATTTAGAATAAAGTAAAAACAAAGAAGACTTTTCTAAGACAAGACAATATGAAGGATGACATGACAAGTTAGACATGTCATATGCACATCAAGGGGATGACAAATCAGAGAAAAATTGGAGCAGAGGTAATGAGGGAAAAAGTGGAAAATGAAATATGTTTTTTGATTTTGAATTATTAATCGTTGAATGTGCTTTTCAAGATAAAAGACAAACTTCTCTTGGAGATATATTTTTTTATGAAAATATGAGGGAGCATGCAAGTTCTGGAGATGCAGAAAATCAGTTTTCCGTATGAAAACAAGAAGATGGGAGAAAACAACTAGTTGATTCAAAAGTTTGGAATGGAGGAAAGAGAGTTGATATAACTCTTACACAAGTCATTGCAGAAGATAAAGAAGATTGTAGAGGATGTGAAATTACTATCCATGAACAAATTTTTTTTTGATGCAAAGAAGATTTGAATGTTAAGAGTTTATCTTGAGTTTGCAAATGAAAAATTGGGTGAACAGTTCAGTTAAATTTAATGTGAATATGGAGATACTTGAACAAGGTTCAATAACTAAAATTTTTGTAGCTGATGGACTGTATATAGTGGGAAGGTCATATGTTCTTGTTTCAAACGAGGAACAATCTTCTTTTGAAATTGAGAAGATTCCACTCACGATATTGGATAAGTGGATGATGAAAACAACAAAGGTGATGGGTATGGGAATTTTTCAAAGTCAACAAGTCAAGAAGAGATGGAAAGATATGCAGGACTATATAAAGAAAATGGTTTGGAAATAGAAGAGGATTTTGGTGATAGGGTCAGAAATCAAAATATACGATCAAGTAGAAGACAATGGAACTAGTGGAGAAGACATGAAGTTGAAGTTACATACTGTTGAGATGATGACAAGACAACAACACACAGAGGTACACCAATTGATGTTTCTTGAAGAGATACTTATGTTTAATATTAGTTTCAAAACACTACGTAGTGGAGATGCTCATGAAAATAGAGCAAAAGGACATCCACAATACAGGGTTTGGCATCCAGGAGAAGGAGAGAATGCAAAAAATACACCTACAATTGTAAAAGGTCAGACAACCAGTTGGAAGATGAAGTCTAAGGAAGTTTAAAATAGAGGAAATCAGAATACTCATGAACAGGAGTTCATGAATTATTTCAGCCCGGGGAGTCTGATGCAGGAGCATTATTCAAAGTTTACAAGGCCTAAGAGTCTTATCACACATTTACTAAGGGGAGTGGGTTCCCTTAATTATTTTGTTTATTTTCCTAAGTTTAGTTGAGTTCTAAAGATATTTAAATGTAATTTGATTAAAGAAGAATATCCCATGAGTTGTAGAGATCTTAGGGATGAGTGAGAAATCCTAGGAAGAGTGAGGATTTTAGGGATCTAGAGGTCTAATATAGGATTTGGTTGAGTAAATAATGGAATGGAGAGATTCTTTAGGAAATATTGAGAGATTGTTGGATCTGAACTGAAATTGGTTCATGATTCCTTTTTGTATATATTGGTAAGCATTTTGAAACAAGAGAGGTTGGCCTGAGGTTGGATAGCTAAGGGTTTGAGAGTATGATGAGTTAGAGAGGTCAATTTAATGTGTGTGCTCAGGCCCACAGAGGCTGTAGCAATGTAATCAAATTATATTTCATTGAAGATTGAATAATTCTGTATTTATTAGAATTTTTTTTAACCATGGCTTATATATCCCGTGTGATTGTGTGATTTGTGGTATGCCATTTTTTTAAGTAGAATTTCTATTGAAATTTCATAGTGGATTGACCAGTAGAATGGGATCCAAATTGATGACTGTCATGGAGTCTTGAGACTCTGTGTATTAAATCAGGAATTGCACAGCCGAGGGAATGTCAATGGTTGCATAACCAATTGGAACCTCCAAAACTAGTAGCGATGGAACACCTTGCATTAGCATACGTTTATTTATTAGTTATTGAGGAGAGTAGCATGGAGTAACGTTTGGTCATAGAGGGCCGCAACTATGTTTTTCCCAAAATCTTAGAGGTTTCAGAACAAAAGTGTGAAGGATGAGCGGACGATCATGATTAGATCGCAGATCTGAAAGGGGTGAGATCGACGACTAAGATGACTTCGCAACTTAAAAAAATAACTTGCGATCAATGCAAAGAAGGGCGAGCAGTGAGGACCGTTAGATCTGGGCGCAGATCAACAACAGACGACAAATCGCAAAAGCGAAAATTATAGCGGATAGGGCTAAGGCATCGCGCGATAAGTTAATTTGTTTACGATGTGGTGAGGATTGAAATATGCGATGTGATGAGGGGAGACCACGTGTCGGCATTGCCCATGAGTAGAAACTATAAATTTTATGGTTTGTACTTAAGAGTTCACACAATAAGTTTCTTGGATGCGATGCGATGCGATTGCATATCGCAGAAAATAGGAGATACGTTTATTTATAAATGTTAAAACTTGTGGGCAAGTGAAATGTGATGCGCTGTGATTGGTCACTGTATTGTGGGACTCGAGAACCCATGTTACACGTGTATGTAAGTGGTTTAAGTTTATGTGTGCTTTGTTTTAAAGTGATCACTGTTGATTGCGCGCGTATGTATGTTTTTATAAAACTCCAATATTTTAATCTGCTACAAGTAAAGGGAGTTATGTGGGCCATAACCCACAAGTCCACGGTATTGTTTAAAATGCAGCTTCGACTGCATCTGTTGTGAAAGAGCTGTTCAAAGCTGGTGGGTACTAGTGGAGCTCTAATAACCCAGAAGGAGGCCTAACTCTGGAAATCTTCCTACTACCTGAGACTCTGGCGCGGAGTACAGAGGGAGAAGAGGACGTGATAGCCTCTCTCAATGGTTGGAGGAACCATCAACTAAGGATTGAAAGGTTAAAGGTAAGTATTTATTTCTGTTATGATGAATTCATGTGATATAGAAAGTAAACTCTCAGATCATTAATTTGTTAAGTAAATATGTATTTTTGTAGATTATGAGGAAATGTTATCTTGAAATGCATAACGAAATAAGGTATTATAATGTGGAAATTTATAAAAAAATGAAATTAGTCCTGAACCCCTGTAGGTGAGTAAACAACATACTGTGTAAATATCGTACACATAATATAACTACCTTGACACGAAGTGTTTTTAATCATGCATGATAGGTTTAGTTAAGCCTTTCCAAAAATATAAACTGGAACATAATATATAAATATAGAATCAAAATATTACGATATAAATCTTTTGTGATATTAGAGAGAAAATGGAAATAAAAGAGAAGAGACTTAGAAGTTTAGAACCGAACCCTGTGGAGGCAGGGCCAGGCTCATGGTCTTCTGGTCGTTAAAAGAACTATTGTTGCGGGAGCCATTAGCATAGAATGAGGGAACAACTGTAAATAAAAATCATCTTTATGGAAACCATAAATAGAAATGTTAAATAGAATTCCTAAATACATATGAAGTTCCCAACCAAAACCTCAAGCAACAGACTTAATCTTCAAATTCATATATAACACCCAGAACATAAAATAAGGACAAGTCGACAAACTATTTGAACTAAAGAAGATACCGGTTTGCTTTTATAACAATAGAAATTATAGTCTCATAGTGCTGGAAGGACAACTGAAATGCAGGTAATATTAGCTGTACAAAAATCCATCACCCGCCATAAGGGTTTTTTTCTATAAATAAAGCACAACCGTTCTAAATTGAAATTATACTCATAAATCTAGCAACAAGAGAAGGTGCCATAGTCCTCCAACTCCTCACTCGGAGGGTGCAAAAGGAACGATAAATTAAACAAAAGAAAAGTTTAAACCCAAATATCAATGCCAAAACCCCTTCGAACTCAGAAGTAGCTTCAGAAAACCATGCTTGCAAGGGGAAGTGGGGACCAGATGCTGGACCTATGTAGGCAGAGGACGCAGTCCTCGGAATTCCAGAGAGGAAACAAGAAAGCAAGCCTTAAAAAAAAAAGGGTATGGAATACCTATTACATTGAGAAATAAGAGTAACCAAGAGAGAAACGAGATGACTCTTTCTTCTTGGTACAAACCTGAAAATGAAGAAGTAGGGTTTGAATGGAGTTAAAAACAAAACTGTAAGGATAAAAAAAAATACCCAAAACTGCTATGGAAGAACCCATGAAATAATTACAGCTTACTTGAGAGAAATTGGTCGAGAATGGTGGCCATGGATTTTGAGGACCTGAGTAAGTGATTCGGGCTCCTCCTTCATCATTTACCAAAATTAAACAAGGGTAAATTGCCAGAAATGCAAACCAGGGATTCACGACCACAAGAAACCTGTCATGAACTGAAATATTAAATGAATAACAGACAACTAACACCTTGCAAAACCCTCTTAGTAAACTAACCACAGTATATAAAACTCAAACATAAACGGGTGGAACAACTCGAGCCACAATCCGACTTGCCTAGTAGCCATGGGCGAAGTCTGCGTAGAGAAACAATAGAGAAATTCGAATGAGAAATGCGTACTGGAACATGGTAACATAAACCAACCAGACCTGTTGCCAATATTAACAGAGTTTCATTGTAACAAAGCCGAACGAGCAAGGCCATAAGGGAGTATTAACTCAGGTGCAAGCATGTATTGTTGCAGAGTTGCAACCCCAAACACAAAGCGACAGCAAATGAGCCAGAGCAACGAGCGGGGAGAGGGTTAGTTACCCTAACCTCTCCAACCCTACTGCCGACCGTCAGATGCAAAGTATTCCCAATCAACGGTGCAAATGGACATTGAGTGACATATAACTGTCACCAAATTGTAACGCCAAGCCATCGAAGCTGCCAAGTTCGAGAAGGATTAATAACAAAAAATAAATATTTACATAGAATCCAGTAAAGGCATGTGGTACATGTCCAGATTGTAGGAGAAATAAATAGTTTATTGATATGCTATAATTGCAATCCTAAAGTAAGATCAAAGATTTATCAATAAGCAATAATCGTAAGTCCAATGCTTTGTATAAGATTAAAATAATCTTCATGATGTCAAACTATATTTTATGCAATCTAGTTATTATTTATTGCCGAGATGTATTATTTAAATGTATGGTAATTAATACCAATGAAAAACAAGTGAGTTAGTTTTGTAATGAAGCTATGTTTTAGATATCATTGTAGTTTTGTTAACATTAATGCATAGGGTAATTTTTTTTTAGTTTTGTAATGAAGCTATGTTTTAGATATCAAGGTAGTTTTGTTAACAATAATGCATGGGGTAATTTTTTTTTTTAATGATATGGTTTATCATAGTATGTGACATTACTGATTCCGCCAAAAATATAAAATATATAGTTAAATATAAAATAGTTAAAATATGTATTCCAAAAATGACAAATTACCAATTCCAACCAAAAATATAAAATATATAGTTAAATATAAAATAGTTAAATAGTTAAATATAACTAAATATAAAATAGTTAAAAAATGTATTTCAAAATTACAAATTACCAATTTCAACAAAAAATATAAGATATATAGTTAAATAGTTAAATATAATTATATATAAAATAGTTAAAAAACTTATTCCAGAAAAGAAAAATTACCAGATTCCAGCTAAAAATATAAAATATATTGTTAAATATAAAATAGTTAAATAGTTAAATAGTTAAAAAAAAAGTTAAATAGTTAAAAAACGTATTCTACAAAAGAAAACCAAAAAATATATTTTTGGTGAAATTGTGGTGAAATTGTTGATTCAGTAGACAATATAGTTAAAAAAAGCATCAGAAAAATTGTTAAATATAAACTATATATACATAATTAAATACAAAATAGAAATGTAGATAGTTATATTTAAATATAAAATATATATAGAGAATCATTTTAATAAAAGTGCCATATATTTAGGGATTTCGATAAAAGTAAATAATTAGAAATAATATATCAAAAAAGTTTGTTGAATCTTGTGCTAATAAAAGTAAATTAAAATTAAAAAAATGTATATGGCATTTTTTATTATTTTCTTGATTTTTCCTTAGGAGGCCACTTTTAAACTAAAATTTCCTCTAATTTGAATCGCATTATTAAGCCTTGTATATTAAGTTATTACATTTCTATTTTTATATTTTTATGTAGGCTAGAACCCCCCATGGTCCTATTTTATTATAATTGTACCCTCTTCGATATATATAGTAAGACGACCTAGTATTAGGGTCATCAAATATTGTCTTGTATGTTTTATTCATTATAAAGAGAGGGTTCCACCTTAATTAGGACTATAATACATCAGATTTTTTTTTTTTTTAAAATTGTGAATGGTATAATAAGGATGTTTTGTTCCAAATTTTGGGGTATGCAAATGAACATATTTGTGATTTTTATAATTTTACAATTTTTGTAGGAATCCTATAGAAATATAAGTATTATATAGGGAATCCTGTAGGTGGCCACCCAAATTTCGAAACAATTGTACAAAAGGCTAGAAAAGAGGTGGAAACGGGTTGGATGGATGGGAATGATAATGAATGAGTATGGTAAGATGGTATAATGGTATCTTAGCAAGATCTAGTGTATGTGATGGTGTTTTTATTTGTGAACAGGAACTTATGAAGTGAAAATGGAAATGAAAGAAAATGAATTTGTGGAGTACCAGGGTTATTGGTGAGACTTTGACTAATTTCTTCATGTTTGATTGTTTTGCATGGTACTAAGATTTTTTATGCCCTTTTTGTTTTAGGTTCTTTATGGGTATACCTACATTCAACAAGACAATAAACACATGTTTATTTTTCCTTTTACTTCTTTCTCTCTCTCCCTCTCAGAGGGCAATAGTGCCACTTCTTATTTTCACCATTTCCATTCTGTACCAGGCCTAAAAGGGTTTTCCCGGCGGAGAAAATTTATTGCAAACTCAAAGAAATTTTGTAGTCACACTTTTTGCAACTACCTCATTTATCTATTGTTGAAGGATGTTTCCAACCGCTGCCAACTTGGCTTCTCATCAACTCATCTCAACAAACTGAAGTGACCCATGAATTTGGTACTCTTGCAATTAATACAATATTTATACTATGCTTACTAATTTGATAGCTATTAGTTATATTAATTGCAACTTCATATGCCCCCCTAAAAGTGGAAATTTGAGGCCCATATTCAACATTTCATCCAACACCTTTCTTGTAGTTTCTACAATCAAATCTTGTGCTTTAATTACTCTTAATGTGATTACTAAAGTTGAAGTGAATGACATAACATTCTTTTCCTTGTGTTGACATGCAAGCATTCAAACATTCATATATGTGTGAAAACAATTATTTGGATTTTTCATTGGCATTGGAAAGTTCATACATGGGTGGGTGCGGTGTTGTTGTCACAATATAGGAAGAAATATAAGTTATTAGAGCTTCCTATAGGTTGTAGGGGATATTATAACATCTCGAAAGAGGTGACTTTCATTTTCTAGATGTTCCTTAGGTCATGATGAAGCCCCTTAATGAAGAATGAAGTCATTCCATAGAAAATTTTTGTGGGTGGTGTTTTTTTTAACTATCTGGAGGGTTTTTGTAGAAAATTGTAGGATTCTTATAGAGACTTTTCTTATTTGTAGGTACTAGGAGTGTTTGAGCTACTACGTAATTGAAAAATACTTGATGTAAATTTTTTTATTATTTTTCTTTCATTTTTTCTTCTCTTTTTTCTTTTTTTTTTCTTCTGAAAGTACTAGTGGAATTGCTAGTTTTTTTATAACGGTTTTACTCATGGTACCTTAAGAAAGTTTCTAACATGAGGAAATTCTTTTTTTTTTTTTCCCTTTTGAGATTTTCCATATTTCTTGTGCTAGAGGCATTGATTTTCTTCATTTTATTAAATTATGGAAGTCCTCCTCATGATTTTATTGGATATGTACTTATGCTATGGAATCAATTACTCCTTGTGCTTCTTAAATATTTGATGCTTTACCCTCTTCATGATACATATAGTCTAAGGAATAAGACCAAATAAAGTGATAAAATAATAAAAAATAAAAAATTTCGCAACATGTCACCCATCACAATATTATTCTAGCCCAAGCACACTTAAATGTAGAGTTCTCATGATCTCGATGCATTAATATTGGTGCAATCCAAGTTGTTTAAGAAATGGAACTTAAAAGATAAAAACATGAATAAATAAAAATGTAAAAATGGCTAAAAATATGACACATCGCATAAGAGAAATATTGAATGTGAAATATAGCATAAGACTACATTAGGATACATTTTTTTCTTTACTCCATGGTGAAGTCGCATATTTATACCTTTTATAGGGATTTTTCACTGAGAGCCATGCATATCATTACATTTTAAACACCATGGGTAAATATGACGGTTTGCAAAATCCATGGGTGAATACCAAGGGAAAATATAATAAAGTAAGATACCATGAGTAAATATAATAAATTATAATACCAAGGGAAAATACCATGTTTTACAAAATCAATGGGTAAATACCATGGGTGAGTATTATAATTGAAATCATTGTGATTAGATTCTTACTTTTGATTGCAAAACTTGAGGAAATGTTTTCACCTCAAGAGATTTGATCCCTCTCGGTGCTTGATAGATCCAGAGTTTAGATGGATCTACGCTAGTTTCAGTCGTGTGCGACCAAGGAAAATATATCAATGTAATATCTGGATTTTAATCCTTAAACTATTTCTTTTCTTAAAAAAAAAGATTATGCATTTAATTTTTAAATGAGATTAACAAGTAAAGTTAATCTAGTATTGAACATGATTATTTTCTTTTATTTAAATAAAGAATTATTTATGGAATGTTTTTCCATAAAAACTGATGATAAAGTATTCCAAGAATCTAGATTAGTTAGGAAAATGTAGTTAAAAGACATTTACCTTTTCCTTTGTGGATAAAAGGGAAATCCTAGTGATAAAAATGGGTTTTGCAAACTTGGAGAAAAATCTCGAAGGCTGGAGGGTGGGAGTAAATCCAGAGCTAGTTGGAACTAGTGGAAAATATGCAACCTGAATCTGGGAAGGAAGACTGGATTGAAGGTCTTGAGGTCTATTCCAAAAATACTTCTATCTAAGTCCTACTCTAGTGTGGAGTGTTGGGGTTCCTGTGTTTTGGTAGGTTTGGCAATACCAAAAGACAAGACAACATCAAACCACTTTGGGATCTTAGGATCTAGCCCTCCTGGGTCCAGAGAGGGATCCCTCTATATAGGCAAAGGATAATATATCTTTGAAGGTTCAAATTTAAGATGTTAGGCTAGTTATAGGGCACAAGGGTTGTTGGTATTTTTGGTTGTTAGGAAACATGAAAGAAGGGTTCAATGTAAGACACAAAAGTGAGCAAAGAAGGATTTTGGCAATGGGAAGATAATTCAAAGAAAACTCAAGACCATTGGGCAATGGGGTAATAAAAGGGTTTACTTGCAATTCAATATCCAAGGCTTTAAAATGGGCTAGTAATCTAAAACAGAGGATATTTAAAGATGATAGTTGTTGGAGAGTTAAATCCCCTCTGCGGACAGAGGCGATCCCTACTAGCCCAGATCGGGTCTAGCAACAACCGAGTCACGCTAAGACGCAGGTTCCTAGTTACAAAAGACCAAGATGCGACAAGAGGCCTACCTTAAGTCCCACGCTACTGTTGTTTGCAGAGAAGATGGCACTTCCGTCCTTCGCCTTGGTAGATCAAAATTATCATGCCTAGCACGTTCGAACACCTGCACGTACATGAAGAAACAAAAACACACAAGCGTGAAACCTAATACATGCAACTATGTATCAATCAAAGAAGATACAATTCATAACCTAAGACATGAACATATGAATGGAACCATAATCAAAGTTTTTTATTATTAATCACAACAAATAAAGATACAACCTGAGCTCTGACGCTAGATCTTCCTTCGGCGGGTCGACAACGGAGTATGTCTCGATAAAGCTCGTTGGGAATGGGACAAGTCTCTCTCTCTTCGGCTGTCTGACGATAATCTCCTTACTACTGATTCAGCTCTCTTCAAGCTAGCTTGTAAAGGGAAAATGACAAGCTTATATAGATGGTGGAAGGGGAGTTGGGATTCATACAATGGTGGGATTGGCCCTATCCTCAAGGAAGCTTCCATGATTGGTGGAAAACCACTTCCCCTACATGGAGATCCAGAGCCAAACCTCCCAACTCATTTTAGAGACTCGTTCAGGAGTTGGTTGGAATCAAACTTCCGCCATTTATTTTTAAAAAACAATCCTTATTAAGCTTGGTGCTAGTAATACAATGGGACAGAGCGCCAGTTGGCGTGCCCTCTTTGGTGGAATTCCCCCACTGGTGCGAGGGCTGAACTGGCTGGTCGCGCCATGGCCAAAAGGTATATTTTTAGGGCTTTTCTCAGGAAACTATATTCATAGGAATGATTTTCCTTGTCAAGGGGGATGCCATGAGAGTGGTTTCAGGTCATGTCACTTCTCACAGGTCACGAAAAAGGCCCTCCAATGTGCGGGATGGGGGAATTGTAGGGACGGTGACAATTTACTATGTAACAGATGCCCCTAAATCATGAGGCCCGAGAGAGAGAGAGGGGTGAAATTATTTACGAGAACGTGTCCAACAGAAAACACTTCTGTCAGAAAACTTGCGTAAACAAGTACAACTGATATCTCAAATACATGATGTGTGGTATGGGCGCAGCCATCCATAATAGAGTATACAATAATCAAGATCCGAGGCATGGACGCAGCCATCCAGTGAGGATCGATAAATAGACTCAGGTATGGTCGCAGCCATCTAGTCAATGAGTCATGTAACCAATCATGATAATCCACAAAATCGCAGCCTGGATTCCAATAGACAAAATCCAAGGTCTTGCACTCCATCTTGACCCGAACAGAGTACAAGTTCAAGCATGTGAATAAGTGAGTTGAATTTGAACATGCAAGAACATCATCTGATTACCAGCCAATGATGAGAGCTGTTAACATATGCGAGAGGAACCACCAATAATGACAATGGCCCTCAAGGTACTATAGGTACAATCCACAGAATGTGAACAATGAGCTGGCGTTGAACACCCACAGAATCATTCGATCAAAGGTCAATGATGAAAACCTTGCGTCGAATGCAAAGAACTTGCCATTGAGGCATGCAGGCTCCAAGGTACCGGAAGGGAGTCTCTAGATTAGCTTCCTGGATAATGAGCTGAAGTCGACACGAATTAACCTTGATCGAAGGTGGGCCATAGTGTTTCCCACATCATCAATGCGAGACAGAGGAACATAATATTTGTGAATCAGGATTAGATGAGAATCAGAGGAAGGTTGAAACTGCAGAGGTCAACTTCTCTTGAACATATCGGTGGAACGACAGCTGATTTGGCAGTATTTGACATCAAAAGATCAGAGGTCATGATGACGAGGCAAAGAGAAGTTGAGAGGTCAAAAGGGATCACCCAAACCCATGGAGGCAAGCGGAAAACAAGATGAGATTTCCCCAACCCGACACAAATGCAGACAAGTGCCATGTTCAAGAGCGACATACTGCCAACACAACGACGATACTAGTTCCATTTTCCCCACCATTTATGGTGAGTACCCCAATTATTTTTGAAGCCAAGCTTGAAGGGGATAGCATATGCTTGTGACATAAGTTCGTGCTTCGAACAAATCCATCCTAGTACATCTAACGAGCCCTAGGAAGGAGAAACTCAAATATCGTCATTACGACTGAATCCGATGTCATCAGGGTTTAACGAGTCTGACAAAGGAAGAACTCTACGTATTTTCATGTTTAGAGAGTTTGAAAAGACAGCAGAAAAGTAAACTCCAACAGTCCCTTTTCGTAAATAGTTCCTCAGATCTGAAAAGGTAGAAAATTTTCTGAGAAAGCCTCCTAGTCGCGATAGGCTAGGGTATTCATTTTTCGTAAATAATCTATCCCAGCCCGAAAAAGGGGTAAACATATACTTGGTAGATGTCCTTTCGCAGCCACTTTAACGAGATCGAAACGACAAGTGACTCAGAAATCTTTTCACGTTTAGAGAGTCAGAAAAGAGCTGAAAGATGACTCCAAAATTACTTTTTCGTGTTTTTACCGAGTTCGAAAAAGTATAAAATACAACTTGTATCGTCGTCCAAGTTGCGTAAAAACCTGTTGCTACACATGAAAGCGAGTGTAAAATCCATTTTTTGACAAAATATAATGAAATATTGGAAAAATGACTTTCAAAACCTAATTTTGACTTTGAAAAGTTAAAAATATGCCAAAAATAGAAAAACATATTCACTTTTACTTTTTACCTTTTGTGAGAGAAACAGTGGGCTTTTGCTGTGCAAACTTGCGGCGACGATTGTGGTCAATCCAGTACGTCATTCTGGTTCTCGTTCATTCCAGGTAAGAAGCGCTCTCCTTAGCTTTGTTTTGATTCATTTTTTGTAGATTTCCATTGTGTTTTTGATCCCTTGGGGGACCCTTTGCAAAATTAGGGCTCAGCCAATTGGCTTGGGTATCGGGCATGGACCCACGCCAATTGGCTCCTTTTTGCAAAGGGGTCGCGCCAGTTGGCGCGACTGTTAGAAAAACAGTCACGCCAATGATGCAACTCAAATTTCTGCCTCAATTTATCAAAATGTGAGCTAATCAGATGAATTTCTGAGTGTTGCAGAGATCTAATCAGGTGTTTATGACCATGTTGGTGCAGATACCCAGCCACAATGGTGATTGAGTGGAAGGAAAGGGAGCGTGGTGAAGAGGATGAAATGGCCATGCAGAATGAAACATGCATGAACGCTCTCCGAAACTGTGGTCTAAAAAATTTCTTCCTCACACCATGTTTGAGAGCACAACCTGAGCTATTGCAGTATTTGATTAGCATCTGGGATGAGAACGAAGAAGTGTTTAGGATTCAAGAGCAAGTGTTGGAACTTGAGATCTCCGAAGTTTATTTCATAACCGGATTGTCCCGCAGAGGCCCAGTGCCAATCATGACATGCAGTAGACCTTCTGGTGAGAAAATGGATATGGTGATAGAAAGAGTGTGCCCAGGGGCACGGACAGGATCAGGTAGTGGGAAGGTCGATATCCACATGGTCCCTTATCTAGCACTTTGAGTAGTGCTTCACACCATTACGCAGGCTGCGGGATCGTAGGCACCGCACGAGGCAACCAAAGCATAGCTCCTACTAGCATCTGAATGCATGAACTCGACACTTTTTGATTGGGCCACTGCCGTGACAATGGACATCAAACGACAGTTGACGAAGTGCAAGAAGGCCAAACTAAAACAGTTTGGGTATGGTTCCATTCCGGTATCATTCATTCTGGAATGAATACCAATTTTCTAGGGCCAAGGGGCGATATTCGCCGAGCCATCATTGAGGGAGCCGAGAATGGCTCGATGGGCAGCACTCATGCCCAGATCAGGAGGGGGCCAACAGATGTCCTGGAGGCTCGAGTTTTTTGTATGGCTACGACGATAGATGATCGTCGTTGAGGACTGGCCCTATGCTGGTACCGACTTCACGGGAGACCTAGATCTTCTACTCCTGGAGGGGGATGACTGGGACGACGAGCCAAATAATACTCGTTTTGATTTTTATGTATTTATAATTTTTTTTTTTGTGATACATGCCTATTATAACAACAGTTCTATATGTATGCAGATGTTGGCCCAGAGAGGCCCTCCAGAATGTCGCCCATTGCACGGAGGACCCCTCTCGCACACGATCCTCAAGCTGAGGGTGGCGAAGGGAGCGAGCTAGTCCAAAACCTGGAGGGTATCGCCCGGGGGATCCTGGACTACGCGCGGCTAGCAGACGTCCTGATGGCTTACTGGAGAAACACTGTGGGGGTGCCTAGTCGCCTCCATCGGTTACTAAGGCGATTGGTGTGCGCGGTGACATGCTACCATGAGCACCATGCTAATAAGTCATCTAGGGATTTTATATGCATATTTTTGAGAGACATGTTGTCTTCGGTCATTATTAAATCAGACATGTATATTTTTTTATTTTATGTGATGTACAAAAACTACAAACTATCCGACATATATATATATATATATATATATATATATATATATATATATATATATATATTTCTGGATGGATCTTTTTACATATGATGATGTTTTTACAAGTTGTGCAAATGTCTATATAAAACCATATTAGCTAATGCATCTGTTAACACATTCATGTGTCTGGGTATGTGTTGATATGTAATGTAATAAAAATTCCTTTCCAGTAAATGAATACGTAGATACAATCGTAGAATGGATGGGTTTATAACTTAATAATGACCATTAAGTTGTAATACTACAAGCTGCGAGTCCATATACACAAGTAATGCACGAATACCGAGGTTCATAGCCTCGTTCAATAATTCTAAAATAGCACTATACTTTGTGACATTATTTTTGGTAGGCCCTAGACAAACACCTTGCAAATTGACCAACTCACCATCAGGATCGTAGATTACCTAGGCTGCCGAGGACAAATTCCTGGTACTGCGGGAGGCACCATCCGCAAAATTGGAAAAAGTAGTAATAGACATTTGCACAATCAGGAAGACCCAATCAGCAGAAAGACGCTTACAAAGCACACCACACCACACATGCACAAAAAATGAAATCACTCACTTATGTACATACACACCACACAAGAATATCTCAAGCGTAGTACTTTTTGAGGTACAACCCATTTCTAGGATGCGCCAGGGGAACTCCTTCGTAGTCGATAAGCTCATAGGCCACATTTTTTAATACTCATTTAACTATATAAGGCCCATGCCACATGGGCTAGAATTTTCCCGCTCCAAGTTGATCGTGTGCTTGGTCATATAGGAGGACGAGGTCTCCTTCAATGAAAGAACGTGGGGAAATTGATTGATCGAAGTGGGCTTTGACCCGCTTTTTCTATGCCTCAATAACCAAGGCATCTAAGTGGCGGGTTTCATCCAGTCATTCTAAATACAAGAGACATTCTTCCTCCAGAGACATGTCGGGCAATAGTTCCACAACCAACTTCAGGGAAGGAATTTTGCATTCAATCGGGAGAGTTGCTTCCAGACCATACACCAATTGGAAAGGTGTGGATTTGGTTGCGCTCTTTACAGATGTTCGATAAGCCCAGCGAGCTGAGAACAATTGGAGATGCTAGTTGGATTTGTAGATACCAATCGTTCATTGAAGCATTGTGACCAAAACCTTGTTCACAGCCTCAACCTAGCCATTCGCCTGGGGGTAGTATGGTGTTGAGCTATCATGGCATAAGCCCAACTTTGATGTCAGCTTAGCCATCATGTAATCCCGAAAATGAGTACCATGATTGGTGAAAATGGCTTGAGGGACTCCGAAACACATAATAACATGGTTGAAAAGGAATTGGGCAGCTGTCTTACCATTGGCAGCTAATGCAGACATCGCTTCAGCCCACTTAGTGAAGTAGTCCACGACAACGATTATATAAGCATGCCCACCAGCCGAGTGAGGGTTACATGTCATAAAATCTATGCCCCATTTAGCAAAAGGGCATACGGTAATGATAGGATGCAAGGGTAGGGGTGGCGCGCGCATCTTTCATTGAAAGACCTGGCATGCATGACATTTTTGGACTGCAACAATACATTCTTTGAATATAGACGGCCAGAAGTAACCCGCGCAGAATCTTTTGGGCGATGGCATATCCGAACATGTGACTGCCACAGGCGCCACTGTGACAGTCATTTAGGACTCTCTCATCCTCTTCTAGGGTCAAGCACCGGTGGAGCACTGAATCAACTCCGACACGGTACAAGGTATCTCCTACAATGTGGTATGGTTGAGATTTATGCCGAATCCGTCGTCGAGCATCTTTTGTCAATTCAGACTGGAACGTGAATGTTTCAAGATACACGATAATGTCACCGTACCATGGATCACGAGTGCTGATAAGAAAGAGTGTTTCATCTGGGATATGATCCTCGGATTGGGATGGGACAGAGTCTGTCGGGAGAGAGAAAATAAGATCAGCAAAAACCAATGATTTCGTCGACTTAGCAGTGGTGAACTCTAAATCGAACTCCTGAAGGATTACAATCCATTTGGAGTACTTGCCCCCTAGCAATTGTCGAGATAAAATGTATGTCATGGGGTTGCATTTAGAAACCACGGTTACGGTATGCAACAGGATGTGATGGCGGAATCGATGAATGGCCTGAAACGCAGCGAGCACTAACTTCTCGACATGGTCATAGCGTGTTTCTGTGTCGAGAAGATTCCGAGATAGATAATAAACTACGTGTTAATTTCCATCATCGTCGTCCTTTACTAGAACCATAGCTATCGTGCTAAACACAACGGCTATATAAAGGGTAAAATCGCGATGATAGTTGGGAGGATGTATCACCGGAGCGTTGACGAGCAACTTTTTAAGCTTATCAAAAGATCACTGTGCAATCTCGTCCCAATGGAAGGGAACGTCCTACTTCAAAATTCGCGTACAACACTTGGCCACTTCCGCATAGTTTGGATAAAGCGTCGTAATAAGTTGGCTTTCCCCTGTAGACTCTGCAATTGATGTAATGAGGAAGGGGATGGGAGGTTAACGATGGCCTCGACCTTGAGGGGGTCAAGGAGAATTCTGTCTTTGGAGACAATGAATCCCAAAAGACGACCAGAATCCACGAAGAAGATGCAATTATGAGGATTGAGCCTAATATTGTAGCATTTACAATGGAGGAAAATATAGCAGAGGTGTTCAGGATGGTCCTCATGCTGAGCTGAATGGGTTGGAAAATCGTCTAGATACGGCTGAAAAATATGACGTATGTCATGGAAAGCATAGGACATAGCACGCTGGAAGGTGGCCCCAGCACTTTTCAAGCTGAATGGGAGATTTTTGTAAGCAAAAGTACCCCACGGACAGATAAAGGCAGTCTTATGTTGATCAACAGGTAAAATATTAATTTGATTGTACCTGGAGAAGCCGTCCATAAGGGAATAAATCTCACTCCCCCCTCATTCATCAATGATTTGATCTATAAAAGGAGTGGGGTAATTGTCCTTAGGACAGGCCCGATTAATGTCTCGGTAATCAACACAGACTCATATAGTGCCCTTCTTATTATCTACAGGGACAATATTTGAAACCCATTCTGTGAGGGGAATTGGATATATAAAGCTTGCATTAAGAGGTTTTTCAACTTCTGCCTTTATAGCTGTGGCCTTTCGGGGATGCACTGGGCATAGACATTGACGCATGGGTTTCGCACCTGGGTAGGTAGGAATCTCATGCACGACTATACTGGGATCAATCCCAGGCATATCTTCATAGGACCATGCGAAAACATCTCTAAATTCATGAAAAAGGTTCGTATAAACTTGTATCTCTTCGGGAGAACAAGTCACTCCCACATGAATATTCTCGACTATCCCCGGTTTGACGAAGATGTTGATTGGTATGGTTTGAGTGATATTACTCAGGTTTCCCTCCGAAAGGACCTCATGAGTCAATATGGGTGTTTGAAGAGGAGGAGTGGGAACCTGAGATGCGAAGCGCTCTAGACAATCGAACATTGCCCCCAGGCCAGGCATGAACGAGGAGCGATGATGTCCATCGCTCCACGGTAGATCTTCAAGAGACATTGTTTCAGTAATAGCTTCATCAGAAGGGAAGACTTCTATTAAAGGGTCAGGTGAGTCTACATCGCCTAGCCAAGGGGATTGAAAATATATATCCATAGCCATGCTCGAAGGAGCATGTTCAGGAGGAGGAGGATTAGATGTGGCGACAATTTCGCAATAATTAATCTAAACTAGAGTTAAAGGCATCGATTCTCCGAAAGAGGTCACTTGTTCAGGCGAAGGGATGATCCAAGGGTCATCTGACCTAGAGATCATGTTAACTTGAACGGTGTGCGGTGGTGGCGCGAGAAAGATACCCATGAGGACGGGGTCCTTGAAAAGACTGAGTGCTACACTGTTGGGGGGATTTGGGATCTGATCCACATAAGACAAACAACTAATCCACAGTAATATTTTTTCCCTCATGAAGGAACTTCAGAAGCTTGAAGAGGGTGGACAGAACGCATAGCATGGCGTGAGTCCAACTGCGACCAAGAAGGATATTGTAGTTGAGCTTGGCATCAACTAATTCTACTTCTACGTTGACTGTCTTCCCCTGTAACGTGATCGGAAAAATCTCGAGAACAACCAGGGGTTTTGATTCCCGACCATCAAATGCCTCTAGGGCATTGGGAGACGAAGTGAGAGCTGGAGAGCCAATGGCCTTCCATCAGGCGGATGACATAACACAGGTGGAAGCACCTTCGTCCAAAATGGCTCTATGGATGTTGGGGTTGTTAATCCCGACTTGGATAACAAGAGCGATTTGATGTGGAAGTCGGGGGACAAAATTTTCTAGGTCGAAGGTGAGAAGATTAGAATTGGCGGGATCAATTCCACCGATTGTGGACAACAGAGCTTTCTGTTGTGATGGGAAACTTTGAAGCACTTCCAATGCAGACATTGCAAAAGGCGCCTATGCCAAATCCTCAACAATACTGTAGTGCTGAGCGGCATGGGCGTTTGGATTGTAGGAATTTTTTCGCAGAACACGTTTAGAAGGTGGCCTCACAATAGGTTCAACACTAGGCTTCTCAATTTCTAAAGGACCAGAGATAGGTGGGGGAGGTGGACCATCCACAACTTCCTTCCCAGCTGCCTGGCGTGATCCAGAATAATCCTTCGAATGCATAGTAATTGAGACAGGTGCAACACCATTTATCATAAAGACTTGGGACCCAAATGGCATAGATGGTGAAGGTTGCTCAACCATCTAGGTCTGCTGAGACAGGAATGGTTCTTTGAGAACTACCGGAGTCCCTTTGGAGCCTTTTAGAAGTTGAATAACTTCAGATCGTCGGGGAAAATCTTTGGTATAATGGTCTCCTTCACAGATAAGGCAGGGTCACTTCGGTTTACATTGGGAACCATCGTCAGCACGAGGTTTAGAAGACTATGGTTTCGAGGCATCGAGTTTGGATTTTCCTTTGCCCTTCTTCTTTCCCTTGGAAGCTTTTTCCATAGGATTAGCCTGAACAGAGTTGACCTCCACATTTTTACCAGAATCCGGAGGGGCGGGAAGAGCAGAATTATTGGAAGAATTATACTTCTGCTTCCCATTAGAGGATTTCCGAGAATTTTGAGAAACATAACCAATAACACCGTTCACCGATGGGGTAGTTGGTGCTTTAGAGGTCCCAGGCCATGGAGCATCAGTCAAAATATCATAAAGCATGCCGGAATGAGAGTACACCAGATCAAGGTACTAGGCACGCGCGATGGCTTGTTATTTGGTCACACATGCCCCCATAGCAATATCTTGAGCGATCTTTTTAATGAAGGAGATGGTGAACCAATGAGTTAGTAGCTGATCAGGTATATCAAACTTGATTAGTCTACGACGACATCGCCACTCATGAATATGATCATATATGTGGGTGGCTATATCTTGCTTGAGAGAAGTTAGGAGATGCATCCCGGCTTCGTAACGAACCGGTAACTGGAAGTGTGTCAGAAAATCCATAGCTAAATTATTGAAGTCTTGAAAGATACCGCGGGGTAATTCTATATACCACTTAGTGGCAGCACCGATAAGAGTGCGCTAGAAGAGACAAAGACGAATTGAATCATCAACCCAAGAGTTTGACGAACACCACAGATGGTATGTCATTACATGAGCTTTGGGGTCCTCTCTAGCTTTACCTTCAAACTTAGGACAGTCACCGGGCACCTTGGTTGGAACCGGAGGCCAATAAGGATTGTGAAGAATTGGATCATTGGTCAATTTAGAAACATCTGGCAATTCCAACATAGCAAGGAATGACAACTGAGGATTGAAATGCATACCAAGCCCTAGATAAGGACTTGTACCTCTACTCCACCCTGGTTGAGCATAACCTTGCCCCCATTGGTTCCATCTCGAGGGATTCTGACCATAGGGGGTGTAAGCCGTATAGTTAGATTGATACGGTTGCTAATAACCAGTGTATGGGGGTTGATAACCGGGGTATGGACCCTGATTATATGTTGGCCCTGTTTGAGCAGTATATGGATTCAACTGCTGAGTATAGGTATAGCCTGGTTGTTGAAGGTAATAATTAGAACCTTGGGGTGGGTTGTAAACTGGTCGAGATTGACCTTGAAGATAATAACTGCCTTGGGGTTGAGCGGGTTGCTGGTAAGTGGGGGCATGTTGAGCCTGATAAGTTGGGCACACAGGCGGATTCGACTGCGGCATAGAGTAAATCGGCTGCTGAGCAGGGTTCATAGGATGTGCAGGCTGGCTTGGTTGGATAGGTTGACCTGGCTGAGCGGGCTGGCCTGGTTTAATAGGTTGACTCAGGTGAACAGGTTTCCCTAGTTGAACAGGTTGACCTGGCTGTCGAGGGACACCCGGCTGTCCTGGATGAGCCGGTTCGCCTGGTGGTGGTATAGAGCTAGGTTGTGTCTGATAACCAGTTTGACCTGTAACAGGACCATAAGAAGGCCCTGGCTGTGCAACATTCGGACTGATAGGAAACTGAGGTTGCACCATAGGCTGAGAGGGTTGGATTTGCCCCCTAGGACTGTACAATGGTCCCGGTTGGTACCCTAGTTGACCTATGGGTCCTTGAGGTTGCCCTGGTTGGACCACAGGGTGAGGCTGTATAGGTTGACCTTGAGGGTTGTAGGACTGTCCTTGCGGACTGTATAACAACCCCTGCTGGTCTGAAGGTTGGCCCTGTAAGGGTTGTCCTTGCGGGTCATAGAGATAACCAGGCTGGCCCGAAGGTTCGCCCTAGAAGGGTTTTCCTTGCGGGTTGGAAGGTTTCCCAGCCTGGGCAGACAAAAAACCTTGAACATACTGATAAGCCTCTGGAGCAGGAAAATGTAGAGGGTTTCCTTGCTCATCATACTGATATGGAAAAATGTAAACATGTGTACCATCCTGTGCATAATGTGAAAAATAAGGATAGTTGGTATCTTGGGAGGATTGACCAACCTCGAAGTTCGACTGGTGTAGAGACAACCGATACTCTTCAAGAGAGATGTTCTCTGGAATAGAAGATGCTATGTAGACGTCTTCGGGAACTGACGTGGTCCTGACGGAATGAGTAGTAACAGTGGGTGTAGGTGTGGCCACAGAAACGGTAGGCCTAACAGGTACTGATGTGACCTGAGGAGATGACGTGAGAAGTGTCCTTGGGGACATCCCTAACGAAGGAATAACCGGCCTCGTAGAGGGAGTTGATACCCCCATAGAGGCGACAACGGTCATAATCTGACTTAAGGATCTATACCCTGCTGGAAGCGAAGGACTAGGCAAAGACATGACAGATAACTTGGGGTTGTCTTCTGGGAACAACGGGTAATCTTCACCCAATGTGGGGATTTAATCACTAGGAGAAGGACTGGATGAGCCCATATCTGACCCTGCCGCTAGATCTTCTAGAAGACGACAAGGACTAGGAGGAATGACAGCAGCTAGAAAAGGAAAACTCGATGTAAGAGGAGGGAAATATTCCCCTACTCCAAATCAAAACCAAGAATTGGATAAGGGCTAATTGAACTCAACTAGTCCTCCAAAGGGAAGCTCAAATAGAACCGGTCCCTTGTCGGGAACTCGAAGACGATGGGCTGCTGAGGTTCAACAGAGGACTGAGAGACCTCTGATGAATTTTCTGTTTAAGGACTACCAGTAGAAAAAACTGAGGGTTCCACCACTGTGATAGTAATTCAAAGAGGAAGAGATCAAACAAACGCACATGGGCTAAAAACCAAGGCATGAAATCAAATGGCCAACAAGCAAAATCTAAAAGGGCGTGTGATCGTAGGTGATTTATTTTACCTCATTGAAACTTAGAAAATTTACCGTTTCATGTTTTAAAGTCGAGAAACAGATGAAAGGTGACTCTATCTCTTTCAATTTTGAAAAAAGCGTGAAAGGACAAGCGCTTGATGATCCTTTCAAATTTAATGAGTCAGAAAAGATAAAAATGACTACTCTGGAACTCTAGGCAAAGGGTGTACCAGATATCCGTGAACTGCAATATACACTTGGGTTTCAAAATGAAAGAGAAATCAACCAAGGACTTGACATATGTGCAAGAAATATCCCCGAATGCTGTGTCTGGTGTATCACGGGTATAAGGAAGCAGACTCGGCTTCCTATGGATAAAGGATAGAAACCTAGTGGGGTCTCCCTTTATATACACGACAGTACGGGGAGTAAAAGCCCGTACTAGTGCTGTCTAAAGCCAAGAGGCGAATGACAGCTACTAGGTTTAACGACGCAGGAACACATCACTAGCCTAGACCTCTAAATATTTCGTTAATGTTTCAATGCTACATTAAGGTAAATTGAATAAATTTTAGTGTTGATCTTCAATTATGTTTCAATTTCCAGGCCCTACCGAATGTTATGTCTCAAAATCCTCTAGATGCACACTACATGCCACAATGTATCACTTTTGTTCGATGAATAGCTAAATACGGGAAGGTTGAGAGCTTTCACACAATAAAAAAATGATCACAGAACAACCACTAGTGTCTCTAATGCATGCTAACGAAACTAAAATCTTTTCTTTAAAAGTTATATAACACTAATAATGTAGAAAATATTTCAATTTACATTAACTAATCACAAGCAAAAGAGATTTGATTTTTGTATTTTCAATGTTTAAGAGCAAAGTGCACTAAACAAAATGAAAACTAATGAAAAGAACAATTTGAGAAGTGATAGCAAAAGATAAAAGACAAGCAAGCTCACTCAATGAAAAACACACAATCAGACCTCAAACTGAAATCCCTTAAATCAAAGAGGAATCCCAAAGACTCAAATGAACTGTGTAATCTAGGCCCAAAACGAGACAAAGCGAAATTTGAATGAGGAAGAAGGCAATCACTCAAATAATGCAATCAAACAATGGAAAACCACCAAACGAATGCAAAGAAGCAAAAATGAAATTGACTGATCAAACGAAAACCAAAAACTCCCACGGGAGGCTTAACACACTATAGCACCTAGATGCCCTAGGGCTAGAATGTAAAACTGATAGTAGAGGGCAAACGACTGGAGGATGAAGGTCCCACACAGTCAACCAAAGCTCCAGAACACTCAGGCAGTCGAAAAAATGACACCAAAACCACAAATGAAGCTCAGAAAGCTTAGAAAGAAGTAAACCCTAGCACCACACTGGATTGGCGCGACTGTCAGGCTGCAACTAGTGCCAGAACAGGATTGGCGCGAGTGTTGAAATGGCAACAAGCGCCAGCTGGCGTGACTGTCAGGGAAAAAACCACGCCAGTCGAGTTTACTAATGCAAAAAATAAAAAAGAGCAAACAGGGAGTAGATCAGGGATGGTGAGGCTAAACATAGGTTTAACACTTAGAAAAAAGTGAACCAAAAGAGCTGATCAAGCAAACAAACACCAAAATCAACCAAAAAGAGAAGACAAAGTCTACTGGCTGGTTGCACCAAGGCTAAAAGGTCTATTTTTAGGGATTTTCACAGGAAACTATTTTTAGAGGAATGATTTTACTTGTCAAGGGGGATGCCATGAGAGTGGTTTTAGGTCATGTCACTGCTCATAGGTCATGAAAAAGGCCCTCCAATGTGTAGGACAGGGGAATTGCGGGGACGGTGAAAAATTATTGTGTAACAATAGTATCGGATGAAATGATAAGGAATGAAGGTGAATGACAAGGAAACCTTCCAAGGTGACCACTTAGGAGTAAATCTAGGGACATGGCATGCCTTAACCATCTATGATCAAACTCCTAATGAGGCAAACTCTTCAGACAATAGAAAAAATTAAAGATTTGACATAAGGTGAAGCCTGAGATCAGAGAAAGACTTTTAACTTTCAATGCTTTGACCTTCAACTTAAGGGATCTTTGAAAGGCTAAACTGTAGGAAAAATACCCTAGTGAGATAGAACCAACATTGAAACTCCCAGTATCCCAATTCTTTCAGCTAAAACTAGACATGAACATCTAAAAACAAACTCTTAAATTCACACATCAGTAAGCAGTGAATAACCAACTACTATACTGGTTAAACTATTTAAAATTTGTTCTCAGATTGCACAATTAGTAGAAAAAATCCAATATAAGAAGAGCAGGAAGCATTAGGGTACCATGCAAGGGTATATCCTAAGCCAGATTATTGATTTCTTATCAGAGAAATGAAATATGATGAATTACAGAGGGAAAACATAGACAAAGATAGAACACATCACCGCTGCATTAAATCTGGATCCAATGAACATGCTTGTCATATTAAAGAGCAACACCAGTCATATATGTCATTGTCCAACAACTTGATATTCAGTCTCAAATCATCTCCTCAGCCTATTTTACAACTAATACACACAGAGCTCTATCTCAAAGAAACAGCTTACAATCCACGGTTATCCAAACAACAACCTTTATAATGTATTTTTCTTGAGTTCTTATAGCTAAAGAGAGGCAGTAGAGGTATATAAAGTTTTAAATGAAACATTAAAACAAAGGAAGAAGAGAGCTCGAGGCCCATTCTTTTTTAATATCCCTGCATTGACTTTCAGTACTCTTTGGATGAAAGAGTGGTCTTCGACATGTTGATTACAACTTCAGAGGTATGTTCTTTGATGTACTTTTGGGCTGTTTGTGATCTGCAGTACTCTGGGACAAGTAAGGTAGATAATGACTTTCAGGCCTGACATACTGTGTAAATAATGCTTTGGCAATCTTAGGACTATTTTCAGGGTGATGATCTCCTTAGGAACATTGATGGAGTTAAAAAAATTATGGGAACTCGTCCTTTCTTGGGGAAGAACATTCTGCTAATGTGAAACACTGATGTGGCTTATTTCATGTGCTTTAGGCCTTATTAGGCCTCTTGTATCATTTGTAAAGTCTTCAATCTGTATCTTTGCCCTCTAACACTGGATTATGATATTAATCTTCAATAACAAACTTTTAATCTCTTTAATCCTTCACTAATACTCTTTGCCGCCTCTGTCGACTGTCTCTGTGAATACTGTAGGTTTTCATGGCACTAGAGGGTTTGAAAAAATTTAATAACTCTGACTTGGATAAAAAAATATGTTTAAAACCCCCTCAGGAGTCTTCCCTGTAATCTCTAGCTTTGAAAAAATTTTCTCTGCGCTCTGCGTTCTCCTTGTCTGTGATTGTGAGATAGAGAGAAATTTTAATTATTTGTGACCCTGCAAAACACAATAAACACGTTAATAAATCCCTGGGAGTGGAGTTGGAATGCTGTGGAGGCCTGTGGAAATGGTGTCGCAACAATGGAAATGGTGGAAGCAGTGAAAACACGGCTGAAAATCGCTGCAGAATGGTGAAAGTCTGATCTGATGGAGGTGTGGTGTGAGGACGGCTATGGGCCATTGGATTAGACTGTTAGATGGTGATCGATGGTCAGGATTCACCTGTGGGGTTTCTTTAGAGGTTAGGCGGAAGAAATTTACTTTTAGTGTAAAACACGAAAGTTTAAGGTTCGGGTGATTTACAAAGGAAAAAAGGTTAAATCAAATGAAATCAGGGCAATTGGATGGTGGGACTAGGATGGTGGAGGAACATCGAATGTGGACCGTCGGATCGCTAAAGAAATCAACGACGAAGATCTTCTGATGAATTATTTTGGGAAGTACGATGCAAATAACATGGATGGGAACGTGATGAAACATGGGCCGTTGATCTGGATCAAATGGACGATCGGGATTGAATGAAGGATTATATAAGGGAGGGGTGGTTTTTAGAGGAAAACCACTATTTTGGCATAACTTTGGAGTGGTTTTGAAAATATCCCAAAAAAACAGGATATGCCTTGCTGCCCGACACGTGTCCTCCTCAAAACCACTTTTATCGCGTAAATTTGAGATGTTAACTGTCGGACACTAAAATTGCGCAATATATACCTCAGCCGTTGGATGTAGGATGGGGAGATCTGATGGTGCAGGATGGAGCGCGATATGGAAATATGCACAGGAGGAACCAGTGGGCAGAGTCAAAGGCGGGTTCACTGTGGACTGTCAGATCTGTATAACGGACGGTCAGGATCAAATGAAGGGGCACCAATGTTCCTAAGGGAAAAAGGTTAGATGGATGGGCGGGACAAATCCTGACCGTCAAATCTACGGACTTGATAGCGGAGATTAAAAAAGAGAAAGCGGAGGCAAAGGGGCTAGTGAATGGGTGGGGAGAAGGAGAGCCGTTGGAAATATCAGGATGAATGGTTGCGATCTAATTGCATCGGAGAAAGGCATGGGGCCAAAAATCCGAGGTTTTGATTTGTGATTACGCGCAGACCGTTGGATCGGTAGGGAGATCAACGTTGAAGATATGATCGATGGGGGAGTGAAGGAGGGAATAGGGGCGAAGCGCGATTAAATCTGGACCGTTGGTTCTTTTGGATTCAACGGCCAGGATTGAATCAAAAGATCGCGAATCAGAGGGGGCAGAGGGTGGCACATTAAGATTTTGCGATCAACGATCATGCCAGGGCCGTCAGATTAAAAGGGAAATCAACGGTCTGTATAAAATTGGCGGGGTAATGAAAGGTGTGATGGGCATGGTGAAACCTCAGTGCTGGCCATCAGATCTATACATAACAACGGTTAATATCGTAGCGGAGGTTGACAGAACGAATGACAATCGCATTGGAGAATTTTTAATTAACAAAGGGAAGGTGCTCACAGAAAACTTCTGATTGCGATTAGCGCCCGAGGGCTTAGCACCTGGTCTTGGCATGGGTTATATGTGGGAAGGGAATAGGGCTAGGCTGAAAGGGGCTTAAGCCTGTTATAAGGTAAACATGGGTTTTTAGGCTCAAAAACAAAGTTTTTAAGGCCAAATGGTGGGTTCCGATAAAGGGAGAAAGGGATCTTTAAACAAAATGAAAGGAGCCATAAGGTTTTAAAAGGGGAATTTTATGGTTTTGAGGGCTAAGGAGGGAATTTTGAGGGTTTTTTGGGGAAATGTTTTGAAGGGAAGAAGAGGTGAAAATGGGGAATTTGCAGGGATAAAATGGGGCACATGGAGGCTTTTGTGGGCAAATTCCTTTCACAAACAGTGAGGATTTTTAATTGGAAACTGCAGTGAGGATCTTTCCAAGGGAAAAGGACACATAGAGGCTTCAAGAATGAGAGAATTTCAGAGGAAATGTATCTCTTGAAGGCTCAAAAACATATTTAGCCACCTGTTTGCTCTGTTGCGAAGGGAAGAAGAGGTGAAAATGGGGAATTTGTAGGGATAAAATGGAGCACATTGAGGCTTTTGTGACAAAATTCCTTTCACAAACAGTGAGGCTTTTTAATTGGAAACAGTAGTGAGGATCTTTCCAAGGGAAAAGGACACATAGAGGCTTCAAGAATGAGAGTTTTTCAGAGGAAATGTATCTCTTGAAGGCTCAGAAACATATTTAGCCACCTGTTTGCTCTGCCAAAAATTTATAGGTGGCTAACAGTGGCTCCACATGGGGATGGCATCTTCTTGAAGGTGTCAATAATCTTAGAAAATAATCTTTGGAGTAGGCCAGATGCCTGATCTTTTAGCCATCCTTTTATTCTTTGATCCGCTGCTACAAACATGATGGATATTAAGTCAACAGAAAATATTCCCCAAACAATCTACCTACCCATCCTACAGTCTTAACATTTTTTCTTCAAGGTGCATTTAGATTTTCAGACCTTATTCATCATTTATTATTGAGAGCAGAGAACAAACTAATCTAATTCTACCCTTATTCCTCCATGAGACCAGATTAAATAGTTGGCCTCATAGCTTCTCTACCTACACTAATATCTGCTAGGATTAAACTGTCTATAATATTTCTTTCTCTACATTCTACAGCAAAAATTTAAAAAAAGTCAAACCAGGATTTAGACTATGTGGTTTGCTATGGATCCATGGCATAAAGAAAAATACACATGAACTGAACTTTGCAGAAAATTAGAACCAAAATTGTGAAGGCTTTGAAATTCTGAAATTTTGAAGCATCCTTCTTTTCCCTGTGACTCTGGTTTTGAGCTTATTAGAGTCACTTTCTTCTTCACTTCAGCCATGGTTTTGATCATGTTAGAGCTGATTTTTCTTCTTTCCTTGCTGGTTCAGGTTTTGGGCATATTGGAACCAGCCTCTCACTCCTTATGGCTCAGGTTTTGAGCTTGTTTGAGCCAATCTTTTGAGATTTCAGAGGTTCAAGTTTTGAGCTTATCTGAACCTCTCATTTCTCTCTTTTTTGAAACATTTTCCTCTTTTTTATTTTTTTTTACCTTTAAAACAAAACATAGCAATGGTATTTACAATGGAAGTGAAAAATTTAAACTAGAAATTAGCAGTAGTAATGCTTGAGCATCCTGCCATTGACAGGACCCCCAAACAGATATGTACCATCTAGCTCTTGCAGAAAAAAGGAATTTGGACCAATGGTGGATTGGATGATGTAAGGACCTTGCCACAAGCTGTCAAATTTGCCATGATTTCCTTTGTCCTGTCTCCTAGAGTCCCACTTAAGTACCTTATCTCCAATTTTGAAGTCACAAGCTTTTGTTCTTTTATCAAACAACTTTTTAATGTTCTCTTGCACTTTCAGAGTTCTGTTGTAGACTTCTTCTCTTGTATGATGGAGATGTATGGTTTGATTGATCCTCCTTACCATGCTGTCCTCTTCTGACTGTATCTTTTGTACCAATTTAATCACTGGTACCCCTAGGCTGGTGGGGAACACTGCATCTGCTCCATATACTAACTGATATGGGGATATTCCAATGGATTTATTTGTTGTTAACCTGTCAACCCATAAAGCATGCACTAACTTGTTATGCCATGATTTCTTATTCTCTTCAAGCAGCTTTTTGATGATGGTCACCAAAATTTTATTTGATGATTTTGCTAGCCCATTACCTTGTGGGTAATAAGAAGTAAAATGACCAAGTGCAATCTGATACCTGTGACAAAAATCAATCATCTTTTTGGAACTGAAAGTAGTAGCATTATTAGTGATAATCTTCCTAGAGTAGCCAAATCTAGAGAGGATGTGGTCTTCAAGGAATTTAATGATAACAGAATCTATGGCATTCCTAGAAGGGATGGGCTCTATCCATTTTGTAAAATAGTCTGTGGCTGTGAGAATCCATTTGTGTTGGGCTGATGAAGCAATATTGATCTCCCCTATGAAATCTAGGCCCCATTGTTGAAAGGGAGCCTCAACAATGACAGGTTGTAATGGTAAAGGGAGGAGCCTTCTTTTTCCTTCAAAGATTTGGCACTTATGGTAGGAAACTATCATTTTGTGGATGTCATTGAAAAGGGTGGGCCAGTAATAGCCAACCCTAAGTATTTTGTTGGCAGTGGCTTTCCAGTTTAGATGGCCTCCACACTCTCCTGCATGGAATTCATGTTTGATTCTCTATGCCTCATCTTCAGGCAGACATTTAAGCAAAAAACCATTTGTATTTTTTCAGTATAAACATTCATTTAAAATGCAATAGTTTCTAGCGTTTAACTTCAGAAACCTTGCCTTAGTCTTTGATAAATCTAGAGGAGCATTAAGATTTGTAAGTACATACAGGATGTCAGCATACCAAGGAGATTTTTGAAATTGTTCTTCAACAGTAGGGTCAGGAAATCCTTCGTGTTCATCTAATGTCAAGGGCTTGTAAGTTAGATTCAGCCATTAGTTGAGCTAAGCCTTGAACTTTGATGAGTTTTGTGGGTTTTATTTCCAGATCATACTCTAGTATTACAACAATCCATTTGCCCCTCTTTCCATCTGGGTCTTGGGACAAAATGTCTTTTACCACTATGTTAGGCACGTAGGAAATGATGTGAGAATGCAAAATATACACCCTGAAGTCTTTCAAGGCCTTTACCAAAGCGTAAGCCTGTTTTTCCATTATATTATATTTCAAGGGTGCGTCTCTCAATGCTTTGCTAAAGAAAGCAATTGGTTGTTTATGGCCTTCTGGGTTTTTCTGCAGCAATACAACGACCACAATATGCTCTGAAGCAAAGGAGAAAATAAGGAAATATTTTGTGAAATCTGGGTTGATTAGGACCGGAGCCTAGGTGAGTGCATGTTTAACTAACTCAAAATATTTTTTGGCCTCTAGAGTCCACTTAACCCCTACTCATTTCTTAAGCACGTCAGTCATATTCCTTAGGAGCTCTGCTAAGTTGGGAATAAACCTCCTCAATAAGTTAATTTTCCCAATAAAGGACTGCAATTCCTTTATGTTCCTTGGGTGGCTAATCTGCAGTATTACCTCAACTCTTTTTGGGTCTATTTTAATTCCCTTTTCTGATATAACATGGCCAAGAAGCTTACCTTATTGAAGGCCAAATAATGTCTTCTTGGGGTTTAAAGATAGCCTGAACCTTCTACATTTCACAAACACCTTTCTCAAATGCTTAAGGTGCTCTTCATTGGTTTTGGAATAAACTGTTATGTCATCAAGGTAGATTACGATGAAGTGACCTATTTCCTCTGAAAATGCTATTCCCATAGCTCTTTGGAAGGTTGCACCAGCGTTAATTAGTCCAAAACGAATTTTCACGTACATGAAAGTGCCCCATGGAGTGGTGAAAGCTATCTTAAGTTGATCTTCTAGGAGTACTAAGACCTGGTTATACCCTGAAAAGCCATCTAACAGGGAGATCCTTTTTGAGCCAACTACCCTTTGTAGGATGTGTTCCATCTTGGGTAAGGGGTAATTATCTTTAAGTGAAGCTCTGTTAAGGTTTATAAAATCAATGCATAGTTTGATCTCTCTCGTCTTTTTCCTCACAGCTACAAGGTTGGAAACCCAATCAGAAAACCTCACAGGCACTATGATTCCTGCCTCATACATTTTCTTGATTTCCTTTTCAACTAGAGGCATTTGTACTGGGTTAATTTTGCGCAGTTTTTTCCTAAAGGGTTTTTGGTTTTCTTTCAATGGGATCTTGTGTTGGATGATCTCTGTATCATTGGCCTTTAAGTGTTCATAGCTCTAGGAAAACACATCAACAAACTCTTTAAATAAATCACTGTATTTCTTCTTGATGTGTGTTGGCAAGGATTTATCCAATTTAATCATCTTAGGCTTATCCTTGGTGCCTATATTGCATTCTTCAACATCAGACTCTGTGTGTTCTATAGTGGGTTTCATTTCTACATCGTTGAAATCAAAAAGGTCCTCAAGGGGTGCTAGTCCTCTGGGTATGTTCTTGTCTTTTGATTGCAGCACCTCAATGTCTTCCTTTTCTGCATTCTTGTATTCTTCAGTTTGAGTTCCAAGTTCTTTAGTTAACATGTTTATTTCTGCATGATGGGGTGGTTTTTCTTCATCAGGGGGCTCTTCCTTCAGGTAGTTTTCATCTGATTTAGAGTCTGAATCAGGAATTTCAAACTCATTCCCACCAAGCAGGAAATCCTCTATCTACTTGTCACCCTCAAAGACCTCCCAATATTTCTCATTATCCGGCACTGCAGGTCTATATTTTGTTTGAATGATGATCTGTTTGTCACTAGGTGATTTCTGATATGAACTAGCAACGCAAGCTAATCCATTTGCAATAATGTTCTGACTCCTAGGAACAAACTCAAGCTCATATTCTACGAAGGTTTTCAATAATTCCATGGCATCATTCATGTATGCCCTCAATCTAGGATTCTTTGCAGTGTACTCTCCGTTCACTTGTTTGATGACTAACTTAGAGTCTCCATGTACAACTATCCTTTGGGCTCCTAGTCTTTTCAATAGGTTCAATCCTAGGATGAGAGCCTCATACTCTGCAATGTTGTTTGTACATTTAAAATCTAGTTTGAAGGCATGACTCTCAGCAAAGTTACTTTCAGTATTGTGTAACCACACTCCAGCTCCTGGATTCTTCCTAGTGCAAGACCCATCAAAGTTCATTCTCCATAAGGTATTGTTTCCAGAAATATTATCATTTTCATCCCTAGAGCTGTGTTCACCATTATGTTGTATTGTGGGGTCTGCACCATGGTGTGTAATGCTTTGTTTTTTAGGACTTTCATGGAGTTCAGAGTGATGAGTAGTCTGCTGGTTGTAGTCTCGGTCTTATTCATTCTGAGTTTCTGATTCAGCAAACTGCCCAAATGTTTCTCTCTTGTTTTCCTCTATGTTTAGAGCTGCTATCGTGTTAAGATCTCTGGGCTCTACTCTATTGTTTGAATCTCTGTCTTCTAGCTCTAGCTCATATGTAGATTCATCATTGAAAAGGATCAAAGAGTCTAGATTTGTATGGATAGAGTACAGAGGTGAATTTTCAGGTTTTTCAGGGCTACTAACCATAAATTTCATGTGTGCCTCTCTATGCAGTCTTCTAAGCTGGCTAAAGACAGGGATTGTGGCATAAGTCATGTCCATCTGCATTGTGCCTGTAGCTTGGCGCCCCATGACCTTGACAACAACATGCCATACTTAGGAGGCACATCTACCACTACAACATCCATTACCATGCACTTGGCTGGGATTTGGGTCAGGTTCACACAAAGATCTTTGATTAGGCCAAGGCACTTCACTCTGCTAGAGTCAAATGAATATAAATCCTTATAAGGTCTGGTTATATCTAGGCCTAAATTCTCCATAATCACCTTTGGCATCAGATTGTGTGATGCCCTAGAGTCATGCATAGCGTTGTGAAGGATCTTGTCATGGATATTGAGGCTGATGTAAAAAGGAGGTACTACCCCTTCCTGAAACTTCCCTTCTATCTTTGGACAGAACAAAAGAGCTGGTTGATCATCATTTAAATTGACGGTGTCACTGTTCTCTCCTAGATTTAAATCTTTCAGAATTTGACCTTTATATGCATCTTGGGTGGCCAACTCAGCGAAAGGCACTGAGATTTTGATTTTGGCTATCTCACTTTCCAAATTGAAAGGAGATTGACTCTTTGAAAGGCTCAATTCTGTTTTACTGGCCACCATTTTATTGGCATAATCAGTTTGTTGATTCTCACTATGTACAATGTTTGGAGATGTTTTATTAGGAGCATTAGTTGTAATGCTAGTGCTGCTAGTTTCTTGACTTTGTTTATCAGAAGTTTGGATGTCCTTTTCTTTGTTCTTCCCAGAACTTTCAGCCGCTGATTTGTTACTTTCAACAATCACTTTAGGAGCCTTCTCAGGTCTTTTCTGAATGGTAATCTCAGAGGCTTTTGGTTTGAAAGTGTCTAAGCTCTTTTTACTTCTGAGTTCGTATTGTTCTCTGACTTGCATGATGGAATTTTCAAATCCCAACCTATAGTTCTCAGATTCTAACCCTTCCTCATTCCAATGTGAGTATGAGGTTTGATTATCTTCTGTGGGAAAGGCATGAATTTGGTTGTCTACTTCCACCATGTTTATTGTGGTTCCCTCAGACTCTTCTATTATCCCCTCATCTTCATCAAGGAAATTCTCTTGAAATGGGGGTATGACTTATTGATCAGAGTCTCTCTGTCTGTTTGGGGGATTGTTTCTTCTAAAGTTTTGGTTCTGGTTTTGATTTTGGTTTCTGTTCTGATTACTGACTTGGACAACCATTTTTTCCATCATTTTTTCTAGCCTTTCCATGTTTTTGGCTAGACTGTCATATTTTGGATCAGATGTGGAAGCTGATGTGTCATCCCTATAGGTTACCTTCTTCTCAGCCCTCATTCTAGCTCTTTTTTCAATCAGGTTTGCTTCTACACTTACTGCTCCTTTTTGCATATCTTCTAAGGTGTTGTAATCTCTCTCCCTAAGCTTGTAGGCCATATCAGCATCAAATCCTTCAGGGTATTTCACTAAGGCTATTCCTTGGGGAGGCTTCATGTGCGATGGAAGAGCATTGTAGACACTGCTGAATCGGGTGGAATAGTCATGGACACTCTCTCCCTGATTTCTTTTCATATTTTTGCATTCTGCTAATATTTGGAGAGGGTTGCTTTTGACTTCCCATTTGTTTATGAAAGTTTGGTGTAAAGAGGGAAGGTCATTGATGCTATTAGGAGGTAGGCCTTTAAATCACTTCTTCACTTCTCCTCCTAAACTCTGAGCAAAGATCCTCAACTTAATGGTTTCATCTTCAATTTCCATATAGTCAAAGGCATCTTCCATCCTATCCACATGGTGTTGAGCTGTAGTAGATTATTTTCCAGTGAAATGAGGGATTTTTTATTGGTAATCATTAGGTAGTGGAGCCAAAGGCTGTGGTAACACTAGAGGGGCATACCATGCCGCCATGATGATGTTACGTGGAGGTAAAGGATTGGTTTGTGCAGCAGGTATGTGGATGACATAAATTCTAGGACCAACAACGCACTGTTGAGCTAATTTAGGGTTATAGAGGCCCAAGTTTTGAATGAAATGAATATCAGGAGGTGTTGAAGGAGGGGTCTCTCTATCCCTACTATGTTGGCCACTATGAAATGGTGAACTTGGAGGCTCAAAGTCTGCCTGGTCTATACTACTGAATGACTTAGTTCTTGGTAAACCACTTGGTGAGTCTAAGTCAAATGGGGTGTCTAATAGAGATGCAAAGTTTTCTGGTGCAGAGTTATCTCTATGAATGGGTTTGATAATAGTTGGTTTTATAAGGGCGGGAGATTTCCTAAGAATGCTCTCAGGGTCGTCAACTATTTCAGGTGGGTTTGGGTTAGGATAAGCTCTAGTATGAATGGTTCTTGAAGCCAGTATGTTTTTCTCTTGAAAAAGAAGCTTAATCCTATGGGTTTCTTCTAATATGGCTGATGTTGTAATGAAAAATGGTCTCCCAGTGGAGTCTTGTGCAAACCAAGATAATCAGCAGGCTTACTGATCACCAGTGGAGTCTTTAATCATTAAGGAACTGTGGAGTCACCAGGTGGAAGGTTTAGAATGTTTCAAGGATGTTTACTATCCACCACAGTGATTAACTACCAAACCAAGGCTACCATGGTCTTCTTTGAGTTCTTAGAAGTGTTTAAAGGAGTGTTCTACTCAAAGTGTTCCCCAACGGAGTCGCCATTATGTTGGGGTTCCTGTGTTTTGGCAGGTTTGGAAATACCGAAAGACAAGACAACATCAAACCACTTTGGGATCTCAGGATCTAGCCCTCCTGGGTCCAGAGAGGGATCTCTCTATATAGGCAAAGGATAATATATCTTTGAAGGTTCAAATTTAAGATATTAGGCTAGTTATAGGGCACAAGGGTTGTTGTTTTGTTTGTTTGTTTGTTTGGTTGTTAGGAAACATGAAAGAAGGGTTCAATGTAAGACACAGAAGTGAGCAAAGAAGGATTTTGGAAATGGGAAGATAATTAAAAGAAAACTCAAGACCATTGGGCAATGGGGTCATAAAAGGGTTTACTTGCAATTCAATATCCAAGGCTTTCAAATGGGCTAGTCATCTAAAACAGAGGATCTTTAAAGATGATAGTATGGGATGAAATGATAAGGAATGAAGGTGAATGACAAGGAAACCTTCCAAGGTGACCACTTAGGAGTAAATCTAGGGACAGGGCATGCCTTAACTGTCTATGATCACACTCCTAATGAGGCTAACTCTTCAGACAATAGAAAACATTAAATATTTGACACAAGGTGAAGCCTCAGACCAAAGAAAGACTTTTAAATTTCAATGCTTTGACCTTCAACTTAAGGGATATTTGAAAGGCTAAACTGTAGGAAAAATACCCTAGTGAGATAGAACCAACTCTGAAACTCCCAATATCCCAATTCTTTCTGCTAAAACCAGACAAGAACATATAAAAAAAAACTCTTAAATTCACACATCAGTAAGCAGTGAATAACCAACTACTATACTGGTTAAATTTTCTCAAATTTGTTCTCAGATCGCACAATTAGTAGAAAACATCCAAGATAATAAGAGCAGGAAGCATTAGGGTACCATGCAAGGGTATATCCTAAGCCAAATTACTGATTTCTTATCAGAGAAATGAAATATGATGAATTACAGAGGGAAAACATAGACAAAGATAGAACACATCACCGCTGCTTTAAATAAGGATCCAATGAACATGCTTGTCATATTAAAGAGAAACACCAGTCATATACATCATTTTCCAATAGCTTGATATTCAGTCTGAAATCATGTCGTCAGCCTATTTTACAACTAATACACACAGAGCTCTATCTCAAAGAAACAGCTTACAATCCACGGTTATCCAAACAAAAACCTTTACAATGTATTTTTCTTGAGTTCTTATAGCTAAAGAGAGGCAGTAGAAGTAGATAAAGTTTTAAATGAAACATTAAAACAGAGGAAGAAGAGAGCTCGAGGCCCATTCTGTTTTAATATCCCTGCATTGACTTTCAGTACTCTTTAGATGAAAGAGTGGTCTTCGACAGGATGATAACAACTTCAGAGGTATGTTCTTTGATATAATTTCGGGCTGTTTGTGCTCTGTAGTACTCTGGGACAAGTAAGGCAGATAATGACTTTCAGGCCTGCCATACTGTGTAACTAATTCTCTAGAAATCTTAGGACTACTGTCAGGGTGGTGATGTTCTCAGGAACATTGATGGAGAATAAAAACATTATGGGAACTCGTCCTTTCTTTGGGAAGAACATTCTGCTGATGTGAAACACTGATGTGGCTTGTTTCATGTGCTTTAGGCCTTATTAGGCCTCTTGTGTCATTCGTAAAGTATTCAATCTATATCTTCGCCCTCTAACACTGGATTATGATATTAATATTCAATAACATAATTTTAATCTCTTTAATCCTTCACTGATACTCTTTACCACCTCTGTCAACTGTCTCTGTGAATACTGCAAGTTTTCATGGCACTGGAGGGTTCGAATAGAGTTAATAACTCTGATTTGGATAAAAACATATGTTTAAAACCCCCTCAGGAGTCTTCCCTGCAATCTCTGGCTTTGAAAAAACTTTCTCTGCGCTCTGCGATTTCCCTGTCTGTGATTGTGAGACAAAGAGCGATTTTAATTATCTGTGACCCTGCAAAACACAACAAACATGTTAAGAAATCCCTGGGAGTGGAGGTGGAATGCTGTGGAGGCATGTGGAAACAGCGTCGTAGCAATGGAAATGGTGGAAGCAGTGAAAACACGGCTGAAAATCGCTGTGGAATGGTGAAGAACTGATCTGATGGAGGTCTGGTGTGAGGACGGCTCTGGGCTATTGGATTATACTATTAGATGGTGATCGACGGTCAGGATTCACCTGTCGGGTTGCTTTAGAGGTTAGGTGGAAGAAATTGACTTTTAGTGTAAAACACAAAAGCTTAAGGTTCGGGTGATTTACAAAGGAAAAAATGTTAAATCAAATGAAATCGGGGCAATTGGATGGTGGGACCAGGATGGTGGAGGAACATCGAATGCGGACCATTGGATCGCTAAATAAATCAACGACGAAGATCTTCCGATGAAGTCTTTTGGGAAGACTGATGCAAATAACATGGATGGGAACGCAATGAAACGTGGGCCGTTGATCTGGATCAAATGGATGATCGAGATTGAATGAAGGATTATATAAGGGAAGGGTAGTTTTTAGAGGAAAACCACTATTTTCGCGCAACTTTGGAGTGGTTTTGAAAATCTCCCAAAAAAACGCGATATGCCTTGCTGCCCGACACGTGTCCTCCTCAAAACCACTTTTATAGCGTAAATTTGATATGTTAACTATAGGACACTAAAATCGCGCGATATGCACCTTAGCCATTGGATGTAGGACAGGGAGATCTGACGGTGCAGGATGGAGCGCGATATAGAAAGATGCATGGGAGGAACCAGTGGGCATAGTCAAAGGCGGGTTCACTGTGGACCGTCAGATCTGTATAACAGACGGTCAGGATCAAATGAAGGGGCACCAATGTTCTAAAGGGAAAAAGGTTAGATGGATGGGTGGGACAAATCCTGACCGTCAGATCTACGGATTGGACGGTGGAGATTAAAAAAGAGAAAGCGGAGGAAAAGGGGCCAGTGAATGGGCAGGGAGAAGGAGAGCCGTTGGATCTATCAGGATGAACGACTACGATCTAATCGCATCGAAGAAAATCAGGGGGCCAAAACTTTGAGGTTTTGATTTGCGATTAAGCGCGTACCGTTGGATCGGCAGGGAGATCAACAATGAAGATCTAATCGGAGGGGCAGTGATGGAGGGCATAGGGACAAAGAACAATTAAATCTGGACTGTTGGTTCTTGTGGATTCAACGGCCAGGATTGAATCGAAAGATCGCGAATCGGAGGGGGTAGAGGGTGGCACATTAAGATTTTGCGATCAGTGATCATGCCAGGGTCGTCAGATTAAAAGGGATATCAATGGTCTGTATACAATCGGCGAGGTAATGAAAGGTGTGATGGGCACGGTGAAACCTCAGCACTGGTCGTTAGATCTATACAGATCAACAGTTAATATCGTAGTGGAGGTTGACAGAACGAATGACAATCACATCGGAGTATTTTCAATTAACAAAGGGAAGGCACTCACATAAAACTTCCGATTGCAATTAGTGCTCGAGGGCTTAGCGCCTGGTCTTGGCGTGGGTTATATGCGGAAAGGGCATAGGGCTAGGCTGAAAGGGGCTTAAGCCTGTTATAAGGTAAAAATGGGGTTTTAGGCTCAAAAACAGAGTTTTTAAGGCCAAATGGTGGGTTTCGATAAAGGGAAAAAGGGATATTTAAACCAAATGAAAGGAGCCATAAGGTTTTAAAAGGGGAATTTGATGGTTTTGAGGGCTAAGGAGGGAATTTTGAGGGTTTTTTGGGGAAATTTTGTGAAGGGAAGAAGAGGTGAAAATGGGGAATTTGCAGGGATAAAATGGAGCACATGGAGGCTTTTGTGAGCAAATTCCTTTCACAAACAATGAGGCTTTTTAATTGGAAACAACAGTGAGGATATTTCCAAGGGAAAAGGACACATATAGGCTTTAAGAATGAGAGTTTTTTAGAGGAAATGTATCTCTTGAAGGTTTAGAAACATATTTAGCCACCTGTTTGCTCTGTTGTGAAGGGAAGAAGACGTGAAAATGGGGAATTTGCATGGATAAAATGGAGCACATGGAGGCTTTTGTGAGCAAATTCCTTTCACAAACAATGAGGCTTTTTAATTGGAAACAACAGTGAGGATCTTTCTAAGGGAAAAGGACTCATAAAGGCTTCAAGAATGAGAGATTTTCAGAGGAAATGTATCTCTTGAAGGCTCAGAAACATATTTAGCCACCTATTTGCTTTGCCAAAAAATTATAGGTGGCTAACATGGAGCACGGGGGGAGTTGAGGACGTAATCGCCTTTCTCATGGTTGGGAGGCTATCATCAACATTCTAAAGTGAGACACGTAACTTAAGAATATGTTAAGGCAGATTCTATGAATATTTATATATTATCTTTTCCAGATTGGTTAAATGTCATTTTATGTAAATAAGAACAAAACAGGAAAATACAGTAAAGATGTTTGTGTGATATAGTTTCTGCAATAAAGAATGAATTAAGGTATATAGCAGTAGAAATGAGCTATTTAGTTTTGATTTATATTACAGTTCATTTTCCCGTGTTGTATATTAAAATGTAATTGAGACAAATATGGCTGTGTTAGGGTAGAAATAATAAATAAAGTTATTAAAAGTAAATACCAGAAAAGGGCTATGAAGGGAACTGCTAGACTGTCCAGGGTGGAAAACCCTAGATTTGAACATTTCGTTCCCTAATCCTTAAATAACTATACACGAAATGTTGGTTTGTATAGTAACTAATCCAACAAATAAAGATGGTTTAGACATCTACCCTGTGCAAAATAGCCTACTGATTTGGAATTATCATTAACGAACATATGTAATAAATTCTGTAGGAGATTTAAGATCTTCATCATGTAACAGATGTAATAATTCAAGAAAATACATGAAATAATTTACTGAAGAAGAAAGCAACATGCATTTTATCCAACATAACCATGAGCATATAGGCATAGTATTAACAATATCAACCTAAATTTAGGTATAAGTTAAACTGCACAGTTCTCACATCATGAGGGTTGAACCGAAAATGACAATATTAATATACAAAATCGGTGTATGGAAGAAGGCGATATGCACAGTAAAAATTCTTACAAAGAAATGAAAATAGACCTCTGTGCATGAAACAATTTCCTATTATACCATTAACAGGAAACCAAAGTATCTCCAAGTCCAAAAAAAATATCCATTTACAAGCTGAGCAAGAAAGATCAGAACGCAATGGTAATATCATTGCATGCATGGAGAAAGATATAATATAAAAAATAGTACATTTTAATCCACTCTCAAGGCTGTGAGACTATCATTACATATTGTATGAATTAAAAACATAGAACATAGCCTTTAAGGCTTCTTTCGCAAATGCTACGATAACCTAGGGATTAACCTAAAACCCTGAAGGGTTCTCAAAGGTATAAAACGTTGTAGAGGTCGTGGTACTTGAGTACAGAAGACGAGAAGAAGTCATTGCTTGAGCGTAGCATAGATAGGAAAGGGAGCGCCACGTTATCAAACAGTTGCCATAAATTACCTGAAAAGAATTCAAGAATATAACTTGTTAGATGCATTGTAAAATCCAAGAGGAAATTAAAAGGTGGAAAACCGCAATGAGAATAGAAGCATACTTGAGTTAAATGAAAATAGGACTCGGTGCTGAAAATTTGAGAACTAGAGAAAAAAATTATAATAGGTTAGAACCAGTACTCTAGAAGTCGAAATAGTAAACCATTGAACATCTTTACAGAGCTAAATACTCTGAGCCGAGAAATTTACCTGTAGACGTTGGGATGAGGTCTCATTCTTGAAAAGAAAACAGATCAGTAGGAACTCCATTTTGATACTACCAAAACAGTTGAATAGATTAATAAAATGAAACTGATATAGGCCATAAGATCATGTACACCACACCTATAAAGAAAACATAACCATTCATGGAGATAAGTAAGACTAATAACGGATAAAAAATGCAGAGAAATATTCTGAACATAATTGAAGAACAAGTATTCCTGCCATTAAATACCTATGAGAACGCTTGATGTGAGCCGAGAGCAGGACATATACTTGTGAAAGGTAGAGAATGCCCAGTGGCCGATCAAACCAACAATGAAGCAAGGTCAGGGCGGTAAGGGTTCCAGAGCAACGACGATGGCGAAACCTTCACGCAGCTTCATGGAGGCAAAAGAAAGTGGTTAGGGTTGAAGGGCGGGTCATTACCCTAACCCTACCTTAATCTCTCTATGACCATCGATAAAAAAAGTAAAGGATCCAACAATGGAAATCTGAACGCATGTCAAACCCTCAAATCATGAATTAAATTCCGAAAGAAAATCTACCAAAGATAAGGTTGAGTACTCGCCAATCTATCCATACATCACATAATTATATCAAATATTTATGATGGTAGCAGGATAATTAAGTTAGGGTAATGAATGTAGGTTGACGGGTCATAAATATGTCAACTCACAAGGTCACGAAAAACCAGAAGGCGCCACGGTAACCAATACAGTGGAAAATCAATAAATATATATATGATGCATCATGTAAAGTGCTAAGGAACAAACATGTAATTCCTGTATTCATATAAAATCCAATATATTACCGTAGTATGGTGTTGGAAAAATATGTAAAAGACTTATATCATAGTAAATTTATTTGACTACTCGCATTAACTGATTGGTTAACATAATTATCTATAGGGAGTTTATTATCATAGTTGCAGCATGCTAATTTCTGGTGAAAGGTAAGCTAAGTAAGAATTTATGAATAGTAAAGTTAGTTAAAAAAAATACGGGTGATATGGTAATTTATTTTTTATTTTTTAGTATATGTCACATGTGGTATCAGAGTAGTGTTCACACTCTAGGACCGAAATGGGTCACCTGAATAACAATTGCTGTGTGTAAATTGTGCACATAAGTTAGAAATAATATAATGAGAAGGGGATCAATGCACCAAGTACCTAGAAATATTGGGGAATCTCATCCCCAATACAACACTGAAATGAACCCAGAAATGTGGGTACAGCTGAGTGTTCAATAGACCAACAGATTATTAGAAGAACAACAACCTTAGACGAGTATCCTGCTGAGTAAAACACAATGGTTACATGATGAAATGGTTTGGGTGAGAAGTGAATGAAATATTGATGCAAGAGCAGGATAAGATTCTCAAAATCCTCTTTGATAGGCAGAATCATGGGATAGTCCCACCAAGCCCTGAAAGAGACACTCGGGAAGAAAGCAAGCAACAAAGATAGACTAATGCAAATTTGAAAGGAAGTCATACACAACGGAGTTATAAAAATAAAAATTATAACAAAGAAAAATATAGAAATGTGTCAGAAAAACAAGAGGAAGAAACATAAAGTCAAATTGGAGGGTGAGTTCCGGAAAATCAAACCTCCTACTATCGAAAGAGGTGGCTAAAGCTTGGCTAATTAATATGAACAAGTACTTTCAAGTTTATGAATATAGCAGCAACCTCAAAGCTTACTTAGCTATTTATCAGCTGAGGGAAAAAACCACTTTATGGTGGGAGGAAATAAAAAATGTTCGAAGCATTTAAGATCAAAATGTGACATGGGATGAGTTCCAACAACACTTCAAGGATAAGTACCTAACGAAGCATTTATATTATGAAAAATCTCGAGAATTCCATGATTTGAGACTAGGAAAAATGACAATGAATGAATTCATAGCTAAGTTCACATCATTGTTAAGATATGTACCTTACCTGAGGGATGAGAAAACTAAAGTTTAGCGATTTCTGAGCAATCTACTTGCTCACATGAAAGAGAGAATAAAATTCGTAAACCTGAAGAATATGGACGATGCGATTCGAAAAGAACGAATGTGCTATCAGCAGTCCAAGGAAAAAGGGGAAACAGGCAGAAACTGTCCGCCAAAGAAAGGACAGAAAAATAATTCGAATTTTAAAAATTTAAGGTCTGGCAATTTTAAAAATTCTACAAGAAATTCAGCAAGCAGGCAGTATGGGAGAAGTTAGTAGAAAAAAAAATGGCCAATAGAAAAATGACCCACAGAAGCCTCCAGCAAACCAGAGCATGGGCAGACCCAGAAACCCCCTCTATAATGCTGAGGATGCGGTGAGGAACATTATTACAAGAATTGTCCATATCATGGGAGAAGCAAAACATTAGCTAACCTACAAGAGGATTCTACAGTGGGGGATGTGGCTCGAAATATAGCCAGAATTAACACAAATATTGAAGACCGACAAGCAATTACCAACCAAAAATGATAGAACTTGAAGGTAAGCTATTTTCACAAATCATTTATATTTTGGTTGACCTTGGTGCCAGTTTAAGTTATGTAAACTCTCATATAGTAGAAAGGTGTAACTTGCAAAGCCAGAAATTTAAGAACCCTTGGCTTGTACAACTAAACACTGGGGCAATAGAAGGGTTAGTGCCAAAGTTTCGAACTGTTCTTTGGAAATCGGAAATCATCAGTTAAAGGTAGAATTAAATATTTTACCTTTGGGTTCCTATGACATACTATTAGGTATGGAATGGATAGAAGGACATTGGTCTCTGGTAGACTGTAAAGATAAGATCATTTACTTTAGAGCTGAAGATGGGACACGCCAATAGTTGCAAGGAATCAAGAAACCTCTGCAATTAAGTCCCATCACAACATCTCAGTTGGGTAAATGCATCAGAAAAGGATGCAAGATTTATGCCATCCAAGTGGGATTTTCTAAATCTAAGGAGAAGACCCCTATGCTGGAAAATATACCAGTGGTACAAGACTTCATGGATGTGTTTCCAGAAATCATACCAGGATTAACTCCAAAAATAGATATTTATTTCACTATCAAATTCATTCCCGACATTGCACCAGTATCAAGAGCACCATACCGGATGAGTGTACTCGAGCTAACGGAATTAAAAATGCAACTATGAGAATTGATGGATAAGGGGTATATTCGACCAAGTGTATCCCCTTGGGGATCACAAGTGTTGTTCGTGAAGAAGAAAGACAGAACCATGTCAATGTGCATGGATTACAAACAACTCAATAAGTTTTCAGTCAAGAATAAATACCCGCTGCCACGTATAGATGATAATTTCGATCAAGTGAAGGGAGCGACTATATTTTCAAAGATAGATTTAAGGTCTGGAGATCACTAGATCCAAATTAAAGATGAAGGAATTTACAAAACAACCTTCCGCACTCAATATAGGCACTATGAATTTGTGGTTTTTCCATTTGGTTTAACCAATGCACCATCAATGTTTATGAGATTGATGCATGGCATATTTAATCCCTTTTTGGACAATTTTGCTCTGATATTTATTGACAACATATTGGTTTATTCAAGGACCATGGAAGAGCATAAGGAACACTCATGACAAGTGTTGGAAAGGTTGAGGAAACATCAGCTGTATGCCAAGTTCAAAAAATTTGATTTATTCAAAGAACAAATACAATATTTAGGCCATGTCATTTCTACTGAAGGCATCGCAGTAGATCCCGAAAAGATAAAGACTAACATGGAATATAGGGTGCAAAAAAACGTAGCTGTAATGTTCCTATTTTTTCTTCAATAAATTGGAACATTAATTTTTGTCTAAATTCATTTAGGAGGTGAATGATTGGGTAAGGAGACCCAATGATAATAAAAAAATAGATAAAATCCCTCTAGTATGAAAATGGATCAGCCATGGAACCAGATTTCACACCCTCATGTGTGAAAGGAGACATTTTCAAAGAGGTTTGACCAAGTCAACCAACGCAGGGTATGAGGTGGAAAGCACTACATGGGACAATGCAGAGATAGAGGAGGGAATATTCCTTTATGGAGGAAACCCTAATGGATGGGGCCCATGGAGAGAGAGCCTTCACTTGCTATATATGGAGAGGAGGAGAGCCATTGTTATTCATGCATATGTTTATGATTTCATGTCTATTCAGACATTGTGCATTCTTTGCTGTTTAGCAAGAATTGTCGGGAAACTCTTGTTTAGGATTTCCTCACCTTCTTGAGAGGCCTCTTAAAGGTTGGTTCTTCATTCTCCACATATCTTGGCTGAATGCCAAAGCATCGTCCTCCAAAACAGTGTTATTGTTACAGTAGCATAACTCTGTGTTGTAGGGTGTTGCAGTGGAGGAACACAACACCACTTTTGGAGTTAATTTTCAGAGGAGGGAGTCTCCATTCCTTTAGGAAGTTAGTGAGGAAGGCTTTGGCACTCATTTCAGATATTGGCATCAGGCCAACCCATATTCTTGCCCCTACTACGCAGTTTTCTCCAGTAACTGCGTTATTTTCATAGTGCATTTGCTGCGGTGTTTTGTAGAGTTGATTGGAGGGTGAGATCTCAAGTGTAAGGATCAGCCTTCCACTTTGGAGATCCATTGTAGAGGGTTTACTTCAGATTTTTCATCATATTCAGCCTTCTCTATTGAGTTCCAGATTTGAGTTGCAGCAGTTGCCCAACAACTTTAGCATTTTTTCCATTTTGTATATTTCAGCCAATCCCTTGGAGGATTGATGTATTTTTGCTTCTAAGGGTTAGAGCTTTGCTCCCCTAGTGTATTCGAGCCATATATTGCCATATATTTCATTTATTATGTGATATGGAGCAATACCTCTTATAAATTGCATCCTCATAGCCAATGGTTTCATATTTGCAGCTGTATTTCTTCGTTTCCATGTACTTGTATTGTTGAGGCTTACATTGCCTTTCTTGAGAGGTTGTTTCCTCAAGATATTGTACTCTTTCTGCTGCTATAACATTATTTATTGGATATGTATTGTTTGTGCTCAACCTAGTCTCCTAAATTGAGTTCATTAATTGTCAACCAGGGTTGGTAAACTGCTAAAGTGTGGTGCACTATATGTGCCTAGGTATTTGTTTCTCACTACGTTGTGTCTAGTGTTTTATGATGTTTTTGGATTTTTTTTATGGTTTTATGTTCACAAGGGAAAGAACTAAATGCTGGTGGAAAGAAGCTACTGGTTAAAAACAGAGTGAAGCCTAAATTATGGATGACAAATGACAAATGAAAATACTGAAACAAAACAAAGCCTAAACTATGGCTAGCAAATTACAAAGCTTGATAATGAGTTCAAGGAAATAAATCACAACATGAGCTTAACTTGTCCAATTCATTCATTAAAGATGTTTTGGAAGAGCTTGAGAAATGGGTAGTTAAGTGTAAATGAAGTTCTCCTAACTAAACAATCAAACAACCAACTTACAATGTTACAACATCTCATCCATGATTAAAGGTCTATTAAAATATATTTGGAAAAGAACATTTGTAGCACCATAAGATTTCTATTCTAAACTAGCTTCTAACTTTGTTATGCAACTCAATCTAGCACCACTAGGCCTCACACAAAAGTTATAGATTTATTTTTAGAATGGTCTTTGAGAAAAGGCTTGTTTGTGAATGATAAAAAGGTTGCAAAAAAAAATACTCCAGGCCTTAGACTGATACTACCTTCTATCTAGATAATTATGTGTTAGTATGAGTTTGGAACAACTAATACAATTTGAAATGCAATGGATGGCAACTACACTGGAATGTTAACACAATGAACTAAGTTAAGACTAAACTAGGGTACTACTAGTCTACAGTGAGCAGTGTTAAATTAAAAGCCATTATCAAACTAAAAATGAAATGACAGAACTGAACCACATGCATTCTACCTCCGGAGTGTTATAACTAAGTTATCATGCAACTAACTTAAGGAATTCTACAGTTCATCCCGTTCAGTATGAACGATGTTTTGGAAGAGTTTGTGAGAACGAGTATGGCTGTATCATTCAAAGCAATTGAACATAAACACAAGACTGAAAGCAAATACAACTAAAGTCCAAGACACCACAGCTACTTCTTACTCATTGTTATGATATTTTGGAAGAGCTTTGTAAGAGTAAAATTGGCTATGCCACTTGGTGTAAACTAACAACTAAAACCTACAATACCACAGTTATGGCTTATTCATCATAATGATATTTTGGAAAAGTTTATTAGAGTAAGTTTTAACTGTGATAACTATCAAAAGTAAATGCAACTAAAACCTACACTATCACAGTTGTGCCTCATTCTTCATAATGATATCTTGGAAGAGTTGATTAGAGTAAGTTTGGCTGTGATAGTAAATATAAACAAATATGAACATAAGCTGAAATAAAAGCGAAACTAAAATACTTATCTACTGTATAAACAAGGCCGCTCCAGAGGCAGGGGCCCTCTACCACCAGAGTAGCATGAAATCTAGTTCAGAATCGACTCAACGCGTTTAAGGAAATACTGCTTCTTTCATTAAAGAGGAATCACCTCAAAACAAAGTATTCATGGACTTCAAAGATCTAGCAGTCAACCATAAAATCTAGCCAAAATCTAACCTTTGTCTCTCGGTTTCCCGAGCATATTTATAGCAAATTTACATAACAGAACTTGAGATAATACGGGGATTATTGTCTTTCCTAATAGAAACTAAACTAGGACTCTGATCATGATCACGTAACAGAATCTGGACTGTCCTTATTCTGTTAGGAGTCTACCTCCTAGTTTGAGTTTCCACGTGCTTAACCACGTACAAAATTCCATTCAATCTCCATGGAGGGCAACAAATGATGAGGAAATGACGTGGAATACACCCATGTGTGCTTTTCTCCAAGATGAAATCCAGAACCTGTATAAACATGAAGCTGGCTACAGAATTGGAAACTAGCTACAGAATGTCTGCATTTTGTAGCTAGTTTCAGTTCAAAAAGTACTACAATGACACAACCATAAAAACATAGTAAGTTAGCCACGGTATTCATTCTTAAAGAAATTTTAACTAATTTCATTGATCATTTGAGCCTGGGATTAATAATGGATAAAATAAATGGAGTGGAATGTGGTGGAAGAAAGAACATTTTTGGAGCTCAACATCTACATCTTCTTGTCTCACAACTCATAAAATAACGCTATTGATCTATTGTATGTTCATACATTGTTGCAGCTCCATTCTCTGGGAAATTCCTGTTGGAGGAATATTACAAGAAGCTCTATAAACAGAGTATGGAAAGGGCCAGATAGCCTCCAGATTTCACACTTCCATGAGAAGGTGACACATCCAGTAAATTCCCCTTCAGTTAATCTCTGGAATAGATTGCTGATTGTGACATTTCAGAAAAAGGAACATTACAGTAGCAGATATATGTTCTTTTATGGGATTGGCTGGTTATTACAAGCACCTCATCGAAGGATTCTAATTGTTTTTCCTATTACATATATGTAGTGAAAGAGAAATTTTTTTAAATGGACCAGCGAATGTAAAACTAGCTTTGAAATGTTAAAGCAATTGCTGACTAATGCCCCTATATTAAGGGTAACTGACCCAAACTTTTAGAGGAATGTTACACATCCCAAATCAAATGAGTTTGAAAGAGTTTATCTTGGATGAATTTCATCACAGTACTTATTCTGGGCATCCAGGATACCAGAAAATGCTGACAACAATTATAAAAGTTTATTTTTGGCCTGGTATGTGGAAAAATATTGCTGAATACTTAACCAAGTGTCTGGAATGCCAACAGGTTAAGGTGGAACATCAACATCCAACAAGATTGTTGCAACCCATACTTGTACCAGAATGGAAATGGGAGGTTATATCTTTAGATTTTATTACTGGTCTATTGAGATCGAAGAGACATAACGATTCTATAATGGTGGTTGTTGATAGACTGAGCAAGGAAAATCACTTTATTCTAGTACAATCTACTTACAAGATGGTGCAGATTGCAAATATTTTCATGAAAGAAATATATAGGTTGGCATGGTATTCCTAAAACAGTCATCTCAGATCGAGATGTAAAGTTCACTTCAGCCTTTTGAAAAGCACTGTTTACCAGATTGGGCACACAGATCAAATTTAGCACCACATATCATCCACAGACGGATGGAGAAACAGAGCGAGTGAATCAAATCCTAGAAGACATGTTGTGGATGTACATAATGCAACAACCCACAAAGTGGGAATATTATCTATATCTAGTGAATTCGCATACAACAATGGATATCAAGAGTCTCTTAAAATGAGTCCCTTTAAAGCCTTATATGGGAGACAATGTCGAAGTCCCATTAACTGGAGCAGTCCAGAAACCAAATTAATGCTTGGCCCAGAGATGTTGGCTGAAATGAATGAATGACGGTACGTAATAGTAGAAATGAGCTTTTTAGTTTTGATTTCTATTAAATTTCATTTTCCTATGTTGTATATTAAAATTTTATTGAGACAAATATGGTTGTGTTAGGGTAGAAAGAAGAAATAAGGTTATTAAAAGTAAATACCAAAAAAAGACTATGAAGGGAACTGTTAGACTGTCCAGGGTGGAAAACCCCAGACTTTACAGTTCGTTCACTAATCCTTAAATAACTATACACAGACTATTGTTTTATAGTAAGTAATCCAACAAATAAAGATGGTCTGAACATCTACCCTGTGCAAAATAGGCTACTGATTTAGGATTATCATTAATGAACATATGTAATAAATTATGTAGGAGATTTAAGATCTTCATTGTTGGGTATGTGTTATATTCTTTCCACGACTAATTTCCGGTGGGTAGTCCGCGCCCATGGTTTTGTGCATGGTTTTGCACATGGTCTTGGGGTACGATGGTTTTCGGCCCCTGGTATTTTTCGTAGATCCGGTCAAGGGAACTAAAATTATTATCTAATCCAGGGTTAATGGATTAGGGTTCATGTATGCTTTGGCATGTATATATATGTGTTGTAACACTAAAAGGAATATAATGAAAAATCAAGCTAGTCGTCCTGATTTGGGATCTAGGGGAAAATCTCTGTGTTTATCTGTTTTATGTTTTATGCTCTCGCTATGGTTTATTTTCTGTTATAAGATTCGTGTGTAGATAATTTCTGTTCAGGGTTAAAACCTACATTTGGTATCAGAGTTGTTTCAGCTTCAAGGGGATGCCTTTGTTGCTGAGGGTTTTTTTCTCGGGCCTGAGGTAGACCTTGTTCAGTGGGAGATCTGCAGGATCGATTCTTGCGATGAAAGAAGATGGCGAGCGGCAGAAAGATAGAGATCGAGAAATTTAATGGTCAGAGTTTTGAGTTGTGGAAGCTCAATATGGAGGATCTGCTGGTGGATAAATATCAGTGGATCGCGGTAGATCTAGGTACTAAACCAACGACAATGTCAGATGAAGACTGGAAGAAACTGGATCAGAAGGCTAAGAGCACAATACAATTGTGTGTCTCAGATTCAATATTGTTGAATGTATCTGGGGAAGCTACGGTGAAGAATTTGTGGGAAAAACTTGGGACTTTGTACTAATCTAAGTCTTTGGTGAATAATTTGTTCCTGCGGAAAAAGCTTTATAACCTGAGGATGAAGGATGGAGACTCGGTGACAGAGCATCTGAACGCCTTCAATACTGTGGTAAGTTAGCTATCATATGTTGATATTAAAATCTCAGATGAAGATAAGTGCATCAGTTTGTTGTGTTCTCTACCAGACTCGTGGGACAGTCTGGTTATTGCAATAGGTAGTAATACAACTACCTTGAATTTTGATGACATTGTCTCAGCCTTGTTTTCAGAGGAAATGAGACGGAGAAATATGGAGGGCCAGAATGGAGATGCATTATCTGTACGACAAAGGTCCCAAAATAGAAACAAGAATAAGGTTTCAAGTGGGAGATCCAAATCTAGAGGGAGATCTAAATCTCCCGGAAATTTTATAAAGGTATGCTGGAAATGCGGAAAGGAAGGGCACTACAAAAGGGAGTGCAGATCTAAAGCTCCTGAGAAAGGAAAGGGATTTGATGATGCTCCTTTTGCAGAGGCAAAAACCACCTTGGATGAAGGTGGGGATGTGTATTTGGCTTCTTCTTCAAATACACATGTAGATCATGAGTCATGGTTGATTGAATTAGGTGCATCCTTTCACTTCACTCCCCATTGGGAGTGGTTCTGCGAGTATGAGAAATATGATGGCGGTGATGTCTTCCTAGGGGATGATAGGAAGGCTAGAATCGTCAGATGTGGAAAGTTGAAGTTGAAGCTGCAAGGTGGAAGGATTAGAACACTTCTTGGTGTTCCACATATTCCTGCATTGGCCAGAAATCTGATTTCTATAAGCAAGATGGGTGATGCAGGTGTAAAAACAATGTTCGAGAAAGATGCCTGCAAGATGGTTCGGGAAGCACTGGTATTAATGTGGGGAGTTCAGACTGGAATTCTATACAAGCTACAAGGTAGCACTGTTATTGATGGGTGTAACAATTCTATGGTTCATGAAAGTGGATCGGAAATCCTAGTTGTCTCTAGAGAAAAGACCATGCTATGGCATCAAAGGCTTGGACATATTGGAGAGAAGGGCCTTCGGATACTACATAGAAATGGTATGGTAGAAGGTATGTCTAAGTTCTCTCTGGATTTTGATTTCTGTGAACATTGTGTATATGGGAAGCAGAATCGGGTGAGTTTTACTTTTGATGCTAAGAGGGCAAACAAGATATTAGAACTTGTGCACAGTGATGTGTTTGGACCTGTGTTAGTTCCTTCACTGGGAAATTCTGTGTACTATGTTTCATTCATAGATGACTTCTCAAGGAATACATGGATATATTTCTTGAGGAAGAAATCTAAATTCTTTGACAGATTTAAAGAATTTAAGGCTCTGGTGGAAAACCAGACAGAGAAGAAGATAAAGGCGTCGAGGACAGATAATGGTAGGGAGTTTTGCAAGAAGGAATTTGAAGAGTTCTATAAGAAGTGTGGTATAGCACGAAAAAATACTACTCCATACACACCTCAGCAAAATGAAGTTGTAGAAAGAATGAACATAACACTGATGGAAATGGCAAGAAGCATGCTCAGTAGTACCGGGTTAGGACAAGAATTCTGGGCAGAGGCAGTGGAGACTGCATGCTATCTGGTTAACAGATCACCTTCATCAGTGTTGGAGGATAAGACTCTACATGAGGTATGGACTGGAAAGAAACCCTTTCTTTCACATCTAAGGGTATTTGGATGTGATGCATATGTACATGTTCCAAAGCAGAAAAGGACCAAGTTGGATAATAAATCTGAAAGGTGCATCTTTATTAGGTATAAGGATGGTTTAAAAGGTTACAAGCTTTGGAACCCGGAAACAAGGAAGGTTGTGTGCAGCCGAGATGTGGTGTTTAGAGAGGTGAAAGATGTTGTTAAACATGAATTCATACCAAAGGAAATTGAGAAGATAGAGTTTGAGCTAAAGGATTATGAATCAGACTCTACAGCGGAAGAAGATTAAGAAGAAGAAGAGCCACAAAATCCAGCTATGAGAAGATCAATTTGGGAAATAAGGCAACCAGAAAGGTATAATCCATCTGCTTTCTGTTCAGGTTTTTCCTTAACTATAACTAATGATTATCCCAAAACTGTCAGGGAGGTAGTAGATTCAGAGGATGGAAAACTCTGGAAGGAGGCCATGTTTGATGAAATGGAATCCTTGCACAAAAATGAGGCATGGGATCTGGTGGAGTTGCCAGCTGGAAGGAAGCCCATTGGGAGAAAATGGGTGTTTAAGAAGAAGATGAATGTATAAGGCAAGGTGGAGAAATGAAAAGCTTAGTTGGTAGCGAAAGGTTATTCCTAGGTGTCGGGAATTGATTTTGGTGATATTTTTTCTCCTGTTGCCAAAGTTACTTCTATTAGATTACTTTTATCTGTTGCTGCTGCATTTGATTTCTAGATAGAATAGATGGATGTGAAGACAACATTTCTTCACGGGGATCTAGAAGAGGAGATCTACATGAAGCAACCTGAAGGCTTTATGGTGAAGGGTAAGAAATAACTGGTATGCAGGTTGAATAAGTCTCTGTATGGGTTAAAATAGTCACCAAGGATGTGGTATCAGAAATTGATACCTATATACGGGAACTTGGCTTCACCAGAAGCAAAGAGGATCACTGTGTTTATTTTAAATTAATTTATGATCGTGTTATTTATTTGGTCTTGTATGTGGATGATATGTTTTTGATTGGAAATGACAAAGAAATTATCCAAGATTTGAAGACCCAACTATTCTCCAAATTCAACATGAAGGATCTTGGTGCTGCAACCTATATTTTGGGCATGGAAATTAAGAGAGATTAGGCAAAGAGGACGCTCTGGTTAAACCAGAGGAAGTATGTCGAGACTATATTGCAGAGGTTCAATATGCAAGATAGTAAACCAATGAATGTTCCTATTCCTGTAGGTGTAAAGTTGTCTGCTGAACAATGTCCCAAGACACAAGAAGAAGAGGAGGATATGTCCCGTGTTCCATATGCAAGTGTAGTGGGTAGTCTGATGTATGTAATGGTCTATACTAGACCAGACATTGCACATGCAGTGGGAGTATTGAGCAAGTTTATGTGAAACCCAGGGAAGGAGCATCGAACAACAGTGAAGCAGGTTTTCAGATATTTACGTGGCACTAGTGAGTATGGCTTGTGCTACCAGGGAAGACTAGGATTGGAAAGAATGTTGGACATTCGTGGTTTTGTCGATGCAGACTGGGCTAGAGATCTGGACCAAAGAAGATCTACAAGTGGGTATATGTTTAACCTATTTGGAGGGGTAGTTAGTTGGATGAGTAAAAGACAGTCTGTAGTGGCTCTTTCAACTATAGAGGCAGACTACATGGCAGCCACTCATGCAAGCAAGGAGGTAGTTTGGTTGCAGAGATTGTGTTCAAGTATGGGGTTGGTACAACAAGCTATAAGGATAGACTGTGATAGCAAAGTGAAATTTTCTTGGCTAAGAACCCTTCTTATCATTCAAAGACAAAGCACATTGATGTTCAATATCACTTTGTTAGAGATATGGTTGAGGCTAAAAGGGCATTGCTAGTAAAGGTGGACACTTTGAAGAATGTTGTAGATGCATTGACGAAGTCTGTGAGCACTCAAAAGTTCTCTTGGTGTAGAGAAACAATGGGTGTTGAAGAATTGGGCCAATGACTAAGCTCTCTTGTGGCCCCCTGCGGAAATAAAACAACAAGTGGGAGAATGTTGGGTATGTTTTATATTCTTTCCACAACTAAGGGGTCCGAGGCAGCGCCCCGACAAATTTTTTTTGGTCCTTAATTTCCGGTGGGTAGTCCGCGCCCATGGTTTTGTGCATGGTTTTGCACATGGTTTTTGGGTATGATGGTTTTCGGCCCCTGGTATTTTTTGTAGATCCGGTCAAGGGAACTACGGTTATGTTCTAATCCAGGGTTAATGGATTAGGGTTCATGTATGCTTCGGCATGTATATATATGTGTTGTAACACTAAAAGGAATATAATGAAAAATCAAGCTGGTCGTCCCGATTTGGGATCCAGGGGAAAATATCTGTGTTTATCTGTTTTATGTTTTATGCTCTTGTTATTGTTTATTTTCTGTTATAAGATTCGTGTGTAGATAATTTCTATTCAGGGTTAAAACCTATTTTCCTCATGTAACACATGTACTAAATTAAGAAAATACATGAAATAGTTTACTAAAGAAGAATTGCACAGAAGAAAACAACATGCATTTTATCCAACATAACCATGAGAATATAGGCATAGTATTAACAATATCAACCTGAATATAGGTATAAGTTAAACTGCACAGTTGGCACACCATGAGGGTTGAGCCGAAAACAACAATATTAATATACAAAATCAGTGTAAGAAAGAAGACGACATGCATAGTAAAAATTCTTACAAAGCAATGAAAAGAGACCTATGCGCCTGAAACAATTTCCTATTATACCATTAATGGGAAACTAGAGTATCTCCAAGTCCAAACAAAATCCATTTACAAGCTGAGCAAGAAAGACCAGAAACCAATGTCAATATCATTGCATGCATGGAGAAAGATAAAAATATAAAAAACAATACATTTTAATCCACTCTCAAGGCTGTGAGATTATGATTACATATTATATGAATTAAAAACAGAGAACAATGCCTTTAAGGCTTGTTTCGATAATGCTACGATAACCTAGGGATTAACCCAAAACTATGAAGGGTTCTTAAAGGTATAAAAAATTGTAGAGCTCGTGGTACCTGATTACAGAAGACGAGAAGAAGTAATTTCTTGAGCGCAAAAAAGATAGGAAAGGGAGCATCGCGTTACCAAACAGTTGCCATAAATTACCTAAAAAACATTCAAGAAGATAACCTGTTAAAGGCATTGTGAAAACTTAGAGGAAATTAAAAGGTGGAAAACTGCAATGAGAATAGAAGCATACCCGAGTTAAATGCGGGACTCGGTGCTGAAACTTCGAGAGCTAGAAAAACAATATAGAACATGTTAGAAACAATACTCTAAAAGTCGAAATAGTAAACCATTGAACATATTTACAGATCTAAATACTCTAAGCTGAGAAATTTACCTGTAGACACTGGGACAAGGTCTCATGCTTGAAAAGAAAGCAAAGCAATAGGAACTTCGTTTTGATACTTCCAAAAAAATTGTAGATATTAATAAAATGCGAGTGATATAGGCTATAAGCTCATGTAAATCGCACCTGTAAAGAAACCATAACCATTCATGGAGACAAGTAAGACTAATAACGGATAAACAATGTAGAGAAAAATTCCAAACAGAATCGAAGAACAAGTATTCTTGGCATTAAATACCTATGAGAACGCTTGACATGAGCTGAGAGCAGGACATATACCTGTGAAAGGTAGAGAAGGTTTGGTGGCTGATCAAACTAGCAGTGAAGCAAGGTCATGGAGGTAAGGGTTCCAGAGCAGCGGTGAGTGAAACCCTCACGCAGCTCCTCAGAGGAAAAATAAAACGGTTAGGGTTGAAGGGTGGGTAGTTACCCTAACCCTACCCAAATCGATCTATGACCGTCGATCAAACAAGTGAAGGATCCAATGGTGGAGATTCGAACGTATGTAAAACCCTCAAATCATGAATTAAATTCTAAAATAAAATCTACCAAAGATAAGGTTGAGTACTTGCCAATCTAGCTGGACATCACATAATTATAGCAAATATTTATGATGGTAGCAAGATAATTAAGTTAGGGTAATGATTGTAGGTTGATGGGTCATAAATCTGTCAAGTCACAAGGTCACAAAAAACCAGAAGGCACCACGGTAACCAATACAGTGGCAAAGAATTAAATATATATATGATGCATCATGTAAATCCTTAAGGAACAAACATGTAATGGCCGTATTCATATAAAATCTAATATATTACCATAGTAAGGTGTTGGCAAAATATGTAAAAGACCTATAGCATAGTAAATTTATTTGACTACCCGCATTAACTGATTGGTTAACATACTTATCTATAGGGAGTTTATTATCATAGTTGCATCATGGTAATTTCTGGTGAAAGGTAAGCTAAGTAAGAATTTATGAATAGTAAAGTTAGCTAAAAAAAAAAAGACGAGTGATATGGTAATTTAATATTTTCTTTGTGTATGTCACAATCGAAGATATGAATTTTTTTATCAATAATATTTAAATATATCTAATATTAATATAATCATTTTAAATATGATAAATATGTCTAAGATTAACCTTGCCATTTTAATTTTATTTTTTCTTAGTTACCTGAGTTTGTTGAGATGATAAATATTGTGAATAACTTTAATGATGAAAAAAGATGAAATACAATTTTTAAATGTAAATTGACAATAATAGTTGTGGCTTTTAAGTTGCTGTGGTTCTTATATTGAAGAAATTTCCGGATTATCCACAATTTTAAAAAACATTGGTCGAGGTTTCGAATCCCAACTGGGATCCATCATCAAGACAAGATTTTTGAATGAAGAAAGAAAGAAAGACAAAAGATCAGGGTTTTTATAGTGACAATGAGAAAAAAGGGAGTCGACAAGAACAAATTAATTCCTAATCTATAATTTATTTAAATTTATTAATTTATTAATAAATTTATTAATTTCTTTTTAATAAATTTATAAATTTATGATAAATTTTATATGATATCATCATAGTAACACGGGTACTGCTCCCAGCTATTGGAGAGCACGTACCCCACGCTCCCCCGCTCCTGGGAGCTTGGGAGCTTGTAGGAAACTTTCCAAAATCGCTGGGAGCTTCAAAGGGTACTTTGGAGCTTTTTGGGAGCTTCACTACAACAAATTTTGACGTTTCAGATACTTATTTTGAGCAGATTTTCACCTTTCGGGTACCTATTTTGAGCAGATTTTGACCTTTTGGGTACCTATTTTGAGCAGAGAAGGTACCGTTTGTTTATTTCATAAGTGATACATGATAGGTCACGGGGGTGGACTGCATGGGCTCTGTAAAGAAACAAAGATGTGGAGATCTACCAAAGATTTCAACAAAATATATACAGTTGCCAGTCATTCCTTGGTAGCTTCGTTGCAAATCTTGAAGTTCAACAATTGCGAATAAATCTACTTTCTTGAAGCTTTAATGATAAGATTCAAGAAATTACAATGATGGTCAAAAAGAGAAAGAGAAGCGTGTTAGTCAATTTGATTTTATAAATTTCCAAACTTGAATTTCGAAATTGAATATAATATATTGTTTCATGAAATCACCTAATAATCAAGTAATAATAACCTTTTTCGGTTTAGGAGTTCCACATGTTTCTTTACTGGCAAGTTGTTGATGGATTAAAACTTTAATTTTTTCTGGCAAGTGTTTCAAAGTTCAATCTTTTACATATTTCAATGCAAGATGGAATCTGCAGGGTGGAATTTAATTGGCAGGTTTTTGATGGAAATAAGTAATTTATTTTATTTTATTTTTAATATATATTATATTTTAATATATTATATTATTGCCGCTCCCAACTTGACGTTTCTTGTAAATTTGAGCAAAGCTTCTAGCCGTACCGGATACTTGTTCCCCTGTACCCGAAGTACCCGCGTACCGGAAACTCGTGCAACATAGGATATCATATATCATTTAATTTAATAATATTAATAGTTTTATTATAATGAATAACTAATAAATTTTAATAAATAAATAATTATTCTATTCTAATAAATATATGATAATTTTTTATTAATAAATAAATAATTTATTATTGTATTGTTAATAATAAAATGTTATATAATAAATTTTTATATTAGTTATAATGACACAACCTAAATGTTGCATTTTTTTATTAAAATAAATTATAAAGAGATAAAGTAATAAGGGTATTAATTAAAAACCTACATGTTTAATTTTTTAATTTTATTTAATTTTATTTAGATTATAATTAATACTAATTTATAATATTTAATTAAATAAAATAAGGGTAAATTCTTAATCAATAATTTAGTGAGAATATATAATATAATAATAATTATTAATTATTAATTAGAATAATTTACAAAATTAATAAAAATAATAAAAATAATAGTTTACTTAATTATTATTAACAAATATTTATTTAGAAGAGTAAATAAATGTTAATAAAATTAAGTTTTATTATCTATAATTATTATTAATATATACATTTTTTAATTAATGAGATGTTGTAATAAATTTGAAAGATTAATTATAATTATAATTATAGTTATAATTTATTAATTTATTAAAAAACTATAGATACTCATAATAAATATTAATTAATTAATTTTTAAAAATAAAAATTAATTAATAAGCATAATTATTAAAAGTAACTAAATACATAGTTGTTAGTATTAATCAAACCCTAAAAGTTTTTTAAAAGGAAGAGAAGAAAACCTGTGATATTATACCTTGGAAGAAGATGAACCCTGAGAGTACATCTGTCAAATTAGAGGTCGCCAACTGTCACTGATCTCGAATCCTCCATCTCATTTAATGTTATGCAGGTGTTTTATAATCTCGAGCGTTTCTCTAATTTTTCTTCTATGATAGTGTTCTTCCCTAGCAATGATTTTAGCAACCTCAAGATGCAAATGATGCTTAGTTTTTGAGGAATGATCAACAAGGGTCGAAGTGCGAGATTGCTCATGTTTAATATCAGCACCATGCTCTTTAAGATGCTTTTGAAGAGAGTGCCTAGTCTCACCAATGTAAATTTTCCCGTAGGAACAGTCAATATTGTAAACACCTTTAAGCTGTTCAAGACTAATGCTATCTTTGACTGACCACATCTTTTGTCTTATGGTTCCTACTACTGAAAATTGCATGAAAATATCACTTCTTCCTAGAACCTTAGCTATATTATCCGTAACACCCCTAATGTATGGTAGAAAAACCCTACCACAACTTTCTTGAGGTCCTAGGCATTTATTTGATATGAACGAACCCTCAGCTCTTCTGATGGCTCTTTTGATCTCTATCTCTTTATGATCTCATCCTTTAGGTGTTCCTCATCAGAAATCTTCAGGGCTCTTACAACAAGAGTGTTAAGAACCCCAAATTTCTGAGCAGGATGATGGTAAGACTCAACATGAAGATAGCTGTCAGTATGGGTTTTATTCCTAAATACCTGATGCCCTAATGTTCCATCTTCCTTTCTCGTAACAAGGACATCCAAGAAAGGAACGCTCCTGCTTTATTCAAACTCCATAGTAAACTTAATCTTAGAGGAAATTGAGTTGAGGTGATTGAATAATTTCTTGAGATTCTCCCTACCATGTGTCCATTTTATGTTGGTGTCATTACAAATCATTTGCACCAAGCTGGACTTAAGGGAAAGGAGGTGATGGATTTCTTCTCGAAGTAATCTATAAATAAGTTGGTGAAAATAGGTGAGAGTGGGGATCCCATTGTGACACCTGATACCTGCTCATAGAATTCTCCTTGAAAGCTAAAGAAGGTGGATCATAAATAGATCTATGCAAGCTTAGCAGTCTTGGGATCTGAAACTTAATTAATAACCTGAACTACTTTATTTAATGGAGTCTTGGTGAAAAATGAAACTACATCAAAGCTTACCAAGATGTCACTCTCCTCCACCATTTCCTTCTTAATAAGTCTAACGAAATCATTGGAGTCCTTAATGAAGGAATCATTGTTTCCAATGAGAGGCTTAAAATTTTTGGCAACATATTTCACCAATTCATAAGTGGGGGATCCAATAGTATTAATAATTGGTTTAAGGGGAACACCTTCTTTATGAATCTTGGGTAGCCCATAAATTCTTGGAATGACCTCACAGGATGGGGTAAACTTCTTTTTTAACTTTTCATCAAGATGAGAATTCGATATCGCCCTCTTCACTTCGCTTAAAACTTTTGGAAAAGGGTTGGAATTGAGCTTCTTGTAGCTGCTACAATCAATATGCTCATTCATTTTTCTAATATAGTAACACTTATCTAAAACGACCGCTGCTCCTCCCTTATCTACCTCAAGGAAAATAATTTTTTCATTTTCGCCAAGGGCTTTAAGAGCATTCACCTCATCCTTGCTTAGGTTACTTTTAGGGGCTCTTTCTTTCCTTAGAATAAGTTATCATTCTTGTCTAAGTGCTTCTTTATCATCCAAAGATAAACTTTGAATGACTTCTTCAATGCTACAAAGAATACTCTCTTTAGGAATGCTTTTAGGGGCCATGGAAAATCCTAAACCTTTGCTAAGAATCCTAAGAGTTTCTTGACTTAAACCCACTGAGGATAAGTTAGCAACCTTCTTGTGAATGGTTGCACTAGAATCTTCATTAAAGTGACTCCTTGTAAGAGCCCCCTCCTCCATGCTACCTAACTTGTTGTCCACCATGCTTGATAAATTATTTTTTAGGGGCTCATTAATGTGCCTTTTATCAAGCTTCTTATCCCTACTCCTATCGCAACAAAATAAAGGCTCAAGGCACACATCATAGTTCTTAACCTCCCAATACCGTGAACCCAACTGGGGACGTAGATGATCATCCTGGTTGTTGCCCACAAAATCGAATTCATCATAAAGATCATCATTTTTAACTCTAGACTCCAACCATAGATGAAGACCCACATGATCATCCTGGTTGTTCCCCACTAAACCGAGCTCATGAGACAGACTGCCTATGTGTCTAGAGGTAGGGTTAACCATATTCAAACCCATTTTAATACTGTCATGGAAGACATCATGGAAACCAGCAATTTGAGGAATCCATGACCCTATCTCATCATGGTTATTACCCAGAGAACCGTGCTCATGAGAAGTGCATCCTACGTGGTTAGAGGCATGGCTAACATCATTCAAACTATCTCTAAAAATGTCACGAAAACCCGTCTCTTGAAGATTTTGTGATCCTTTCGCAATGAGAGGATTATGGTTGACTGAATCACACCCGTCCAGCCCACCTGGTGAGCCGATTCGAGAGCCGAAGGAAGTGGTCATAGATATTTCGCAAAGACATCTCACCGACATCCCTGATTCTGTACCATCCAAGGATGAACACATAATCACTAACATGACTGGAGTGTCTTTGCAACGCAGGTCCAATGGCAAGGAAATCGAAGGATTTAACCTTGTAGAAGGAACATAGTCTCTGATTTCGAGCATCTCACTCAGGCTATAAGAAAACACAGATCTCTGTGAGGTACAAACAATTGTGTTAACTGATTTACTCACCGTATCAACATCAGATTCTCTAAATTGGTTAATAAATGAACCAACTACTGCACTTCTTGAATCACCGGGAACCTCCATCATTGAAGACCTGACATAGGACCTTCCAGAAATCCGTTTCATACTTTGAGGGGTCTTAATATCATTGCCAGATTTTTTCTACCTATGAGACTATGCTGACCCTAAATACTTACCGACAATTTTGACATTTATAAACAACATCAAATCACCCTCGGGTTTCTGCGAATGCATTTTTTCCGTCTAAAAATACCCACCGGTATTTTACACACATCCGGACAACAACAAATCCCTATTATATGACAGTGAATTACCAACAGATCTACGATTTTCCTCAGTGATGCACCCGTCAACACGATGTGAAAACCCACCGGCCTCATTGAAAGAGCCATACATCCTCGAGAGTCTTCTCGATGATTGAGGATTATCAGTACTCGACATCCAACTCTCATTGCGAGCCATATTCTTGATCTTAGCCAGCGTTCTAGAGTGCCTGCCATGAGCCAACTGACCCTCCTTCTGAGCTCTAAGAGAAGCTCTTACGTTGATGGTTCTCCAAAGCTCAAGATCAATTGAATTGGGAAGCGTTAAATGCAACGAAAGAGTAGGGCGCCCAAGCATGTGTAATGGAGCACGAATCCATTTTATTTCACCACGAATTAGATTAAAAGTAAGCTTTAAAAAATATCTACTGTATCTACGAAGGTGGAAGAAACCACCTCAACACAATTTCCTCTGAGATTAAGTTTATTATGGAGATTGAAGAAAACATGAGCATTCCTTTCTTGGATGTCCTTGTTACAAGAAAGGAATCTGGAACATTGGGGCGCCAGGTATATAGGATGAAAACCCATACTAATAGTTATCTTCATGCTGAGTCTTACCATCATCCTACTTAGAAATTTGGGGTTCTTAACACTCTTGCTATAAGAGCCCTAAGGATTTTCGATGAGGAACTATTAGGGGAATTTTGAGGTCTAAAATGGGCTTCCTAAGGAAAATGTACAATCAAAATTCACTTTATGAGAGCAAATCACATTTTAGGGGATGACATCATCCCTAATGGTTGAGGTGGCATTGATTGAGTTAAAGGTACTTACTTGTCACATTCTCAATGGTGGATAAAAACTCATGGTTAACCATGGTAGTGCTTCAAGTACTTTTAAAGTCAAAGTAAAATACTCATAACAAATGTCATTTCACACTTTTTGAATAAAAATATATTATTGTCATTTCATATTTCTTGAAAAAAATAATGCATATCCCTATACATTTATTATGTTATATTATATTTATATAGTATATTAATTACATGTTATTATGCAATTTAAATAATATAAATTTTAATTAGTAGCACATAATAATTAATAATTTATAAATTTGTATTTATATTTTATTTTAAGTTATTTAAGTACAAAGGAGAAATGCATTAGTTGTTCAATGATAATTAATTTTTCTTGAAAAGTTCATTCTTATTTATAATCACATCAATACAATTTTTTTATTAATTTTATTTTGGTACAACTTTTGAATTGAATTTAACTATGGTTACATGGATTGTGGTGCAAAAAGTGAATTTCAAATTCATAAATATTATTTTATTGGTTTAGCTACTATTTTATTATTTCCTTAGGAGGCCCATTTTAGATCTCAAAATTCCCCTAATGACCTAAATGGTGAGATCACTCACTTGACAACTGTTTTCATGGGTTTAGGTTATAAAGAGATAGAGATTAAAAGAGCCATCAGAAGAGCTGAGGGTTCGGTCATATCAAATAAATGCTTAGGGCCTCAAGAAAGTTGCGGTAGGGTTTTTCTACCATACATTAGGGGTATTACGAATAAGATAGCTAAGGTTCTAGGAACGAGTGATATTTTTGCACAATTTTCAACAACAAGAACCATAAGACAAAAGATGTGGTCAGTCAAAGATAGCATTAGTCCTGAACACCTTAAAGGTGTTTACAAGATTGACTGTTCATGCGGGAAAATTTACATTGGTGAGATCGGGCGCTCTCTTCAAAAGCATCTTAAAGAGCATGGTGGTGATATTAAACATGAGCGATCTCGCACCTCAGCCCTTGCTGATCACTCCTTAAAAACTAACCATCATTTGCGTCTTTAGGATGCTAAAATCATTGCTAGGGAAGAACACTATCATAGAAGAAAAATTAGAGAAGCGCTCAAGATTATAAAACACCCGCATAACATTAACAAAGATGGAGGATTCAAGATCACTGACAGTTGGTGACCTCTAATTCGATAGATGTGCTCTCAGGGTTCATCCTCTTCCAAAGTATAGTATCACAGGTTTGCTTCTCTTCCTTTTAAAATCTTTTAAAAATCTTTTAGGGTTTGATCGATGCTAACAACTATGTAATTAGTTACTTTTAATAATTATGCTTATTAATTAATTTTCATTTTTAAAAATTGATTAATTAATAATTATTATGAGTATCTATAGTTTTTTAATAAATTAATAAATTAAAATTAAAATAATAATTATAATTAATCTTTCAAATTTATTACAACATTTCATTAAAGTTTTTTTTTTTTTAAATACTAATAATTATAAATAATAAAACTTAATTTTATTAACATTTATTTACTCTTGTGAATAAATATTTGTTAATAATAATTAAGTAAACTATTATTTATTATTATTTTTTAAATTATTCTCATTAATAATTAATAAATATTATTATATTATATATTCTCACTAAATTATTAATTAAGAATTTACCATTATTTTATTTAATTAGATATTATAGATTAGTATTAATTATAATATATATATATATATATATATATATATATTTGTTTTTAAAAATTTATTAGAATTCATTAGTTATTCATTATAATAAAATTATTAATATTATTAAATTAAATGATATATAATATCATATAAAATTTATCATAAATTTATAAATTTATTAGAAAGAAATTAATAAATTAATAAATAAATTAATAAATTTATTGGGAATTTTGCTTATGTGATCCATAAAATGTGTAAAAAATTCTTTCGGTGAAAATCACATGTAGGAATTTTTGCCAACGCATTTCAAACCAGCTAGTGTGGCTCATCATCTTGTCCCGATGATGAGCCACACTGGCTGGTTTGAAACGCGTTGGCAAAAATTCCTACATGTGATTTTCATCGAAATAATTAATAAATTTAAATAAATTATAGATTAGGAATTAATTTGTTCTTGTCGGCCCTCTTTTTCTCATTATCACTATAAAAACCTTGGTCTTATGTCCTTCTTTCTTTCTTTATTCAAAAATCTTGTCCTGATGATGGATCCCCATTGGGATTCAAAACGTTGACCAATGTTTTTTAAAACTATGGATAATCCAGAAATTTCTTAAATAGACAATAATAGTGTTGAGTAAAAGAAAATGTGAATAACAAGAATGTTGTCAATTACAAATAGTCTTCATTGTGATCTATCTCAAACTATTTTCTTCGACTATCATTATTGTCACCCTTGTTAGATTTGTCATATTTTCATATTGTAAACAATTTAAATCTTTAGCTCGAGTTGTTGTAGTAAACATCATACCTTGTCTCTCTTGCTCTCCAATATTAATAGGTTGAATTACTATAACACAAAAACCAATGTACATTGTTAATAATGTTTTGTGCTTACACTGAATTCAATGCACATTGTTAATTCAATTACTTTAAAATTAATGTACCATCATACATCCAATTACATCAAATCAGAAATCAACATATACATTGAAATCAATGCATCTAATGAAAGTAATAAAATAAGGTTAGAAAACAGCGTCTACACTGAAATCATTTCAATGCATCTAATGCAAGTAATCAAATAGGATGAGAAATCAACATTTACACTCAAATCAATGCATCTAGTTCAAGTAATAAAATATGATTAGAAACCAACATCTACATTGAAATCAATGCATTTAGCGCAAGAAATAAAATAGGATTAGAAATCGCCATCTACACTTAAATCAATGCATTTAGTGCAAGCAATCAAATAGGATTAGAAATCGTCTACACTGAAATCAATGCATCTAGTGAAAGCAATCTGAATTATAATTAGAAATGAACATCTTCATTTAAATCAATGCATCTAGTGAAAGCAATCAAATTGGATTAGAAATTACCATCTACATTGAAATCAATGCATTTAGCACAAGAAATAAAATAGGATTAGAAATCATCTACATTGAAATCAATGCATCTCGTGCAAGCAATCAGATATCATTAGAAATCAATATCTACGCTAAAATCAATGCATCTAGTGCAAACAATCAAATAGGATTAGAAATCACCATCTACACTGAAATCAATGCATCTAGTGCAAGCAATCAAATAGGATTATAAATCACCATCTACACTGAAATCAATGCATTTGAGTGCAAGCAATCAAATAGGATTAGAAATTACCATCTACACTGAAATCAATGAATTTAGCGCAAGAAATCCAAATAGGATTAGAAATCATCTACATTGAAATCAGTGCATCTCGTGCAAGCAATCAAATATAATTAGAAATCAATGTCTACACTAAAATAAATGCATCTATTGCATACAATCAAATAGTATTAGAAATCACCATCTACATTGAAATAAATGCATCTAGTTCAAGCAATCAAATAGGATTAGAAATCACCATGTGCACTGAAATCAATGCATCTAGTGGAAGAAATCAAATAATATTAGAAATCACCATCTACACTGAAATCAATGAATCTATTGCAAGAAATATTAACCCCCCTAAACACACACACTCTCCCACACCATATCTATAAATCTCTATGTCCCTCCCTCCCTCTCTCCATCTCACTCTTCTTCCCTCTCTTCACCTTCCATCTAGATCTCTATCTTCCCCTTCTCTCTCTCTCTCCCCCCCTTCTATATCTCTTTCCTCATAATTTCTTCTCTCTCCATATTCCTTATCACTCCCTCTCTCTCTCCACATTTCTCTCTCTATGTATTTCTTCTTACCTCCCTCTCTCCCCCTCAAACTCTATATCTCTTTCCCTCCCTCTCTTGACTCTCTCACATCCTCTCTCTCTCTCTCTCTCCAACTCTATTACTATATCCCTCCCTCTCACCTTCTCTCCCCACTTCTCTCCATATCTCCTTCTTTGTATCTTTATCTCACCCCAAACATATACACACTCTCTCCATCTATCCCTTGTCACTTCCTCTCTTCACTTCAATTTTCACTCTCTATGTCTTTATTCTTCCCTCCCTATGTCCCCCTCCAAATCTATCTCTCTACCAATCCCACTCTCCTCCTCTCTCCCTCCCTCTCTCCTCCTATCTCTTAAGTCCTCTCTCTCCAGTTCTCTCCTACCCCCTCTCTCCCCCCTCCATCACTCTACTCCTCTCTCTCATCCTTTCTCTCTCTCTCTCTCTATCTTCCCTCCAATCCTCTCTCTTCCCCCATCTCTCTCTCTCTCTCTCTCTCTCTATGTTACTATAACCATCCCTCTCTCCTCCTCTCTCCTTATTTGTCTCTTTATTTCACCCATAAACATACACATTCTCTCTCCATCTCCCCCATGTCACTCCCTCACTCTCTCCACTTCTCACTGTCTATGTATTTATTCTTCCCTCACTCTCTCCCCCTCCAACTCTATCTCTCTATCCCTCCCTCTCTCCTCCTATCTCTCAAGTAATCTCTCTCATCCTTTCCCTCTCTCTCTCTCTCTTTTTCTCTCCTACCTACCACTCTCTCTCTCTCTCTCTCTCCTCTCCAATCCTCTCATTATCTTCCTCCCTCTCTCCTTCTATCCCCCCCTCCATATTTGTGTCTCCCTCTCCCTCTCTTACCCTTCTCTACCTTTCTCACTCCTCTCCCCCTCTCTCTCTTCATTTCTCCTCTCCCCTCTCCTCGAGTTTATCTTCATCTCTCCCTTGTAACTCCCCATATCTCCACCTTTATGACTCTATGTCTTTGTTCTTACCTCCCATATATATCTAGAGTTAATATATATCATGATATATTAATATATATTATACTATAACAAATTTAATATTGTATTAATTCAAAGTTATTAAATTTAATAATATTAATATTATAATATATTAATATGAATATTAGATTTAATAATAATAATAATAATATTTTGATATTAATATTAGGGTTAATAATGTTTTTTTTTGAATGGTATTAATAGTAATTTGGCCCATAGGCTTTAGCTAAATAAAACCTCTTTTCTCAATGTTCATAAATATAAATATAAATATGAGTATTGAGTAAATATAAAAAGAGTTTTTATTTTTTACCATACTTCTCATTTATTTATATTTATATTTATTTACCATATCTCTTTTATTTACCATGGTATTTGGCCCATAGGCTTGGTATATACTTCGATGTTGATTTCTAATCATATTTGATATGGTTTTATGTATTTACCATACCTCTTTATACATCTTTTATATTCATTTATTTACCATACGTTATTTGGCCCATAGTATTTATCCCATGGTATTAATAATAGTTTATCCCATGGTATTTGGCCAATAGGGTTCACCTAAAAAACTTCCTTTTAGATATAAAGAAGTTTATGGAGTAAATATAAAAATAGGTTTTATTTATTTACCATCTATAATCTATTTATATTTTTATTTATTTACCATATCTATGGAGTAGTTATAAAAGAGGTTTTATTTATTTACCATACCTTTGGTTTTTATATTTTTATTTATTTACCCTACCTCTGGAGTAAGTACAAAAATAGGTTTTATTTACTTACCATATCTCCGCTTTATTTATATTTATATTTATTTTCCATACCTCTTTTTTGGAAACTCAACTCATCGAACTGTGTTGGGTTAATATATTTGTAATTGTTTATTTATACAATTATTTAAAGTTTTTATGAGCCGACATTAAATTTTTGTTTATAAAATTATTTAATTTTTTTATGAGCTTAGGATGGACAACGTTACACATTGATTGGATGGACAACATTACACATTGATTGGGTTGGACAACATTACACATCGACTGGGTTGTAGAATGAGCCTCTTGGCGCAATAAATTATAATACCATGAAAAAATACCATTTTTTTCAAAATCAATGGGTAAATACCATGGGTGAGTATTATAATTCAAATCATTGTGCGATTCGATTCTCACTTTAATATTATGGTTTATTTTATTTTTTACCACCTATCATTCATGGTTTTAACAAACATTGATATAGAAATAATTATTAATTGTAGTTATTATTTTCCACCTGGATCAATCCTCCCTCCTTAAGCCTTGGTTGAATATGACCATAATTGTGGGTTTGTGGATGACCCAAAACCAAGTGTTTTTGAAGACAAGGGTTTTGCATGGTTAAACCATAACTGTGGGTTTGGGGATAACCCTTAGCCATGATGAATGAAGATCCGAGGATAAATATACTCTGTAATGCTTGTGTGCCTTTAACTGTGGGCTTGTGGATGACCCTTAGCCATCATGAATGAAGATCCAAGGATAAATATACTCTGTAATGCTTGTGGGCCAACTGTGATGCTGACAATGTGTAGCCTAGAAAATGAACTTCGATGGAAAGGGTTTTGTGTGGTTGACCCATAACCGCGATGAAAAAAGATACGAGGATAGATATACCCTCTAATGCTTATGGGCCAACTGTGATGCTGACACTATGTGTCCTAGAAAATCGACTTCGGTGGTAAGGGTTTTGTGGGTCAGACACCTAACCGTGCTGAGATAGAGATCTGGTGGCTTATATTTGTAAATTATCACTATCCAGTGAGATGTTGTAAAGGATTCCATCAACTCACTACTCTGTCATGTAACTGCTCCCTTGAGAAATAGTATATAACATGATCTCCTGCTCTGTCATTTTTATTTTTTCCTGCCATGTGAGGTTGTTGTTGCCAGTGAGGGAAATATTGAAATGTTTTGCAGTATTTAAATTCCCAGCTCCTTGTGCCTTGACCTCTTTGGGGGCATGTGCAAAAAAAATATAGAAGATTAACCCTTCTCTGATACCACATAGTCCGGGGAATGAAACCAAAGAAAGTGATAGAATAATAAGAAATTCCCAACAATTCACCTATCGCAATATTATTCTTTCCCAAGCACACTTAACTGTAGAATCCTCATGAGCCCAAATGCATCAATGTTGGGGCAATCCAAGTTGTTAAAGAAATGAAACTTAACAGATAAAAAAAGGAATATATCACAATGTAAAAGTGGCTAGGAATATGACACATTGCTTAAGAGAAATATTTGAGAAAAGAACAACATAAAATGAACAAAACTATTTTTATGTGCCTCTCATTACATTTCAAATACCATGGATAAATACCATGTTTTACAAAATACATGGGCGAATAGCATTGGAAAATATAATAAATTATGATTAAGATGGTAAAATTGAAATCAATGTGCAATTAGATTCTCACTTTAATATTATGATTTAATTTATTTATTATCATGCATTATCCATGGTTTTAACAAACATTGATATAGAAATAATTATTAATTGTGGTAATTATTAAATCAACCTTGTTGACCCTCATCAATCTGCACAAAACTAGCAATTGTCCTATAATATATGGTGATATTATGGAAGAAGAGAGATATGAAAAATTTCTGGTTTTAATAAACATCAAAATGCTCATAAAAAATGCACATGAAACATATTTCAAAAGGATTAAATATGCACAAAACTAACAATTTTCCTACAAAATGTGGTGAAATTATGGAAGAAGAGACACATGACAATTTTCATTTTTTTAGTAAACATCAAAATGCAAAAAAAAAATGCACATGAGAAACATATATCAAAAGGATTCATGAAGTAGTTTTAATTTTAGCACGTTAAGGAGTTGTAGCTAGCCTAGACTACCCAACAATGTTTCAATGATAACTTTTCATATAATATTGGATTAAAATGATTAAGAGTGTATTAGAGTGTATTAGAGTGTATTATCTAGTATAAATAGGGTTTTAAAGTGTGTAACTTTGGCATGTTAAATTTACTAAGGAACAAACTATGTACAATAGTTATCTATATTTTCCACCTTTGACCAAGAATTACATTTTTTAACATAGTTTTTTCAATTTCCATTGGATTTTCATGATTCCAATGGGAGAAGAAACAATATTCATAGAATTATTTCCAGTAGAAATAGGTTTTAAGGAAACCTTGAATTGACATGTCAAATATGCCAAGAAATGATCATGTAAAACTAGAGTGATGCATATTTAGACAAGCAATCACTGTTTTGGGTGTAAATTATTCATACAATGTAGAAATGGAGTGATTTCAATTGGATTAGAAACTATATTCAAGATAAACTTGTTTTAAAAATATCTTTGTTTTCCCCATTGAAATATGATTGTATTGAATGTATTTTAAAATTTTATCCTAGTTTTTGGAGTATAAGGTTCTCCAATATTGAGGATATTAGTTTAGTAAAGAAGGAAACCAAAATGTTACATCAACCTGATTTTCATTTTATTTTTGGTTTATCTATTACTAATTATGATCTTAGAGTTCTTGAAAAGGTATTGGATTAAGAGGATGGTAAACTTTGGAAGAAAGACATCATTAAAGAAATCACAACCTTGAATAATAGTGAGGCAAGGGATCTCGTTGATTTTTTGGTTGGAAGAAGGCATGTTTATAGAAAATGGGTGTTTAAGAACAAATTGAATGCATAAAATAAGTCAGAGAAGTCTAAATCTCACCAATTAGAAAAATGATATTTCTAGGTAAAGGGGCTTGATTTTAGTCACATTTTTTTTTCTACTTCTAAATTAACTTCTATAACATTTTTTGTTTTTTGTTTTTTTTTTTATATTTAAGCAGTGCATATGTTAAGACCTATGTTAACCCCATTTTAATATCAAAACCCCTTTTTAAGCCCTAGATATTGAGGGATTACATTTCTATTGCTCTATTGTCATGTAGGATAGAACCCCTCATGGTCCCATTTTATTATAATTGTACTCTTGTCTCCTATATATATACTAAGGATACCTAGTCTTAGAATCATCAAATATTGCCTTGTATATTGTATTCATACGGTAAAAGGAGGTTTCCCCCTTGAATATTACTGTAATTATTGGTTTATTATCATTTTTAAGGGTGAAAGGTTCGTAACATTTGATATTAGAGTTCATGATCCTAAGGTTTTGCTGCTTAAAACAGGTCATCATGGAATTTTCGCTATAATTTTTTTTGGGAGGTGTTAGATGCTGAAACTTGAATTGAGAAGACATATTTAAAAATATATTTTTCAAATTTCAAATATTGAACTATATTTTCAGATATATGTTACAAGGAAGTCATAGTTTCAGAACACTCTCAAAATTGGTCTCAAACAAGCAAGTTGAAGATTTTCGCTATAAATTGTTCTATGAGGTTTTAGATTGTGAAACTTGGAACGTATTGAAGAGAAATTGTAGTGAATATCAGGTTCAAATTTGATATCTTGGTTCACCATAATTTTGGATATTTTCTCGAAGGAATTCTAGGTTTTTGAATGTTCTTGAAATTAGTTTTCAAACATGTGTGTTTGGTATTTCACAATAACAATTTTCTTGTGAGGTTTTAGATAGTGAAACTTGAACCATATTAAGAAAAAATATTAAGGAACATATGATTTAAGTTTTATAATTTGGTTCATTATATTTTCAAAGTTACACACCATGGAAGTTAAGGTTTGTGAATAGTCCTAAAATAAATTTTAAACAAATCATCTTAGTGTTTTTGCTATATCTTTCTGTCTAGAAATTTTCAAACTATGAAATATTTAGATATTTCAAGAGAAAAACATAAGTAATATAGGAACAAATTTTAGAATTATATTTGAATAATTGGACATGTGGCACACTATACAAATTTACTTGTGGAAAGAGGCAAAAAATAAGCAAGTTTTGGGAAAGTTACCATAACTTTCGTTTTAAAAATCAAATTTAGCCCATAATTATGGAACTGTAGAACATATATATCAAAGTATTATAAAACAATTTTTTTGATCCATAAGGGCTCAAGTCTTAGATATATATCAATAAAACTTCAAACATTCTCATATTCTCCAAATTAAGGTACGTAACTTACTAGTGACCTAAATGCTGATTAGAAGATCTTTTTTTTTTGTGAGTGAAAGTTGTGATAAAGAGGTGTATTATTATTATTTTCTAACATGCATCTAAAGAAAGTATTGAATTTGAACAAGAAATTGAAGCACCTACACTAGTGTGGGACCAGGAGGTCCAAGAAACACCTACACTAGTGTGGGACCACTGGTCTTAGCAGCACCTACACTAGTGTGGGCTAAATTTGGTGCATGTATATTTTAGTTATCCCTTAATTAAGATGGACAGTAAAATGTAATATAATCTCAAAATAACTTGTAATAGTTAATTGAGTGTGATAAACTCAGTTAACTCATGAATTTTTAGTTGAGGGTAGTTGGTGAGGTATGCAGAGTAATTCTAGTTGTAACAAAGTGCGAAGTGTAGTGGTGCATTAGTTAATGCAAGTTGAAATAAGTTTAACTCAGTTAAGCGAGTTAAATTCAATTGTGCTAGTTGTAACTGTTTGATACACTAGTTAGAGATCAAGTGAATTAAATATTATTTAATTCACAATTAGTAATCTCACATGAAACTGAGGATTTACGATTATTAGCTGCATGCATGTTAGTTCCAGTGGAGACCTAATTAAGATCTAGGTGAAAGGGATGTTGACTATCAGTTGTAGGATTTGGGTTGCACCCATGCAACCAAACACCCATTGGATTTCCCATGATCCTTGTGCAGTAAAGGAAGGCCAAAATTCCTATGAAATAGGGATTGCATTCCACATGAATTATGCAAGAAAGGAAGGATGTTTATAGGTTGAGAATTGGCTAAGTGTTGGTCAGTTTTGTCCAAGAAAACACAAGACAATTAGTTGACTACAAGAGGCTCTTGTGAGGAGAGTTGTATGTAATTGTTTGTATCCATGTTGAATATACAATAGAATATAGTGGGGTTTTGAGCAGCAAGATTTCCCCAATAAATTATCTATGTTATGGTTTGATTGATTCTTCTTTGCTTCATCTGATTAGAGATTATGTTTTAATTCCACAATTGATTTGTAGAAGTGATTCAGTATCTAGATTTAGTACATTGTTAGATAGGATTGAATTCATGATATACATCTATGTTGTATAATTTCTACATGGTATCAGAGCACAGGAAATCACAATAGTGGAGGAGGAGATGAGTTTGTGGCTGAATAGAATTCGAATTTGCAGAAGACTTTCTTGGTGCTCAAGCTGATTCAGGATCGAAATGGCTTTCAATGGATTGGGATTGGAGTATGCAATTGAGGGAAAATATAACTACATTTATTGGAAAGACAAGATGGAAGTAGTACTCGAAGGCAATGACTTGAAGGAATTCATTGAAAATTATGTTCCTAAACCTGCTGTGAAAGATGCTGCAAATATTGATGCATGGAAAAATAAAGTGGCAAAGGCGAAGAGGATTTTACTGGAGGGAGTACGAGACTACATTGTATCAATTCTCCATGAAAAAGCGACACCATATGTTATGTGGAAATATTTTAGATATCTATTTCAGAGTAGCAATGATCATAGGAAATTGGCACTGAAAGATAAAATCAGGAAGATCAAGATGGAGAAAGGTGAATCCATGCCAAAATATCTAACAAAGTTTGTCCAATGTTGGGATGAGATGGGGAGCATTGGCATTACTGTCACTGATGATGATTTGGTGAGGGTATATTTTCTAAGACTTCCTAAGAGTTGTCATAGTTATCAAGACTCTGTTAATGGAAGAGAAAAGATGCTATATTGGGAACAAATTTGGTCGGATTTGGTGCAAGAGGAGTTTAGCTGACGAAATACCAGAGATGGATATTCATCTAAGAATGAAAATGAAGAAGATTGTGCTTTGATTGCCAAGAAAAAGAAGGGGAAAGGAAATAAATTCCATTCCAGATCCGGGTCCAAAGATGGCCAGAAGCATGACATGTCGAGAGTGAAGTGTTTTCACTATTACGAGCATGGGAATTATGCTACTAACTATCCACAAAAGAAGAAGAACAAGAAGGCTTTAGGATTTGCATCTGGTGAGGCTTTGGCCTCGCAATTTGAGCTTGAATTCTCTCTCATTGAATGCATGGTGTCAAGTGGAATGGGATTAGTGTGGTATTTGGATAGTGGTGCATCCTTTCACATGACGGGAGATAAATAACTTTTCAGTAGATTGGAGGAGAAGGACCTCCATATGCATATAGAAATGGGTGATGATGGGTAGTACAGTGCTACTAGGATTGGTACCATTACCTTCCAGAGACAGTCAGGTAAACCCTTTCAATTAAAATATGTAATGCATGTACGAGTCTTGAATAAAAATCTAGTCTCAGTTGCAATGTGGAAGATAGAGGCTATGATGTTGTTTTTTGTGAAGGAAAAGCTTTCATGTGACACAAAACAATAGGACAAGCCAAGAATATTGGGATTCAAGTTAAGAATCTCTATAAACTAGATGTAGATGGCTGCACAACATTGATGGGTAAGGTAGACAAAGTGGTGAGCCGGGATGAGGGTGAGTTATGTCACAGAAGATTGGGCCATCTTCACCACGGAGCCTTAAGAGCCATGAAGAAAATTTCTACAGGTCTTCCCAAGGGTACACTTGCGCATTCAGATACATAAAAGGGATGTAATATGGGAAAATATGTAAAGGCCACCTTTCATGAGAAGGAGAACCGAGCCTCAAGGATCCTTGAGAGAGTTCACACATATGTGTGTGGACCATTCTTTGTTGCTTCGACAACAAAGCATAAGTACTATGTGATATTTTTTGATGAATTTTCTTGGAAGTACTTCATGCAGAAGAAATATTAGACGTTCTCAAAGTTTCTTGAGTTCAAAGCATTGGTGGAGAAAGACACAGGGAAGCAAGTGAAGGCTCTTAGGAGTGACAATGGTTGTGAGTACATCTCTAATGAATTCAAGAAATTCTGCAGCAAATAAGGAATTCAGAGAGAACTAATAGTGCCTCATAAACCACAACAGAATAGGGTCTCTGAGAGAAAAAAAAAAAAATTGTAGGTGAATCAAGAGCGATGTTGCATGATCAGGGCCTACCGATGCATCTGTGGGTGGAGGCATGCAACACAACAGTCTTTGTGTAGAACCGTTGTCCTTATAGGATACTTTGCACGAGTACACCAGAAGAGGATTTTATTGGTAAGAAACCCTCTTGTTTCACATTTTAAGATTTTTGACTCATCTGTTTATGTGCATGTGACCAAAGACGCCAAGAAGAAGCTATAACCAACAACTAATATTGGGAGTCTTTTGGGGTACACTAAAACTCCCCAAAACTATCAAGTGTATTTTGCAAACAATAGAATGACTTTTTTGCAACGTGATATAAAATTAATGAGGAGAAAGCCATGCAATTGTCCCTTGAGAGGGTGATAAATTTGCATGCAGAGGAGGAACTCTTGGTTCCAAAGAATGAACCTCAAGATGTGGAGCAACAACATGGGGAGGATCATGGAGTGGCAGAAAACACTCATGCAGAGCCATCAACTAGAAATGGTAGAAGGTGCACCACGAAATATGATAGATTGAGACTTGATATAGAAGAGAATGTAGGATTCCCTACTTCACTGCGTAGACAGAGACAATCTCCAGACATGTTTACTAGATACATGGATCTTATGAGAAAGTGTATTGTGACTGAACCATCTTCCTTTCAGGAGGCAGTGCGGAAACCAATTTGGGTTGATGCAATGGTGGAGGAGTATGACTCCATTGTTAAGAACAATGCATGGGAGATTTTCCCAAGACTGGTCGGTAAACCAGTGGTTGGATCTAGATGGATCTTGAAGGTAAAGCAAGCTGCTAATGGGAGTGTGGAGAAGTACAAGGCCATATTTTTGGTCTAAGGATTCTCACCGATTAAGGGGATCATTTATGATGAGACTTTTGCACTGGTTGCAGGGTAATCTTCCATTAGATCCATCCTTGAACTTTCAGCGTAGATGGGGTGGCACATTCATCAAATGGATGCAAAAATTGTGTTTCTAAATGGAGCTATTGAGGAGGAAGTGTACATAGAGCAACGAGAAGGTTTCAAGACTTTTGATAGTGAGTCGCATGTGTGTCGACTCAAGAGAGCACTGTATGGGCTGAAGCAAGCACCTCGTTCTTGGTACACTCAGATTGACATCTATTTCACTGGACTGGGCTTCACCAAAAGTGAAGCTGATGCAAACCTGTACCAAATTGTGGTTGAGGGTAACCTATTGATTATTGTACTTTATGTTGATGATCTAATTTTGACCGGTGATGAGCGGCTAATACACTCATGAAAGGAGGATCTTGCAAGGGAGTTTGAAATGAAGGACATGGGACTCCTTCATTATTTCCTTGGTTTGGAAATATGGCAGCGGGATGGTAAAAATTTTTTTCTCGAGGAAAGTGTGCCAAAGAGATACTGGGTAAGTTTCACATGGAGAACTGCAACCCATGGACACTCCTCTTCTAGGAAATTGGAGGAAAGAGGGTGATAATTCTGGAGAGGTAGTGGATGCTACTGTCTATAGGAAATTAGTTTGTTCAATGATGTATTTAGTTAACACCGGACCATACATTTGCTACACAGTTAACCAACTGAGTCAAGCTATGGTTAAGCCTATCAAGCTCTTTTGGAAGGTGGGGAATCATGTCTTGAGATAACATAGGGGCACATGAGAGTATGGATTATGGTACACACAGACAAAGGGAGTGAAGCTTCAAGGCTTCACAGATGAAAATTGGGCAGACAGTCCATCAGACAAAAATACCACATTAGGAGGGATCTTCAAAATAGGATCGACAACAGTTTCTTGGTACAACAGGAAGCAAAAATCTGTGGCACTCAGTTCAATGGGGGTAGAGTACATATCAGCAAGTCAAGCTACATGTGAGGCCATCTAGATGAGAAATATCCTGGCATTACAAGGAAAATACCCTCTAGTAGATGTTTTTGAGGAACCCCTTATACAAATACCCCATACATCCATTTCTAGTGGAGGTTACTAGAGGAGGTTGGGGGCAGAGGGTTTTGCGGATGTTTTCCGCTCAGTGCGCTTATAATCCAACATCGCACAGGTGCTCCTTACAAGCGAAAGCACTGATGTGCACAAAACATTGGCACACTGGACACCGTGTGGTCCGTACACACCCACCCAGTGTGTCATATTACTGTAGAGCATCAGTGCTTCACAACTCTTCTGCGCCGGTGCATCATAAAACACTACACAAAAACCAAAACCACCCGGTGCGGTATTAAGAAACTGCATCGGTGCATCATAAAAAAATGCACCAAAACAGAAATCGACTGGTGTGTTCATAAGAAACAACATCGATGCACCTATAAACCACGCGCATCGGAAAAGGGTTAAATAAAAAAAAAATACGACAGAAAAACTAGATTTTTCACTTTTTTCAGTGCTCCAAAGCTCTCAATTACTGGTGCGCTCTACAAGAGAAAGCACCGGTGCACACAAAACATTGGCACACTAGACATCATGTGCTCCGTACACACCTGCTTGGTGCGTCCTATTACTATAACTCACCGATGCTTCACAACGCTTCCGCGCCAGTGCATCATAAAACACCGTGCCAAAATAGAAACCACTCGGTGCAGTGTTAAGAAACCACACCAGTGCATCATAAAACACTACGCCAAAACATAAATGGACCGGTGCGTTCATATGAAACAACACCGGTGCACCTATAATACATGTGCACCAGAGTAGGGTTAAATAAAATAAAAATTATGGCAAAAAAATCACATTTTTCACTTTTCTGCTCACAATCATCGGTGTGCTCTACAAGAGAAAGTACCGGTGGCACAAAACATTGGCACACCAAACACCGTGCGCTGTGTACACACCTGCCGGGTGCATCCTATTACTATAAAGCACCGGTGCTTCACAATTATTCTGCCCTAGTGCATCATAAAACACCTCACCAAAACAGAAACATCCCGATGCGGTGTTAAGGAACCACCTCGTTGCATCATAAAACACCGTGCCAAATCTGAAACCGCCTGGTGGGGTCTTAAGAAACCGCACCGGTCCACCTATAAAACCCCGCGCACCGGAACAGGGTTAAATTAAAAAAAAAAAATTACAGCCAAAAAACCACATTTTTCACTTTTCTCAGTGCTCTAGCACTCTAAAGCACAGGTGCAATTTCTCCTTCTCTAATCCGCCCTGACATCGGTGCTCCCATTTCACGCATTGTTGCCGTGCATTGCCCACCAATCTCTAGCTTGCATTTTGCAAAACGGTGGGAAAATTTTCTTTTTCAAATTCTACAACCAATATGCCTCCTCGATGGCAAAATGTACATGTATTTTTCTTGTTTTTCCATAATTAAGCTTTTTAGCAGATTAGAATTTGAAATAACCTTAAAATTAACCATTTGAAAAGATTTTTTTTTTTGTCGCGCAGTGCGTACGAGCTGTTTGGCTTGCATTGGTAAGTGGTGTTGCCTGTAAAATTTACAGGCTGCACCACAACTGGTGCTAATGGTATTCGCACCGTGTCAAAGGCGATACCGAAAGGTGACCCACATTATTTTAAAATTAAAGAAAAAGTGCGGTGCGTTCATTTAGTTGGTCACACCGTTGACTATGGGAATACCAACGCGGTGCGTTGAAGGAAATATCTGCCCCATTATCTATCAGTGCATCGCATTCGGCATTTCGACAGGGTCAATGGTGCAGCCAGGTAAAAGATTGCACCGTTGACTATGTAATTTGTGAGGAAGTCAGTGGGCTGACACAACTATACTTGTTGGGGTGTATATTTTAGTTAGCGCACCACTCTTCTGACACCATATACAGTCAACAGTGCTTGAAAAAATTTCAGGTGCACTGCATACGATGTGTTTTATGTCATCTGGGGCACCACCTCCAGTGCGCTACAAACACAAGCCGCACTAGAATCGGTGCATTACTGTTTTTGTGGCACACTGACTGATTTGTTTTTTTTGTCAAAAAAAAAAATTATATATGTATATTCCGAAATACATGTCTGATTTAATAAAAAAAAAAATTTAATATGTCAATGACTTAGAGAGAAGAGGAGGAACAACAACAACAACATGCGGAGCAGTATGACATGCTTCGCGAATGGGAGGCACGAGAGAGGGAGAGAGATGCGTACTCTTGCCCTATTACAACAGATACCCAAGGGCTCCTAAGGCAGGCAGGCCTCCTCAATTTCTATGAGGAGGCTACTTCCCTAAAGGCCAATAGTGTGTTTTTGAGACATCTTATCCACAGGTGTAATTCCCACCAATAGGCTTTCCAGGTTGGTCCTGACTAGTGGTACACACCCATTGAGGAGGATATATATTTCATTACAGGGCTATCGAGGAGAGGGGTGGATTTTCCCTCATTCCCAGAGGTTCTAGCTGGTTGTGTAGCAGCGAGTTAGTTAGTTTACTCCCAGAGATACATTGGAGCAGATGTACTATCTCCTTCAGAGTTTCAGGTCCCTAGAGGTCAGTTACGTATTGGTGCATTTGGTAGACAGGACATGCAGAGCCTCTCACTTCTCATTTCAACCATTTCACACAACACTAGTGACAGGCAACACATTAGTTGCCCGCTTCTATATTATGTTGATTCTTTAGTATAGGAGCCATGACTTGTCAGGGGGTCTGCCATTTTTTTGCGGCAGTTCTGTATGGCCTTAGATACATGTCGTGCTCATGCACAAGGGAGGGTCAACTTCCCTTTTGCTTAAGAGATTTTTTGTTTATTTTTTGAGAGGTTTCCAAAGATGAGGCCTACTTTTGTTCGACAGCCTTGTAGGCCGATGTTGGAGACCAGGATGCACATGTGGGGGTAGATGATGCCCAAGAGGGGAGAGACTATGTTTCCAACCAAGATATCGCATGATGCACTGGACTTACTAGCCAGTGTTAACGAGCTGCATCCCTTCATTATGGTCCCCTATCCTTATGTTGGATTGGATTGACGAGGGTGTGCCAACATCCTCTTCATAGATGATGAGCTGCCAAATGATAGAGGTAATATTACTATTTTATTTATATTTATTCTAACATGTTCTTTAACTTGTTTTTATTAAATTGGGTAATGAAATTGTCTAATTATTGTTGTGTACTTGTATATATTTTGCAGACATTGGCTCTTTTGATGGCAATGAGATGCCAGAACCACCACATTATCCAGGTGTCGATCTTGATGACGATGAGGGCATGGCAGATGCCGAGGATCATGATCAGGAGGCCGGTGCAGAGAGACATGTTCTTGATGGTGCACCAGTACTACCTTTTGCTAGGCGTGATCAACCTGATACTAGATACAGGATGGAGTTTAGTGACCAACTCAGTGCATTGATTGTTGAGGCGAGCATCAGGCCTGCTCATTACAGAGACATACATGCCAATGATAGGCTATTATGGCTGTGGATAGGCATGCCGCGTGACATGTACAGGCTGATGCAGCATGTCGTAGGAGCTACGACAACTGTTACGCGACTGAGGAGGACTGTTGCATGTTATAGGCGTGGTCAAGCTGCAACACGTGATGGACAGTCCGCAAGCAACGACTCATCATCTCATGATCGTTCACCTCGCGTCGTGCCCGATGAGCATGAGGCTCCACTAGCATCTAGCAGCCATCATGGAGATGAGGTTGGACCATCGGCCACGTCCAGTCAGCAGCCTGTAGCATCTATTAGTACTAGTCATGATCATGAGCAGGCTGGACCATCGACCATCAAGGCTGCACCATTGACTGAGCAAGCCTACACTAGTATTGCTATTGATGTTGTACTACCACCAGCCGATCCATGACATTTATATTACAATTGTGTATTTTTAACATTATTCAGTCATATATATATATGGTCCATGTATTTTATGTTCATGTTGCAGTTGTACTTAATTTACATGTTGATGATCATCATGATGTGTATATTGTTAGTTCATGTTAGATATGTTCATTTAATGTGCATCTTGTAGATAGATGTGTATGTGATAGCATGAGTTATTTGACATGAGATGTATATTTGATGTTTGTGTTGTGATGGTGTTAATATATAATGTTAATTTGATGTTTGAATGTGTTTTTTAGTCGAATATGATGTTAGTACGATGGTTATCATGATCGTGATGTTTATTAATTAATTTAATATTAAATGACTATGATATTTATTAAATATTATGTCGTGATTGTAATTGAAATTTAAATTTTAATTGTATGTAAAATTATAAAATTATATTTGTATTTGTAATTGTAATTTTAACTGTAATTGTATGTAAAATATTTAATGTAAAATTTTAATTGTAATTGTAACATTTAATTTATTGTGAAATGATTGTAATTGTATATATGACAAATTGTAAAATTGTAACTGTAATTGTAATTGTATGTAAAATTCTAAAATTGTAATTGAATTTGTAATTGTAACTGTAATTTTAACAGTAATTGTATGTAAAATATTTATTAATGTAAACTTTTACTTTTAATTGTAATATTTAATTTATTGTGAAAAGATTGTAATTGTAATATTTAAATTTATTGTGAAATGATTGTAATTGTAATTTTAATTGTAATTGTATATATGACAAATTGTAAAATTGTAATTGTAATTCTAATTGTATGTAAAATTCTAAAATTGTAATTGTATGTAAAATATTTGTAAAATTGTAATTGTAAATGTAAATGTAATTCTAATTATAATTCTAATTGTATGTAAAATATTTGTAAAATTTTAATTGTATTATGGTGAAATGATTGTAATTGTAAAATTTTAATTGCAAATGTAATTGTAAATAAAATTAAAATTGTAATTCTAATGCTAATCGTAATTGTATGTGAAATTGTAAAATTGTAATTGTAATTGTATGTAAAATATTTGTAAAATTTTAATTGTATTAATGTGAAAATTTTAATTGTATTAATGTAAAATGATTTTATTAAAATATTAAAATTTGTAAATTTGTAAATAATTGTAAAATAATAAATCTAGAATAATATGAATTTTTGTAACATAATAAAGTTTATAAAGTAATGCAAATAAATTTATGTACTTTAGAATTATCATTATTTTTTATGATCTTACATACAAAAAAGAAAGAAGTTTATACATCCCGGTGCGCTTATCATCATAACACGCACCGGTGTGTCTTAGTAAAAAGACGCGCTGGTGCTTCATAACTCGTCTGCAATGATGTGTCATAAAACACCGTGCCAAAACATAAACCTTGATCTTACAAACCACACCGGTGAGCCTGTAAAACCCCGTGCACCGGAACAGGGTTATTCTGTAAAGTGTAGTATTGGAGCAGCGGAGTGTTCGAATCGCGGGAAAGAATTTTTTTTAGGAAGGGAAGGATTCTCATTCCCTCAAGGACAATAGAGAAATATCAATTGACGTTGTTGATTGGGCTGGTACGTCCCATGAAGGGAAAGATTCTCCAGAATGCGTTTAAAAGCAACTGGGAGTATTTTCCGAGCTTCGGTTGGCTTACATAAACTTTTACTAGAAAAGCTGACATCGCATAAAATCACATCTTCGGCTTTCAATTGAACCTGAATGAAATATCTAACTTGTCTGAGCTGTGGTTATGTGGATGAAACCAGTAAAAAGTCTGCTTGTATTATAAATGGAAATCCAGTGACCATTTTTGTGGGAAGAAAAGCATAGATACCTGTAGCTACCATATTTCCACCTGCAAATCGATTTCACATTAGAAAAGCTAATGTAATAGCCCATTTTGCAATGTCTTTCCTCTGCTCAACCCTATACCCATTTTCTATGGGAAACCATTTCCTCCACATGTAATAACTGCATCTTCTAGTTGAAAATCGGTCTTCTTCTGCTAACAAATGCAAAATGAGGGACTCGTTGTCATTGCCCCCAGAACATTCAAGGTCAGTTTCTCGTAAAAAATAGATTGTATAAATTTTGTTACCATGAAGATAGAAAGCACAAAGGAGAAAAGAGGAAATTGGATGCCAAGATGGAGGAGGAACTTACAAATGAGCAAGCAGATCATGGGTTAGCAAGTAGATCACAGGGCACCTTTTCTTGTTGTAGGTTATGGAAAGGTTCAAGTTTCTTTTTCTGAAAGAAGAAGAGGTGTAGTTTTGAAAATAAATGGCCCAAATATTTTCACAGCAAAATGTACATTTCCAAAATGTGTAAAAACTAAAATATCTCCAACTTCAATAAACTGTTGAGAAACAAAACTTTCCCAACCATTTGTGAAAACTGCCCACGTCTTAGCATAGCACAGGTTCACGTGCCACAATTTCCCACTTGGGCCCTGTAGTATTGCATATTCACATGCCCCACATTGCATTCTCTCCACATAATCAGCGGGGACCTCCTGCAATAAAAAAAATGCATTGGAATAATAGTTATTTCCATCAAGAATTTATCCAATTCTAATTCTCAATTCTAATTCTAATTCTCAAGAATAAACAAAACTCTAATTCTCAATTTCTATGGTTGGAGTTCACTAAATTTTGGTGTACACACCTAAAAGTAATTTCGGTGCCTTAACCACAAATTGGTGCTACTGTACATATAACCGCACCGGTATGTTTTAGTTACTACACGACGAGGCCGATATTGCCTAAGGACGCACTGGTGCGGTTCTATTAAGTGACGCACCAGTGACGAATAAATGCAAATAAAAAAAGAACAACTCTATTTTATTTAAGTGAAAAAAAAAATGGCAAATTAAAAACTGGGCGGAAAAATATTTTCGAAAATGTAATTTCATTAAATATTTCTTTAAATACTAAACACTTTTCATTATTTCACTATTTTTGCTAAAATTTTCAACCAGAGATTTGCAGGAGACATACCTGGAGCAAGAGAGAATGAGAGTACTGTGGAGCAGCGAAATACGTTCGAACATAAGTATTCAGACAATCAGAAACCAAACCTCTGGTGATTCAAACCTTGTATCATAGAATTTCAAACCATCTCATCATTAAATTTGATTATTTTTTTTACTTTTTTTGCAGTTTTTTTAGTTTTTTCTACAGTTTTATCCATTTTTACCCTAAAACCTTCATTTTATTTGTTTTTTCCCTTTCTTCTCCCTGTTTCTATGATTTCAAAATTAGGGTTTTACATTTTATATTGACATCCAACCCACGAGACGACTTGCATACTCGGATCCCAATCCATTCGGCCATTGCGTGAATTTTTGGAAAAAATGGATTTTTTTTTTATCGGTGCACCTCGTGTAACCTAGCGCACCGGTGCACTATATTATACAACGCACCGCGCAAGTATTGTAATAAAAAAATCGAAAATAATTTTTTTAGAATCAGTGCGCCATATATGAAATAGGGCACCGGTGCTCCATGTTACGAGGATAGCACCGTACGATCTATTACAATATTTGTGCGATGCGTTGATAATACTCCCACGCACCGTACGGTCTATTATACTATTTTTGTAGTGCGTTTTTAATACCTCCATGCACCGATGACGGTGCATACATCATGAAAGGCACACCGATTACTTGAGATTTATTTTTTACCTAAAAAGTTGACAATTTATTTATAAATATATTAATGAATGATATGGTACATGTTTCAGATTGATAAAGAAATGACTGACAAGAGATCAAGTAACAAAAATACTGATAACACATCAAGAAAAGAAAAAAAGGCAAGTTCTTTGTAAATTCTTTATAAAAAATATTATTTTTGAACTATATGTAAGTTTAACTAATATGTATTGTTTACTATGTATCATGCAGAGCCGCAAAATGATGAAGCTCGATAAGATTATTTCTAATCTAGGACTAGAACAGTGTAAAATCTTGATGGAAGAATTTCAAAAGGATGAATCAAGTGAATGAAAAAAATACTATCGATCCAATATGAGTTTCTTTTTTTAATTATCATTAATAATATACTTAAAATCATTAGATAACATGTGTCAAAAAATCTCTTAATTCACATATATTTAATGTTCTACAGGGACCAACAACTCAGAAAAGGAATGTTGTTCTCAGAAAAGAAAAAAAATAGAACATGCAAATGAAAATGGATTGCTTCGTAGCTCATCTGGAGTGGTGCTGGAGGTTAATGAAAGGGGGAAAAACTTTTACAAAAGTTTGAGGGATCCAGTGGAACGAATTTATAGACGTTCTTTAAACTTACAATACAAAAATCAATCTAATGATTCCAAGAACCAAATTTTATCTAAATTACAGGAAGAGTTTCTAGAGAATTGGTCAATGAGACATGTCAGACTTTTAATAGAAAAAACATACAACAACAAAAAAGAAGGAATGAAAAAGTAATATTCCTTTAAATGTTTGTCTAGAATTATTTATAAATATCACTTTTGTTATATTTACTTTTCATATATCAATATAAAAATTAAATATTTTATTGTCATGTTAAATTTTCAGGAAGATTATGAAAATCTCAAAAGATGAATGAGCTGATATCAGAAATATGCCAGTAGGAATGTCCAAAAAGGAGTACAAGGAGATGGTCAAAGAAATGGAAAAAATTGCATCGCAGGAGGAGCCATCTCAAAAACAACATGCTTCAAATGTAATATGTAATAATTGAATTTTTTGATCATTGGGTACAATAAATAAACAATTTAGCATTAAATATAAATTTTCAAGAATTTTCTTGCAGAAAAGAATATAAAATGGAACCCATTCAGCACATAAAATAGGATGACAACGAAGAAAAGGGTTGATGTCTAAGTTTGTGAGTAATTGTTACTTCCTTATAACAACTTAACTAGATTTCATTTTTGTATTTTTTAAGTTGTTTTACAAAAATCATCATTGAATGTCTTCAAACAGGTGCTAACATACAAAGAAGAACCATCAGATGAATTGATTGAAATTGGGTTAAATATGGGTTGTGAGTATAAGTTACATATCAGAAATTAATTGTGGAATTTGTAAGCATCTATTGATCTTGTTTTACTTAGCTTCGTCTATAATTAATAGAAAAAAAAACTTTTATATTAAATATATGATTTGTTATGGGGTATAAAACTTGCAGGAAACAAAGTATGGAACTGCGCCAACAAATGAAATTTTGAAAGATGGTAGGTACATCGTTTTGAAAGAATGTGTGTATTTTATGAGTCAATTGTTGTTATGGTATGTCATTTTTCTTTTCCATTTACATTGATGTATATTTTTTTCTTTTTCTAAGTAAGATTAAATTCTATTAATTGAACATAAAATACATGGAGGCTATGGCCTCTACAGCTCAGGCCTGTATCAGTGGCATTGCTTGCAACAAAACAACAAAAATGGAGCTTCCCACGCAGGGGAAACCAGCCCAAGGAGATTTTGAGTTGCTGCCTCGAGTGAGGAAACCAGCGTTATACAGACATAAGTGATTGTACCAAACATAGATAGAAACAGATAACAAAACTATGAAGCTAGTATCCGTAAACTGGATAAAACCTAAAAGTATAGATATCATGGGGTGCTGGAGGTGTTTCTTCGACTATGGGGCATCTATAATCATCGTCATCAGCTTCCTGGGAGCCTAGCGCAACATGTCATGGCTCTGTGGCATCACCACCTTTACCACCGTCATGCCTGCTCGGCTCCTTGTTTTCATAACTATATCCCAAGCTACTACTGCTGTCTGAGCTCGAATTATGCTTGCCAAGAGCCTGTTGCTTCTTCACCTCTTCAGAGGGGCCTAGGTCACTGCAAGGACATGTTTGCAGAATGGGCTGACTGTGGCTAGGAGCCTCAGCAGGTTCCTCCCAGAAGGAAACCGAGATGGTGGCAACAACAAGAGGGTGGTCGGAAGTGTATTGAAAGTGGAATTGGGCAGTGGTGGGGGTCTGCGCAATAGCAGAGTTGATCAGGCAAGGCAGAGCTTGCGGAGAGGGCTTAGAGGCAGAGGGGCAAGCGAAGGAACACGACCAGCCAAATAAACAACCACGTCCGCTCCGACAGGACGAGGAATTGGATAGAGAGGAGGGGGATGGACGAGTGGCATGGCTCCGACTGCTGCCATGCCTGCATCGCATACGATGCCTGAGATGAGGCATAGTGGCACAGTGGGGGTGGAAGGTTCTTTGAGAAGTGGAGGGAGTAGGGTAGGCGGAAGGCAACTGAGGCTCAGAAGTGGGGTTGAGGCCACAGGCAGCAGAGAGGTGCAATTGGCAGAGGATACTCTGTGAGTAATGGTGGCTTGGAAGAAAATCAATGCAGGACCAAAGACTATAGCGTCTCCCCATCGACGTGCAGAAGCTTGGATTTGCAACCTCAGGGGAGTAGCAACTTTGCAGGGGAGAAGATTGGAACGACATAGAACCAGAAGGCCAAAAGGCAGAACCAGGAGGCCGAAAGGTAGAGCCAAAAGGCCGAAAGGTAGAGCCAAAAGGCCGAATAACATAGCCAGATGCATGAATGCGGAGCGGCATTTCGAGGCGGAGGGAGTGGCCTCAATGTTCGCAGTGGATTAAATGCTGCTCGGGGTGACGACCCGAGCTATTTAATGGATTTGATGGCCGTACGTGTGGCTTGTGGGTGGCCATGTGGCCCTACCATGCGCCAACCCGCAAGCCCTTGACGGTATGAATATCCTTAAACACCCGCATCCGGGATACATTGATGTATATTATTTAATATTACAATTTTCATTATTCTCACCAATGTATATACACTCATTTCAGTTTATTTTTATGTTTGTAGATGGAAAGTGAAGAAGAAGAAAAAAATCAACACCATAAATAAAATATTCCTAAAAATAACCCAAGTCATGGAAGTAGCTCTAGCAGTGACAGCAGTTCAAGCGAAGAATGATGATCACTATGTTTGGATATCAAAGCAAGGTGTTGTATTTTTTGAAATGTGTCTGTGAAATCAGACATATTGTTTAATGTAATGGACATAGTTTCCCAATTGAAAGACAAAGGGATACCAATAACTATCCCATTTTGTATGATAAATACTGTCTTATTCATATATATATATATATATATATATATATCGTAAAATATGTTTTAATTTATTCTATTGCGATATCCATTGTCTCTATTGCATTATCCATTGTCGTTCTCAAATGCACTAATAAAAATTTAATTCATATGAATATTGTTATAAGATATATATGTGTCGACTTTTGATGAATAATGAATTTTAAAAAACCACAATAATTGTGATATGATATAACAAATTAATCCAAACATCACATTCAAATGCATTAATAAAAATTTAATTAATATGAATATTGTTATAAGATGTGTCGAATTTTGATGAATAATGAATTTTAAAAAATCACAATAATTGCACTGTCATAGGTTAATGTTTCTAAAAAATACAAAATGAAAACCAGTGCGTGTTAGTAACTGTACACCAGTGCGTTTGTATTATGAAGCACACCAGTGCATTTCTACGACCTATAGGAACTGAAAAAGTACCAAAACCAATTAAAAATATTTGTGTGATTGTGTGGTATGGTGCACCGGTGCGTTTATGTGTCTATACACACCAATGATGTTGTACGGTCTATGGGCACCACACGAATATCGATACCAATTATAAATCTCAGTGTGTTTGTGTGATACTGCGCACTAGGGCGTTTATGTGTCTATAAGCAACGATGCATTTGTATGACCTATGGGCACTGCATGAATACCGATACCAATAATAAATCTCGGTGCATTTGTGTGATACTGTACATCGATGCACTTCTATAAGTCTATGCATCGATGCGTTGATATGACCTATGGGCACTACACAAATCCCAAGACCAATTAGTACAGCCCCATGCGTTGTATCACCAACACTATGCCTGGTGCGATTTTATACCTTAACGACCCGGTGCATTCTCCTTCGACTGCCCCGGGGAACCTTCTATATGTACGCACTGGTGCATTAAAGCCATAGTAGCACGCCGATGAATAAAAACATCCGTAATAACCTCCTGACACCCATTTTTTTTAGGTGTGTTGAATTTTCGTTAAAAGCTCTGCCAAAACCTCCGTAACCAAAAACAGATGTTGTAGAAAATGTTTTTTTGACAATTTTGGCCAATTTTATAACACTAAAAACCTCCTTTATAACCTCCGATAGAGGGTCTTTTCCTTGTAGTGTGGTTGGCTTGTTTGGTTCTTAGATGGATCCGATAGTGATACATTGTGATAACCAGAGTTGCATTAAACTCTCGATTAATCCTATGTTTCATGATAGGTCCAAGCACATAGGCATCCGATACCACCATCTCAGAGATTGTGTGCAAAGGCGCATAATGTTACTTCAGTACATTCCCATGGAAGATTAGGATGTTGATATTCTGACGAAGGCACTCACTTGGAGAAAATTCGAATACCATAGAGACAGGATATGGGTGAAGGATAATCCCTTTCATGTTGAGAGGGAGTGTTGAAGTCTAGCAATAAATTGTATCACCTCACTAGTGTGGGACCAGGAGGTCCAAGCAGCACCTACAATAGTGTGGGACCATAGGTCTTAGTGGCACCTACACTGATGTGGGCTAAATTTGGTACATGTCTATTTTAGTTATCCCTTAATTAAGATGGACAATAAAATGTAATCTAATGTCAAAATAACTTGTAATAGTTAACTGAGTGTGATAAACTCAGTTAACTCGTGAATTTCGAGTTGAGGGTAGTTGGTGAGGCATGCAAAGTAATTCTAGTTGTAACAGAGTTCGAAGTGCAGTGGTGCATTAGTTAATGCAGTTTGTAATAAGTTTAGCTCAGTTAAGTGAGTTAAAGTCAGTTGTGCTAGTTGTAAATGTTTCATACACTAGTGAGAGATCAAGTGAATTAAATATTATTTAATTCACAATAAGTGATCTCACATGAAACTGAGGATTTACTATTATTAGTTGCATGCATGTCAGTTCCAGTGGAGGCCCAGTTGAGATCTAGGTGAAAGGGATGTTGACTATCAGTTATAGGATTATTGGGTTGCACCCATGCAACCAAACACCCATTGGATTGCCCATGATCCTTGCGCAGTCAAGGAAGGCAAAAATTCCTATGGAATAGGGATTGCATTGCATATGAATTGTGCAAGAAAGGCATGATGTTTAGAGGCTGAGAATCAGCTAAGTGTTGGTCAGTTTTGTCCAGGATAGTGTTAGACATTTAACTGAGTACAAGAGGCTCTTGTGAGGAGAGTTATATGTAATTGTTTCATGTATCCATGCTGAATATACAATATAATATAATGGAGTTTTGAGCAGCAAGATTTCCCCAAGAAATTATTTGTGTTGTGGTTTGATTAATTCTTCTTTGCTTCATGTGATTGGTGAATGATTTTTTAATTCCACAATTGATTTGTAGAAGTGATTCGGTATCTAGATTTAGTACATTGTTAGATCGGATTGAATTCATGATATACATCTATGTTGTATAATTTCTGCATTGGCACACTAATTAAATCTATTGAAGGATCATCCTTTAATCATGAAGAAAGTGAAGAATCATAATTTAGATTATCTCAATTAGAGATGAAAGTTAATGAAATGGATGGTTGTATGTTAAAAAAGGTTGATTTATCAAGTTCCCAAGAAAAAATTAAAAGATAAATGAAAAAGAAGATGAATGAAAATAAGGAAGGATAAGAAAAGAAGTTGAAATGAAGAAATGAAAAAATCTATGATTTCCATGGAACATATTCTCTTGGAAAGGCTTCTTAAAAGGGCTGTGGAGATCCAAGGAAATCATGAACATAGGGAGAAGCGTGTTGTTGAGAATCAATATCATATGGGGGTTTTTCTATCACAATTGGGGAGCGCAACTAATGAGTCACAAATCCATAATCATGAATTTTCAATCCAAGATCCACATCATCAAGGCTCCATTTCAGCGCAAAGGAACTACTACATTCTAAAAATCAATATGAGGAAGTTTGATGGTAAATATCTTGTAACTTGGATATTTCATATGGATTAATACTTTGATCTACAATAAGTGGCATCCTTACAGAAGGAAAATATTGCATCCATGTTTTTAAAATAAGACCAACATGTATGGTATAAATGGCTTTGCGAAAGGAAAATGATTCTATTATATATTGCTCAATTTTATATAGGAATTGATAGCTCATTATGGGGATTTTAAGAGTAACACATTATTTAGTCAATTGGTAAATCTTAAAAAAAAGGTCCAGTTACAAAGCACATTCAACAATTCCAAAAGTTGAGTCTCAAAGTAAAAAATATTTCAGAGGATAGTTTGTTAGAACTTTTTTTTCCAAGGGAAAAAAAACATCTTTTTTGTTACCAGAAAAACATAGTACAAATTCAAGAGTTGTACGCATATAAAATACATCCCAGATAAATACATGTCATCGTTGATTGCTAAGGTAAGGAGAAAACATATGATAAACCTGACATATACATCATGAATATAGTTATTAGTATAATGTGGGGAGAAATTCCAAAACAAAAAGAGACCATTTATATCCAAGGCGACTACAGTTCATGCATTTACAAAAAAACTAAAACAAAAAAAAATTACTCACTAAAGATGAAGGTATCACATAGGCCTTATAAAGTGCAAAAAAAAAAAAGGAAAGTAGTGGCCAAATTCTAGTATTATTCCATCTAGACTAGCTGGCCATATGATAGATTGATCTTCCCTAGACAATTTTATCGATCTCCCCATCTCTTCTCTAGATATATGTGACATGTTGTGACAAAGATATCCTTCATAGACAATAGATTGGATTGATGGTTCCAATCCCTATAAATGTTTTGGAAATCAAGGAACTAGAATTGGATTTATTTTTGGTGATCCGATCCATCCAGAATTGAAGACTACGGGTCTGAATTATTCTCCCAACAAGCCAATCAATAAAACTCTTTGAGTATGAAAATATTTGTAAATATTCAAAGTTTAAGGAGGCTGCAAGATGCAATAGTTCCAAACAAGCACAAATTTCAACTTTATTATTGAAACCTAATCCAAAATTAGTCCAAATGAGATAAGACAGGTTCCCCATAAGCTGAAGAAAACCCCCCCCTCCAAAGGAACCATTATGTGAGGATCCATCAAAGAAACCCACTTTTTTAGAGAGTGGTTGAGGCGGATAATGAAATGGGTGGATCCTCTTAGGAGATGGAGGCATTGAATAATCCTTAAAAAAACCTAAAATCTGTGACAAAATACTAAGGAGACTGATGGTTCACCCTTCAAATATGAGTAGGTTACAAACCTTCCAGGTACCCCAAGCAATAAAAATATGAACAGATTTATGGAGGCACATATTATTTTCCCAGCATTGTAAGTAAACCTCTAGGGAGTAGAGGGGATGAGGATCGCAGATTATGAGCAATGCTAATAAAGGCTCCTATAAAGTTCTCAAGTAAGTACACCAAAAAAGCTCTATGGCATAAATAGCACATATTAAGACCATTGAAGCCTCTTTAAATCAAATTATCCCATGTAAGTATATGATTTTCCAGGGATAACTAGATGAAGCATCTTAGTTTTTGTGGAATCAACCATTCCATATTTTACTAGTCCACCACCTCACCCTAGGAGTTAGGAAAGAGGCATAAATTAAGAGGTAGGCTAGTTTCGATTTGATATGGAAATTGCGGGTATTCCATCTCCAAATTAAGGAATCCTATTCATCCTTAAAGAAAAAAAAATTGACTCTAGGATTTTTGTAAATGTGTCCCATTATGAGTCCAAAGGGCCCTACAACCCCAGTGCTAACGAGCCTTTCCAACCACCAAGTGGAGAAGATAGTTGGGGGGGAAACGAGAAATGACATATCCATAAGATGCCCCATACATTGAGAAAATCAATGAGAGTTGGATATAAACCTTCCTAAGTAGTACCACCTGTTATCACCAAAATAGGACCTGATAGGCTACTAGTTAGGCTACCTTAGTGTAACTATTTCAAACCAAACTTTTAGTTGAGGCTTAGCCTCCTCAACCTGAGAGGGCTCTCTCACTAGGTTTAATAATTTGAATTAAAGATTAGATGGCTAACTCTAAGAATAAATTGGATAAAAGTGTATGACTAGTTGAATTACTGATCAAGAAACATCTATTGGGCTATGGAGTCAAATTATGTTTCCACAAAACATCAAACTTAGCTTAACATGGAAGTCAGGGCATTTCAGAGTTTTTAGGTGTATCAACAAAACAATGACAGAGTGAACAAAACATAGTTTACAAACATATGCACGAATTTAGAGCATTTTCAAATGAATTATAAGTAACATATGTTTATACCACTGCAAATTGATAGATAAGGAAAGCCATAGGAAGATCACACATTAAAAACTCTTTCTGAATAAGGAGTAGTAAGCCAATATCTGTATTAAGATAAAACGAACTGTCTGCTACAATAACACAGTTTTCTTGCTTAATAAAAAAAAATGCCAACCTTGAGGAATTCGACCTCATCTCTCTTATAGATCCATCATTACAATCTTGGATTCCCTCATCTAGCTTGAAGAGAATTTGAATTTCTTAGCTTGATACCTATCTATTCCTAAAACAGACTATTAATTACATGTGACAGTTAACTGTCTGTTTTAGAGTCCTAATACAATTAGGAGTAAAACTCCTTATTATGACTAAGACAAAATTATCTAGGAATTAAATATTATGTTTTACAACTGCTCCTCCTTATCTTCGACCTTGATGGTGTCCATAACCTTGTTGTTATATTATGCTAACTTATCCCTTATCTGTCATTAAAACTAGGAACATGTTTCCTGCAATATAGCTTTAACCCTCATTTATGCTCCTCGAATCCTTTGGCTGACAAAAATGGACCTTTTTAAACAAGTGATATGTGTTATCACTTCCATAGAACCATGTCCTTCCACCTGTGCAAAATTAAGTCCTTGAAAGAGTGTAAAGAGAGCTGACGTGTCTGCGCTACGAAAATATCAGCTGTTTTCGTAGCGTAGTAACTATGTCTTTGTAAACATATCTTAAAATTCAATTCCTCTTGATTTAACACCTGGAACTTCATTTGTGAACCATTTCCATATTCTAGCAGAATCAATACTTCAAAAACCAGATGTTTTACCTCTTGAAACCTTAACAAAATGCTCAAAACTGCACCTACAGCAGTTTCGTAGCACGCTACGAAACTGCTGTGTATGTCACCTACAACAGTTTCGTAGCACGCTACGAAACTGCTGTGTATCTCCTTTTTACACAAATTTTTCATCATCTTTAGATCTTTAAGAATATTTACAACCTTTTAATGATTACCTTGATGCTAATAGACCTTAATAATCAATATAAGTCAACTTTTCCATGTTCTCAAAAAGTGGTGTTCTTCCCAAAACAAAACTGTATTAGGGATTTGTCACTTACTGCCTTAATGCTGCTATCGCTGACCTTCAGAGTTTTCCAATTGGATTTCAAGATCTTCAATCTGCCTCTTCAACCTTCTATTAGTAGCCCTTATATTTACATTTATCCTTCTCACAAACTTAGTCTCTTTGATTGCAGGAAGAGTCCAGGTAAAATACTGAGCTTCACTGCTGATTGTTTTAGGTTTTGAGACTCTTTCAAGCTCCTACAAAGCCTTAATTATGTCAAAGTTTATCTTCTCCACAAAATTTTTTCTTTCTTTCTTCTTAAGCTTAGCAATTTCAATATTATCTAATCATATTTTTTCTTTAATCCCCTCATAACTGCTCTTTCTCTTAGAGTATGGAAAACTCTGTTTCTATCATCTTCAGGCATCAGTGATGAAAGGTCTATGGGTTCCTCATAAAAATTTTAAACTTCTCCAGCTTTATCTAACTCCGCATCCAGTCCTTGCAACTTTTTTGATTTCCTAGTTAGAGGCCTTTTGGGCTTGAACACAAACTCTGAAATTTCATCATTAAAATCCAGGTTTTTGGAAGACTTGATCTTCTTAGATTTCCCTTCATCCAAATTTATAAAATATTCCTGCACTAAAGGAGATTCCTCAATATCAATAGCTTATAAAATATCATTCAAACTACCCTTTAAACCTGGATCTTCTTCTCAAACCAATGTTTTACCTTTTTCCCTTGCTATTTGACTTCAAGTCAATCTTTTCTGGGCTGATTTGTTGGTTGAATGTTCTTGTACTGCTTCTTTACCTTTGGTTGTCCTCTTTTGTGCAGATTGAGGGGTTTCTTAAATAATCACTGGTGTTTTAATCTCTGGCTCTTTTACTTGCTTTCTAGGCTTCAACTTGACAAATCTCTTTGATCTTTTTTCTGCAGGGTCAGTGGTTTTTTATGGTGATTTTTCTTTTTCCCTAGGGCTAACACCTGTTCCATGTGTTTCCACCCCAAATCCACACAAAAACAGAAATGCAGACTATTCTCTATTCACCCTCTGAAGTTCATGCAAAACTATTAATTTAACTAGACCATGATGGAATAATGAAGTTTCACATGCCTGAGTTTTCATCTGCACCTTATCTTCCATCTTGGCCAAACTTCGAAATAGGAAGAAAGGTAAATCTAGAGAAATTATTCCAGTGAAATGCAATAAGAGTTTGAAATGATAAGAATACACCTTATGGTATCTTCCTTCATAGGTGAAGTACCTTTGAATGTTGGAGAGCAGGTTAGCATATGTATCCTTGACATAACCTCTTGGCACTGCTTTGGTTAAATCTGTGTCCACAAACTCTGGCTTCAAAAATATTTTACAAGGTTCCATTTCAAACCGGAAGTTCTTGAACCACCTTTCTTCTCACCTTGGAATCTCAGTCACTAATGATATAATTTTAGGAGAAATTGGCAAGTTTAAAAATCCAACCTTTGTATTTGAACCTGTGAAATTAATGGCAAATTCTTTTGTGACTTAATTATGACCTCCTTGTAGCTTTTCACAGAATCTCCAGCATCCTACTTTATTGAAGGCTTCTTTGACTATTTTATCCTTGGTGAGAGCCTCTATGCCTTCAGGTTCTGTTCTCAAACAGTGGCCTGATCTATGGTTTCTTTTTTCCTCTGTCATATTTCCCTTGAAATCCATGTGGCTTCAGAAACCTGTAATAAAATAGCTTTCTATATTTCAGAGAAATTGGCTCGCTTGATTAAGGGTTCAACCTCGCTTGATAACTGGTTCAACCTCACTTGAGAATTGAGAGAAGCTCTGGTTTCTGCTTACCATAAGCTTATCGTTTGAAGAAAAAAATGCACCAAGTGTTTTTGCATGAGACAATAAAATCAAGGACAACCATCCCTTTTCAAATTTTAAAATGACTAATGATAAATGACGCCTAACGAATCTCACGATGGTTATGAATGGTCGCATGTGTGAGAAAGGATTCTTGGACTGACACCTAATCATGAAAATTTAACGAAATTTGATGGATTTGACAGTTCGACAGGATTGGTTACGAATCCCCGATTTCGTAGCGCATGTAATGTATTTTCAGGTTTTTGCGCTACGAAAAGACCAGTGTTTTCGTAGCGCAAAAGCAGTTTTTAACACTGTCTGTGCTACAAAAACGTGGTTTCGTGGCTTATTCAATTTTTTTTTCAAAATGACTAAACACATGACTTCCGAGACATAATATGGGACCCTTAAAGTGTGAAACAAAGTTGTTGGACTTTATTTAATGATGGATATGAGACTCTAACCTTATGAATTAGACTCTAAAAATATAAAAATGACATTAACCCCTATCTACGACCATGACTTAGGAACAAATGCAAACCGTCCAAGTTTGGAAAATTTTTATAGTGATAACACCACCTATAAAGGATTCTTTGCCAAGAGTGAACAAATGTGCATTTCCAACTCTCCAAGTTAACCCACTCTGAATCCAGGGTAGGGAATCCGCCAAACCTCTCTATATATTTTAACAAGATTTTTATATCCTTGTATTGAAAGACCCAAATCACTCTTAGAAAGGCCTATTATATAGATATTTATCCTTAATGATATGGCACCAAATAATTGTGTGTAACAACCTTGGTGAAAATTCCATGTAATAAAAGTTAATAAATACAAAGCAATAATCATAGTTGATGGGACACTTATTCTAAGATTAATGTTGGGTAAAAAATCCTAGTGGGTGTTAATTTTGTTTATTATGGCTATGGAAATTGGAAAAGCCAAAGGCAAAGGCTTTGGAAAGGAAAAATGGAATTTTTGGCACATTTATTTATGAAAATAATGGAAATCAGGAGAAAAGGGAGGTTAAAGGTCACAGGTTTCATGTGAGGAGGAAAATGAAGGAAAATAATGTAAATGAAGAAAATAGAGGCCTGATTGATAAAAAAGGCCTTTGAGGATTAGTTGAAAAGCTTTTACTACCTTTTTTCAGTTCATTTTTGGAGCTCTCTCATTATTCTCTCCCTCTCTCTCACTCTTGGACACACAGAGTTTCTTGGAGAATTTAGGAATTGGAGCAAGAAAGGAAATAAAGAAAGAAGAAAGAGGAAGTAATCAAGGAGGAATGAGAATAAAGCAGCTACATCAGGATTCCTTGCAGGTAATTATTTGAATGTATGATTTCCTTGCTAGATATGGCATGCATGTGGTTCTTTTCTGTCTTGGCATGCGTTTTTTCTTGGTGTGACAGTGTATTCAACATAGAATTTCCATTTTCGGATAACCATGGTGTTGTGGAGTTCCAATGTTCTGGTATAGTTGGATTACAGGATAGATTCGAAGCTGAATGTGGTGGATCTTCAAATGATATGACAAAAAACCAGTTTATGTGTTTCCTCGGTTTAGGGCCTAGTGATCCAGGTTTGGATTGTGCTAAAGCTTGAGAGTTGTTATCTTCATTTAGGGCATAATGAATTGAATTGAATTGTGTTAGAGCTTAAGAGGTCATTTCCCTTTATTAGGCCTAGGGATCCTTGCTGGTGAATGGTGGGATATACGATAAAGCCTAGAGGGAAGTGTCTTGGTTTAGGGCCTAGTGACCCTTGATTTAGACCGTGGGTTGTGGTAAAGACTAGGAGAATCAGAGACAAGAAAATTCTCCAGGGTGTAGGCGGAGAGAATTTGGTAATATCCATGATTGTGTTGGCCTAGTGATCGAGTGTAGATCATAATAAAGCCAGTTATGACATGTTTATTGTGTTGGCCTAGTGATCAGGTGTGGATCACGGTAAATCTAGATTTATATTGATGAGGGTGAGATGGTTTAGTCTCAAGATTCCTTGGTTGGTTCTTTTGGTTTGAGTCCGACATTCATGCTTGGAATATGGCAAGGGGGTGACTGGCTGAAGAGAGATTTGGCTCAATCAATCTATGGTCAGGTGGAACGTGGAATTCCCATCTCTTGTTGGTTTTTACATTCAGTAACAAAGAGCTCATTCCTTTGGTATTTGGTATGCCAATGTACTGGTTATTATGTCGATTCTATTGTTGTTGTATCCATGGTATTTCTATTGTTATTATGTTGGTTATAAGCATGTATTTTATCAGTGATGATGTATGGCTCTATCCATGTTTTTACTTGTAAATGAATGCACACTGTATCTATGGTCAAATATATTTTATTGCAACTAATGATGTAAGAGAGCAATGCTTCTTAGCGATTCTCAGATAAGTATGAGACCCTTATGCTCATATATGTTTTTTACCCTCATAGTTTCAATGTTTGTGACATGTTTGAAAAAATTTCTGTCATGTCTAGAAGGGGTCTAAATGAGTTCTTATTGATGTGATTAGTTCTATATCATTGTATTGTTTTTAATCATATTTGAACTTTTCATGAAGTTTTGAGCATAGCAGTGGGTTCTAGGCCTGAAAAGGTGGCTCAATTATCGGGGACACAGGCACAAAAATGAGGAATTGAGGCCTTGGATGTTGGCATGTTGTTTTATGCCCACGGCTATAGCCTCCTAGATGCTAGCATGCAAACTTGTTCCCATGTCTATGGCTCAAATAGGTAAAAATGTTAGTGCAACCCAAGGGTAAGAGGACTGAATGGTTGGGTTACCTGCTAGGGGTGTTTTTGTTGTTGTACAAGGTTTGTATGTGGTGTCTCCATCAGTTCCACTTCCTTAAGGTCACCTATGAGGTTGAATCTCATTATAGTAGCCTCTCGTCGCATGTTTACCCCGATTGGCTAGTTAATTGGGTAGATTTGGCAAGGGGGTGTTACAAAGTGGTATCAAAGCATGGTTAACCCCTCAGACTGGATGGGTAGTGTGTTGGTCATGCATTCAATTTGTTTGCATATGTGTTACTTATGATTGTAGTATATGTGGTTGTTGCATCTGTGTTGTGTTGGCCATGGTGGAAGTGGTGTTGCCATGGAAGTGTTGATGGTGTTGTTGTCAACATGTTGTCATGAGTGTATGATTGGTTATGTGTTTCTCATGCTTGTGTATTGTTCATGCATGCTTGCTTACATATTGTTACATATTGTACATGCATTGCTTGCTTCTTCTGGGGTTACATATTGGTCATGCTTCGGTGTTATTCGTGTATTCTTGCTTGTGTGATGTCATATGTTGAACATGCATTGGTCGTTCATGATTGATTATACATGTCAAGTGGGTGCATATGGTTAATTTCACATTGCTTTGATTTAGGTTTTTGTGCATGAGGTCATTGTATGCATTTTAGGTCATGATGATGTTGTTGATAAGATATGATGCTGATATTTTGGCTAAGATAGAACAAGAGATGCAGATCATCGAAGTGAAGTTGCAACACTAGACTTCAGGGTAAGAGCATATCGTCATCCAAGTTGTATGTTTGGCATGCAGGTATGTGGTTAATGGATTATTATAAGTATTAGGGTTACTTATATGTTTGTCATTCCATTGTTATTTTGGTTAAATGTATGATATATGTAGTTGATAAATGTAGTCATATGAATTATGGTTATGTGTATGCATTTCATTATTTTGATTTTATGGTTACATACATGATAGATGTTATTTAACTAGTGTGATCATATGTACATGCATTGGTTATTCATGTGTGATATTAACTTGATGACTATGTTATATGTTGTTGATGAATATGTTATATTTTAACTTGTAGTTAGCTCGATGATTATGTTAGATTTTGTTGATGGGAATTTTATATGTTAACTCATTGTTGTTATATGTTAGTTAACTTGATGATTAGGGTTATAAAATTAATATGTTGATGTTATATGTATCATGCTAAATTGTATTGGCCTAGGCAGATAGTTAGGGTTATGAAATTCAGGTAGGATTTGACTTATTTGTGATATTATTTCATACTAATCTAGGTTTACTATGCTTCTGTGATTGTCACACATGAACAGAAAATGTTTATGAGATGATGATGGGGAAATGCTAGTTAGTTAGTGTTATGGATATCATGATATTATTTGTGTTGAGATGATGTTTTGTGAAGTTATAACATGCTAACTAGATTAATCGTGCAGACAAGATAACCTCCCCTGAGATCCATTAAGGCATGAGCTTGCTTATGTTGTATAGTTTGTACTTGAATGTTTGATTAGGTCATATATTTGGTGTTTGATTTTTGGTGCCTATTATGTCGTCTATTTATTGTTGAATGTTTGATTAGTTGCATGATATGAGTATGTATATATAAGATTGCATGAAGATATGACTTGGTTTTAAGATGGTGGTACTAACAATATGTGTTGAGATAACTTATGTGCACTTGAGTATAAGCAGGTGATAGTTGTAGTATTATGATTTTGACTATTAGTTGATTATGGCATGGTTGTTAGTATTTGTAGAGGCTGATTTCAGTTAATAGATATGATGTCTTGATATTTGGAACATTTGATTGACATGATTGAGCAGTTGCAGAGTAACATGCTTGGTATTAGCATGACAAGATAACCCGTGAATTATTTATATAGCTAATAGTTGGGTGATGTGATAACATTCAGTAAGACTCAATTGTAGCAAGGTAAATGGTAAAAGAAAGGAATTGGGTAAGAATTCCTTTAGATATGTTTGGAAACCCTAATTCCAAACGAATGAGTGCTTTGCATATAGGAAGTCTTATTAACATTGAATTTGTCTGTGTTGTGTAACCAACTCCAAAAATAGAAGAAAAAAGATATCAACGCCTTAGAAATAAGCCACTTCGAGGGGGAAACCTCCAATAAATTACATAAATGAACAATTCTTGGATGATACAATTTACAAAACCTCCTTTCTATATATAGGAGTCCATGTGGGCATAATGTAATCCTAGTGGGCCATAATGTAATCCTAGCCGACCTAACAATAATAATTTAGGGGCACAATAATAACAAAATGGGGGTTACAAGGGTACAATAATAATAATAATGGGGTTACACTAATAACAATAAGGGACTACACTATTAATATAGGGGCTTAACATGCCCCTCTCCTTCAAACAAGTGTTGTCCTCAACGCTTGATTATTTCTTGATGCTTCTGTATAAAATTCTCATCGACCCATGTGGAATATTCTATAGGAAAGTTCTTCCACTTGCTGAGATAATTTGAAATTGATTGTACTTGTCGAGTTCTTGTTTCTGTGACTGCTTCAGAACTTCTTTCGATATGATATTGATCTTCCGGTTGTTTCATTTGATTTTGCACCAAAGTTAGGTTATCCTTTGAGAGTTGGAGAACTTGTTGTTGATGCTCATTGTGATATTCCACTACTTTATCATCCATAACAGATTTTATTTGATCCTTCAAACCATCCAAATTAGCCTCCATTTTTGCTTTTAAACCATCTATGTCATCTTCGGTTGCTCTTCGTAAGATCGAAATTTGTTGCACTTGGTACTGTAATTTTGATATCTCATATTGCAATTCTTCCTCCTCATGCATCATAGTATAGCTTTCTGAGGGCTTAATGGGTATGGAATTATTTTTTGGAGGCATAATATAACCCATTACTGACAAAAATTCTTCAATATGCCCTTGGAATCAATTCAACTTGATTCTTCAAACAAGACTTATGCAATTCGGAAAAAATAATACACACCTTTTTCTTGCTTTTGAAAAGCTCGATATTGAAATTGGATTATCTCTGTGATGCGACCCTTTAATATTTTAAATTCAGCACTGTAGTAGCCCTATGAATTCTCTTTTGAATGCCACATGTCTGACCTGATTTGGATTCTCCAAGACAAAGTTGTGTCCAATCTCCCACAATGACCTAATTATGGACTGGTTCAGTAGAGCGAACTTGTACGACTTGCCACCTGTCACTGTTTTATCCTTTGTATCTGAAATTGATAGCCAAGAAACTATAGTCTATGTAATTGCGACCAATTTTTACGGCACTCCAATCCGATGCCCAGAGAGATAGTTATTGAACGTTTCCCACGATCACCTCTTTGAGATGCAATTCAGGAGCCTGACAAATCACTACCTTCCACAGATCATATCTCCAAAAATATTGCGAACCAAGATCTGAAATTTTTTGAAGCATTTCCTCAGGATTTCAGCTTCGTACCATATGAATTTCAGATTCTGACCCTTCGTAGAAATTTTTTTATAGCGAAAATTCCACGATGACCTGTTTAGGAGCCTGAAAAAAGACCTAACTTCCACAGATCATATCTCCGAAAATATTGCGAACCAAGCTCTACAATTTTTAGAAAAAATTCCTCAAGATTTCAGCTTCGCACCCTAAATATTTCAGCTTCTGAAGCTTTGTAGAAAAAAAGTTATAGCGAAAATGCCACGATGACCTGTTTGGAGCAGCAAAACCCTAGAATCCAAAGCTCTGATACCAAATGTTGTGTAACCAGCTCCAAAATAGAAGAAAAAAAGATATCAACGTCTTAGAAATACTTCGAGGGGGCAACCTCCAATACATTACATAAATGAACAATTATTGGATGATACAATTTACAAAACCTCCTTTCTATATAAAGGAGTCCATGTAGGCATAAAGTGATCCTAGTGGGCCACAATGTAATCCTAGCCGACCTAACAATAATAATTTAGGGGCACAATAATAACAAAATGGGGGTTACAAGGGTACAATAATAATAATAAGGGGGTTACACTAATAACAATAAGGGACTACACTATTAATATAGGGGCTTAACAGTCTGACATTATGTGGATATATGCTATATTTGTAAACATGTATTTGTGAGGTATAAAAAATGGTTTCTATCTATGGATGGATTCACCAAGGAATTGGAGTTCCTTGAGAGGTGTATGTGTTCAGTTACAAGGCAACATGTTGGCACAACAAGGTAAGGTAACTGGTATATTGTATGTTTATATTATACACTGACAGTTCTGTGTTTATGGTTGTATGATGTAGGGGATTGCATGGAAAAAGAGACTTCCATGAAATATTTGAAAAGGTTCAGGTTGAGATTTTCCTTGGAAGCTTTGCGAACCCATGGGGAATTGAGTCATGGTGTTTATTCCCAGTCTTGTGCTTTTGGTGTTTTGTGATTTTTTGCACTTGATTTGGGACTTTGTTTATGTCTAGTGTATGGCCATACCACTTTATTTGTGGTGTCATATTTTTATTGGTTTTCATGGTTTTCTTCTTGTTTGTTTCTTTTTCTTGCCTTTTGTTTGAGATTCTTGGGAATTGGTTGGGAAAGAGGAAAGTAATGGATCTCTTTGAGTGCTAGATGAAACCCAATAGGTAATGTAAGACTCGAATGAAGCTTGGTGCATGAGTAAGCGCAGTAGAAGTTACGAATATGACAATCAGTTGGATTGGTTGAGTCCATTGGGTAAATGGACATTGGCAGAGTAGGTAAAGTGAATGGATATATGATTTTAGATGACTTGTCTATGTTTGGAATTTTTGTTCTCAACATTGTGAATATTTTGCAAGGATAAAAGAAGTTCTCTTAACCTTGACCTTATGCTATCTGGTAATTATGACATGATTGTGATTATGTTTATGTTTATATATGTATACATGTATGTATGTATGCATGTTGTGTATTTCAGGGTCGTCATGAATCATGATTGTTTAATGATAATGTTTATATGTATATATGTGTGTATTTATGTCCTTGTCTAATACGATCATTATTATTTTATGCTAACGATTATATATGTATGTATGTATGCATCTATGTCACTGTATGACAAGGTTTTCGAGGATCATTCTTGTGGAGGAGTGATTGCTCATGTAGGTAAATGGTATGGAGAGGTTCCTAGTTTATGAGGAATAAATTGGGAAGAGTAGCTCTGACAAATTTGCAAGGTTAGTATCATGAGGATGTGAACTGATAGTATATGCTTGTACTGTGCCTATGTTTATGTTATGGACAGGTAATGCTAAGGGGTACATCAACGAAGCGAAAGTAGTGTGATCTACGAAATGTTATGATAAGCATATATAGTGGAAAGACAATAGAAGCAAGTTTTCTTGTGGGTTCAATGTGTAGTCTATGGATGTGAAATACTACTATTGTGTATATGTTGCGCAGGTTTTATATTAAGTAATTGTACCTATGGTGATGTGTACATGTAACATATGTAGTATTGTGTACATATGATGTTGTTTGCCTATTTTATATATGGTGTTGTGTCTATATTTCATATGTAGTTCTAGGTATAGATGGTGCTATGAAAATGTTGATATGCGGTGTTGTGTACATACCGTACTATGCATATGTTGGATATGCGGTGTTGTGTAAGTATGGTGCTATGTACAAGTTGTATATGCAGTGCTATGTACATATGGTGTTGTGTGGAGGTGATGTCGTGTAAATTTCATGCATGTGGCGCTATGTATATGTGGTGTCATGTACATGGCATGCATGTGGTGTTGTGTACATGTGGTATTATTTACACATTGTACATGTGGTGCAATGTACATTTAGAATTTTGTACATGTTGTGTAGGGGGTGTTGTTTAAATGTGATGTTGTGAGAACATTGTGTAGGTTGTGTTGTGTACAGGTGGTATTGTGCACATTTTGTGCATATGGTATTGGTATACATGTGGTATTGTGTGCATGTCGTACATGCTGTGTTGCGGGAATGTGGTACAATGTATGTGCATGGTGTAGTCATGGCATCGTGACATGTGTATTCATTGTGTTTTACTCTATATATGTATATGTATGTGTTATTTTGTACACTGGATGAGGGTGTATGTGCTGTGTTGTATTGTACATAAGGTGTAGGTGTATGTGTTGTATGCCGATGTAGGCATATGCATTGTGTTGTATTGTGTTAGTAATCAATATTTTTTTTCTTTCTATAGATGACTAAATGTTTATCCTAGATTTCTAGAAACAAAATTCATGAATGTTGTGAGTTCTAGAAATCTCACTGCCTTCATTATCCTCAGCATAGATTTCTCACTATTTTACTACTCTATCAAGTCATGGCCAACCTATCACTCCCAGAAGACCCATCATGGGCTCATGCCACTCATTTTCACTATGTTTTTCCACCTCTGACCTTACCATTTTATTTTGACTTGCCTAACCTTTTACTTCCACCTTGGATTGCCAAGTAGCCTAACCTTTTCCCCTATTCACCAAATGCCTCAAGCATTGGTGGTTTAAAGCTACCTTTCTAGGTTCTTTAGATAAATAAAAGTCATCAATTTTTAGGTCTGCAATGCATACGTTTTGGCAAAAACTCTGTTTTACACCTAAAAACCCTAATTCAAGTTTTCAGCCAAAAGCCAAGTCCAAAAAAACCTCATACTAGGTCACCTAGGGTTTCACAAGTCATAGGATTGTTTTGGTGTTCTAAATATTTGTTTTTCCTGTGCCAAGAGACTGCAATCAAAGAGGAAGAAGGCTAGAATATGATTGTCCAAATGAATTAGAAAATATTCCAAGGAAGGCCTCCTTGGTCAAAGCACAACTTCTGCAAAAAGACAACTACCCATATTAAACATTTCTGCAGGAATGATTCAGATGGCTATTCATAGAAAATAAGTAAGGTAAGAGGCTAAATCATCACGAAGGACATTCACAACAAAGGAGGAAAAGCATAACTAAGTTCAAAGAAAATTAGGGTTTTTATGACTGATTAGCTAAAAAGTGTTGCCAAGCAAGGAGCCAATGCAAAGTATCAGAAGGACAGAGGCCATCAGCCCAACCAAGTATGAATTGAAGGTTTCTAGAAATTATAAATGAAGAAGGGTGTTAGGTCCCTATATTACTAGTATAGTCCCTTATTGTTGTTAGTGTAACCCCCTTATTTTTATTATTGTACCCCTGTAACCCCCATATTGTTATTATTGTGCCATTAAATTATTATTGTTAGGTCGGCTAGGATTACACTGTGGCCCCACTAAGATTACATTGTGGCCCCATGGAATCCTATATATAGAAAGGAGGTTTTGTAATTTGTATCATCCAAGAATTGTTAATTCATGTAATGTATTGGAGGTTGCACCCTCAAAGTGGCTTATTTCTAAGGCGTTGATATCTCTCTTCTTCTATTTTTGGAGCTGGTTTCACAACATTTGGTATCAGAGCTTTGGATTCTAGGGTTTCGCTGCCCCAAACAGGTCATCATGGAATTTTCGCTATAATTTTTTTTCTATGAAGGTTTAGAAGCTGCAATTTTTAGAGTGCCAAGCCGAAATCCTGAGGAACATCATCGCAAAATTTCAGAGCTTGGTTCGCAATATTTTCGGAGATATGATCGGTGGAAGTTAGGTATTTTTGTAGGCTCCTGAATTTAACCTAAATAGGTCATCGTGGAAGATCACATCGAGCATCAACAAGAAGTTCTCCAACTCTTAAAGGATAACCCAAATTTGGCACAAAATCGAATGAAACAACAGACAGATCAGCATTGCAGCGAGAGAAGTTTTGATGTAGGCGACTGGGTATTTTTATGGCTACAACCATACAAAAAAATGTCTCTCTAGCAAGCTAATAAGGATAATAAATTATCGCCAAAGTACTATGGTCCTTACAAGGTGTTGCAAAATATTGGTACTATGGCATACAAATTCGAGCTTCCTGCTTCTTCACGAGTGCATCCAATTTTTCATGTTTTCTGCTTAAAGAAGGTTATAGGTGAAAATATTCTAGTTCAAAAAATATTTCCAGAACTTGATGAGGAAGGAAAAATCATACTGGAACCTGAAGTAGTCACAGAAACAAGAACACGACAGCTACGAAATCGATCAATTTTAGAGTATCTCATCAAGTGGAAGAACTTACCCACTGAAGATTCTACATGGGAGGATGAGAATTTTGTACAAAAGTACCTAGAGCTACTCAAGCATTGAGGACAACATTTTTTTGAAGGATAGGGGCATGTTAGGTCCCTATATTACTAGTATAGTCCCTTATTGTTGTTAGTGTAACCCCCTTATTTTTATTATTGTACCCCTATAACCCCAATATTGTTATTATTGTGCCCTTAAATTATTATTGTTAGGTCGGCTAGGATTACATTGTGGCCCCACTAAGATTACATTGTGGCCCCATGGACTCATATATATATAAAGGAGGTTTTGTATTTTGTATCATCCAATAATTGTTCATTCATGTAATGTATTAGAGGTTGGCCCCTCGAAGTGGCTTATTTCTAAGGCGTTGATATCTCTTTTCTTCTATTTTTGGAGCTAGTTTCACAACAAAGGGAAAAATCCCTAAAGCCTAAGGTTTGAGAAGGTAGGAAAAGAAGTGAAATGAAGACCATAAATCTCCATGATGACAGCAGGCATAAGTTTGAAGAATGATATCAGAAGGTCACCTCCATGGTTTATAAAGGAAACAATACTTCACTGCATCAAAGGAAGGGAAATACAAAGAGTATCAGTGTGAGGGAGAATAAAACTTCAAGTGTAGTCAATTTCCCTCAAAATGGTCAAAGGGAAAGAAATCATAAGGTCAAGTATCAAAATGGAACACCAAGCCAATTATGAGTTTGTTGTTGAGTAATTAAAATTTTCAAATTCCAAGAATGACGAAGGAGACAAAAAACAATTTTGTCATGGAACTTGCAATAAACAGAAGTGGCCAAAGGGAGATATTGACAAACACGGTTGTAAATACTGCGGTGACTGTGCAAGCCAGGTCTATCATACCTTTGGAAAATCAGTGAGAGGGGAAGAAACTAGGTTTTAAAGATCATCCACACTCAGAGATCTCAAAGGGGTTAAAGACATGAGTTCCAAACTTCATAATGTAGACAAGAAACATTTTGACACTGATAGGGTAAAGGTAGGTCCCTCAAACATTTTTTAAAAGAACTCACCCTTACTAAATGAGTTTAAAGAGATCTGTTAGTTTTCAAATGACAGAGAGGGAAAGTTTTGAGGTTTTTCTATGATATAATAGATGAGAAGAGAGTGTTAAAGCATCAAACAGGTCAAGGAAGTAAAATGAATCATATCAGTTACCTAAGAACAACAAAGAGGAAATATTGAGATGAGAACAAATCATTTTTGTGTTTAAGTCACCTCCTGCAAAAGAAAAAGAGATATTAGTGATAAAATGAAACAATAAAACTCAAAACATTAGCAAGAGTGGGTTTCCAGTTTTAATTTATTAATTCCAAGGGTATAAAAGCATCTCATTCATCACTCAACTCTATTTGTCACTTGCAAAAAGGAGTGAGAAGTATTCAAGAGAAATTCCTAAGTTTCTGGAAGACTTCGGGTAGGAAGAACCTGGCGCTGCACTCCTAGAAAACCCCGCTACACGCCTATGTGTGTGTTCTTCAGAAATTACAACTTCGCGCTGCGCTCCTATGAAAGGTCGCTGCGTGTTTGCTACGTGCAGGGACGTATAGAAGCCTTACAACTCGTGCAGCTCCACCCATGCGCTACGCACAGGGCCATTCAAGCCGACCCGACAACGTGAAGCTTTGCCAGCGCTATGCACAGGGCTGTTCAGGCCGACCCGAAAACATGTAGCTCTACCTGCGCTACGCGTAGGGTTGTTCAAGCTAACCCAATAGCACATATAGGGGCCCGAGTGCTACGCTCCTATGATACGCATTTAGCTAGGAAGCTTTTCAAGCTGGTGCAAGCCTCCAACTGCCTCAAGACTCCTCCAAATTTTCTGCTCGGCACTTCCTAGAGTCTTTATAAGAGGTATTTAGATGCTCTACCCCATCTCATGCTATTTTAAAGGTGAAAATTAGCGAGAAAGGTAAAGAAAAGAAAAACTCTAAAGGAAGAGAAAACCTAATCCCCTACTAACAACATTCTTTTTTAAAGGGCATCCATCTACATGCTGAAGGTACACTGAGGCCCAAATTTTCCTTCTTCACTCATCATTCCCCTTCACTTGCAAATCACTTCCTTTCTCATTATCATCTCAATTTCTCTCTCCATATCATTTCACAAATAAGTTTCAGGGTTTTGATTTCAAAGTAAGCGTAAAAGATAAAATGTCTATAGAAGTCAGTAGTGACAGTGGCAAGGGAGGCTAAAGACCTAGGGGACAACAAAGAAAGGGTGGAAGAGTAAACATATTTGAACCTTTGAACACCAAGGAGTTGAAAGCCTCCCCTACAACAGTTTCATATTTCCAAGAGGTGGGTTGTTTTGATTTTTGTGAGAGAGTACAAAGAGTCCAAAGTCACCCTGAGTTGACCAGACTTGTTATCCTCAACCTCCATGACCATCAAGTGCATCTAGCTAGGGTAAATTTTGAGCTATCCACCAATACAATTGCTATGGCCACTAGGATACCTTGTATGGGAGAAAAATGGTTCAAGCAAGTGAGTTTGGACTTGATCCATTATCGGCCTTTCTTGAAACCAAGATACCAAGCTGATTGCAGAACTATTTTTCCCTTAACCCATTTGTTGGAAAGATATACCCCCTTAATGAAAGTCATCATGAAGTATTTTACATGTGAGGGGAGGTTTTCTAGACTTTATTCCTACCATATAAGACTGCTTATGCATTTCACCAGGGCCAAGCTGCTACATTTTCCTTATTATCTTTATAGAAGTATTGACAAGATGTCATACATTGTGCAAAAGAGACCTCCTTCACAACAAATGAAAAGTATTTTTCACCATTATCTTATCAATATGATTGTGTTGCTCCAATTAGAGAAAAAAGGTATCCCATGGGAAGTGTTCATTGCCCATGATGTTTTCAAAAATACACAGCCTCTTCATTTGAAAAGTTTACCACATCATCTCATCCACCTTCCTCCATTCCTCCATCATCCCCCACTGACCATGATTCATCCTCTCCACATGAATCTTCTCCTCAAGATAGCTTATCGCCCTCACCTTCTCCTAAAGCATTAGAACAAGAAGAGAATGATGAAGAACAAGAAGAGAATAGTTACAAAGAGGAAAATGACAGTCAAGAGGAAGAAACAAATGATGAGGTAGAAAGTGACAGTCATGAGGAGGCAGAAAATGACAATCATGAGGAAGGAAATGATGATGAGGAGGATGATGATGAAAATCAAGAGACAGAGGCAGATTATGAAGACAAAGGAAATGAGCTAAACAATGAAGAGGAAAGAGAGACAAATGAAGAAGGAACAGATGATGAAAAGGAAGAATTAGAAGAAGAGGTAGAGGTAGATATTGAAGAAGAGACAGAGCCAGATATTGAAGAAGAGACAAAGGAAGAATTTGAAGAAAAGGGCAGTGAAAAAGACAATGATGAATATGAAAACAGTGAGCATGACAGTGGGGAAAACAATGAAGATATGGAAGAGGATGAAAAGGATGAAAATGCACAAAACAGTAATGAAGACACTGACTAAGGCACCTATAAAAGTGACAACACAGAGAATGATGAAGAGGAGGAAGAGGGCAGTGATTAAAAGGACAGTGACAGAGGCCAGCAATGAAGAAAAGGATGGCAATGAAAATGATAATGACAGTAAGGACAATGTAGAGAATAAGGATAGTAGTGACACTTATGAAACAAGCCTCAGTCATGGAAATAGTGACAGATATGAACAAAATAAAGATGATAATTGTGCAGAAGGTCAAGAAGAGGCTAATGATAGTCATGGAAATGAAGAAGAAAACTTGACGACTGATAGCCCTAATAATGATGACAACAACAACACTATGAACCAAGAGGATAGTCAAGAGGTTGATGACAGGGGTGAAGATCATGACAGTAATGCTAGCATGGAGGAAAACACAAGTGAATCTCAAGAGGGAAGCCAAGAACACAATGTAGGAGACATAAATGCAGAGATCATTGAGGAAAAGAAAGGCAATCTTGAGATCAGTCATGGTAAGAACATTCTAGTAAACAAATTTGAGTTTCTCCCTCTCACATATCAAAAAGGATCAAGGAAAGTGTTTGTTGCCTCCAAAAGGCAAGGTACCTTTCCATCTACATTAGATCAAAGGCTTGAAAAGGGCAAAGAAAAAATGAAAAAGGATAAGAAAGGTAAGGAGGCAGGAAAACTAAACAAGAACCCCAATTCATTGACCTTGACAGTGATAATGAAGATGAGGAGATGGCCACTAGGTTACTACTCCAAAGAAAAGATGCAAAAATTAGGGAGTGGGAGAGAGACTTTGAAATGGAACAACGTATCATTCAGTACTACAAGAATGAACACAATTATTTTAAGAAGATAAAAAGCAACCTTGCTCTCTAGAAAAAGATGACCAAGCATTATGCAATGAAAAACAAACTTGCTTGTGCCAAACTGAAGGAAGCCCTCATTGAAATTAAAGCACTAAAAGAAGAAAAAGGCCAAGCTAGGCTTGGAATCTTGGAACAAGCTTCTCTACAGGTCTCTCAAAACCCATGAGGCACTCATTTACCAAATTTGGGAGAATTTTGACAATTTTTGGTTTTTTGCTAATTTTGAGGCCAAGGGGGTAGCACACATGGTGCTACGCTTTTTCTCAGAGCATCTTCAGGAGGAAAGGCTTACATTTTTGGAATCCTCAGCTTTGTTTTAGTGTGCTCACAAATTTTCATATCAAGTGGAGTTTTGTTGGTCCTCCAAAAGGGTAAAAAACACCCTAATTTTCACCATTTTGCTTGCTTTTCAGGACATGTGATGCGCCTTTAGAAGCCTTGGAATTTTTTCTTTTTGAATAGATTGCAGAGGTCAAATCAGAGAAAAAATGATATATCTGGAACTTAGACTCAAAGGGCTTTCCAATGGGCCATCACAGAGCCTTTTTCGACATCATAAAGGCTTTCAAAACACTGCTGCAATTTGACCCAGTTTTCCTGCTCCAGTGCTACGCCCTTGGCATGGAAATTCATCCTAAAACACAGTGTTGCGCCCTTAGTAGAGGGAAAGACAACAATGTACTTTTGGTAAGTTTTAGGAGGCTTTTCATACCTCAAATATCAATTTATTTCCTAAAAATTCCCGAAAAAATATTTTGTTTTAGATATTTTGTGCTTTGGGCCTTGCAAGGTCTCAAGGACAATAGTGACATTTCTAATTAGCCAATAGGATTCTAGAGACTCTATTAGGTTTTATCCTCCTTTATGGTTAAATAGAGCATTGAGGACTCATTTTTAATGTTGGATTTTGATGAGTTTTGGGAGCAATACATGGTTCTTTGAGGTTGAAGAGAAATTTGGTGTTATGGAGCTTGTGAATGATTTTCTTTGATTGATGATGATGAAAGCTTGCTTGCAGGATCCATGAGCTTGGTTAGTGGTGATGTGTCTCTAATTTGTTAATGTTTTCTTGTTTATCATTGTGTCCATCCTTCTATGTTTCAATAGATAAGAAAAGTATAGGCTAAGAAATGTTGTTTGAGGCACCTTAGTCCTTCCTGTTACTATTGTCTTTATGTTTTCCTCTGTTGGGTTAGTTTAAGGAATTCTTAGCTGCTCCTTAGATCCACCTAATATTGTTTATTCCATGAATGGTTCAATACAGATAGTTTCCAAGTATGTTCTATGGTTAGCCATGCTTACTTGATGCTATCTAAAATTTGTTTGTGGAATCTCTCTTTGATGGGTTACTTGCTAGTTTTAGCCAAAGAGGCCATGTTTTGATCATGCCCTTTTTCCATGCTTAATAATTTTGCCTCAAAGTTCTTTATAGCTTTATTGATGACTTATAGGAGTTCCCAATTCATTGATTAAAGTTATTTGTCATCTTATATGTTTTCAAAATTTCAAGGTGAAATCACTAAAGTTAGATAGGTTTGCTTGCTTTCTGTGTTTCACTGAATTGATCATCTTGAATGTCTAATTTTTTAAGTATTGTCATTGAGTTAACGGTTTGCCCTATCTCATGATTATTATCTTTTTATTATCAATATTTGAAACCTTTTTTATGGGTATATGATAAAGGATTCTTAACTGCCCTTTGCCCTACCTTGTTTCCCCAACTTAATGTCCATTTCACTTCACACATAACCTTAAAAGATCCAGTGACCACACTAGATTTGCCCTATGATGCACTCTGGCTCATTATTAAGATATCCATGACTTTCATAGACTCCATATCCCAATTATTTGATGACCTCTCACTCCACGTATTCTACTTCATCATTTTACCCAACCCAAATAAACAAACAAACCCTAAACTTCACAACTAGCCTAAAATCAACCATCTAAAGCAAACAAGTTCACATCCTTTACATACAATAGAGAGAGCCCTCTCTAAGTCCAGGAAATCTAGGTCCTAGGACTCCAAAGACTGGTTTCATGTTACCCTGTACATTTGGTCTACCAATATGCTAAATCACGTGACCCTAACATTTTGGCGATCATAGTGGGACCTTCTGAGTTAGTGACAATCTAAGTATTCCTTAGGACTCCAGAATCCCTTGTTAAAGAGTATCCAGCGAATCTGCCACCTCATCGCCACACTAACATTCTAGCGATCATGGTGGGACTGAGTACATAGTAGCCTAAAAACTCTTATAGGCTCATTTAAACCCTCATTTAAGCTTATAAAATCAACTGATAGCCAATAGTAGAATCTGGTTGTTTCACCATCCTAGAAAAATGATTACTCAGTTGTAGGACACTCTCACAAACCCTAGGGCTACATAAAGGAACTCAGAAAACCCCAAAACATCCTTAGATTGGTTTTTTGTTAGTTATTGGTGGTGGACCATAAACATACATCCTTAAAACATAAAAAAATATCCACCTGGCGACTCCACTAGCCTCCAGTAGGCCTATTACTTCACTAGTTCTCATTTAGACTCCCTGGGATTGTATCAAATCAACCCTGAGAAGTTTGGAAGCCTAGTTCTACACTGTGAGACTTTAGCAAACACTAAGAGAGGTCAGCCTTCTGAAAGCATTTATAAACTTTCAGCCTCTCTACATTTTGAGTTTGAAATCTGGCTTCACAAAGGATCAGTACCAGATCTCATCCGGACCCAAACCCTCCCACCATAGTTGATGGCCTAGAAAAGATTTTGTGGCAAACTTATAGATCTAGAAACTTAACTACTATTAGAACCGTTCATAGAGCAAGCTCTGACCCTGAACATCTTACAACCTTGCAAGATCCCCAATTTGACTTGCACCACACAAAGAACATTTTCAGAACCAAGTCACAAACTAATATTGACTAGACTAACCTTGAGCCCTTAGATTTGCAGTAGAGTTCTAGTAGAGAAGCCTCTCCTTCCAGACCACCTAAATTTCAGCTTCTCCATCACTTTAGCTCTTTCCATACCAAATATATTCAGAATCAGTTTGTTGGTCCAAGTACTTCCACCACACCCATCCATACCACCATTGTGCAAACCACCCCACTTCATCCTACACCCTCTTTCACAAACCCTCCTCTTGTAAATCCTCCATTATCTCTCATCATGGTAGCTTGGTAGGCCCCCCTGGTTTTACCACAACCTTTGGTACCTTTACCAAATAACTACCAATCCAGAATTCCCCACTTCACCGGAGCTAAATCCATCACTTCCCAACAACATGTAGATACGATAAATGATGCTTTTGACTACATGGAACTAGAAAAAGAAACCGTTAAAATGAGGATCTTTGCACAAAGCCTAGGAGGAGAGGATAAGAAATGGTTTAAAGGCTTAGCTCCTAACAACATACATGATCTCCTTTCCCTCTACAAATATTTCATAAACAAGTGGGAAATCAAGAAAAACCCCCTCCAAATCCTTTCTGAATATAACAATATTAAGAGGAATGTAGGGGAAAGTGTACAAGATTATTGCACCAGGTTTAACAGTGTCTACAATTCCCTCCCCCCTCACATGAAACCTCCACAAGGCCTAGCACTAGTGAAATTTCCTGAAGGCTTTGATCTAGACATGACATACCAATTGAGAGAGAGAGACCCCACAAATTTAGAAGAAATGCAAAGGGCAGCTATTAGTGCAGAGGCCAACTTGATTGAAAAGAGAGCTAGGATGAGGTAAGAAAAAAGAGTCACTTACAAAGATGAAACCATAGCCTCAACCTCCTCATCTGATGCCAAAATGGACAGCCTAATGAGAACAATAGAGAGAGTGATAGATAGGATAAACTTGAATGAAAAGGCACCCCCTAGGGAGAATCAACCAAATCCCCAAAATAGAAATCAGAATCAGAACTTCTGAAGAGACCCACCCCAAATCAGACAAAGGGAAAATGACCAAAAAATTAGGCCTCCTTTCCAAGATAATTATCTTGATGAAGAGGGAAGAGAGAATGAAGAACCTAAAGAAATCCATGTAAACTTAATAGGCTCTGATAATGAGGGTGATGATTTTCTCACAGAAGAGGAACAAGGTTTCTTCTCCTCAAATCAAACTGAAACAAACTATGATGATTCTAAAGAATACAAATTGGGATTTAAAAATTCCATAATGGAAGTCCATAGGCAATATGATCTCAGGAATAAGAAAAACTAAGACAACTCCAAGAGGAAAAATTTAGACACTACTGGTAGGAAAACCCCTTAAAATATTCCTAAAAAGACATCAGACAGCACCAACACCATGGCTAATAAAACTGATCCAAACAAAGACAAAAATAGCCAACCAAGTGGTGACACAAGTTGCCCTAGTACCTGTACTAGTAGCCCTGAGAAAACTCTTTTGTCCAAAGCCCCAAATCAGAATCAGCAAATTAAAAATGTAGAAAAATTTATGGTTGATAAGACTGATGTAAATATGCCTAAAACCCAAGTACCTTTTAGTTTTGAAGGAGAGATTGTTAAAATCAAGATAACCATACCTCTCACTGAATTGGTTACTCAAGAAGTGTATAGGTCCTAAGTTCTGAAAGTCTTAAACATGGGAAATGATACTGACACTCTACACTTGACTGATGACAAACCCGAGCTTTTGTTTGGACCTAAAGTGGAGGGAAAATACCAAGAAGGAGCCATTCTCCCTTTCAATGTTAGCTTAAATTTACATGAAAAAATCGTGCACAATGCCATGCTAGACTATGGTGCCTCTCACAACTTCATGCATAAAGTTGTGATGGAGAGTTTAGGCCTAGAAATTACTAAACCTTACAATTACTTGTACTCATTCGATTCGAGTATATTCAAGTGTTTGGGCCTAATCAAGGATATTTGTGTCAATTTGGCACAAATACCTGCTAAGAACCTAGTCATGGACATAGTTGTTGCTAACATTCCCCCCAAGTATGGTATGCTTTTATCCAGATCTTGGGGAGCCAAGATTCAGGGGAACCTCCAACTTGACATGTCATATGCTACCATCCTTGTTTTCAACCAAACCAGGAGTTTATACCGGGAATCCCACATGAAGTATATGGTAAGTAGCCTGGATAGGCCAAACAACACCCTTGTCTATTCCATTCACTCAGATCTTGATTCTTTCATCTTGTGTAATGAATATGACATTAATGAGTAGGTAAGTGAAGTTGAGATAGATCTAGATACCCTACGAAAGTCAAACCAGTCTCTTCATGAGGAACTCAACAGTCAACACTATAAAAGCCCTGAACAACCACGTGATGATAAAACTGAACTTGACTTTGTACAAACTGAAAATGAAATTTCAAAAGAAAAAATCAGTTTAGAATCTAAATCAGGTTGCTCAAATAAAGGACAAACCTCAAAAAAAAAACTTTCCACTTTTTCCAATCTAAAAGTGCTAAAATACTCTCACATAACAAAATATTTGAGAATCTGGATCAAAAGAGTCTTATGTGTTTGCCTTACATAGACACCTCATCATCAAATATTTTTGTCCCTTTAGAAGAGTTATTGACTCTCACAAATGTTGCTATGGACCCTAAAGGGGTATCTACTGGAATTGATATAGAGGAGTATGATGTAGGTAGCCTAGGAAGGCCCAAAATGATTAAGTTATCTAGAACCTTGTCATTACACACAAAATTGAAATACATAAGGTTATGAAAGAAGTTTAAGGATGCTTGTATATATAGTGATGAAATCTTAAAGCCTTGTGACATAGGCATTATTCAAAAAAGGTCTCCTTCCAAGAGAAATAATGAAACCCTTGGACAAATTGTGTCACTAACAAAGAAAGCCAAAGGATGCAGACTGTGTATAGACTTTAGGTACCTGGACAAAACCTCCATGAAGTAAAAATACCCTTTTCCCAGGACAAGTCATCCTATACCAGAGGTAGGAGTTTCTAACAAAATGTCATTACATGATAGTGTTTTAGGTTACCATCAGATGATACCTCTTCCAATCAATCAACATAAAGCCATTTTCAAAGTTCCTTGGAGCAACTATTTGACCAAATGATTCCTGGGTTAAGGAGTGATGAATATGTCTTCCAAAGAGTCATGGCCCCTGTTTTCAACTTCTTCACTATGATATACATTGATGACACCATCATTTGTTTTGAAGCTGATAAAGAATACCTTTTCCACCTAAGAAGGGTCTTTGGCGAGAACAAGTTTTGGAAGCAAGACTCAAAGAGGAAATACCAAGGAAAGCATGGCCTATTAGAATTTTTTTGGAAAAATCCTTACACCATGCCCTCAAATGGAGGTAACTATGATTTCTGTTTACAAGAGGTGAATGGGCAAAGAATGTTAAGAGATCCTTTTGAGGACAAGATGCTCAAGTGCCATTGTTGTAAAAACCCCTAGTTTAAAATTTTCATCCATTGTACATAAACATTGCATAAGAAAATCACAAAAACATAAAAACATAGAAATAAAGGGAAAAAGAGGGTAGATTTTAAAAAAATGTACAACCCCATACCAAAAACAATAGTAGTACTGAAAGTGTGCAAGCCTAAATTCCACTGCTTGTTCAAAAAGAAGATCTTGTTCAGTCATCTAACCTAATCATGGTTGTACATGCTTTAAATTTGTGGTGATAAGTTAGTGAAAGAGAGCTTGTCAAATCATTCAAACTTGACTTGTCAAAAATGATAGATTAGGAATGAAAGATGTTGGTTCCACATGCTCAAAATTGAACCAAAGAGAAATATGGGGATGCATACCAAATGACAAATCACAACCCTTGTTTTTCTAGTGTTGTTTGTACAAAAATAATGTTTGTGTGCAGCTTGCTCTAATGCCACAGCCCATGGTAAGTCAGATTGCCTAATCCCGATTTAAACCATGCTTTCAATTTCATGTCTATAGCTTAGAGAATGAAATATTTCATACAACCTAATCTTGATAGTCAGTTAGTCTAGGTAGAGGATAAAAAGAGTTCATTAGCATAATCTGAACTCTTGGAACAAATAATATAGAAGTAGATAGTTTGTTTTTTCTTTCAAAATAAAAATAATCTCAAGGGTTTGCCAGTTCAAGCGCACCTAAGGAAGAAAAAATGCTAGGCCAAGAAGGCTGGGTAGGTAGAGGTGAGTTTGAGCTAATCATGTTTTTTAGATTATTGAGATCACAACTTCAAGGAAGAATCAACAAATGAAAAGAAGTAAAAATCTTCCCAATGGATAAGGCACTGGTATTCTCAAAACTAGAGATCTGAAATTCTGGAAACCTCCTGGAAAGGAGCTGCCCTCCCAAAGTGGAGCCAATGTTAGTCATCAATAATTTTTTTCTTTCTATAGATGAATAAATGTTTATCCTAGATTTCTAGAAACAAAATTCACGAATGTTGTGATTTCTAGAAATATCACTGACTTCATTATCCTCAGGATAAATTTTTCACTATTTCACTACTCTATCAAGTCATGGCCAACCTATCACTCCATGAAGACTCATCATGGGCTCATGCCACTCATTTTCACAATGTTTTGCCACCTTTGACCTTACCACTTTGTTTTGACTTGCCTAACCTTTTACTTCCACCTTGGATTGCCAAGTAGCCTAACCTTTTCCCCTATTCACCAAGTGCCTCAAGCATTGGTGGTTTCAAGCTGCCTTTCTAGGTTCTTTAGATAAATCAAAGTCATCAGTTTTTAGGTCTACAATGCATAAGTTTTTATCAAAAACTCTGTTTTACACCTAAAAACCCTAAGTCAAGTTTTCAGCCAAAAGCCAAGTCCAAAAAAACCTCCCACTAGGTCACCTAGGGTTTCACAGGTCATAGGATTGTTTTGGTGTTCTAAATATTTTTTTTTCCTGTGCCAAGAGGCTGCAATCAAAGAGGAAGAAGGCTAGCATATGATTGTCCAAATGAATCAGAAAATCTTCCAAGGAAGGCCTCCTTGGTCAAAGCACAACTTCTACAATAAAACAACTACCCATCTTAAACATTTTTGAAGGAATGATTGAGATGTCTATTAGTAGAAAAGAAGTAAGGTGAGGCTAAATCATCACGAAGGAAATTCACAGCAAAGGATAAAAATCATGCCTAAGTTCAAAGAAAATCAGGGTTTTTATGACTGATTGGCTAAAAGGTGTTGCCAAGCAAGGAGCCAATGCAAAGGATCACAAGGAAAGAGGCCATCAACCCAACCAAGTATGAATTGAAGGTTTATAGAAATTATAAATGAAGAAGGAAAAAAGCCCTAAAGCCTAAGGTTTGAGAGGGCAGTCAAAGAAGTTAAATGAAGACCATAAATCTCCATGATGACAGTGGGAAAAATTTTGAAGAATGAGATCAGAAGGTCACCTCCATGGTTTATCAAGGCAACAATACTTCACTACATCAAAGGGAGGGAAATACAAAGAGTATCAGTGTGAGGGAGACTAAACCTTCAAGTGCAGTCAATTTCCCTCAAAATGGTCAAAGGGAAAGAAATCATAAGGTCAAGTGTCAAAATGGAAAACCAAGCCAATTATGAGTTTGTTGTTGAGTAATTAAAATTGTCAAATTCTAAGAATGACCAAGGAGACAAAATTTTTTTTTGTCATGGCACCCACAACAAACAAAAGTGGCCAAAGGGACATATTGACAAACATGGTTGTAAAGACTGTGGTGACTATGCAAGACAAATCTATCATATCTCTGGAAAATCAGTGAGAGGGGAAGAAACTAGGTTTTAAAGATCACCGACACTCAGAGATCTCAAAGGGGTTAAAGACATGAGTTCCAAACTTCATAATGCAAGCAATAAACATTTTGACACTGATAGGGTAAAGGTAGGTCCCTCAAACATTGTTTTAAAGAACTCACCCTTACTAAATGAGTTTAAAGAGATCTCTTAGTTTTCAAATGATAGAGAGGGCAAGTTTTGAGGCTTTGCTATGATAGAATAGATGAGAACATAGTGTTAACGCATCAAACATGTCAAGGAAGTAAAATTCATCATATCAGTTACCTAAGAACAACAAAGAGGAAATATTGAGATGAGAAAAGATCATGTTTGTGCTTAATTCACCTCCTGCAAAAGAAAAAGAGATATCAATGATAAAATGAAAAAATAAAACTCAAAACATTAGCAAGAGTGGGTTTCCAGTTTTAATTTATTGATTCCAGGGGTATAAAAGCATCTCATTCATCACTCAACTCCATTTTTCACTTGCAAAAAGGAGTGAGAAGTCTTCAAGAGAAATTCCTAAGTTTTTGGCAGACTTCGGGCAGGAAGAAACCGATGCTACGCTCCTGGAAAACCCCGCTACACACCTGTGTGTGCATTATTTAGAAATTAAAACTCCATGTTGCGCTCTTTTGAAAGGCCGTTGCACCTTTGCTACGTGCAAGGAAGTGCAAAAGCTCGACAGCTCGTGTAGCTCTGCCCGGGCGGTATGCGCACGGTCGTTCAGGCCGATCAGACAGCGTGCATCTCTGCCGGCGCTACGTGCAAGGCCATTCAGGCTGACTCAATAGTGTGTAACTCTACCAGCACTACGCGCAGGGCTGTTCAAGCCGACTTGAAAACATGTGTAGGGGCCCGAGTGCTACGCGTTTATCCAGGAAGCTTTTCAAGCTGGTGCAAGCATCCAACTGCCTCAAGACTCCTCCAAATTTTCTGCCTGTCACTTTCTGGAGTCTTTATAAGAGGTATTTAGATGATTTCCCCCCTCTCATTCTATTTTAAAGGTAAAACTTAGCGAGAAATGTAAAGAAAAGAAAAACCCTAAAGGAAGAGAAAACCTAATCCCCTGCTAACAACACTCTTGTTTAAAGGGCACCCATCCATCTACATACTAAAGGTACACTGAGGCCCAAATTGTCCTTCTTCACTCATCATTCCCCTTCACTTTCAAATCACTTCCTTTATCAGTATCATCTCACTTGCACTCTCCATATCATTTCACAAATATTTTTTAGTGTTTTGATTGCAGAGCAAGAGTAAAAGATAAAATGTCTAGAGAAGGCAGTATTGACAGTGGCAAGGGAGGCCAAAGACCTAGGGGACAACAAATAAAGGGTGGAAGAGTAAACAGATTTGAACCTTTGAACATGAAGGAGTTGACAGCCTCTCCTACAATAGTTTCCTATTTCCAAGAGGTGTGTTGTTTTGATTTTTGTGAGAGAGTACAAAGAGTCCAAAGTCACCTTGAGTTGACTAGAATTTTTATCCTCAACCTCCATGACCATCAAGTGCATCTAGATGGGGTAAAATTTGAGCTATCCACCGATAAAATTACTATGGCCACTGGGATAGCTTGTATGGGAAAAAAAATGGTTCAAGCAGGTGAGTTTGGACTTGAGCCATTATCAACCTTTCTTGTAACTAAGATACCAAGCTGATTGAAAAAATATTTTTCCCTTTTCCCATTTGTTGGAAAGATATGCTCCCTTAATGAAAGTCATCATGAAGTATTTACATGTGAGGGGAGGTTTTCTAGAATTTATTCCTACCATATAAGACTGCTTATGCATTTCACTAGGGCCAAGATGCTAGATTTGCCCTATTATCTTTATAGAAGTATTGACAAGATGTCATACATTGTGCAAAAGATACCTCCTTCACAACAAACACAAAGTTTTTTCTCCATTCTCTTATCAAGATGATTGTGTTGCATCAATTAGAGAAACAGGGTATCCCATGGGAAGTGTTCATCGCCCATGATGTTTTCAAAAATCCACAGCCTCTTCATCTCATCCACCTTCCTCCATTCCTCCATCACCCCCCCACTAACCATTATTCATCCTCTCCACATGAATCTTCTCCTCAAGAAAACCTTTGGCCCTCACCTTCTCCTAAAGCATCAGAACAAGAAGAGAATGATGAAGAACAAGAAGAGAATAATGACAAAGAGGAAAATGACAATGAAGAGGAAGAAACAAATGATGAGGTAGAAAGTGCTAGTCATGAGGAGGCAGAAAATGACAGTCATGAGTAAGAAAATGAAGATGAGGAGGATGATGATGAAAATCAAGAGACAAAGGAAAATTATGAAGAGAAAGGCAGTGAGCTAAAAAGTGAAGAGAAAAGAGAGACAAATGAAGAAGGAACAGATAATGAAAAGGAAGAATTAGTAGAAGAGGAAGAGGCAAATATTGAAGAAGAAATAGAGGCAGATATTGAAGAAGAGACAGAGGCAAAATTTTAAGAAAAGGGCAGTGAACATGAAAGTGATGAATATGAAAACAGTGAGCATGACAACAGGAAAAACAATGAAGATATGGAAGAGGATGAAGATGATAAAAATGCAACAAACAGTAATGAAGACACTGACAAAGACACCTCTAAAAGTGAAAAAACAAAGAATGATGAAGAGGCCAGTGATGAAAAGGACAGTGAAACAGAGGCCATCAATGAAGAAAAGGATGACAATGAAAAATATAATGACAGTAAGGACAATGCAGAGAATAAGGATAGCAGTGACACTTATGAAACAAGCCTCAGTCATGGAGATAGTGACGGATATGAAAAAAATGAAGATGATAATTATGCAGAAGGTCAAGAAGAGGCTAATGACAGTCATGGAAATGAAGAAGAAAACATGATGACTGATAGCCCTAATAATGATGACATCAGTGACCCTATGAACCAAGAGGATAGTCAAGAGGTTGATGACAGGGGTGAAGATCATGACATTAATTCTAGCATGGAGGAAAATTCAAGTGACTCTCAAGAGGGCAGCCAAGAACACAATGCAGGAGACATAAATGCAGAGATCATTGAGGAAAATAAAGGCAATCTTGAGATCAGTCATGGTAAGAGCATTCTAGTAAAAATATTTGAGTTTCTTCCTCTCACATATCAAAGAAGATCAAGGAAAGTGTTAGCTACCTCCAAAAGGCAAGTGACCTTGCCATCTACATCAGCTCAAAGGCTTGACAAGGGCAAAGAAAAAATGAAAAATGATAAGAAAGGTAAGGGAGGCAGACAAACTAAACAAGAATCCTAATTCATTGACCTTGACAGTGATAATGGAGATGAGGAGATGGCCACTAGGTTACTACTCCAAAGCAAACATGCACAAATTAGGGAGTGGGAGAGATAATTTGAAATGGAACAACGTATCATTCAATACTACAATAATGAACACAAGTATTTTAAGAAGATAAAAAGGGGCCTTGCTCTCTAGAAAATAATGACCAAGCATTATGCAATGAAAAATAAACTTTCTTGTGCCAAATTGCAGGAAACCCTCATTGAAATTCAAGCACTAAAAGAATAAAAAGGCCAATCCAGGCTTGGAATCTTGGCTCAAGCTTCTCTACATGTCTCTCAAAACCCATGAGACACTCATTCACCAAATTTGGGAGAATTTTGACAAGTTTTGGTTTTTTGCTAATTTTGAGGCCAAGGGGGTAGCACACATGGTACTACGATTTTTCTCAGAGCATCTTAAGGAGGAAAGGCTTACATTTTTGGAATCCTCAGCTTGAGTGTATCATTCTCACAAATTTTCATATCTATTGGAGTTGTTTTGGTCCTACAAAAGGGTAAAAAATCCCCTAATTTTCACCATTATGCCTGCTTTTCAGGACATGTGCTGCGCCTTTAAAAGCCTTGGAATTTTTTCTTTTTGAAAATGTTTCAGAGGTCAAATCAGAGAACCAAGGTTAGATATGGAAATTAGACTCAAAGGTCTTTCCAACGGGCCATCACAGAGCCTTTTACGACATCGAGAAGGCTTTCAAAACATTGCTGCAAGTTGACTGAGTTTTCCTGCACCAGTGCTACGCCCTTGGCATGGAAATTCATCCTAAAACACAGTGTTACGCCCTTAGCAGAGGGAAAGTCAAAAATATATGCTTGGAAAGTTTTTGGAGGATTTTTAGACATCAAATGTTAATTTATTTTCTAAAAATTCCCGAAAATATATTTTGTGCCTTGGGCCTTGCAAGGTCTCAAGTACAATAGTGACATTTCTGATTAGCCAATAGGCTTCTAGAGACTCTATTAGGTTTTCTCCTCCTTTTTGGTTAAATAGAGCATTGAGGCCTCATTATTAATTTTGGATTTTGATGAGTTTTGAGAGCAATACATGGTTCTTTGAGGTTGAAGAGCAATTTGGTGTCATGGAGATTGTGAATGATTTGCTTTGATTGATGATGATGAAAGCTTGCTTGCAGGATCCCTGAGCTTGGTCAATGGTGTTGTGTCTCTAATTTTTTCATGTTTTCTTGTTTATCATTGTGTCAATCCTTCTATGTTGTAGTAGATCAGAAAAGTATAGGCTAGGAAATGTTGTTTGAGGCACCTTAGTCCTTCCTGTTACTATTGTCTTTATGTTTTCCTCTGTTGGGTTAGTTTAAGAAATTCTTAGCTGCTCCTTAGATCCACCTAAGCTTGTTTATTCCATGAATGGTTCAATACAGATAGTTTCCAAATATGTTTTATGGTTAGCCATGCTTACTTGATGCTATCTAAACTATGTTTATGGAATCTCTCTTTGATGGGTTACTTGCTAGTTTTAGCCAAAGAGGCCATATTTTAATCATGCCCTTTGTCCATGCTTGATAAGTTTGCCTCAAATTTATTTATATCTTGATTGATGATGTCTAGGAGTTCCCTCTTCATTGATTAAATTTATTTTTCATCTTAAATGTTTTCAAACCCTCAAGGTGAAATCACTAAAGTTAGATAGGTTTTCTTGCTTTCTGTGTTGCATTGAATTGTTCATCTTGAATGTCTATTTGTTTAAGTATTGTCATTGAGTTAATGGTTTTCCCTATCTCATGATTATTATCTTTTGCTTATCAGTATTTGATACCTTCTTGTTTATGGGTAGATTATAAAGGATTCTTAACTGCCCTTTGCCATACCATGTTTCCCCAACTTAATTTCCATTTCACTTGACACATAACTTGAAAATATCCATTGACCACACTAGATTTTCCCTACGATGCACTCTGAATCATTATCGAGATATCCATGACTTTCATAGACTCCGTAGCCCAATTATTTGATGACCTCTCACTCCACCTATTCCACTTGATAATTTTACCCAACCCAAACAAACAAACAAACCCTAAACTTCAAAAATAGCCTAAAATCAACCATCTAAAGAAAACAAGTTCACATCCTTTGCATACAATAGAGAGAGCCCTCTCTGAGTCCAGGAAGGCTACGTCTTAGGACTCCAAAGACTGGTTTCATGTTACCCTGTGCATTTGGTCTACCAATTTGCTAAATCATGGGACCCTAACATTCTTGCAATCACGAAAGGACCTTCCGAGTTAGTGACAATCTAGGTATCCCATAGGACTCAAAAATTCCTTGTTAAAGAGTATCCAATGAATTTGCCATCTCATTGCCACACTAAAATTCTGGCGATCACAGTGCGACTGAGTACATTTAGCTGGATTACTGGATGGAATCAAATCTGAGTGAGGTGGATCTCTGAATGATATGATACATAACTGATTTATGTGTTTCCTCAGTTTAGGGCCTAGTGATATGTGTTTGGATTACGGTAAAAACTGAGAGGTATTGCCTTTGTTTAGGGCCTGGTGATCCGAGATTGGATTGCGGTAAATCCTGAGAGGTGGTTTCCCTTGATTAGGCCTAGGAATCCTTGCTGGTGAATGGAGGGATACACAGTAAAGCCTAGAGGGTGGTGTCTCAGTTTAGGGCCTAGTGACTGCTAATTCAAACTGTGGGTTGCGGTAAATCTTGAGAGACTAGGAGACAAGAATTTTTTTCACGGTGTAGGTGGAGAGAATATAGTGATATCCATGCTTGTGTTGGCATACTGATCAGGCGTAGATCACGGTAAAGACGGTTATGCCATTTTTGTTGTGTTGACCTAGTGATCAGGGGTGGATCATGGTAAATCCTTAATTCTATTGATGAGGGTGAGGTGGTTTAGCCTCGGGATGCCCTGGTTGTTTCTTTTGATTTGAGTCCCACATTCATGCTTGGAATATGGCATGGGGGTGATTGGATGGAGAGAGATTTGGCTTAACCAATCTATGGTTAGGTGGAACATGGAAGTCCCATCTCCGGTTGGTTTTTACATTCAGTAATGAAGAAATAATTCCTTTGGTATTTGGTATGCAAATGTACTGGTTATTATGTGGATTCTATTGTTGAAGTATCCATGGTATTTCTGTTGTTATTATGTTGGTTATAAGCATGTTTTTTATCAGTGATGAGGTATGGCTCTATCCATGTTTTTACTTGTAAATGAATGCACGTTGTATCTATGGTCAAATAAATTGTATTGCAGCTAATGAGATAAGGGAGAAATGATCCTTGGCGATTCTCAGATAAGTATGAGGCCCCTATTCTCAAATATGTTGTTTACACCTATAGTTTCAATGTTTGTGACATGTTTGAAAAACTTATTTTCATGGATAGGAGGGTTCCATATGAGTTCTTATTGATGTGATTACTTCTGTATCGTTTTCCTATTGTTATTTATCATCTCTGAACATTTCATGAAATTCTGGGAAGAGAACTGGGTTATGGGCATGAAAAATTGTCTCAATTCTGGGGGATGCTGGCACAGAACTAAGGAATTGGGGCCTTGGATGCTGGCATGCTATGTTATTCCTATGACTATAGCCTCCTAGGTGCTGCATGTAAGCCTATGCCCATGCCTATGGTTCGAAGAGGTCAAAATGTTAGTGTGACCCAGAGGTAAGAGGCCTGAATGGTTGGCTTACCTATTGGGGGTGTTTTTGTTGTTGCACAAGGTCTGTATGCTGTGTTTCCATCGGTTCCACTTGCTTAAGGTAACCTAGGAGGCCAAATCTCATTATAGTAGCCTCTCATCACATGTTTACCCCAGTTGGCTAGTTACTTGGGTATATGTGGGAAGGGGGTGTTACATTGTGCTTGTAACAACCCTCCAGAAGCTATTCATGGCTAGAGTGATACCAAACCAATGTAAGTTTTTGAATCCCCATCCCCCACAATTTTTGGGTTGAGAAAGTAGGTCCCATTTTTCCAAATGAATTCTAGACCGTTGTTTCTTTCCATTCAAGAGTAAATTAAACATACTTTGTGAGATATTCCTTGTAGTGTACTTTCGAATATTATATAGTGAAAGCCAATATACCTGAATGCTCTCAAGTACCTCTTTAAACATGGAAATTTTTCCACCTATGTAGAGCCATCTACAACACCAATTAATAATACACCTTTCAACATTTTTGATCAACCAAGCCCAATTATCCACCGAATAACAGTTACGCTTGAGATTGTATCTCAGATAGGAGAATCCCTGTTCAATAGGAACCATGTTGTAAGGAAGGATGGAGGAAATTAAAGTCTTAGTCGCATCTGAAATAATATTAAAATTAAAGGAGGATTTTTGTTGATTGATCAAAATACCTGTAACAAAGAAGAAAAAAGATTAAATACTATGATAAAGGCTCCATTTAGAAATAATTCCCTCAAATATTAACACATCATCTACAAAAAGTAGATATGCAAGTGACACTTGCATAAATAGTTTAAAAACTTTTATGTGCCCCTCTTGTTTGGTTGTGTTATCACTCTCCCCAACTTTCTAGGCTCAAATTAGGAGTGAAGAAAGGTAACCACAAACCAAATTTTATCTAGGTAGCTAGCCCTACCTAACCAAAGAGGGCTATCTCTGTGTCACTTTTCACATATTCAATTTTAGGTTGAGTAACAGATTTTAGGCTAGATATGAGTTAATATGTTTTAAAATTTGTTTAATAATTTTTTTGTTGGACAAATATTATAATCAATGAAGCTAAAATCTATTTGAAAGGTTGAATTGCAAAGGGTAGAGTAAGGCAAGATAAGTAAACTATTTAAGCGCAATTAATTTTTCATTGGTGTATAGTGGTAGAAAAAGGTAGGGTTCTGAATGTGAATTTTACTGAATTCATTCATCAGAAGAAAAGACACATTTTGAAAATCTTAATAAATAGAACATATGACTGATCTCTGCTTATAAAATGATAAGATTTTTACATATAAAGTGAAATGGAAATGAAATAACAAAGAAAAAGTACATTTCTCAAAAGAAATACCATATGAATCTCACAAAATTGTTGCAACTCCTTTGATTTCATTAAAATTGGTTCTTAGTAATACACAAAGTCTTAAAAAATAAATTGTCCAACAGTGATACTTCGTATGACGAAGTATTTATAGAAAATCAAAATTACAATAGTTACATTAAAGGCTAACATAACCGCTAGTGCTTTATTTTCTAACTAAATTCTAAATTAATCATGGAAATAAATTTAATCTTCTATGATGGCACTGCTCTAACTAAAAATTGTTGTTGAAGGAGATAATTGCGGGCTGCGCTGGCTGTTAGTTGACTGTTGATCTGGCAGAGTTTGAATTTTCTGTTTTTATTAATTACTCTTGAAACTCACACAACGTTTCCCAGCATTCTTCATCAGGAATGAAAAGTTTCATTACCTTACGGTAAACTTCATCATCTTCAGTATATTTAGAAAAGGTGGGCCTTTCCACAAAGACATTGTTGATCTCATACTAAATGTAAATGTCATTACTCAGGGTTCCCAACAGTGCCCTTCCTGTCATTGTGCCTTTAATATTTGAAAACTTTGCAATATCTATGGAAATTTCCTTGAATATTCTCCAACAATATTCCTTGGTCATCAATTTATCATTAATCAAAAGAATAGAAGGAAACCATTTCTGTATCAGAGGCTCTATTCTGCTGAAAAATCTCTGAACTGTGGTCTCGAGAGTGTGACATTTCTCCTCAAGATGAAGAATAAAATTCTTCTTTGTGAGCAGGTTCTTCACTTCCAGGATGGTTTCTGTTTTTTCATCTATACCCAAATCATCCAGCTCATATCCATTCTTTGCATTCATAAATTTAATGATATTGTTTGCTATTAAAGGCTTGTCTCCCAACTGTGCTTTTATTGTTGTGATAACGTCATTTTCCTTTTGCATCAAATCCTTTTGCTCAAATATGATCTGTATACTTGGCCAAATATGATTTAAAGATTCCATAATGTCTGCAAAAATTTTCTGTTTCACTTGGCCCAGGGTATTTCCAATGGCTGACTCCTTTTTCTCTTTTTGTAACCTCTCAATCAACTTTTTGGCTCTCTGTGGTTCAGCTGCATGTGATCTATCAGCATTATATTTCTGAAATTGCAATAATTTTACTTGATCCTGTAATTTCTTAATCTCCTCTTCTTGAATGGACATATTTTGAATTGCTTTGGTGAGCTACTCAAGTCCATCTGCAGTACTTTCTATAGAAGTTTGAGCTATAGGGATGGCTGATAGAGGCACTGCTTCTAAAGGAACCTTTGATGTTTTTATTATTGCTTCCTTTTCCTTTATCATTTTTTTCTAGTTCCGATTCCATCTGATTTATTTGAGAATTATGCTCCATAATCAATTTCATAATATCTATGTTATGAGATTGAGTCTATTCAATATCCTTGGCCAAAGGATATTTTTTGGCTAGAATCTTCAATTGTTTCCTCAATGCTGCTATGTCAACATTTTTCTTCTTGAGGATTTCTTCAATTGCATTAACATTGGATGGATCATACCCAATTTTTATCACCAAATCTTCTAGAGTTTTAATTCTTGTATTATTTTCAAATGATGACACATTTTCCATCTTCATCTGTGACTGTACATTAGCCAATGAAACATGTAGTTTTGATAAACTCATAGTAGTGTTAGTGAGAGTGGATGAAATCATGTCAAAATTTTTCTTATGTAGCTTCATTTGATCTATTGGATGAATCTCTTTTGTATCAAACTCTAATGCAACCCCTTTATAATTTACTTCTGAATTTGGCTGTGGAATTTGTGCTTGAAGAAAAGCAAAGTGTATTTTTCCCTTTTTTGAATCAAAGGCTGAAAACAACCTACTTTGAGAACTAGGAGTTTGTTTCCAAAATTGGTTGTATGTACTTGTATTTAAAATTTCATTCTTCAACTTTATCTCTCTGAAAGTGTCAAAGACAGTCTTCTCCTTTTCCTCTGTAGAAATTGTACAAGTCTGAATGGATTTCTTTTGTTCATGTGAAGCTGCTGTTTGTTGATCTTTCGAAAATGTAGAAGTAGTAGGAGTAGTAGAAGTAATTTTATCACCTGCCTGTGTGGAAGTATCTTTAGTAATGATAATTACTTATTTTTATGACTCCTTTTCGGGATTGACCTTAGGATTAATATTTGTCTTCTTCCTGTAATGAATTTTAAACTCTTTGCTAGATGAATCAGTCATTGGAGATGACTAATCTTCTCTAACTATTTTCCCTACTCTTTCCTGTGTAATATGAGTCTTTAATTTTGATGTAGAAATTGTCTGTTCTTCAGCCTCCTATAGTGTACCTCCAATCCATTCAAGCTAATTCATTTACTTTTCAATATCTGGTCTAGGTGTATGGAAATATGGTGTATATTTATTCTCTACCCCTAGTTTAGAAATGACACCAACTGGATCATAAGACCGTGTAAAACTTGGGCTAAACTGCAATTATTTCAACAAATTATCAACTTCCTCCCCTGCTATTATGTTATTATAGATAAAGGCCCTATCTGTGTTTTGATTTTAAATTGAGATTTCCTTTTAGCATAGACAAAATGCACTTCAACTGCGTTAATCCTTTGTTTAATATATTTGATGGGCCTCTAAATTAGACATAAAATAAGGCCCATATAAAATTTCTTAAGCCCATCCACCTTCCTTATGTACATGAACAAATATATTAAAATCTCTCCTTCTGCACTTAATATGTTTTCTTATGCTTCAATATTTTCTTAGAGAGGTTTAAAGGTAATTTCATATTTGTGCCTAACATTGGTTATTTTTGTAGAATATTGTGAGAATATTTGGAAGATTATACATATTTGAAGAAGGAGATGATTTAGAGAATTTCTCCCTGCCACTCTAATATCAAGATTGGAGAATAAATGAGCACAACATCAGGGAATTAGGGAGAAATCTTGGAGAGATTCAAGGGGATTGTTAACCCTCCTTAACTCACACAGGTAGCCAAAGGATCCTCATGTGATCCCCCTCCAACAATTCGAATTTCAAAGGTAGCCAAGAAATGTAAGAACAAGTGCACTCAAGCCATACTCAGCCAAACAACTAAAGATGAAGGGAACTCAATATATGTTTACTTGGAGTCAAAGTGGACTCAATCACCATTTTCAAGAGAGATGTTGGTAGCTATCCTGTAGAATAAATAGAGCAGATCTAGAGCTAGGAAGGGGGTTAATCAATTAGTTAGTAGTGATTTTATTCCATTCAGAAATTTTTCTGCAAGATATTAGGCTTTTGTTGTTTAAGACCTTCAGGATGTAACAATATTTCATTTTTAATGCAGTGAGTAGACATACTCCATGTTACTGATTTAATTCCAAAAAGCTGGGCTCGTGGGTTAGGACCCAACCCATGTGCCTCAACTTCTCTGATGTTTTTATTATTTCCTTTCTGCTATTAAGCTAGCTCTCTTTCTCTCATTCAAATTAGTTTTGCTCCTGCTAGTTTCATTGCTACTTAGTTCTTTGATTTTAGTTTTCCGTTATATTTTTTCATCTGCTTATGAGTAACAGAATAGAGGATAAAAATCTAAAAGTTGTGGACCTAGAATTCCCTTCTCATCTCTGTCAATAGAGCTCAAGGAGGGTAAACCTTCCCACAGACCCAACAATTGCTTTCTGTTCACGATTTATCATGCATTATTTTCTTTTTTCCCGTGCATGAATTCACAGGTTTGTTTGCAGGAATTAATGTTAACACCCAGAGCAGATCTATGGCACCTTTTCGCTTCAATTTCCATCTCTGTCTTTACGGCTGAACACTTATTTTTACACCTACATTCCCCTCCTTTTCCTCTTGTTTAAATGATGCACCCGCTTTTTTATTCACAAAAAATACTTAAACCATTCAAACAACTTATTCCTTTGTTTTTATTGGTCACTACTGCTGCACCCTTTTTAATGCAGAACGCTTGAAAAAAATTTGAATCTCGACCTCTGCCTTTGCTCCTCACTTCTCCCGCCACCGTACATCGCAATCACACTTCACACCTTTCCCTTGTTCTTTTGAGACCTACCGCAAATCACATCACATTTCCTTTTTTGCTCGATCGCAATCAAATCTCCATACATCACAACTGGACTTCGCATAATTTTACTTTTCCTTTCAACACCTACCACTCATCTTTTCCAATTGCGATATTACGATATTGCATATCGTAATCACAAAATTTTCCCTTTCCCTTGATACTTACCGCTCGAACTCCGTGATAATGCGATTGCGATATCGGCCCCACCTCCATTCGCCACATCGCAAATCGCTCGTTGAACCTTTTCCCTTTTTCATTAACACTTTCCACCGATTGCAATATCACATTTCGCACGTCACCGCATTTACCCCGTTGCACTTCACACTTTTCACTTCACAGGGTTTACCTCATCGCACTTCGCTCCTGCTCCCAAATAACACTTCTGCTATCCATTTAATCATGCGATATTGTGATTTCGATATCGCACATCGCAAAATTTTTCTTCAACGCATCTCCGCCATCAAACTTTTCAAATTATTCTGCTCCAAAGCCTTTTTGCATTATAATAAAGTTCTAATAAGCTTTTAACCCCACTCTTTCCACTTCTAAGCTTTGTTTCATGCACTAAGCCCTCCATTAACCTTTTTAGTCATTTTATTCCTCAAAGCTGCAAATTAACTCTTTTTAGTTAGATTTAAGTCATGGATAGCTTAGTTTCATGGATAGAAGCATGGTAGATAGATCATAGGATAAGTAGAGTGCATTTAGCCGCTTGGCCAAGTTAAGTGTGGTTTAGGATTAGTTTCCTTTCTGCAATTTCTTTTGAAAATATAGTTTAAGTTTCTTTTCAGTGATTTAATTCAGTTTCCTTCTGTCATTTCATTTCTACAATTTAGTTTAGTTTCATTGAAGTGTGACAGACTTCACCGAGAACCCCTAGAAATATCACCCTTTCATAAAGTGGAAGAGGATGACATGAACAGAATGCATCTGCTGTGTATATAGGACTGTCACTTCAAAGTTTGTACAAACCACAGGTTGATAAAGTAAATTAGGGCAACCCCTGGGAGTTGCAACACTCTTGGTGCAAAACTAGGGCTCACTAATATTCCAATGCAAAAATCCTCATGGGGAGGAATTTTGGAAACTTATAAGGGGGAAGTTCATAGCCATAAACTCTGAGTTCTATATAATTTTGATAAAGATACCAGTCCCCTATTCTGGCTTGATATGACAGCTGCAATACCTTTTTAATTTCTTCACTAATCCCAGGCTTTGGAGTGCTATTGAGTAAATTGAGTGCTAGCTGAAGAAACAATTCCACAAACTGTTTATATGAATACTCTTTTTGTTCCTTCATTACTAATAAATTCCAGAAAATGATTGACTGTTGATTTCCTTCTTCATCCAATTTCTGTAAGGAAAACTTAAATTTGTCTCCCTGAGAATACAAGAACAGGTAAACTAACATAGAGGCATAACTGAAAAACTCTTTAGTTGTGAATTTAACAAATTGATCATGGATAGAATCTGCAATAAACTAATTGAAATTTAAAATGATAGAAGGTTTGGAATCTGTGGAGAATATGGACATGAATCCTATGATGGCTTCATCTACCCATTGGTTTGAATAATAGCCAAGAAGGTAGGAAATGACTGTGATGATTTGTTTGTACCTTTCAGGGAAAATGGATGATGGAAATGGAGGGTTTTTCTTGGGTAATGGATAATTTTCATTCATAAATAGCTCAAGAGTTTAGCTCTCTTTGAAAAATCTAAATTTTGGTATATTTCAATCAAGGCTTCTTGGGAAGATGTTGTGGCATTCTCTGTGGTTGGGGCTTGCATCATTTGTTCAATGGTTTGGTCATTTATAGTCACTAAAATATCTCCTGTAGGAGTGATAATAGCTCTTTGGTTTGGCATATACCAAGCTTGGCATATTGTTAGGCAAATAAATCGTTCTTGCGGACAAGAAAGATCTCCCCAGTATCGCAAGGATATCTAGAAACAAACAGGACAAATGTAAACTACTTTCTCTAGATTATATATGATTTAGAATTTTCTATGATGAAGAAAGGACCTACCTGTGATCCAATGCTAGTTCTATTCTTCCTTCTCGTCCCTCCAAGAGTCACCTGTTAATACCTGCAAACAAAGACATGGAAGAGAATCAAAAGCACCTGAAACATATACTAATTAAAAAATCACAAATCTATCTTAATGATCAAGGAATTTAAGAAATAAGTCATTCAAGTAAACACATAAACAACTTATTGAGAAAACAGAAGGAGTCTTACAACTGCATTCGCCTTGATGTCATACAGGTCCTTCCGCATTCTGGAACAAGCATTTCCCTTTGGTTTGACAAGCCCTTCCACTCTTTGAACTAGCCTAAATACGAGTGTGTAATCTCTCTCGCATGGATAACAGCTAGAAAAAAGAGTATGTTTCTTCAACAATTCCCTTATCTATCGTAGCTACCAAGTACAAGTGTATACAAAATGTATAGAGAAGTTTTACATATATGAGCATGTACCCTTGAGACTGAACCAAAGCTTCAATTTATAGGAGAAGGAAAGTGGTTACAGCTCCAAAATGGAAGGGATAGAGTCCTCTTATCAAGGGATTAAGTTCCAAAGACCCAGGAATAGGCTCCTTTTATGAAGGGATGAATGTTCATGAATGGAGGGAGTGAGGTTTCAACTAGATAACGCCTTCTAGAAGCTTCCAGCTGGGAGAATATTTGACCAGCTGGGCTTCTAGAATTTAATTTCACCTTCAATTTACCTTTTACAGGGGTCCGCACCTTTAATGAAGAAAACGTGTGGTTGGCTCCGCAGTTTTTAGAGAAAAAGGGTATGGTGCCACAGGTAAGGCTAAGGAAAATTGTGGTACAAGTGTTTTTATGATTTTTACAAGATTTTCTCCAAATTCAGGACTTGGTTTAGGAATTTTAGGGTTGTAGACTTCTAAGGGAGCATTATATAGGTATTGATGAACCCATATAGACAGTAAAATGTCATGGTGACGAAATGATGTGTAACACATATTCTAACAAACTCTGGGGCACTATGGGTGTGAGGAAAGATGAAATGTGGGAGATTAAAATCCCATAGTCCTATGTCATCATATTTATCCAAGAATTTATCTTCTAACCAACAATATAACTCAAAAAGTTCAAGGTCACAAAGAGTTTCATGGATTTTGTGGTCTTTGTCTGCTATAGGTATGTGATGAAAATCAATTGGAGGATGTAACAATAGACTTAATGGTTCTTTTGGTCCTTTTTTCTTGGGAGGCATGATTGGCTCTGTTGAAATGGTGGAAACCAGAATTTTTGGATGCAAAACAGAGGTCGAGACTGAGGAAAAGCTCTGCAGACTAGAAAAAATAAATAGCTACAAAAGAAGGCTTTAAAAAGTGATGAAGTTGATCTCTGGAGTTCTGTTCAATAGTTGTAAATTAGCAATCCTATGCAGAGCAGAGAAAATAGCAGAATAAAAGTTTCAAACAAGAGTCGGGTTATGAATTTATGGAAAATTGAGTTTGATTTTCTATTTGAAAAGGGTGTAGGTATGTTGCCTAATGGTTAGCAATTAAATTAATTGGCTAACGGTTATGGGAAGGTGGGAATTAAGTTGATTAGACAGTTGACAGTCCACGTTGGCATAACATAACTGGCAGGTGGAGTGGTGGTTTCAATCAACGGGTAAGAGGAATTTCAGAGGGGTATAAAAGTGGTAAGTGGTTTCGTGCGGGGGGGGGTGAAATCACACGATTCTGACACGTAGTATTGGGGTTGGATTTTGAAACTGCCCCCTCCCCCATCGTTAAATCCAGACGATGGGGGGGGGGGGTTTGAAATCACACGATTCTGACACGTAGTATTGGGGTTGGATTTTGAAACTGCCCCCTCCCCCATCGTTAAATCCGGACGATGGGGGGGGGGGGGGGTGAAGTCTCATACGAGCAATTGGATGTGATGGATGATCGACGAGATGCGGGGGTAGTTAATGCATTTCAGCGTTTAATGAAATGTGAGGTAGGGATATAATAATAGTGATGTGATATGGATGATTGGCGAATAAGGGAATGCAACGTGTCACAATGATAGTGGAGAATAACGGTGGTTAGGTATAACGCATAGGATTTAAAACCTATGGTTTCCAGAATGATTTTTCAAAATATTAAGGATAAAAATTTGATAAAGATACGATTTCGAAAATGACTTTATTATGCAAAACTATGAATTTCCTTCAATTACAACAACATAATAGAGAAATTGATGCAGGAGCATCAAGGGCATTTTTTATTTGTAAATATGTTAGAAAAGGGGGTGTGACAATTTTTAAATATTTTATTAATTAATTTGTTATTTTAAATAAAATAGGAGAAAGTGAGGATTTTGTAAATATCCTTTTATTAATTAAAAGGATATGGGAGAATTTGGTTAGTTAAGGATATAAAGGGATAAGATTCTAGATAATAGGATTTGTTGAGATATTTTAGTGGTATTGAGATATTAAGGGGATTGAGCATTTAATTAGATCATTTTTAAATTTGTATAAATTCATCAAGCCTCAAAGGCATAGTGGGGGATAGTGAGAGTGAGAGTGTGAGCAGTGAAGGAGTTTCTGTTTGGAAGCCTTCAGCAATTGTAAAGGGCCAAATAAGTGGGAATCAGGCCAAGGAAAGAATTGTATTGTAAGTGTTTTGTGTATCAATGCAGCCTTTGATTTTTTCACTGTATGTCCAGTATTGAGTTTGTGTGAGCTTGGATTTATGTGAGGAAATTCGATCCTTTTTAAACTCTGGAAATATATATGAAAATCATTGCATAAAGGGTTATTGAAATTCTGAAATTCGATTTGAGGAAATCAATGCTGAATCTGGTTTTTATAAGAATTACTGATGTCTGAGGAACGCGGTAATCTAATCTCTGAACTTTGAAGATGTATTAATTATATTGAAAGGCGCTTTAAACTTGTGAATCAACGAAGATTGGTCTTCTCAACGAGAGCGCAAGTGGCATTAACACACAATTATCGAATCTGGTAAGTTTGCATTAAACCTTTGGTGTTTAAATTGGTAACGCTGAGATCATGCCGTAGTGTTACAACAAAGAAGGCGGTGATTAAAGTTCAGTAGTAAGTAATGAATGAACCGAAGGTTAAACCTCTGGTTGCTGAAGTGATGGAATTGAAAGTAATTATTTTATTGTTAAATGGCAATGTCCAGCACGGAATTGAGTTTACAATCTCTGCGTAGAGGTGAATTCTATTAATACTGTGTGACTGGCATGTATGAAAGGGAGCATTATGCATATGGTGTTGTTTAAATCCAATGCAGAGTTTGTTTTGTTTAAATCCAACGCAGAGTGTACATATATCTTGTACAAAGCAGATTGAAGAGCAGTCTAAAACGCAGAACTCCGTTTTAAACTCTGTTTATTAATCAATTGTAATTGCACGAAAGGGTTGTTACGTTGAATGGTAAAAGAGCATATATATATATATATATATATATATATATATATATATTGAAAAATGAAAGGGTTCGAATTGAATCGAGTATGAGGTGCGTGGACTGTTAAATTTAACTCGGCGTATATATATAATAAGACTGAGTTCGATAGTTACAAAGTATGTGAGTTTGAATTTTAATGTCAACTCCAGAATGTATACAATTTGAAGGGCTGCATGCTCAACGTGTGAAACGTGCATGATGAATGCGTTCACAACAATGAAAATCGATAGATGGGTTGAAGATCTGAACAAATCGTGTGCCAGAGTACATAATCAATATTTGAAACCAGTCGATAAGAATTATATTTTTAAAGGACAACCACAATGATTAATTAAATGTGTTGAGGAATTGTATTGCTGAAACACTGGTTTAACATGAAATGGAAGGTAGCTACAGTAAGAAACAAAAATGGGTAAAGTCGAAGATTGGCAGTGTCAAATGCTGAAGGAGGAATGCGTTGAAGAAATTCAGGTGGATGAAGAGGCAATTTCTTTCATTCGGATTGGAAGGTATGTAATTGCCTGAGCAGATTATTTGATTTTGATTTTCTTTTAATCGAAATAAGATATGGCTTTTGTGAGCGTGGTATTTTGGTTAAGTCTGAGTTATGTAATCGTGAAGCTCGAACTAAGAATTGAAACATTCTCACATTATTGGCAAAATCGACTATGGCTAAAGTCAATAGTTATGGTCGAATTTTGTGACCTTTGGTTTTAATCAAACTTTGCACGGGTTTATAATGGTGCAGAAATGAATAGGGTGAAGGTGCACTTGAGTTGCGTAGACATTCAAAGATAAACTCATTTTTCAAATCTACTATCATGTTGAATGGGATGGGTGAATTTGTATCCATTGTGTATGGTAGATTTAGGGGTAAATTTCACAGTATTGAAATGCCTTCATGTCATGATAAGTGTTGGGCTTGAATGGTTAAATTCTTTTATAAGACTTTTGAAAGGGTGTTCACAAAGCTTGAGGGTTTTATGAAGCATATGTTGAAAGGGAAGTGATGAATGTAGTTTCTAAATTGGGAAATGTAAGAAATTGTCCTGTCTTGGAATGTTAATTAAGCAGTGATTGCAATGCATTCTTAAATGCATAGAACAGATGAAGACTCTGGGGTTTGCAGGCCTTGCCTGCATCATTTTTGGTATCAGAGCCGAAACGCTCTATTTAAGATGTTGGTTTTCTGAATGAGGACAGGAAAGTTCTGTTGAGAACTGAAGTATTTTATGTGTTTTAATCTGATATGCAAGCTACACAATTGCAGTGAACATGATTGCAGAAACGAAGGGAGGACAAGATCATGCAAGATCTTAAAGGTGAGATGATTTTTCTGATTTGAAATTTGTGATTGAAGTTTATGGTTGCAGAAAAGATGGCAGTGAACCTGACATCCAGCTGAAGGATGGATAGGGAGGACAATTGTAGTGTCCTGAAGTGAAGGTGAGTTGAGGAGATAGCCTAGAGAAAGAGTAAAGGAGAATGCTCAAAAGGTTCCAGAGGCAGTGAACCAAGTACTTACCAAAAGACTTAGTGAGGAGAGCTTGGTGAGGTAAGTGGCGGCAAGACAGGAGAGCTTGTTGCTGAGGCTAGTACAACTCATGGAGAAGATGATCATGGAGGATCATAGAAGAGGTTCAGAGGAATGCCATAGAGGTGAGATGACTGATGAAGTCGACAGAGAGATTGCAATAATAAAGGTACAATTACAGGTACTAGAGGAATGGCTGCAAGAGCAGGAAAACCAGAATAGAAAATGGATCTTTCCACTGAAGGGAAAGAGAGTGATTTGGCGACAATTGCAGGTGAAGTTGAGGCAAATTGTGATTGCCTTATTGAAAAGGGAACTTAGAGTTCTTGAGCCAGAGTTGGAATTTGAAGATTCCACATGCAGATTTGTTCAGAAGGATGTGTTGGAGGAAGCAGTCGAGACTGAAAAGTCTTGTGATTTTAAAACTAATGCGTTGTGTATCTTTGCAGGTACAGTACAGGGAGATGGACAAGCTTTAGATTTTGTTCAAGAAGAGTTGAATCTGAAGGCTGTTCAGATCGATGATGAGATAGCAAGATCTCAGGAGAAAATGAAGACAGAGGAAGCAAAAAATGATAAGTACTCTGAAAAAGAAAGCAGTGATGCTTTTGCTATTACAGTACAAGAGAAAATTCTTGTGGATGCTGAAGAAGAGAATCAGTCTGAAGCGCAGATAGGGGAAGTAACAGTTGATACTGTTGAACATTTTAATATGCAAACTGAAAGTTTATGTATGAATGTAGGTGATGATGATATGCTTCAGCAATGCTACAGAGAAATTGCATTGTTGGAATATTTGTTGATAAATTCAGAGTATGATAGAAATATTGCAGCAGACGAAAGAGTTCAGTATAGTGAACGAGAACAGAACGACATCTTGGAGACAGATGGAAAGAAGGTGAGACTAGCTGACAGTCTCATGGTGAATGCAAATCAGCATACTGATGCACTGACAGAAGAGTTGGGAAGGAACTTAGAGTAGCATACTGAAGTGTTTCCAGGTGATGTAGAAGACAATCCATCATTTGGAATTGTCTTGGAAGGAGGTGAACAGTTGCAAAAAGAAGATGAGACAATTAGGTCTCATAAGCAGAGGCTTGTTACCATGGGTGACAATGAAAAGTTGGCTTGTCTGTATAGCCAAGAGAAGACTAGTGTACGAAATTTTGGAGCTGCTATAGTGACAGAGGGTGAAGCTACAATGTTTGCAAAACTTGATGATGATGGACAATTTCTGAAGATTGTCGAAGGGGAAGATGGAGATTATGTTGGAGTTAATTTGCAGCATGTTGATGAAATGCTGAAATGTTTGCTGGAAACATTTGAACCAGAGAAAAAAGTTGCAGATGAAATTGTAGATGATGAGCAAAGGAATGTTGCAGAGGGATAGGAAGTCTGGGAGGCAGCAACATCCATAGTGACAGCTAGAGCAATATGTTTTATTAAAGATGCTGGAAACAATCAGTAGACAGAGGATATACTGGATAGAGAAATTGAGTTGATAAGGAGGTTAATGATAAAAACATCCCAGAGAAAGACAACATCAAGAAAGAAAAGGAAAGACAACAAGAGAAAGACAACGAAAGATTGCAAGAGTAGAGCAAGTGGAGCATTACAGCACAAAATATGGAAACCTGGAGGACAATAGCAGATAACAACAACAGTAAAGCAATTGACAAGCAAGGAAAGATTACAAAATAAAAATTGGGATCCAGGAGGAAATAATTATCCAGACTTATGACCAGGTGGTCATGAATTTTCTTACATGGGGAGTCTGATGCAGGAGCATCAAGGGCATTTTTTATTTATAAATATGTTAGAAAAGGGGGTGTGACAATTTTTAAATATTTTATTAATTAATTTTTTATTTTAAATAAAATAGGAGAAAGTGAGGATTTTGTAAATATCCTTTTATTAATTAAAAGGATATGAGAGAATTTGGTTAGTTAAGGATATAAAGGGATAAGATTCTAGATAATAGAATTTGTTGAGATATTTTAGTGGTATTGAGATATTAAGGGGATTGAGCATTTAATTAGATCATTTTTAAATTTGTATAAATTCATCAAGCCTCAAAGGCATAGTGGGGGATAGTGAGAGTGAGAGTGTGAGCAGTGAAGGAGTTTCTGTTTGGAAGCCTTCGGCAATTGTAAAGGGCCAAATAAGTGGGAATCAGGCCAAGGAAAGAATTGTGTTGTAAGTGTTTTGTGTGTCAATACAGCCTTTGATTTTTTTACTGTATGTCCAGTATTGAGTTTGTGTGAGCTTGGATTTATGTGAGGCAATTCGATCCTTTTTAAACTCTGGAAATATATATGAAAATCATTGCATAAAGGGTTATTGAAATTATGAAATTCGATTTGAGGAAATCAATGCTGAATCTGGTTTTTATAAGAATTACTGATGTCTGAGGAACGCAGTAATCTAATCTCTGAACTTTGAAGATGTATTAATTATATTGAAAGGTGCTTTAAACTTGTGAATCAACGAAGATTGGTCTTCTCAACGAGAGCGCAAGTGGCATTAACACACAGTTATCGAATCTGGTAAGTTTGCATTAAACCTTTGGTGTTTAAATTGGTAACGTTGAGATCATGCCGTAGTGTTACAGTAGAGAAGGTGGTGATTAAAGTTCAGTAGCAAGTAATGAATGAACCGAAGGTTAAACCTCTAGTTGCTGAAGTGATGGAATTGAAAGTAATTGTTTTATTGTTAAATGGCAATGTCCGGCACGGAATTGAGTTTACAATCTCTGCGTAGAGGTGAATTCTATTAATACTGTGTGACTGGCATGTATGAAAGGGCTCATTATGCATATGGTGTTTTTTAAATCCAATGCAGAGTTTGTTTTGTTTAAATCCAACGCAGAGTGTACATATATCTTGTACAAAGCAGATTGAAGAGCGGTCTAAAACGCATAACTCGGTTTTAAACTCTGTTTATTAATCAATTGTAATTGCAGGAAAGGGTTGTTGCATTGAATGGTAAAAGAGCATATATAGATATATATATATATATATATATATATATATATATATATATATATATATATATATATATATATTGAAAAGTGAAAGGGTTCGAATTGAATTGAGTATGAGGTGCGTGGATTGTTAAATTTAACTCGGCATATATATAATAAGACTGAGTTCGATAGTTACAAAGTATGTGAGTTTGAATTTAATGTCAACTCTAGAATGTATACAGTTTGAAGGGTTGCATGCTCAACGTGTGAAACGTGCATGATGAATGCGTTCACAACAATGAAAATCGATAGATGGGCTGAAGATCTGAACAAATCGTGTGCCAGAGTACAGAATTAATATTTGAAACCAGTCGATAAGAATTATATTTTTAAAGGACAGCCACAGTGATTAATTGTATTGATGAAACATTGGTTTAACATGAAATGGAAGGTAGCTACAGTAAGAAACAAAAATGGGTAAAGTCGAAGATTGGCAGTGTCAAATGCTGAATGAGGAATGTGTTGAAGAAATTCAGGTGGATGAAGAGGCAAATTCTTTCATTCAGATGGAAGGTATGTAATTGCCTGAGCAGATTATTTGATTTTGATTTTCTTTTAATCAAAATAAGATATGGTTTTTGTGAGCGTGGCATTTTGTTTAAGTCCGAGTTATGTAATCGTGAAGCTCGAACTAGAATTGAAACATTCTCACATTATTGGCAGAATCGACTATGGCTAAAGTCAATAGTTATAGTCGAATGTTGTGACCTTTGGTTTTAATCAAACTTTGTGCGGGTTTATAATGGTGCAGAAATGAATAGGGTGAAGGCGCACTTGAGTTGCGTAGACATAAACTCATTTGTAATTACCGTGTCAGATCTACTATCATGTTGAATGGGATGAGTGAATTTGTATCCATTGTGTATGGTAGATTTAGGGGTAAATTTCACAGTATTGAAATGCCTTCATGTCATGATAAGTGTTGGGCTTATGGTTAAATTCTTTTATAAGACTTTTGAAAGGGTGTTCACAAAGCTTGAGGGTTTTATGAAGCATATGTTGAAAGGGAAGTGATGAATGTAGTTTCTAAATTGGGAAATGTAAGAAATTGTCCTGTCTTGGAATGTTAATTAAGCAGTGATTGCAATGCATTCTTAAATGCATAGAACAGATGAAGATTCTGGGGTTTGCAGGCCTTGCCTGCATCAGAAATTTTATGACATGAAGAGTTTATTTCGAAATATGAAAACCAATTTACTCCTTCAATAAGACCTTTATGGATGAAATGGAGGTTTAACTGCCTTAGTTTAGTGAAAAACTGAAGGTTTTTCATAAGTAGTTAAGACCCTAGACTTAACCTATATGAGATGAAATGACATGACTTAACCTATATGAGATGAAATGACATGATATGAACATCATATCATGACAGGATTTGTTCAGTGACCAAAATTATTGCTGAAGACTAACTGAAAAAGAAAAAAATGTTGATTAATGACATGATGGAAAAATCCCAAAAGAGCTATCTTTGATCACTCAAAAGATGAATCTAACATTGGCTCCAGCTCGAGATGGCAGCTCCTTCAGGAGGTGTCAAGAACACCGTAGATTAGATAGCCTTATTCATTGGGCTATGGAGTCAACTGGACTTTGGAAAACTGAAACAAACTGAAAACATTTGACTAAAACAACTGACTTGACTCTGACTTAAAAAAAGACTAAAACTTGAGAAATTTTTAAAATAAAACATTAGATGTTTGCAGAAGTCTCATGGCCTTCTCCTTGGGCTTCAAACTTTTTTAACAACTTTCTTATTTGCTGAGCATCAAATGTAAACTGGTATATACAATGACAGTGAATTTCTTTGTCAGTATTTCAAGAAACATAATGCTTTAGAAACCTACCATTGATAGGTCCTCCCAACACTTCCTGTCCATCAAGATCTTCTAGAAAAAATGATTTGTTTCCTCTGAATGCTACAATATTGTAAGGTACTTTCCACAGATTGTCAAATTTTCCATGCTTGCCCTTATATTCATTTCTGGAATCCCATCTTAGAACAATATCTCAAATATTGAAGTCATCAACCTTTGTTTTTCTGTTAAAAATCTTTTTAATTATGTCATGTAGGTTTGAAATATTGCTAAAAACTTCATCTCTTGATTGCTGCAAATCTATTATTTGGTTGATCCTTATCTGAATTTCATTAGGCTCACTGTCAGCCTCTTGCAAAATCTTCATTACTGGAACAACCAAAGAAGGAGGGAAAACAATTTCAATTCCATAAACAAGCTGAAGTGGAGACATGTTAATTGATCTTTTTGTGCTCACTCTATCAGCCCACAAAGCATTTGTAAGCTTATTATGCCAATTCCTTTTTTTTTTCTTGTAACGTATTCTTGATAGAAAAGACTTATTAGATGATTCTTCAAGCCCATTTCCCTAAGGATAATATGCAATAAAATGACCAAGTCTAATGTGATATTTATCACAAAAATCAATCATATTTTTGGATTTAAAAGCAACTAAATTATCAGTGATAATATTGCATGGACAACCAAATTGAGACATAATATTACTTTCAAGAAACTAAATGATAACAGAGTCAATTTCTTGCCTAGTAGGAATACATTCAATCCATTTGGTAAAATAATCCGTAGAAGTGAAAATCCATTTGCGTTTAGCTAAAGATGGAGGATGAATTTCACCAATAAAATAAAGTCCCCATTGTTGGAATGGTGCTTGGAATTCAATTGGTTTAAGAGGAAAAGGTAAAAGTTTCCTTTTTCCTTGAAATATCTGACACTTATGACAACGATTAACTATTTTATAAGCATCATAAAACAAGGTGGGCCAATAAAAACCTGCTCTAACAATTTTGTTTGCTGTGGTTTTCCAATAAAGATGACCTCCATAGTCACCCTTATGGAAATATGTCATAACTTTCTCATCTTCACCTTCAACTAAACAATTCAGAAATATCCCACCAAGATCTTTCTAATATAAGACACCATTCAGAATGAAATATTTTAGTGCTTTTAATTTTAGTGATCTTGCTTTACTAGTTAGTATTAGCACTGCAAATTTTCAAAGATTTTCAAAGTCTAGTCATCATTCTCCAAGGAATCAATCTTCCTTTTCAGTTCGGTTGTAAGATGAAAGTGTCGCTGTCAAGTGTAGTGGTGATAAAATTTCATTTCTACCTTCATTCGTTTCATTTTTCCAAAAACCCAAAGTCCAGCGTTTCATTTCTTTCAAAACCCCTTTTTAACTATTAAAATCCATTTTTTATAGTTAAAAAGCAGCTCCGCCCACCCACTAACAACCATATCATATTTCCTTTTAAACTTACCATATATTTCTTTTATCACAGCTCTACCTGCAGCACAAAAAACCTTGGTAATATCATATATTACATGATATAACTTACCACACTAAATAACATTGTGGACCCCTTACCCTTTCATCGCAATCGGCTTATCGTAGTTTTAACTTTCATTCATGTTACAATTTTCGTCTCCTACAAAACTCCCAATTCCTCGACTACGATGTAAATGGGCCCCACCTTCCATTCTCATCGCACTTGGCGAATCTTCACCTTTAACTCTCGTTACTCATAAAAAAATTCCCAATTCGCGATTTGCGGTATTATCTGGGCCCCACCTTCCCTGTCACATAACCCTCCGCTTATCACACATCTCCCTTCACAAGTTTTAACACTTACCTCCCATTTCCCATAACAAAACTCCCAATTTTCAATTTGTGAGTGGCCCCACCTCCTTGCCTTGTCAACACCCCCATCTCAAATCATGTTCCCTCCCGCTTGTTTCTTATGTTTAAATGTTCTGACCCCGATCTGCGATTGTGATATATGTATAAAGGGTTTTTCTGCTCCCACTCATAATTTATTTAATAATCTCTCCCGCTAATAAAATGAAACTCTGGTATCTCTTTTAATCCGCCTCCATTCCTATCACGAAAAACAAGAAACCAAAGGAAAGGAAAAACGTCAGAGTTTCTCTGAAACATATTTCCACCATTACTCTCAGGACCATCATGTTTCCGCGAGGCACCAGGTAGCATTCCAGGAAAAACCACACGTCACTTTCACTGCTATTTACACTTTTTATGGAGTTGGTTGCACTAGAGCAGAGGAGGAGTCTTCCTATAGACTGCCGCATCATACAATCACTTCGAATTGTTAGCCTTGATGCTATTTATTTTTATTATGTCATAGCACTTTGTATTAAATTTTTTGGATAAAGCCTCATCTCTTGCATGAGATGGTAATAACTTTTAAGAATAGAATTACTCCTTTTGTGGGGATGAAAATTTTATATTTTTGTATATATGGGACAAACTTCTATGAAGTAAGGGTTTGTGGTTTTAGAATATTAACTCATATGATCAATACTCTTTTTAGTGAATGAAATAGAAAGAAAATTCTGAGGACTTATTACCATCTGGTGTGTGTATTGTCAATTTCCACTCGTGTTTCTATATCTTATTATCTTCAGTTGCAGTTTGCAATTCCTCATGTTGTTATGAGTTTTTATCAGTCTCTTGACATGTTCATGCGTTTTATCAATTTTTGTTAGTCTCACACAGTGAGCCTTCTTGGTAAAATATATATAATAAGAGTGGAAACACTACAATGAAAAGACCCTCTAGCGGATGTTTTTGAGGAACCCCACAGAAAAATACCCCATACATCCGTTTCTAGCGGAGGTTACTAGAGGAGGTTGGTGGGCAGAGGGTTTTGCGGATGGTTTCCTCTTGGTGCGCTTATCATTACACATCACCCCGGTACTTTGGAATTGAGAAAACACCGGTGTTGACCAAAACATTGGCACACTGGACACCGTGCACTCCGTACACACCCGCCTAGTGCGTCACAGATCTTCCACGCTGGTGCATTATAAAACACCGCGTCAAAACCAAAACCACCTAGTGCGGTAGAAAGAAACCGCACCGGTGCAACATAATACATCGCACCAAAACACAAACCGACTGGTGCGTTTGTAAGAAATAGAATCGGTGCGCCTATAAAAAATGCACCCCAGTAAAGGGTTAAATTAAAAAAAACATTATGGCAAAATAACTTGGATTTTTTAGTTTTCCAGTGCTCCTGAGCTCTCAATTACTGGTGTGCTCCCTACCATGGAACGCACCAGTGTGCATGAGGCATTGGCACATCGGACAGCTTGCGCGAAGTAAACACACCTCCGGGGCCTCCTATTACTGTAACGCACTAGTGCTTCACCACTCTTCCACGTCGGTGTATCATAAAACACCGCGCCAAAACAGAAATGCACTGGTGCGTTCTTATCCAAGAGCACCAATGTGCCGATAAACCGCACATACCTGAATAGCGTTACATAAAAAAAAATTTAAGGCCAAAAAAACGGTGCTTTACGACTATTCCGCACCGGTGCTTTATGGATATTCCACCTCGGTGCATCATCAAAATTTCGTGCCGAAACTGAAACATCCTAGTGCGGTGTTAGGGAACCACCTCGGTGCATTATAAACAATGCACCAAATTTGACACAACCCGGTGCAGTTGTAGGTAAGCATACCTGTGCACCTATAAAACCCAATGCATTAGAACAAGGTTAAATAAAAAAAAAATTACGGCCAAAAAACTTCATTTTTCACTTTCCTCAGTGCTCCAGAGCTCTCAAGCACTGGTGCCATTTCCCCTTGTCTGAGCTGCCCTGACATCGGTGCTCTCATTGGACCCATTGCATGCACTCTTGCTCTGCATTGGCCACCAATCTCCAGCTTGTATTTTGAAAAACGGTGGGAAAATTTTATTTTGCAAATTTTACAGCCAATATGCCTCCTTGACAGCGAAATGTATAGGTGTTTTTCTAGTTTTTCCATAATTAAGCCTTTTAGCGGATTAGAAATTAAAATAACCATTTAAAAAAAAAAAATTGTCGCGCGGTGCGCCGACACTGTTCAACTTGCACCGGATAGCGGTGATGCCTGTAAAATTTACAAGCTGCACTGCCACCGGTGCTAATGTTATCTGCATCGTTTCCGGGGTGGTACCAAAAGGTGCCCTGAATAATTTTAAAATTAAAAAAATAAAATAAAAGGGGGTGTGCTCATTTATCTAGGCACACTGTTGACCACGGGAATCATAGTGCAGTGCATTGACATAATTATTTGCCCCAGTGTATGTCAGTGCACCGCATTCTGGATTTCAAGAGGGTTAACGGTGCGGCCGGGTAAAAGACCGCATCGTCGGCTATGTAATTGTCATTTCAGCCGGTGCACTGACACGAATATACACGCCGGGGTGTATATTTCAGTCAACACACCTCTATTCAAAACTTTGATGAAGTTAACAGTGCTTGAAAAATAGATAGCTGCACCGAGGCCGGTTCGTTGTATTTCATTAGGGGCACCAAGACCGGTGCTCTACATTCTTAAGATGCACTGCATCTAGTGTGTGACTGTTTTTATGGCATACCGACTTGTCTGTTTTTTTTTTTTTTCAAAAAAAAAATATATGTATATTCCTAAATACATGTCTATTTTAATAATTTTTTTATATTTAATATGGCAATAATTCAGAGAGAAGAGGAGGAACATCAGAAACAACAGGCTGAACAGTATGACATAATTCGCCAATGGGAGGCCAGAGAGAGGGAGAGATATGCATAACCTTGCCCTATTACTGCAGATGCCTAGGAGATCCTTAGGCAGGTAGGCCTCCTCAAGTTATATGAGAAGGCTACTTCCCTAAAGGCACACAGTGTGTTTTTGAGATATCTTATCCGTAGGTGGAATGCCCACTGACAGGCTTTCTAGGTTGGTCCTAACTAGTGGTACACACCCACTGAGGAGGATACTTATTTTATTACAGGACTATCGAGGAGAGGGGTGGATTTTCCCTCATTCCCAGACGTGCCAGCTGGTTGTGTAGCAGGGAGTCAGTTAGTTTACTCCCAGAGATACATTGGAGCACATGTACTGTCTCCTTGAGAGTTTCAGGTACCCTGAGGTCAGTTACATATAGGTTCTTTTGGTAGATAGGATGTGCAATTCCTCTCCCTTATCATTTCAACCATTTCGCACAACACCAATGATGGGCAATGCATTAGTTGCTCACTTTTATATTATGTTGATTATTTAGTACAACAACCACGACTTGTCAGGTGGTCTGCCATTTTTTGTGGCAGTTTTGTACAACCTTAGATAGATGTCATGCTCATGCATAAGGGAGGGTCAACTTCCCTTTTTCTTCAGAGCTGTTTTGTTTATTTTTTGAGAGGTTTCCAGAGATGAGACCTAGTTTTGTTCGACAGCCTCGTAGGCCGATGTTTGAGGCTCGGATGCACATGTGGGGGCAGATGATGCCCAAGAGGGGAGACACTTTGTTTCCAACTAGGATATCACATGATTCACTAGACTTACTAGCCAGTGTTGACGGGCTGCATCCCTTCATTATGGTCCCATGTCCTTATGCTGGCTTATATTGGCGAGGGTGTCCCAACATCCTCTTCACAGTTGATGAGCTGCCAGATGATAGAGGTAATATTACTGTTTTATTTATATTTATTCTAACATGTTCTTAATTAAATTGTTTTTATTAAATTGTGTAATGGAATTGTCTAATTATTGTTGTGTACTTGTATATATTTTACAGACATTGGCTCTTTTGATGGCGAGGAGATGCCGGGTCCACCACATGATCTAGGTGTGGAACCTGATGATGATGATCAGGATATGGCTGATGTCGAGCAAGATCATGATGAGGATGAGGCTGATGCAGAAGAGAGACATGCTCCTGATCATCATGGTGCACTGGTGCTACCTTTTGCTAGGCGTGGTCGACCTGAGACCAGATATAGGATGGAGTTGGCCAACCTACTCTGTGCATTTATTGTTGATGCGGGAATCAGGCCCGCTCATTACAGAGACATACAAGCCGATGATAGGCTATTACAGATGTGGAGAGGCATGCCGCATGACATGTATGGCCTGATGCAGCATGTCATAGGAGCTACGACAACTGTTACACGGCTCAGGAGGACTGTCCGTAGCTATAGGCGTAGTCAAGCCGCGACACGTGATGGAAATGAGTCCGTGAGTAGCGACTCACATGCATCTCATGATCGTTCACCTCGCTGCGTGCTTGATGAGCATGATGCTCCACTAGCAGCATCTAACAGTCATCATGGAGATGAGGCTGGACCATTGGCCACGTCCAGTCAGCAGCCTGCAGCTACATCCATCAGTACTAGTCACGATCATGAGCAGGCTGGACCATCGACCACCGAGGCTGCACTATTGACTAAGTAGGCCTCCACTACTACTGCTCATATTGATGTTGTACTACCACCAACAGATGCATCCATCAATACTAGTGATCATGATCATGACTAGGCTCGACCATCGACTATCGAGGCTGCACCCAACTTTACTGAGCAGGCATCCACTTGTAGTACTGCTATTGATGTTGATATACTACCACCAGTGCCTGATCCATGACATTTATATTACAGCTGTATATTTTTAACATTATTCAGCTTTATATATATATATATATATATATATATATATATATATATATATATATATATATATTGTCCATGTATTTCACGTTCATGTTGCAGTTGTACTTAATTTTCATGTTGGTGATCATCATGATGTGGCGCATATTGTTAGGTCATGTTAGATATTTTCATTTAATGTTTAGCTTGCAGATAGATGTGTATATGTGATAGCATGAGTTATTTGACATATTGAGATGTATATTTGATGTTTCTGTTGTGAAGATCTTAATATATAATGTTAATTTTATGTTTGAATGTGTTTATTAGTCGAATATGATGTTTGTACGATGGTTATTATGATCGTGATGATGTTTATTAATTAATTTAATATTAAATGACCATGATATTTATTAAATATTATGTCATGATTGTAATTGTAATTTAAATTTTAATTGTATGTAAAATTGTATTTGTATTTGTACTTATTGTAATTTAAACTGTAATTGTATGAAAAATATTTATTAATGTAAAATTTTAATTGTAATTGTAATATTTAATTTATTCTGAAATTATTGTAATTGTATATATGAAAAATTGTAAAATTGTGATTGTAAATGTAATTGTATGTAAAATTCTAAAATTGTAATTGTATTTGTAATTGTAATTTTAATTGAATTGTATGTAAAATATTTATAAAATTGTGATTGTAATTGTAAATGTCATTCTATGTAAAATTGTAAATGTAATTGTATATAAAATTCTAAAATTGTAATTGTAATTTTAATTGAATTGTATGTAAAATATTTGTAAAATTGTAATTGTAATTGTAAATGTAATTCTATGTAAAATTGTAAATGTAATTGTATGTAAAATTCTAAAATTGTAATTGTAATTGTAATTGTGATTTTAATTGAACTGTATGTAAAATATTTGTAACATTGTAATTGTACTTGTAAATGTAATTCTATGTAAAATTGTAAATGTAATTGTATGTAAAATTAAAATTGTAATTGTAATTCATGTATGTGAAATTAATGTAAAATTGTAATTGTAATTTTAATTCTAATTGTAATTGTACTTTTAATTGTAATTGTATGTAAAATATTTGTAAAATTTTAATTGTATTAATGTGAAATGATTTGATTAAAGTATTTAAATTTGTAAATTTGCAAATAATTGTAAAACAACAAATCTAGAATAATAAGAATTTTTGTAACATAATAAAGATTAGAAAATAATGAAAATAAATTCATGTACTTTATAATTATCATTATTTTATTATGATCTTACATACAAAAAAAAAGAACTTTATACAGTCTGATGTGCTTATCATCCTAACACGCACCGGTGCGTCGTATAAATAAGACACACCGGTGCGTCACAACTCTTCCACACCGGTAACAAATAAACGCAAATAAAAAAAGCATAACTCTATTTTCTTCAGGTGAAAAAAAAAGCGGCAATTTGAAAAATGGGCAGCAAAATATTTTCGAAAATCTAATTTCATAAAATAATTCTTTAAATACTTAACACTTTTCATTATTTCACTATTTTTGCTAAAATTTTCAGCCAGATATTTGCAAGAGACCGACCTAGAGCAAGAAAGTAGGAGGGCACTGTGGAGCAGCGAAATACGTTTGAACAGAAGTATTCAGACAATCAAAAACCAAACCTCTGGTGATTCAAACCCTGTATCATAGAATTTGAAACCATCTTGTGATTAAATTTGATTATTTTTTTTACTTTTTTTCTGCAGTTTTTTACTTCTTTTTTTCTACACTTTTATCCATTTTTACCCTAAACCCTTCATTTTTTTTGTTTTTTCCCTTTCTTCTCCCTATTTCTGTGATTTAAAAATTAGGGTTTTTTATTTTAGATTGACGTCCAACCCATGGGATGACTTTCATAGTCGAATCTCAATCCATTCGGCCATTGCACGAATTTTTGAAAAAATGGATTTTTCTTTATCGGCGTGCCTTGCATACTATACCGCACTGGTGCTCTGTATTATACAATGCACCGTGAAAGTGCTGTAGTAAAAAAAATGAAAACATTTTTTCTAAATCCGTGCGCCAAGTCTAAAATAGGGCACTGGTGCTCCATTTAACTAGGAAAGCACCATACGGTGTATTACACCGTTTTTGCGGTGCGTTTATAATACCGCACACACCGTTAGGTCTATTACAATGTTTTTTGCGGTGCATTTACAATACCCAATGGACCGTATGGTGTATTATACTGTTTTGCGGTGTGTTGTTAATATCTCCACGCACAGGTGGCGGTGCAGATCTCGTGAAAGGCGCACTAGTACCTTGAGATCTATTTTCTACCTGGAAAGTTGAGAATTTATTTATAAATATATTAATGAATGATATGGTACAGGTTTCAGATTGATAAAGAAATGTATGACAAGAGATCAAATAACAAAAATACTGTTAACACATCAAGAAAAGAAAAAAAAAAGACAAGTTCTTTGTAAATTATTTATAAAAAATATTATTTTTGAACTATATGTAACTTTAAATAATATGTATTTTTTACTGTGTATCATGCAGAGCCACATAATGATGAAGCTCGATATGATTATTTCTGATCTAGGACCAAAAGAGCGTAAAAATGTAATGGAAAAATTGCGAAAGGATGAATCGGGTGAATGAAAAAATACTATCGATCCAATATGAGTTTCTTTTTTTAATTATCATTAATAATATACTTAAAATTATTAGATACATGTGTCAAACAACCTACTATTTCACATCTGTTTAATATTGTACAGGGACCAACAACTCAGAAAAGGAATGTTGTTCTAAGAAAAGAAAAAAATAGAACATGCAAATGAAAATCAATTACTCCTTAGCTCATCTGGAGTGGTGCTGGAAGTTAACGAAAGGGGAAAAGCTTTTACAAAAGTTTGAGGGATCTAGTGGAATGAATGTATAGACGTTCTTTCCAACAAAAACAACGTGCTTCAAATGTAATATGTAATCATTGAATTTTTCAATCATTAGGTACAATAAATAAATAATTTAGCATTAAATATTAATTTTCAAGAATTTTCTTGCAGAAAAGAAAAGAAAATGGAACCCATTCAACACATAAAACAGGATGACAAGGAAGAAAATGGTTGTTCTCTAAGTTTGTGAGTAATTGTTACTTCCTTATAACAACTTAACTAGATTTCATTTTTGTATTTTTTAAGTTGTTTTACAAAAATCATCATTGAATGTCTTCAAACAGGTGCTAACATACAAAGAAGAACCATCAGACGAATTGATTGAAATTTGGTTAAATATGGGTTGTGAGTATATGTTGGCATATTAGAATTTAATTGTGGAATTTGTAAGCATACATTGATCTTGTTTTACTTAGATCCGTATATAATTAATAGAACAAAAACATATTTTATATTAAATATATGATTTGTTATGGGGTATAAAACTTGCAGGAAACAAAGTATGGAATTGCGTCAACAGATGAAATTTTGAAAGATGGCATGGTACATGATTTTGAAAGAATGTGTATAATTTATGAGTCAATTGTTGCTATGGTACGCCATTTTTCTTTTCGATTTACATTCATGTATATTATTTAATATTGCAGTTTTCATTATTCTCACCAATGTAAATACACTCATTTCAGTTTATTTTTATGTTTGTAGATGGAAGGTGAAGAAAAAGAAAACAATCAACGCCATGAACAAAACATTCCTGAAAATAACCCAAGTCATGGAAGTAGCTCTAGCAGTGACAACAGTTCAAGTGAAGAATGATGATCACTATGTTTGGAAATTGGATATCAAAGCAAAGCATTTTATTTTTTGAAATATATATGTCTGTGAAATCATACATTTTGTTTAATGTAATGGACATAGTGTCCCAATTGAAAGACAAAGGGATACCGATAACTGTCCCATTTTGTATGATAAAGATTGTCTTATATATATATATATATATATATAAACATAAAATATGATTTAATTTATTCTATTGCATTCTCCATTGTCGTTCTCAAATGCACTAATAAAAATTTAATTCATATGAATATTGTTATAAGATATATATGTGTCGACTTTTGATGAATAATGAATTTTAAAAAACCATAATAATTATGATATGATATAACAAATTAATCCAAACATCACATTCAAATGCATTAATAAAAATGTAATTAATATGAATATTGTTATAAGATGTGTCTACTTTTGATGAATAATGAATTTAAAACAATCACAATAATTGGACTATCACAGGTCGATGTTTCTAAAAAATACAACATGAAAACCGGTGTGTGTTAGTAACTATAAACGGGTGTGTTTATGTGTCTATACGCACCGGTGTCGTTATACGATCTATGGGCACCGCACAAATACTGATACCAATTATCAATATTGATGCATTTGTGTGATACTGCGCATCGGGGTGTTTACGTATCTATAAGCACCAGTGCATTTTTACAATCTATGGGCACCACATGAATACTGATACCGATTATAAATCTCGGTGCCTTTCTATGATACAGCGCATCGGTGTGTTGATACGACCTATGGGCACAGCACAAATCCCAAGACCAATTAGAATGGCCACGTACGTTGTATGACCAACATTACCCCCGGTGCGGTTTTACACCTAAATGTTTCGGTGCGTTGGATTGAGACAGCCCTGGGGCACCATCGGCATGTATGCACCGGTGCGTTAAAGGCAAAGTAGCGCACCGATGAAAAAAACATCTGTAATAACTTCCGACCACCCAGTTTTTTTAGTTGTGTTGAATTTCCATTAAAAGCTCCGCCAAAACCTCTGTAACCATAAACAGATGTTGTAGCAAATGTTTTTTTGACATTTTTGGCCAAGTTTATAACACTAAAAAACTCCTTTATAACCTCTGCTAGAGGGTATTTTCCTTGTAAAGAAAGAGAATCACTCATGATAATTATCTTTTATAATGTTTTAGTGAGAATATTGTAAGACTAGAAATAGCTTTCTCTTGATGAAATATTGTTAAACTGCTACTTGTGTTAATTTCTACCAAATTCAGTAGATTTTAGCTTTGCACACCTACTATTTCTTCTCTCATTTTACATTTTCTTCTCCTCCTAGGCTACATAACCATTCTTTTCTACCACATCATGATCCAATACCCTCATTAGTAGAATTGTGTATTTGACTGAAATCTCTTTTCAGTGAATAAGAGTTTAAACCACCGACCAATCTCATAAAACAAATAATTAAATTGCCTTAGAGTTTAGTATGTGTCTGGTAAGGCGCTTGATGCAGTCCAAGTGCTAATTCCAGCACCAACATCTTTTGGTATGTCTGCCGGGAGACGAAGGGCTTGAAACAAAGTATTCTCCCTATGTCTCTTGTTTTGAATTGCTGAATGTCAATTCTTAATGGTGAATAAGAATTGATGGCTTGAATAAGACTGCAAATCAGTTCACCCGACGACTCCATAGAGAGGAAAAAGGGGTTTCAAAACCTCCAACTACAAGGAGAAATCAGAGATCACCTATCGTGACCCCAGTCACAGACCCAAAGAAGGTACACAAAAAATACATTCCAAAGAAAAATGTACCCTCATCTACTTTAGAATCAAAATAAGTTTGAGTTTCAAAAGATCTTGCTAAAAAATCTAAAATCGAAACTGCTTCCTTAGAAGATAAAGTAGATGTTGTTAAGCTAAGCTCAGCTGAAAGTTTTTCTCATTCCTCAATTGGTAAATCTGAAGTAAGCACTATTTCAGTCAAAGAGGAAAAATTAGAGTTATAAGTATCAATAATGAAACCGAAGAGCTTGTGCTAACTGAAGGGGAGTTATAGAAAATATTGGCAATTGCTCCTTTTCTTGATAGGGACATTTTGATTGAAGAATATATTAAGACCATTTTAAATTTCCTCCAAACTCATCCTGAATACCATTATTTCATCACTCCTCAGCAATAATATTTTCCTTTATCTAGAAATCTAGCTATTGGGTCATCCTCTTCTCATCCACTAGAAGAGAGTGTTCCTGAAGGCCTCACATTCAACTTATCTAACTTCCTAGCTCAACAAAATAAAGTTGAATTAACCTCATCCCCTCAAGAGACAAATTTTGAATCTAATTCTTCTGTAGAAGGTGAAGTCAACACCTCCTCTGTTCATCTCTTTGCGAATCCACTATTTTTAGTCCCCAAGCCTGAAGAAGAAGAAGCTCAAGATTTCCAATTTTCTACTGTCTTGAATTAGATTAAGAATCCATGAATTGTAATTCCTATTTCCCAAACATCTACATCAACCGATCATCCATCAACTATGCATCAACAAAACATGGCTCAGCCTACCCTTAGAAGGATGCAACAGATAGTGGCTGCAAGATATGCTCCACTTGCTCTTCCTCAACCTTTGCATCCACTCCCTCAAGGAGATTACTTGAAATATCTTCCAAAATACACCGGGAAGGGAGAAGGAGTTTTTGCTGAGGAACATTTAGTGGCTTTCTATAATTATGTTGACAACCAGAATGTCGAACATGAAGATGTCTGGTCAAGACTCTTTGTTCAGAGCTTGGATGGTGAAACTCATAAATGGTTTAGAAGTTTGCCCCCAAAGTCAATAACATGAATTGATGAATTGGAGGAAATATTTGTGAAGAAATGAGGTGATTGGAAATACTATGTGTACTACATTACATAATTTGGAACTCTAAAGAAGAAACCAGATAAGTCATTGGCTGATTTTACTAAGAGGTTTAATAAGATTTATTAGAAAATTCCCGAAGAAATTAAGCCTCCTTAGACTACAACTATGATAACTTTTGAAAATGCTCTAGATTCTGAGTTTTCTTTATGGCTAAGGGCTAAGAAAGAACATACATTGATGGATATCCAAGAGGCTGAAATTGGAGTGAAGTCTAATCTCATGGCTTCTAATAAATTGAAAATGGAGGAAAAGAAGGCAGCAAAGGAAAAATCATATTGGTACCTGAAGCAGTCATAGAAACAAGAACTCGATAGCTACGAAATTGATCAATTTCAGAGTATCTCACCAAGTGGAAGAACTTATCTGCTGAGGATTCCACATGGGAGGATGAGAATTTTATACAAAATAATCCAAAAGTAATCAAGCATTGAGGACAATTTTTTTTTTAAGGAGAGGGGTATGTTAGGTCCTTATAGTACTAGTGTAGCCCCTTATTTTTATTGTTAGTTTAGCCCCATTATTGTTATTTTTGTTCCCATGTAGTCCCCATATTGTTATTATTGCGCTCCATAGGTGTAGCCCCATTATTGTTATTGTTGTGCCCTTGTGGTCCCCATATTGTTATATTGTGACCCCTTAGACTCCTATATATAGAAGGTAGGTTTTTTCATTTCTATCATCCAAGTATTGTTCATTTATGTAATGTAAAGGAGGTTGCCCCCTCGAAGAGGCTTATTTCTAAGTAATTGCTCTATATTTTCTTCTATTTTGTGAATTGGTTTCATAACAAAAAATGGCCAAGATAAGCCACCTTCTTCAAACTTCCTGCAAATAGCTCTACAAACTAGTCTCCTATGAAAAACTGGGCAAAAAAACCATTCTGTGGTCTATTTCTTTGGCACTCAGTTAGAACTTAGAAACCTGAAGGTATTTGGTTCGGTCCAAAAATATCAACGAGGTTGGCTTTGTTATATATATATATATATAAATGTGGGCCGAAGCCCCCCTTTGATTCCCACGCTCATGTTTTTGTGGGATGCATGGAACTAAGGGTCACAAAACCATAGGCCACACACCCTTCCCATCTTCGATGCCCTGATTCTGTGTATTAAAATGTGGTCCAGGGTCGTTTCCTTTGGGCTTGGGTAGGGTGCCATGCACCCACCTCAATAACTCTACCACGGGTTATATGGTTTTGCCACAAACCAAGGGACGAGGTGGCCGGACATGCTTTCCATCCCACCCTCCACCCCAACCACACCATCATTTATATTTAAATATGGTATCGTCACCCATAGTTAATATGCACGTTGTGTGGCCTATTGGTTGGGTGACTGTTTGATGAGCTGGAGGTTACACATTCAATTCTTGTGGAAGTTCGTCGGTCGACTTAATTTTTTTTTGGATCAATCTGGGGTGCCACATGGCACCGTGTGATTGGGCCATGTGTCACCCAATATTTGGCCCACTTGTCCACATCACATTCTCCTACCCCTTACCAATAGTTAGATGACATGTGCTAGCTTGACGGGATGTCACTTGTCTAGTTCATTCACACGATCAACTTGCTAAAATCAGCACCACATCATCGTATAGATTTCCACATCACATCCATAATTGCAAAGTCAACCATGCAAGTTGAATTTTTAGTTGTTTTCCAAAACATTCAGAATGTGATAAATTCCTCATATGATGTTTTATTGAGGCGATTCAAGCATTTTTGGAATTAGAATGACGAGATATCCAACTTGGCATTGGTTTCAGGAGATTGTGAGAACTTTGATTTTTGAGTATATTTTTGATCCCTTGGATCATTCCCTCCTCACTTGAAGATTTTTTACCACCAAAATTCTGTTTTCACTCAAAAAGTAAGTGAGGGTAAAACTCCCTCACTTTTCCAATCTCTATCCATCTTGCTTTGCTTGGATTGGTACCTTTGAGCCCCACACAAAAATAATCCACATTTCCTATGTGTGAATTTATTATCCTCCTGTCAAGAATTGAGTCTTATTGCAACTCATTTAAATATTTAGAAGAAAAATATTCTCTAGATAGAACCTGAACATTCTATTCTTGATAAACAATCACAGGAGGCTCATACATTCTCAAGTTTCCCATATTCACAATTGAATAAATTTGCATGTAAGGCAGAAAATATAATTTGAGAGTCTTGTTACCAATATTCTCCAAGATTTTGAAAGGGCCATATCTGATTGGCTTGAGTGTTTTCCCTTCACCTTGTAGTCTTTCCTTTCTGATTTACAACCAAACTTGATCTCCCACATGGAAATAATGATCAACATGATGATCAACATGATGCTTATCATGTTTTTCTTTGTACTTGGATTGGATTTTCTCTAGTTTTTCTTGTACCCTTTTATCCACCAACTGATTTTTTTTTTAAAAATGATTGGATTTTTCCACATAATTATGTCCATCTACTGCAATATATTTACCAAATATGAAATCCAAAGGAGAATTTTGAAATATCCCAAACAAGCTTCAAATGGAGATACTTATGTAGATGAATTATTGGCATGATTGTAGGCATGATGGAAATGCAAAATCTCATCCCAAAGATTAGGATTCTTACCACAATATTATCGAAGGAGATGCACTACTGATATATTCACTACTTCTGTCTGGCCATTAGTTTGTGGATGAAATTCCATGCTCTTCTTTAACTTTGTGTCCATGAGTTCCCATAAACTTGAAAAAATCTTCTGAATAATTCGAGAATATCGATCTTAAATAATCGAAGTAGGTAACCCAGAATGAACCCATACATTTTAGAAGAACATATTTACATTTTGTTCAACTGTAACATGTTTCTTACATGGAATCAACATAGACATTTTTCTAAAATGATCCACTACAACATATAAATAATCATGACCTTTCCTAGACATTGATAGTCCCCCAACAAAATACATAGAAGTAATTTCCCAAGGGCGAGAAGGGATAGGAGGTGGAGTGTAAAAAAAAAATTTCCTATTGCTTAGCTTGTTAGTAGCACACATAGAACATCGTTTTACAAATATTAATATAGTTTCATTCATGTGAGGCCAATAAAAATACATATGTAATTGAGAAATTGTTTTTCCTACACCAAAGTGACCAACAATAAGAGAAGTATGGGCTTCCCTTATGACATTAAATCTTTCACCTTGTGGAACACATAACTTTCCAAGATGATACAATAAATTGTTATGAAAATCATAATCCAACTCTTCAACATTATTTCCTTGACTCAAAATTGAATAAACATATTTAAAATATTTATCTTGAGAATATTGTTCAATATAACTTGTTGATGCAGGGGCATTAGACACTAACCAGCAATGTAGGAGTTTTGTCCACATGTTGTGGCTAGGAGGGTTTGGAAACAGTCGAATTGTTACAGCTAGGTGTCAATACCTTAGCTGTGTTGGGAAAAATACTGAGAGGGGGGGGGGGGGGGTGAATTAGTATTTAGTGCAAACAATCAAACTTTTACTTTTTCCTTTCTAAAAACCCATACACTACTTTACTGAAGGCAACTAGCGTATATACGCGGATATCCTTTACAGAACTCGCGTATGTCCAGAGATCTAATTATGTGTTTGAATCTTAACTCAGATCATTGCATTATTCATTTATCAGATATTTCAGAAACAGTAAACAGGTGCAGACAGAACAGAATAATCATCACACATATGCAACACACATGAACACCAGGATTTTTAGGTGGAAACCCAATTCGGGAGAAAACCACCGCTGCCGTTGCTTCAGCCTTCAAAATTTATTATTAAGAAAACTTCTTACAATCATGTACTGGTGCAGACTCAAACTAGCACGCAGGCACCCACCTGCAGAAAGCTACAACCTTCTCTCGTTTACCAGCCTCTCCTGGAAGGGAGCTAGGACCCCCTGAACTCGTTTACCAGCCTTTCCTGGAAGGGAGCTACAACCCCCTGACTGAAGGCTTCGACCCTCAACACCACTTGCTTATTGCTTCAAGCAAAATAGTGAGACCACTGTAACCAGAATATCAGATATAACCCAGACTTCAGAATAGATATGCAGAAACACATTCAACCTTCAGCAACCATTAGATCAGAAATCATACGCGCCTTTATTTAATCAGACCCGCGTATATACGCGCTTTCCAGAGAAAAACCCTAACTGCGCATACGCACTTTTCTTTCCACAGACCCGCGTATACACGCGCTTTTCATGAAACGAACCTGCGTATAGATCTATAAATGATAAACTTTGCAGTACAGATCAGATCTATAAACTTACCCAGATTTCTTCAATCTCTTCAACAGGATTTCACCAGGTCTTCTTCACTTCTTTTCAGATCATCCTTGACATTCACCATTTCTAGATCTAGAGATCTTGAGCCTTCATCATGTTCATAGGTGCATTATAGATTCAAATCTATCAATTAGGAACAGGGTTCAACCATACAGATATACTTCAGAGAGAAGTATTCATCAAAGCCTAGACACATGCACACCTTTTGCACAATGATTTTCTTCTCCTTATATAGGGTTACCCTTCATCAATACCATGAGTCAAAACCACATAAATTCCAATGGTATTCCTGGACGGGATCACATAGGCGAACCATCATTCAATACAATGGGTCAATACCATGGTAGTTACCCCTGGTTTTATAAATTTAGAGCGCTTTTTCCCATACGTGACTTGGCACGTTATTTCCCACGTGCATACGCTACTTAGTCTAGACAAATCCGCGTATGCCTTGAGACATACTCTTTTCATCATGTTCTGGCACATACTAACATTCCTTCCATCATTACCTTTTATACTCATTGTAAATACATCAGATTTACATCTTTTAGCAAGTTCATCAAGACATATTCCATTAGGGACAACTTCATCAAGTAGGTTGCCATCATCTTCATCAAGTGGGTTGCCATCAAGGACAACACATTGCATCATATTGCCAACAATATCCCCCTTTGGACTTGATGGCAACCACGATGGTGTTTGATCACTACAACAGATATAACCATTATATTATAACCATGTTACTCTACCCTTATTCAAACACCATGTCACTCTCCCCCTTTGACATCAAGGGCAAAGGGCGGATCAACACCAACACAAGGTTTTTCTCCTCATGTCGAAGGAAGCGTTCTGTAGATCTGATGTACACTGAAGTGACCATGCTCCCCCTGAGTTCATGCTGAACCTACAAACATATTTTTCAATGAAGTACATGACTCTATGACCTTCCTATCACCAATGACTCATACTTACATCAAGGATCCATCCAAGTGGATTTACATATGAGACTCAAATACCCAACCAAGTGGGTTTGCACATCTCAACTCAACTACCCAACCAAGTGGGTTTAAAAATTTGACTCAGCTACCCAACCAAGTGGGTTTACAAATTTTGACAAGTCCTTACATGACTGAATATTATAAATTTACATCATGGGTCTCAACAAGACCTTTTTATCAAATTACAAGTATGACTTTTTAAGACCAATACCAGAAAGACCTCAAGAGATATCATATTTCAGAATCATCATAATGCCAATAATGCATTATACTCAGTCAGGCTAATGCTCCCCCTGAACCTGTGCACCCTTTCGATATGACCAAAACTCCTCCTTAGCTTGAGTAACCTTAACACTTTCAACAGCCAATCATCAAGGCATCTTCACCCAATATCAAAGAATGAACCAGAAATATAAGAGCTGAAACATCACTAGAGAAGCCATACAGCATTAGAGATACCAAACAGCACCATAGAAGAATGCTAACCCAAAAATTTTGTCAGCAACCATCCATACGTGGTTTTCTGTGTATTAACTTGCGTATATACGCGACTGTCTTTCAGGAAACCCGCATATCCAATTTAATCTTTTGAAATTTAAGCAGATCTGATCTTCTGAGAGGTAGAGACCATTCCCAGCTTCTGTCTGAGATATTCTAATGCTTCCCTGGGCAGAGGTTTGGTAAATATATCAGCAACTTGTTCTTTTGAGGGAACATATTCCAACTTCACCTTTTGTTCAAGCACTTGTTCACGTAAGAAGTGATACTTGATGGGAATGTGCTTGGTCTTGGAATGCATAATAGGATTCTTTGAAATACTGATGGCACTTGTATTACCACACATAATGGAGATAGGAGGTGAAAATTTTATTTGAATGTCTTGTAAGGTTTGCATCATCCAGAGAAGTTGAGTGCAACATGATGCGGCAGCCACATATTCTGCTTCTGCTGTAGATAAGGCAATAGAGCTTTGCTTCTTGCTGAACCAAGATACCAACCGGGGCCCCATATAGAATGCACCACCACTTGTGCTTTTTCGATCATCAACATTTCCAGCCCAATCTGCATCAGTGTAAGCATGAAGAGTAAGATCAACATTCTTTGGATACCATAGTCCAAAGTCTTGTGTTCCTTGTAGATATTTGAATATTCTTTTGACAGCCTGAAGATGAGATTCTTTTGGATTGGCTTGGAATCGTCCAACAATCCCAACTGCATGCATAATATCCGGTCTAGTCCCAGTGAGATACATAAGACTTCCTATCATAGATCTATATTCTGGTTGATTCACCGTGGGAGAATCATCATGAGAACTGAGATTACATCCGGTTACCATTGGTGTACTTACAGGTTTGCACTCTTCCATCCCATACTTCTTCAGAATTTGCTTAAGGTATTTTGCTTGAGATAAGAATATACCTTCTGTAGTTTGATGCACTTGTAAGCCAAGGAAGAATGTTAGTTCCCCAAGTAAAGACATTTCAAATTCTTGCTGCATGACAGAAGCAAATTTCCGACTCATAGATTCTTCATTACTTCCAAAAATGATATCATCAACATATACAACCACAATCGATAGTTTATCATTTTCAATTTTTGTGTATAAGTTACTATCAGCAGACCCCTTTGAAAATCCTTGTTGATGAAGATATTTGTCAAGACGATAATACCATGCCCTTGGAGCTTGTTTGAGACCATATAGAGCCTTTTTAAGTCTACAAACAAGATTTTCATCATTTCCCAAAATGAATCCTTCTGGTTGTTCTATATAAACTTATTCTTCTAGATCACCATTGAGGAAAGAAGATTTGACATCCATTTGATAAACTTTGATTTGTTGAAAACTTGAAAAATCAAGAAACATTCTTATGGCTTCAAGTCTAGCTACAGGAGCAAAAGTTTCTTCAAACTCTATACCTTCTTGTTGAGTATACCCTTTGCAAACCAGTCTAGCTTTGTTTCTTATAACATCCCCATTCTCATTAAGCTTGTTCTTGAATATCCATTTGGTTCCAATGACATTTTTATCATGTGGTCTTGGTACCAATTCCCAAGTGTGATTCTTTTCAATTTGATCAAGTTCTTCATTCATGGCCTGAATCCAACATTCATCTTTGCTATCTTGATTGACATTGTGTGGTTCAATCGTGGATAGAAATGCCAAATAGCTAGGAGATCCCACAAGAGTCCTCCTTGTTTGTACACCTGATTCCTTGTCTCCCAAAATTTGAGATTCGGGATGATTCTTTTGAACATATCTGGATGGAGCCTTTCCAGATAAATCATCTTCAGGTTCTTCATTGGATCCACTGTCTATATCATTTCTATTTGATGTAGAAGGACAAAAGTCACCATCATCTTCTTCTGTTGTTTTTCTTTCTTCTTTAGGGACTGCATGAGACTCATCAATAACAACATCAATACATTCAACAATATTTTGAAGCCTTTTATTGTAACATTTGTATGCCCTGCTTGTAGATGAGTAACCAAGAAGTATTCCTTCATCTGATCTAGGTTCAAACTTGCCAAGCTTTTCATCATTATTTTTGATAAAGCATTTACTTCCAAAAACTCTAAAATGTTTCACAGAGGGAGAATTACCATACCAGAGTTCATATGGAGTTTTGTCACTATTTACCCGAACATGTGCCTTGTTAAGAATATTTGTTGCTGTGTGAGCTGCTTCTCCCCAAAAAATATCAGGTGTTCCGGAATCATCAAGCATAGCTCTTGCCATTTGTTGAATTGTTCTATTCATTCTTTTTGCTATGCCATTTTTTTGTGGAGTGCCTGCTACAGAAAACTGTCTTTTTATGCCATGTTGTTCACAAAATTCAAAGAATTCATTTGATGTATATTCTCCTCCTCGATCAGATCTAAGACACTTGATTTTTAGATCTAATTCATTTTCAACCAGCGCTTTGAAAATCTGAAATTTTTCAAATGCTTCATCTTTGTGTTTGATCAACCCAATCCAACACATTCTAGAAAAATCATCAATGAATAAGATATAGTATTCTTCACCACGTGGTGAATTTTTCCTCATAGGTCCACATATGTCAGTATGACTGAGTTCAAGAGGCTTACTTGACGATCCTTCCTTGGCATTGAATTACACTCTGGTTTGCTTACCGAATTGACAGGATTTGCATATGATACTTTCAGGTAGAGAAATATTGGGAAGACCACGAACATCATTAAGTCTGCTAGATTTGTTGATTTGAGAGAAGCTTAGATGCCCCAACCTTCTATGCCATAGCCAGTTTTCTGAAGATTTACTCAAGTAACATTGTTCTTTGCAATTATTCAATACATACAGATTGCTTGGAGTTCTTTTTCCTTTTATAATTGTTTTACCTGTATCAAGATCACGCACCACACATTCTTTTGAACTAAAGACAACTTCAGTTCCTTGATCACACATTTGACTTACACTTAACAGGTTATGCGTTAATCCATCCACATACATGACATCATTAGCCTTCACCTTTTCTTTTAGAAACACAGACCCTTTTCTTTTAATTACAACAGGAGTATCATTTCCAAAAGTAACTTTCTTTTCCTTTTCTAGAGCACTATATGCACGAAGTTTGTGTTTATCACCTGTCATGTGTCTTGAGCATCCACTGTCAATGTACCATTGATTTTCTTCACCTTCTGCAAATAACGCTATGCCACAATTTTCAACCTGTGGTTCCTTCTTTTTCCATATTTTGGATTTTGAGGGAAGATGCTCTCTTGGCTGCATTTTTCTCCTGCACTCAGAATCTTCATGGCCAAAGTTATTGCAATAAGCACATTCTACTTCATTTAGAAGAGGAGAAAAGTTGTTATAGGTATTCTTCTTTGTTTCAACATCAATCCTTTTCTTTCTTGCTTCTCTTGTCATGATGGTTTTATAATCAACACATTGAGCAGCTTTATGACCAAAATTGTGACATGAGAAACATTGTCCATTGAAGAAGAAATTTCTGCGATCATGAAATATTCTATTTGAATTTACCTGTTGATTGGTGCCTTTTTGAAAGATATTCCTATTAGTGTTCCTTGCATTAGGATGATCATGCTTTACCTGTAAAGATTCTTTATTCCCTGGCTGAGTGGCAGAATTTTGTAAACCAGTGGTAGCTGCTTTTAGATAATTTGGTGCTGAAGCTTGAGAGGACTCTCCAGTGTATCCAAGACCTGTCTTTATAAGAGGAGAAAGTTGAACCTTGATAATCTCATCTAAGGTTTCAGATCCTTTAGCAAATCTAAAATTCAGAGTCTTTACTTTCTCAAATTCTTTTCTTACACTTACCACTTCACATTCTAATTTCTCATTGTATTTCTTTGCTTCTTCAACCTGCTTTTCCAGAGTCTCGATGGTTATTTTTCTTTCTTCTAAGAGAATTTTATATTATTCTAAGCGTCTTTTGAGTTGGTTGTTCTCTTCAAGAAAATCATTGTCCTATAGATCATCCATGAAAGTATCATTTTCTTCTTTAGATTCAAATTCCATGAGAATTCTAAGATCTTGTTCACATTCTTCTTCACTATCAGATACTCCATCACTGTCATCATGAGTATAGTAACTTCTTCTAGTGCTAGACCGGTTCTTATTTCTAGCTACTTTCTTTCCTTTTGCAGGTGTTTCTTTGTAAGGACACTTAGCAGCATAATGACCAAATCTTCCATAATTAAAACATTTGAAAGTAAGCTTACCTCTAAATCGTCCTGTACCAAGTTGAAGTTTCTTTACAAAATTTGCCTCATCTTCTTCCGAAATATATCCTGATCCTTCTGCTTCTTGTACTTCTTTCCCTTTTGTAGAAGCTCTAAAAATAGCTTCTTTGACTTCAGATGGTCCTCCTCTTCTCATTTCATATGCAGTCAGTATGCCATGAAGTTGCACCACAGTAATATTTTGAAGATCCTATTTTTCTTCAAGAGCAGATACTTTTGACTCAAATTTTGCTGTTAGCGATCTCAAAATTTTCTCAAACAAAGTAGTTTCGGTTATTGTTTCTCCCATATTTTTCATACGATTTACAACATCATCAAGACATAAAAAGAAACTGGCAATACTCTCATCACTATGCATCTTTAAATTTTCATATTCAATTCTGAGAGTTTGGAGTTTTTCACTTTTTACCTTTGCATCGTCTTCATAAATTAGAATGATTTTGTCCCATATTTCCTTTGCTATATTCAGCTGCATGACTTTGAAAAATTCTGATTCAGTTAGACTTCCTGTTATAGCATTGACCGCTTTTGCATTTGATTCATAATTCTTCCTTTCAGTTGGATCTGTTGGTGTAGCAGCTGGATATTTATATCCTTGTTCAACAATGGCCCATACATTAGCTCCCATAGACTGAAGATAGGATCTCATCCTCATTTTCCAGAACATTAAATTTCTCTCGTTGAAGAGCAGGGGCTTGATAGACGTTGTTCCCTCATGATTGCTCATCTTGCTTGATCTTCCTTCTAGTGGCTAAGCTTTTTCAAAAGCACCTGCTCCGATACCAATTGTTGGGAAAAATACTGAGAGGGGGGGGGTGAATCAGTATTTAGTGAAAACAATCAAACTTTTACTTTTTCCTTTCTAAAAACCCATACGCTACTTTACTGAAGGAAACTAGTGTATATACGCAGATATCCTTTACAGAACTCGCGTATGCCTAGAGATATAATTATGTGTTTGAATCTTAACTCAGATCATTGCATTATTCATTCATCAGATATTTCGAAAAAAGTAAACAGGTGCAGATAGAACAGAATAATCATCACCCATATGCAACACACATGAACACTAGGATTTTTAGGTGGAAACCCAATTCGGGAGAAAACCACCGCTGCCGTTGCTTCAACCTTCAAAATTTATTATTGAGAAAACTTCTTACAATCATGTACTGGTGCAGACTCAAACCAACACGCAGGCAGCCACCTGCAGAAAGCTACAACCTTCTCTCGTTTACCAGCCTCTCCTGGAAGGGAGCTACGACCCCCTGAACTCGTTTACCATCCTTTCCTGGAAGGGAGCTACAACCCCCTGACTGAAGGCTTTGACCCTCAGCACCACTTGCTTATTGCTTCAAGCAAAACAGTGAGACCACTGTAACCAGAATATCAGATATCACCCAGACTTCAGAATAGATATGCATAAACACATTCAACCTTCAGCAACCATTAGATCAGAAATCATACGCGCTTTTATTTAATCAGACCCGCGTATATACGCGCTTTCCAGAAGACGAACCCGCGTATACTTCAGTGCATTTTCCAGAGAAAAACCCTAACTGCGCATATGCGCTTTTCTTTCCACAGACCCGCGTATACACACGCTTTTCATGAAACGAACCTGCGTATAGATCTATAAATGATAAACTTTGCAGTACAGATCAGATCTATAAACTTACCCAGATTTCTTCAATCTCTTCAACAGGATTTCGCCAGGTCTTCTTCACTTCTTTTCAGATCATCCTTGACATTCACCATTTCTAGATCTACAGATATTGAGCCTTCATCATGTTCATAGGTGCATTATAGATTCAGATCTATCAATTAGGAACAGGGTTCAACCATACAGATATACTTTAGAGAGAAGTATTCATCAAAGCCCAGACACATGCACACCTTTTGCACAATGATTTTCTTCTCCTTATATAGGGTTACCCTTCATCAATACCATAAGTCAAAACCACATAAATTTCAATGGTATTCCTGGACGGGATCACATAGGAGAACCATCATTCAATACAATGGGTCAATACCATGGTAGTTACCCCTGGTTTTATAAATTTAGAGCGCTTTTTCCCATACGCGACTTGGCACGTTATTTCCTGCGTGCATATGCTACTTAGTCTAGAAAAATCCGCGTATGCCTTGAGACATACTCTTTTCATCATGTTCTGGCACATACTGACATTCCTTCCATCATTACCTTCTGTACTCATTGTATATACATCAGATTTACATCTTTTAGCAAGTTCATCAAGACATATTCCATCAGGGACAACTTCATCAAGTAGGTTGCCATCATCTTCATCAAGTGGGTTGCCATCAAGGACAACACATTGCATCATATTGCCAACAAGCTGATTGTATTATTAGATCAGTTAGAGTCGTAGAAGTCGAATAGCTCAGTTAGTCTAGCTGTCATATTCCAGTTAGTTGAATTATTTTAATTAGGCTGTTGATTTCCTAAAACGGTCCTCTCAGAGGAACCGAAGAGTCATATGTTATTGTATAAAATTGTAATCTCTTGAATGTAGAAAAAAAAAGGAGAAGAGAAGAAGAGATATTTTTGCAATAAACTCTGTGTATGGAGCAATTGCTTCCGGTTGTATAAAAATCAAGTCTTTTTTATTTCCAAACTACCTGTATTTATAATTGTGAAGAATTGGTTAATTTTGAGGAAATTGTGTAATGTTAATTTCGTTCCCTTTCCTTGAATTCCCTTAATTTATCCAAATAAACCTTATTAAATCCAGGCTACCCACAGGTAGATCTGTGCAGAAGAAGTGTGGCCATGGACACTGTTTAGATTGGTAGATTTATCGCTTTATAAAGAAATAGAGGTGTTGCTTTCGAACTAGAACCTTGGTCTGGACGCGAGTTGAATGAAAAAAAGGAATAACGTAACCCTGCATTAACCCTGGTAAATCACTGTAGCAAAACTGCGAGTGGTTTTGAAAGGCGGATTGCCCCATATCGCACCACCTTCGCAGGGAATGCGGTATTCCTGAATTGAAGCGATTCCACAGAGCCTTTGACGCATGGCACTCGACGGAAGTACAAAACCACCTTTCTGTATTCTCATCGCAAGTTAAAGATAGTACGAGGACGCTAAGAGATATCGACGAGGGCCTTCGATCTAGTACGGAGTCATCGGACGGTGGTCGCCTGACAGAGATGCACGAAGTTTAACCTAAGATACAGGCGTACATTTGATTGGCTATTGGACGTAGTGGTGGGCCTGGAGTGAAAGTTCTATTATAAAGTTGATTTACAAGTGCGGAGTATTAATATAAGTTTGGAAGACTAATATAAAGTCTAGAAAGGCCTAATTTAAGGTTCTGGGATATTATATAAATTTAAACATTGCGGATAGTATTATTTATCAAATTCTGCGAATTTGATAATTAATAAAAAGAGATAAACCATGTGGAGCAGGGAAAGAATTGACAGAGCCACGTCACCGTTGATCATCCCTCCTCAGGGTTGAATTTTGGTTTTGTTGCGTAATTTGTGGTATCAAAGCGTGTTTCTGAGTTTTTTTTCTGACATGGCAATCCGAGTTGGTGGAGGTGCTGGCAGAAGGAGGCCCATTGCCAACGCAGAGGTGTTGGGGATGTTGCAGAGGGTCGAGGCCAGAATAGATGCCATGGAGCGAAGATAGCCCAGAGATCCTAAAGACATAAATGAACCTGAGACAGAAGAAGCTGAAGAAAATGTTGAGATTCCTCCTGACATGAGGCTCCTTAGAATTGTTCTAAGGTCTGTAGTTAAGCCCAGAATTGAAGTTTCGAGTTATGCAGGGGGACTGAATCCAGAGGAGCTGGTGGACTGGATAAATGAATTGAACAAGTGCTTCGATTATGAGGAAATAAGTGAAGATAAGAAGGTCAAGTTTGCAATAACAAAGCTGAAAGGGCATGCTGCACTTTGGTGGGATGGAGTGCAGGCAGAGAGGAGTTGAGTTGGCAAGCAACCTATTAAAAGTTGTACCAGAATGATGGCCAAATTGAAAGGTAAATTATTTCCTAGTGATTACCAGATGACATTGTGTAAACAAATGCAGAACCTGAGACAGAGGTTGCTGATAGTAAAAGAGTACACAGAGAAATTCTATAGAGTAAGCATAAGGGCTGGGCAATTTCAAGACACACCTGAGAAGACTGCCAGATATGTGAATGGACTCAAGCTAGAGATCCAAGATGAGATTGGTCTCCTGTCTCCTAAGACAGTGGAAGAGGCCTACCAGATGGCCTTGAAAGCAGAGGAGAAATTCATGAGGAAACAATTTTCCAAGAAGAGAGGTACTTTCCGAGGGAAGGGAAGTCAGGGTGGTAGAGGAAAGCCTGCTACACCCAGGGATGGAGCTAACAGTAGCTCACCTTAAAATGCATTTGCAGAGGATGATGCAAGGGGCAGAAGGGGTTCTTACAGAGGAAAAGGAAGAGAAGGCAGAGACAGAGGCAGAAGTAGAGAATTGAGGTGTTATAGATGTCAGCAAGTGGGACACAAGCACTATGAATGTCCAGAGAATGTGGGTGCTGGTCCAAGGAATGTTGTTGTTTCCCAGGTTGGAGAAGAAGCAGAGATCTAAGAATAAATTCTTCCAGAGAGGGGAGAATCCTTGGTGGTGAATAAGGTCCTGTTGAAGCAAGCCAAAGAGGTCACTGAGCCTGCACAAAGGAAGACTTTGTTTAGGAGCATATGCAAAGTCCAAGTGAAATGCTGCCAGCTAGTCATTGATAGTGGAAACACAGACAATCTTGTTTCCACTGAGGTAATAGATAAGTTGAAGTTGAAGACAAGGGAGCATCCAACTCCCTACAAGGTGTCCTGGCTGCATAAAGGACATCAGCTGGTTGTGAAAGAATAGTGTGAGATAGAGATGCAAATGGGAAAATATAAAGATAAGGTCTTGTGTGATGTAATGCCCATGGATGTGTGTCATATACTGCTGGGTAGGCCTTGGCAGTTTGACAGAGCAGCAGTGCATGATGGCAAGAAGAACACTTACAAGTTCTTCAAAGATGGGGTACATCATACGTTGATTCCCATGGAAGAAGGAGAGCCATCCAGTAGAGTGATTGATCCAAAGACCTTGTTGCTGAGCGGGAAGGAATATCTGCAGCATATAGAAGAAGAAGAGGTAAGCTTTGCTTTAGTTTGCAAACCTAAAGTAGTTCTTACTTCTATAAAGATTTCTGATTTACCAGTAGAGATACAAGAGATGTTAGACAATTACTGTGACATTGTTGTGGATGATTTACCTGATGAGCTGCCACCTGTGAGAAAGATCAGCCATCAGATAGATTTTATCCCTGGTTCAAATATTCCAAATAAGGCAGCCTACAGAATGAATCCCAAGGAGAATGAGGAAATCAGGAGACAAGTACAGGAATTGGTGGACAAAGGACTGATCAGAGAAAGTTTGAGTCCATGTGCTGTACTAGCAGTATTGAGCCCAAAGAAAGATGGAGGCTGGAGGATGTGTACTAATTCCAGAGCATTTAATAAGATCACAATCAGGTACAGATTCCCTTTGCCCAGAATTGAAGCGATTCCACAGAGCCTTTGACGCGTGGCACTGGACGGAAGTACAAAACCACCTTTCCGTATTCTCATCACACGTTAAAGCTAGTACGAGGACGCCAAGCGATATCGACGAGGGTCGTCGATCTGGTATGGAGTCATCGGACGGTGGTCTCCTGACGGAGATGCATGAAGTTTAACCTAAGATACAGGCGTACAATTGATTGGCTATTGGACGTAGTGGTGGGCCCTGAGCGAAAGTTCTATTATAAAGTTGATTTACAAGTGCGAAGTATTAATATAAGTTTGGAAGACTAATATAAAGTCCAGAAAGGCCTAATTTAAGGTTCGGGGATATAATATAAAGTTAAACATTGCGGATAGTATTATTTATCAAATTCTACGAATTTGATAATTAATAAAAAGAGATAAACCACATGGAGCAGGGAAAGAATTGACAGAGCCACGTCACCGTTGATCATCCCTCCTCAGGGATGACTTTCGGTTTTGTTGCGTCACTTGCATGCATGACAGAGTTATGCTTAAGAATGACAGATGCATTAACAATTGGCCTTGATAACATAATTGTAACTTTGTTGCATATACCTTTATTGTACCTAATTAATAAATGAAATTACTGTAGGAATCTTATCCATTTGAAATTTCTAAATTGTTGTAGCTTGGTTTGTGATTGTAAATATTGAAAAGGTTGATGGTCAGTATGAATAATAAATTTACCCATCAAATAATGCTTCCACTTCTTCATGCTTTGTACCAAATCATACAACTCTTTATAATAAGTTTGATAGTTAATCACTACGTTAAAAACTGTTTCAGAATGATAACATATTGGCTTACCATGCCACATCAAAAATAATCCCATAACATAATCACTTTCACTAGTTTTAATTTCAAATGGCTACTTAAGATCTAGAACTGATAGAACCGGCGTTGTACTGATTTTCTCGTTCAAAGTGTAAAAAAAATTTTACTGCTTGCCTCATCACTGAAATACCCGCTTCACACTTGTCAAAGCATGTAATGACACTGCAATGAATGAGAATTTAGCGATAAATTTTCTCCAATATTGGGTTGCTCCCAAAATGCTCCTAACTTGTGTTACATTGTTGGGTTTATGTAAATTTACGGTAACATCAAATTTGGAGGGATAAAACTTCAATTCGCCACCTCCTACAATATAACCCAAATAAACCAAAGAGGTTTTCCCAAATTCACATTTAGACATATTCGTTTACAACTTTTTTTTTTCAAGAGATCTAGAACTTGCTTTACATGATTGACATTCTCTTCACAAGTATTACTAAAAATCAAAATATCATCTAAGTAGACTATGCCAAAGTCAACATGGAATAGTCGTAATACATCATTCATAACTCTCATGAATGTGACAAGTGCATTGTAAATCCCAAACGACATAACTAACGATTAAAACATACCTTATTTTTCCTTGAAAACAATTTTCGAAATATCGTCTTCAAGAATCCTTATCCGATGATAAATTCTTCTCAAATCTAGCTTAGTAAAATAAACAACATCCTTTAACTGATCTAGAAAATCATCAATGCGAGGAAGTGCTACACAATATTTTGTTGCATTCCTCAGTCCTTATCCTAAGTGTAGTATCTTGTGTCGCTCATGTCACAAACATTGCAAAGTGATGAAATATGTATAAACTTGTTCATCCTGGATAACATGCTTGATATATCCCCAAACACCTAAAAGAGAAATTCCTTGAAGCTTTTCTGCAAAATTTTGTAAAAAACCTTATTTTACAAGCCCAACGTGGTTCTTCCCTTTATAAGGTTGTGTTTTCACCCTATCCCTAACTTGTAAACAACGTTGCTAGCATGGGAATTCAAGAGTAAATTTGCACTGGTCCTCTTCAGGCAGGTTCTCCCAAAATGGAGTAGAAGTTTCGATCTCTATAATTCTTGAGAGTGGAATTATGGTACTTGTTGGTTGAGGATATGGTTGAATACTCCCATTTTTACTACTTATCTTATCTATAAATATTTTCCCCTTTGAGATAAGGTATTTCTGCTTCATTAGTGGATCCATAACCTCTCTAATATTTATATAAAAGAGTGTCATGCTAGTGATTCTTGGTTGGTCATTGCTTGTTGCCTTACTTCTTCTTGATTGCACCTACATGCTGTCAATTCGACGAAAAAGGAGAAGATATTGAAGAGTGTGGCTTGGACTTGGATTACCACTCCGAAGGAGACCTTCAACTTCAAGGCACCGATTGTAAGCTTCCCTTTGTTCATTTTATTATCCAAAATATGTTTTTCTTCCCATAAATATATTAATATTAATTGGTTTAGAATGATACTCCTTGATTTGTCATGTGGTTTTCTTTGAAATATATATGCTATGTATATTTTGTATTTTTTCATGTGATCTTCTTTATAGGTATTCAAATTTAGAAGGTATAGTGAGGAAGGATCCTGGAAGTGAAAGGATCAACATCGACATCAAGGAAACAACTGCATAAGGAGTGAGGTAGGCCATTTCCCTCTCTCATATTAAATTCAATGTTAAAATAGGAAAGCTTGTATCCTTTGTCATAGTTGTTAATAAACCCATTCATTGGGCTAAAGGGATCGCTTGTTTCTGAAGAAGGTATTTTCTTGCATAAAAAATTGGCGACCTCACTGGGGAGCTTATACCCTTTTCACCCTCTTATTGTTTTTTGTCTTCATCCTTAGTTTGGCCAAAAACTGAACAATTGCTAGTTTGGATTTTTTTTTAGCCTGTAGTCTGGCTCATTAGTGTTTTAAAGTATAAGGTCTAGAGTTTTTCTTTATAAATTGTTTTTTCTATCCCTTTTTTCATTGTTAGATGCGTTTTTTGTAGACACAGTGTCGCTGCTAGTGCCGATTTTTGCTGGAATATTCGCGTTGCAGACCACTAGTGTTAACTGGTGGACCGTGTTGGTCTTATAAAATAGAGAATTTTGGGTCTCTTCTAGAAAACCATTAATGTGTCTTCATCCTTGAAATGTTTTATTTTATTTTATTACATAATTTCTTCCTTTGAGTGTTTGCAGTCTCTTTGAGAAGTGAAAATTGGTCTTGTGATTTAAGTGGTAAAATTTATATTTTGGTTGAGTCTTGTTGTTGCAAGTCAATTAAAATATTCGTTTACCACAAGTGTCAATCAAAAAATACCGATTCTCTACTATAGGGAAGTATTAAACTTTGTGCATGTTCAAATAAATTAGGTTTTGCACCTATTTAGTTTTCATTTCAAGAATTACTTTTCATTAAATGCATAAGATCACTTGCATTGAAAGGCTAGTTTTTGAAATTTCGTATTGGGAATAGATTACAAATTTTCAATAAGTGAAAGATTTTTAAGTGCATTAATTGCATCAATTTCATTTTCATCATTCAAAGCGAAAAAAAATTGATTTAAGTGCATCTTAGTGAAAGTAGAAATCATTTTAATTTTGAATAAGTTGCATTTGGGATAGTGAAAGCTAGTTGGGGGGCACTTTGTTTCTTAATTTTTTTTTTATGAATTACTCTTTGTGATCTCTCCCCTTATTAGTTTAGCTTTCATTGAAATAAAAATAATTCCTTTTCTCATTTAGTTGCATCTTAGGAATTCAGGTGACATCATTTTGAGCCCGAAATCAGAACTTAATTTCATATCAACATTAAAATAAACCTCAATTAACCTAAGGAGCATTTCGAATTAACACAAACATCTATAGGTCTAGGTTAGAGACATGTTCTGACATCGTTAGGGGTAGAAACTGTCGCTAAAATCATGTGTTTCCTTTTTTAGGTGATATCCTGTCCCACCTATGGAAGTATATAGGACTATGGTCCACATATGGTAAGTATATGGGGACGCTCTCATCGAATAGTTACACATTAGACAACACTACTATGGACTGAGCTTCCACGTACCATCACGTATATTTTGGGAGACCCCACTAGGTTGCAAACCTGCCTTAGGTAACTGAGTCGGCTACCTTGTAGACATGATACACTGAAAACAATATTCGAGGAGATTGGTGGTAGTACATCAAGTCCTTGGTTCTCCAAGGTGTATATTGTAGTTCACAGATACTTGGTAATCCATTTTGCCTGGATTACCCCTTTTTGATTTATTTTGTTTAATTCTAATTTTTTCTTCCCACGGAATAACATATTACTGGCACACAACTCCTTAGCATATCTTAGGTTGAGACTAATGGAAATAGTTCCTGAGTTCACCAATCAAGGAATCCCCTCAGATGGGAATCTTGGTCATTTTCCTTCTTTTGGAAATGTTGACACTCCCTATATGGAAACATTGTCCCTCTTGATATTAACCATTGGCTTGCTATTTTGGTTATTTTCAACACCCATGGTTCCAAATGTCCAAGCTGCTTCTCAACCAAGTTCATTTCCACCTGAACAATGTCAACCTCATGCTGACCCTAAAGTTGACCCCTCACCTTCTTCGCCTGTTTCTTCACCTCGTTCTTCCTCTTCGCCTAGTGAATGTCTGGATTGTAGTAACCAGGAAGCTAAGAAGAACAAAAAGAGGATGAAGAAGAAGAAGAAAAATAAGCAAGGGGGAAACCAAGCGACTATCGCTACTGATGCAACTGATGTTGAAAATACTTCCACTCATCCACGCAAAGTCAAATTCCCTTGAAAGCTATGTAAGGATGAACACCTTATTAGGGATTGTCTTGGAAGTCCCAGGATATTAGAGGTGTGGTCCACTGGCTCACATCAGCCATTGTCATCAACCTCTCGAGATCATGCTGGTGATAAACCCTCAACTAGTGATAATAAGGCCCATGTGAAAAAGGGTAAATTCAAATTTCATTGTAATTTATGTGAAGGGAATCATCCCATTCACCTTTGTCATTATATGGATGAAGCCTCCAAATTTTTGGGAAACCTTACAGCTTCTCAGCCTTGTCTTCTTTCTCATTACTAGAAGTTTTCCCCCAATATTCCAGTAGTTGATCAAGTGATTAATCAGAATTAATATTTGGTCGATCCCACTCTCTCTGAAATTGAAACCCAAGAGTATTTTCCCGACCAACCATCGATTGAGAAAACGGTCGACCTGATTCCACATTCAGTTAATTAGGTATTTTATGTAGAGAGTGAACCTCAAACCACTCAAGCTCATTTTTTTTCTTCAGATTCACATGAATTGAAGGGAAATAATCCAATTCCCATGATACAGGAAGATGATCCTCCCGTTCCCATAACATAGGGAGGAAGTTCTCCTGTTCCCACAACACCCCTTCCAAGAAGTCTAGTCACTTCCTTTGATTGGAGTCGACTAACATGATATTGTCTTCCTTCTTACGTGCCCTTTGAGATAATAGTACGGGCCTATAATGTGGTCGTACCTAGAAAAATAATATATGAAGGCACATCTATTAGTATTTTGTCCTCAACTACTTGTAAAGATTTAGGTTCTCCACGGCTTGTGCCTGTTACCCAGAATCTGTTGTCTTTTAACAGAGGAACTAGTCAACTGTTATGGATCATTCAGAATTTTCCTATTAATTTAGGAGGAAATAATGTCTATATAGATGTGATGGTTGTCCAAGGCCTTTTGGACTTTACCTTACTCGTTGGGTGTTACTATACTTATGTCATGGGAGATCTTGTCTCTTTTCTTTTTCATGTCATTCGTTTCCTGCATGAAGGAAGAATCGTTACCATTGATAAGATTTCATTCACTAGTCCTAATCTACATCCCAATCAACCATCATGCCTTAATGGTCCTTGCATGCAAGTGGTATAGTTCCCGTCACAGGTAAATTATGTGGCAACCTATTCCATGTCTGCATCTACTGACGATCTAGTTATTGAAATAGTGCATCATTTACTTGGGGTATTGGAACCTGATTTCCATAGTATTATTATCCCATCTGATGAGAACCTCTTGGAAGACATGACCTATTATGGGGCATTAACATGTCTTCGGAGCAGAGTTCCTTTTATTCTGTCAAGCTCCTTAAAAAATGAACAAGGTCTCCCAGAGCAGAGTTCTTTTTATTATGTCAAGCTATTTAAAAAATGAAACAAGGTTAATGGAGCAGACTTCCTTGTCTTGTGTTAGGCTCGTTAAAAAATGAAACAAGGCCTTTGGAGAAAAGTTCCCTTTCTTGTGTCAAGCTCCTTAAAAAATGAAACAAGGTATCCAGAGCAAAGTTCCTTTTCTTGTGTCAAGCTTGTTAAAAAATGAAACAAGGTGTCATGGAGATAGTTGTTTTACTGTGTCAACCTCGTTAAAAATTGAAACAGGTTTTGATGAGCATAGTTATTTTCCTGTGTCAAGATTGTTAAAAAAAGGAAACAAATCCCCTTTCAATTCGAGTCTCTGATTAGATCTCATAAATTCTCAGTCAAGTCTTTCACGTGATCTCGTAAATGAATGCTCATTCCATCCACCTGTAAGTAACTGGTAGTCTACTTAGGTGAATGAAATGAAGCTTGAGGGAGCATGTACCTTGAATTAAGTCATTATGATGGGGGCATCCAAAATTATTTCAAGCATATTTTTTCCTCATGTTTCAAGATTGTGAAAAAATGAAACCAATTTCGAGTAAAGTTTCCCATGTTTTAAGCTTGTGTAAAAATGAAACCATTCCCATCCTACCTTTTGTGATTGCCATTTTTATCAACATATTTTTTTAGATGAGCCTTGGTTTTCTCATTTCATCATCACCATCTGCTTAGCCAATCATACACTGTCACTTGGTTTTTTTACCCTTGCCTGGGGAACCACTATGATGAGTGGTATTATTAGCCAACCTCTTGACCTTTACATGTTTCTAGTAGTTCCACCATGACCAGAACTAGTCGCTACCCCTTATACCACTTGTTCCTCCAGGTGGAGTCAACTTTAAGCTCTTTTCTACTCTTGAAATATGAAAATATTTCTAAGAAATTGTCCTTTCGAGCGCATTACTTTAAATGAATTGACGTCGTCTTAGCATATGTTTACCCATATTTTTGCTGAAATTGACTAATTACGAAAAAGGAATACCTTGATCAAACATGATCAAGAGGTTATCTTGGATATTGTTTTCTACCTTTTCGGATTTGAGGGACTATCTACATACAAAAAGTGACCTTTTGGAATTTTATTTTCAATCTCCTTTTTCAAACTCCCAAAACATGAAAAATATATCGATTCACCCCTCCGTTGGACTCGTAAAAATTAAGCAATGAAGGAATTGTCACCATGACGAGACTGACTTACTACTTACTAGGACTCGCTAAACTTACTAGGATGGATTCATCCAAAGGATTAACTTATACGCCAAGCATATGGTATCATGTTCAATATTTCTATAAAAAATAAGGATGTACTCACTTGAAATAGAGGGGGGAAATGGAAATAAATCATGTTTTGTATTTTGTACCAAAGGCAACGTGTCGCTCTTGAACATGTCACTCATCTGCATTTCATGTCGGGTTGGGGATATCCTTCATTCATCATTTTCTTTCTTGGGTTTGGGATATCCATTTTCCTCTTATTCTATCATCATGAAATTTGATCCTATTTTGAGTCAAATGCTACCAAAAATCTAGAGTAGTGTTGCCGATATGTTCAAGAGAAGTCCTATTTGTAAAGTCAAATATCTTCTGCTTATTAGACCCTCTCTGCAATAGTCCTGAATCACTCCTATCATCTTGAGAAATCCTTTGTTTCATGTTGATTATGTGGGAATCATTATGGCCATCCTTTGACAGATCACTTCCTGTCTTCTTCAGCTCATTATCTAGGAAGATGGTTTAGAAACTCCTCTTCAGTACCTTGGATCTTGCATGCCTCAATGGTAAGTTATTAATGTTCAATGATGGTTTCACATCATTTTCCTTAGATCGGATGATACTAAAAGTGTTCGACTGAAACTCATTCATTCACACTTGTAGATTGTGTTTTTGGACCTTGAGGGCCATCATCATGTTATTGTTGGTTTCTCTCGTGCCTGTTAATGGTTTAAATCATTGATCGGTAATTAGGTGGTTTCTACCATGTTTGACATCAACACATTTATTCACATGGTTAGATTCATACAATGGGTGTATCAATATAGAGACAAAGACCCTAGATCACCTCTATTATTATCCAGACTGCATGGAGTTATTGAATATTCATGATTGTACACATGATCCTTTCTATATGGATGGTTGTGAACATACCGTGGATCCATTTCCATGATCTATTTCAGATGGATAGTTACACATATAATGTGGGTTCATGTGTTATTTTAGGCTTATTCATAGATATGTTATTAAGCATGTTTATATCAGATATGCCATACATTGTATTATGTTTTATTGACAGGTCTCCTCAGGATGGTTTTCCGAATTCATTTCCATGATTGATAACGAGATTCAACCATCACTTTTGGTTCTACTTTCATGCTTTAGGGGGCATCTGTTACATAGTATTTTGTCGCATTCCTCAGTTCTTATCTTAAGTGTTTTCTTTTGTGCCGCTCATGTCATAAACATCGCAAAGCCATGAAAGCTGTATAAACTTGTTCATCCCAAAATACCTAAAAGAAAAATTCCTTGAAGCGTTTCTGCGAAAGTTTGTAAAAAGCCTTATTTTACAAGGGCAGAGCGATTCTTCCCTTTATAAGCTTATGCTTGTCACCTTGTCCCCAACCCGGGAACAACAGTACCAGTGCGGGAATTCAACCGTAAAGTCATGCTACTCCTCTGTAGGTATGGTCTCCCAAAATGGAGCAGAAGATTCGACCTCTATAATTGTCGAGAACAAAGTTATCGTACTTGTTGGTTGAGGATATGATGTCTCCAAAGATTTTTCTGTTTGAAATAAGGGCTTTACCCTTCATTAGTGGATCCATAACCTCTCTATATCTACTATAAAAGAGTGCCATGCTAGAAAGTATTTGTTGGTCATTGCTAGTTGCCTTACTTATGCCTGATTGTGCCTACATGCTACCGATTCGACGAAGAAGGATAAGAGGTTGAAGAGCGTGGCTTGGACTTGGATTACCACTCCGAAGGAGGCCTTCAACATCAAGTCATCGATTTTAAGCTTCCATTTGTTCATTTGATAATACAACGTATGATTTTATTCCCATTAATTTGTTAATATTAATTGTTTTAGCATGATACTCCTTGATATGTCATGTGGTTTTCTTTGAAATATATATGTTACATATCTTTCATCTTTTGTCATGTGATCTTATTTACATGTATTTAGATGCATAAGACAGCAAGGAATAAGTTCAGAAGTGAAAGGATCGACATCGACATCGAGGAAACGAACACATATGCAGTGAGGTAGGACATATCCCTCTCTCATATTACTTTTAATGTTAAACTAGGAAAGCTTGTATTATTGTCACGATTGTTACTATACCCAGTCATTGGGTTAGAGGGATCGATTCTTTTTGAAGAAGAGATTTTCCTGCATAATAGGAAGAGGATATCAATTCTTTATTGTGATGTTTTTCAAAGCTTTTAAATCCACACACATGCACCATGTACCATCTTTATCTGGATATGTACTAGGTATGATAAACCCTTTGTAAAGAAGCTCTTGAATTTGCTTCTTAATTTCTTCATTCTCCAAAACTAAAATTCTATGCATGCCAATATTAATAATTTGTGCATCCTTCTCTCGAATCTCATGTTGGATTCCTATTTTTGGAGATAACCCTTCCGGTTCTCGAAACATATTGTCATAAGTGTTAACAACTTCAACCAATTGATGTTTGAGTTTAGAATCAAATCTTGAGAAAGCTTCAGATTCAACAATGTCTTTAGCTTTAATCATCAATTAAAAAAACTTCTTATTAGCATTCAAACGCCTTTTCATTTTACCAACACTAACAAGGGATAAATTTATATTATTGTGATGTGCTCTAAAAATATAATTAAATCGATATTTTAAAAGATGATATTTGTTCTCATGATGATAAAATATGGATTTTTGGTCATATAAATATGGACTCCCTAAGACAATCCCAAAACTATGAAGTGGTACAAGATCAAGCTCTATCTCATCTATAAAAAAAAATAATGATGGAAAATTTGAGCTTACATTTTCTTGTCAGTTGCAATTTGGCATCATCTCATACCCAACCCAAAGGGTAAGGTTTTTCTTGAGGTGTAGTCTCTAAATAAGTTTCTTGAAAATTGATTCAGAGATAATATTGTCTAGGGATGCACTATCAAATAATGCATCAACCTTTTCATGTTTTGTAATGACCCTAATATGGAAAATCTCACTTATTTTTTTTCATTTTGAGATTCAATAGGCTTTCTAGAAGAGCTAGTACTTGCATTAGAAATTATATCTTTCATTCCCATGGCTATGATTTTGGTTTCATCACCCGAATAAGATCCTAGATCTTATTTTGTTGTAGCAACATTAAGTTTGTTTCCCGTTGTTATCGAAATTCTTTTGTCTCAATTCTAGATGTCATTTCCAGCAGAGGTATTCATCATGGCCATCTTTTGAATAATGTTTACAAGTAAGTTTATCTCCCTCTTTCTTAACAAAAACATTCTTTTTAATTTTTCCTTTAAACTTCCCTTTTCCTTTCTCTACAGATTTGAAAGGTTTCTTGCTAGAATATTAAGGAACATACTTGCCTCTTGATTCTAAATGAGTTGCTTAAATTCATAATTCATCTAGATTACAAGTATATTGTGAGGTCAAATCAACACCCAAGATTACATGTCTTCTTCTAAATTCTTGTGTATAACTTTGGACACTCTTACCTTTAGCTTGTCTAAATTTTTTTGAATCCATAATTTCTTTTTACATGTAAGATAATCGATAAATTTTCTTATTAATGCAACTATAAAATAATTCTAATAATATATATTTTTACCACTTTTATTCAAATATTTTTGAGTTCTGGCCTCCCACCAGATGAGGGTTGCACCTTCCAAGTGAAGAGAAGAAAGTTGGATCTTTGTAACATCATCATCAATCTTTTGAATCTTGCAATAGAATTAAATTTTATGAACCCAACTATACAACTTATCAACATTTACTTCCCCATTGTACATTGGAAATTTAAACTTGACATCAAGCTTAATCGAAGGAGACTTGACATATCCTCTTCGAGATGTAGGAGGTGAAGAAGGAGGCGAGGACGGAGGTGTAGATGGAGGTGAAGGAGGAGGAGGTGGTGGATGCTTGCTCCCATTACCACCATCACATTTTGGATGATTAGAGATTTCTCCTTGCAACATTTTTATTCTCTCGCTGTACAAGACTTTCACCATCTCAATCATATCAAAGAAAAAATTTCTAAAAGCTCTCTCATCCTCAGACATTAGCTCTTTTCCTTGTCCTTCTTCATGGATCATAAATTGTGGATTTTGTGGCCTCCTTGAACTAATTTGAGGGTTAGGTTCTTCAAGTGATACCACTCTTCTTAATTTATACCTTGTAAGCATTCAAAAACAATGCAAATTCTATCAAACCTTCACAAAAACCATGCCCTGATACCAAATTGATCTAAAATAAGAAACTGAAGGTTTCATGAAATGATTTTCAAGCTATTTTGTGTATTTTATGCAATGGATCGTGATTGAAAACGAACACAAAATAAAGTAAATTTTGCATAATTTTAGGAGCTAAAATGGATAACATGCAACATCAAAACACAACAAATTGATGACGAGTTCACCCCTCCTAGGCTATGTGTCCGATTCCAGATTCTAACAGTGGCCTTTTTTATTATATGATCAAATTCTCAAATAAATCAACATACAAGTCTCAATTTGAAAAAAAAAACCATTACCATTGTGTCCAGAATGCCCAAAAACCCCTATCCAGGCTCTTCTTAGGCTCAAAAAGGTTGAAAAATTGCCAAGATAGGCCTCCTTCTTCAAACTTCCTGCAAATAGCTTTACAAGCTGGTCTCCTCTGCAAAATTGGGCAACAAAACTGTTATGTGGTTTATTGGTTTGGCACTCAGTTAGAAACCCATAGGTCTTGGGTTCGATCCACACATCTCGTCGGGGTTGGTTTTGTTGTATATATATATAGTTAATACAACAAAACCAACCCCGCTGCCTTGATCAGGCAAGACCTATGGGTTTCTATATATAAACTGTTATGTGGTTTATTGGTTTTGCACTCAGTTAGAAACCCATAGGTCTTGGGTTCGATCCACACATCTCGTCGAGGTTGGTTTTTTTGTATTAAATATATATATATATATATATATATATATAGTTAATACAACAAAACCAACCTCGACGAGATGTGTGGATCGAACCCAAGACCTATGGGTTTCTAACTGAGTGCCAAACCAATAAACCACATAACAGTTTTGTTGCCCAATTTTGCAGAGGAGACCAGCTTGTATAGCTATTTGTAGGAAGTTTGAAGAAGGACGCCTATCTTGGCCATTTTTCAACCTTTTTGAGCCCAAGAAGAGCCTAGATAGGGGTTTTTGGGCATTATATATATATATATATATATATATATATATAAACGTGGGCCAAATCCCCCCTCTGATTCTCACGATATTGTGGGCTGCATGGAACCAAGGGTTGCAGGCTATAGGCCACATGCCCTTCCCATATTTCATGCCTTGGTGCCATGGAAGAAGATGTATCCTGGGGCTATTTCCTTGGGAATGGGGAGGGTGCCACCCGCCCAACCCCATAACTCTACTATTGGTTATATGGTCATGTCACAAACTAAGGTCTGGGCTGGTTAAGTGTGCCCACCCTTCCCCCAAACCATGCCATCATTTAAAATTAAATATGACATCACGACCCATAGTTAATAAGCATGTTGTGTGGCCCATTCATCGGGAAACTGTTTCATGAGATGAAGGTCACACGTTCGGTTCCTGCAGAGGTAGGTAGGTCAAATTTACAAAATTTAAGCCCAATCCAGGGTGCCATGTGGTACTGTGTGCTTGGGCCACATGTCGCTCAATAATTGGCCCACTTGTCCACACCACATTCGCCTACCCCTGACCAAAATTTAGATGCCACATGTCAGCTCGACATGATGCTGCTTGTATAGTATGTACACCCAATAAAAATTCTTATGTTAGCACCATATTAGCATATGGAATGCCATGTGGCATCCATACCTACACAATCAACCATGCAAGTTGAATTTTCAATTGTTTTCTGAAAACTTCAGAACACGATGGATTCCTCATACAATGTCAGATGGAGGTGATTTAAGCATCTTTGGAATCAGAATAACGAGATCTATGATTTGGTGCCAGTTTCAGGAGATTTTGAGCACTTTCATTTTTAAGTATATTTTTGATCCACTGGATCACTCTACAAATGATACCAAGTGACTTTTATGACCCTACAAAAACCCATCAGCAATAAAAGAATTTGGAAATTCAAAAGGGACTATATTTGAATTGTCTCTTTCTGATTCTCTAGAGAAAGGATATATACCCATCTTTTGAATTGAGTTCTGAGAACACTCATCTTGTAGATGCAGGTTCCATTAATGAAGGGAAGGAAATATAAGAACACTGCTTTCAACAAGAGTGAACCAACTTAATGAAAGACCCCTTAAGGGGCTAGTGGTGATTTCATTTAAAGGGAGGTTTTTGTGGTGGAAAAACAACAAAGAACTAGAGAAAAATGGTCGAATGGTCAAAAATGTTCTCACAATTGACCCAAGAGAAATATATTCCCAATGAAGTGACAAGTGAATCCACCATTGAGAAATGGTCTAACCATTTAGTGACACCATCCACCCTTTTTCTTCCATTCCTCCATGTAGAAGCCAAGGGAATAGGGCAGATGATAATGAGATTATATTCTAGGACAATCTGCGAAATTATTGGAGTAAAGGAATCAATTTTTTCTTTATATCCCTAGAATTTTCATGTAGATATGGTGAATTTAAAGTCCCCTACTAGGATAAGGTATTTTTCCCGCAAGAGGCTGCTCTAAATAGATGGTTCCAAAAATGTTTCTCACTCTTCATAAGGGCCAGAAAAATTCAGTAGCATGACTGGTTTATTGATGCCATAGAGTTTTCCCACAAAAATAAAGTTGGCCATGGAGGAGAACAACCTGAGAGAAGAAAATTGTGGGTTCTAGAAAGCTAGTAGGCCACTTGAGAAACCATCCACATCATTAGAGAAAATACACCAGTCATGAAAAACTTTGTGGAATTTATTCCTAGATTTGGTGTCTGAAACCATAATTTCTTGGAAGAAGATCATCGATGGATGACAAATATCCACCAATTTGTGAAGAGAATGTTTTTTGGGAGGCCCTCTTGTGCCTCTAATATTTAAGGACATAATGATCATGGAGCCCCCAAGTAAGAGGGTAACTCTAATCTAAAGGCCCTTGGAGATTTAGTTACATTTGGGATTTCATTGAAGAGGTCAGCCTGGAAAGATCCATCATGAGTTAATTCTTTTTTGTTTAATTTATTCTTTCTCAATGTGACATTTCAGAAAGAGGGAGTGGAGTCTGCCAGGAGAGAAGTGCAAGGCTCGGGAGAGGGATAGTTGAAAGTTTAAGGGAACTGTAATAAGAGGGATCCAAAGACTTAGAGTCTTTCATCAAATATTGGCCCCTCTCAGAGACTAACCCTGACATCAGGTGCGATGGAGAGGAAGGGTATAATTTCTTGGGGGGGGGTGGGGGGGATTATCAAAGGGGGAGGCCAACTTGTATAGGGGAGTAGAATTAAAAAGATTACAAAGGGGAATTCCATAAAAACAAAGGACCAGATTTATATGGGAAGGTGAAGACCAAGAAGTTACAATTCAAGAAAGTGTAAGGGTTTGGATGGGAGGAAGCTTTTAAGTAAGGATTCAGAAGATCCAGTGGTTGTTTTGGAGTGGGAATTGGCTTGACTATCTAAAAGAAAAAAATTATCAATAGAGAGTGAATCAATGAGCTTACCAACACTCGTTAGGGGATTTTTGATGTCTAAAATGGGCCTCCTAAGGAAATTATAAAATAATAGTGGAAATAATAAAATAAATTTGATTACATCATCAAATTTTAGAGGGAAAAAAGAAAAAACTACTTTTCAACTCATATTTTCAACTTATCTCCCAAATTTTTTACTCAAATCTCGAGCGAGAGTACTCACTCGATGAAAAATTTAATTCCTCGTCCAGGAAGTACCCATGTTTCATACTTTTGATGGACAATGCCACACGAAAAATGAGAAATACATGAAAAACGTGATTGCAATCACATTTTTTTATGTATTTCTCATTTTTCATGTAGCAGGGTCTATCGAAAGTATGAAACATGGGTACTCCTTAGATGAGGAATTAAATTTTGCATCCAAATAGTACTCATGCTCGAAATTTGAGTAAAAACGTTGGGAGATAAGTTGAAAAAGTTATTTTATTATTTTATAATATTTTTACCCTTTTACTTAAAAAATGGTGAATTATCCCCCATGGTTGAAATCATCATCTTCAATCTTATTGGTTCTTATAAAGTCTATTTTGGTTGTACATTTTTCTTAGGAGGCCCATTTTAGACCTCAAAATTCTCCTAATGAGAATGGAGTGAATTAATGAGCTTATTATCAATAACGTCCATATTTGACGAAGAGTCCTAGGGTATTAAGGTGGCAATATTACCCCCGCTTCCTTAGAGAATTTTACTCCGTACTTTACCACATTGGATGATTGTGTGGCATTCAAGTATACCACATCCACATCTCTACAGAACATGAGGGTTGTAGATGACAACTCAAAATATAAAGAAGCAAAGGAAGATTCCCCATTTTCTCGTGAAAGGTTGGCCAGGGAAGCTGATGAACCCTATGGATTCCAATATGGAACATCCTGCTTCTCCACTCCATAAATGCCAAGCTGAAGCTTACTATAAACTACAGAGGAAAGCCCCTTTAGCTTATGTGGAATTTTGTCTTCTATATATGATAAGGACAACCCAAGTTTTGATTTCGATGTGAAGTCTAGTTTCAAATGGCCCGCTCGGTGACATTTCAGGCATCAGAAGGATACCCTATATTAATTTTTTAGTAGCTTGGGAGGTAATCCAAGCCCTAGGTTTTAGGTTTTGGAGGGTGAAGCACCATAAGAGTCACTTGTGGGCTTGGAACCCTAGGTTGCGGTTTTTAAACCATCATGATTTGGGCCAAAACCATGGAGAATTTTGGACATGTGATGGTATGAGATGATAGAGGGTGGAAAGGAGAATCCAAAGCTTTGAGAATCATTAAATTCCAAGTTTTTCTTAGTGAGATATGATTTTTTGAATGAAATTGTGGGTTAATTTGGCCCCAAATGGAGGTAGGCTTGAAAATTTGAAGTGCCACAAGTTATGTTATGACACCACATAGAATTGTATAAATATGAGTGACGTTGGAGGTTAGTTATCATGCATCCAAGGACATCAAATATCATTATACATCTATGAAATTAGGCCGAGCTCAAGGAGAGGAAAGAATGTGGGAATAGAGGACTATTTTGGAGAGAAATTGCATCCTCAACAGGGCCAAGGTACCACAACACGACAACCGAAAGTATGGAGGGAAATTTTGGGAAGTTTGTGGGTGATTAAGTGTTGATTAAAGGTTTTAATTGAGTATTGGAGATAGGGTCTTTAGGAATGTTTAAGGGTGGTTTTTGGGAGGGTTTTACATTTTTTCATGAGGCCGCAGGAGACTGAAGTAGGCCGCAGGACTTACTATCCCTAGAACAGGGATCCGTGAGGTGATTAAGGGCTAAAAATGTATCTCAAAGGGAAACGTAATAGAGGAGGAAGCTGAGGAAACTAAGCCACAACTATTGAGGGAGATTTTGGTGGAGAAAAGAGGAGTTTTATCAGTAAGCTATCAACCCTAACCATAATGAAAATCCAAAGGAGTGAAACATATCCAAGAAAAAGGTATGTATTGATGGTTGATGGTTGATTTGATGCAAGGAATGGTGTTCATGTGTGGAAATGATTTTTATAAGCCCATGGGAGCCATTTGGAGGAATTTTTTTGATCATTGAAAGTATCTCCTAGGAGAAAATATTTCAGTGATTGGATTCTATGCCATTGGACTGGTGGAGGGAAGTGTGTTGGCTACCCAAAGTAGCCCTTGAAAAGCCATCATAAAGTGATGTTGAGAGCTAAAGGTTGGGTGAAGTTGTTGAGCTTATATGTAGCTCTTTGTTAGAATAAATACGCCACTAGAAGGCATATTGGAGCTCAGGTATTGGATAGCCTAGAAGAGCAGATTGGATCAGCTCGTGTTCATTGTAGTAGAGGTGAATTGTAGCAGTGATAGGAGGTAACCCTCCTTGAGACTTTATATGTTGTCTCTTGATGGACTAAGGGGTATCTAGAGAGCATAACGAGAGTGAAGGACCAACAAGATGAGATACGACATAGAGGCTATTGCGAGATTATCATTGTATCTTGTATCCTTTGTAAGGGAACCCTAAGAATGTTGTATTATTCAGTTGGTTTATTATAGCAAAGATTGTCTTGTTATACATTATTGTACAATATTTTGTAAAAAAAATTCTATAATTGTGCATGTGTGATTTACTGCTATTTTATCTTTCGCTGTGCAAAGTAGCTTTTGTTGATATTCTTAGTTTGGTAGCATTAGAGATTCTAATATTATATCCTAGACCAAGATCGTGGAAAAACACCTTCTATACACCTCCCCAAACACAATTCCTAGCTCAATTCACAACCCCTTAGATCCATTTCCACTAGAAACTAAAGAGTGTACTTTTCAAATGCCACCAATGACATATCATCAAAGAAGAAAAATTTACCAATCATATTAGCTACCATAACAAAAATATATCTAGTCCATAATTTAAGCAAGAAGCACACCAACTTAACCCGTATATACTGAGTTTTGGGCCTTGATCGAAGGGATAAAAAATATGCTCAAAAAATAAAAATTCTCAAAGTCTCTTGAAACTGCCGCAAAATCGTAGATCTCATCATTATGATTCCAATGATGCTTGAATCACCTCAATTTGACATCGTATGGGGAAGTTATCACATTCTAAAGTTTTTGGCGAATAATAAAAAAAACAATTTGGAAGGTTGATTAGGTAGTGTATGGATGCCACATGGAAGTACGTACGCTGATGTGGTGCTGATGTCAGCATGGTGAATGTGTAGTGTGAATCCAATCAGGACAAGACACGTGGCTCGGTCGTACATGGGAAATTGGCACGATTTGGTTGGATGGTGGTGATTTGGTTTGGGCTAATCACAAAGTGACACATGGCCCAATAATAAGGCACCATGTGACACTCTTGATAGGGATTTTTTTTTTTTTTAAGAAATGAATGAGCCTCTGTAGGGGGTTTGACCATTACATTGTGTTGTTTCTTGCTATATGAATGTTGAACGGTTATATTTAAAGTTAACTGGTATGGTGACTATGGCATAAGGAAGGAGAGGCAGGTGTGTGGCACCCTGCCCATGGCCAACCATTGGTTTTATTGTTTAAAAGTGGATGTTGGTGGAAAAATTAAGAGGGGCGAGCGCATTGTGCCCTACTTGTGCCCAGGCTACGGTTCCATTAACCTTTACATGACCAAGAGCAGGGCTGATGGGGTGCATGGCCCATGGCCCATGCCCCACGGTCATATTGCTTCCATACGACTGACTCAGAGGTGGAGAAATAGGGGCATGATGTCTGCCTAATGGTTCAAAAAATTACACCAAAATCGATGAGTTTGGTGGTTGATCCTGCCACTTGTAATTTAAAAATTTTCTCCTTGCAAGGCCACCAAAACCAAATTTGATTTCTAGTTTTTATAGAGGGACGAATTTGTAGAATCGTTAGCTGAGAAATGGAGAAGGAGGCCTAACTTGGAATTTTTAGCCTTTTTTAGCCCAATAAGAGACTACACAGGGGTTTTTGGGTGTTCTAGACACAATGGTTGTGTTATTTTTTTAATTTTAGCACTGTATGTTGATGTAATTTTAAATTTGAGCATAGAATATAAAGGGCCACTATTGGAAGCTGGACCGAGAGACATAGCCCAGGAGGGGTGAACTCCATCATCAATTTGTTGTTTTGTGATGCTACTTGTTGTCTATTTTTCACCTTTAAAATATGAAACTTTTAACTTAGTTTATGTACTTTTTCAATATCAATTCATTGCCCATAAGCAGTAAAATATCTTTCAAACTTTACATGAAACATTCAATTTTAATTTCAAATCAGTTTGTTATCAGACCATGGTTGTTGCGAAGGTTTAACAAAATTTTTCTATTATTTTCTTGAATTATTACAAGGCCTAAATTGAGAAGAGGAGAAGGAGTGATTGAAGAAATAAACCCTCAAATTGGTTCAAGGAGGTCACTAAATCCACAAACTCTACCATCCATGGCACATGAATAAGGATAAGAGTTGAATTTTGAGAATGAGAGAGCTTTTAGAAGGGTTTTCTATGATATGTTTGAGATGGTGAAGGTGTTGTAGAATGAGAGGAAAACAAGGTTTAAAAGAGAAAGTTCTAATCATCCAAATGGTAATGGTGGTGATGGGAGAAATCCTCCACCCCCACGTCCTCCTTCACCTCCATCTACACCTCCATCCTCAAACTTTACGTGAAACCTTCAATTTTAATTTCAGATCAGTTTGGTATTAGAACATGGTTATTGTGAAGATTTTACAAAAATTTCAAGTGTTTTATTTAATGATTACAAGGTATAAATTGAGAAGAGGAGAAGGAGTGATTGAAGAACCAAAACCCTCAAATTGGTTCAAGGAGGACACAAAATTCACAAAATCCACTAGCCATGGAACATGAAGAAGGACAAGAGATGAATTATGGGGATGAGAGAGATTTTAAAAAGGCTTTCTATGATATGTTTGAGATGGTGAAGGTGTTGTACAATGAGAGGAAAACAAGGTTGCAATGATAAAGTTATAATCATCCAAAATGTAATTGTGGTTATGAGATAAATCCTCCACGTCCACCTCCTCCTTCACCTCCATCCACACCTCTATCCTCTCCCCCTTCTTCACCTCCTTCATATCATAGACCTACTCCTCCTGCATCTCCAAAAGGACATGCTAACTATCCTATTATTAAGCTTGATGTCAAGTTTTAATTTCCTATGTAAAATGGGGAAGTGAATGTTGAAAACTTGGATAATTGTGTTCGTCAAATTGAAGACTATTACATGATTTAAAATATTGATGATGATGTTACAAAGATACAACTTGCTTCTCTTCGTTTGGAAAGTGCATCCCTCATCTAGGTGGGGGGACATAACTCAAGAAGATTTGAAGAGAAGTGGTAAAATTAATTCTTCTTGGAATTATTTTATAGCTGCATTAAGAAGGCAAAATTATCCATTAGCTTACATGCAAAAATATGTATGTGAGAGCAACCACACTTCAGTGGTATGTAGGTAGTGAGTAAATTATGGGATGGAAAAATTATAGACAAGATAAAATTTAGAGTGTCCAATGTTACACATAAGAATTTAGAAGAAGAGCTTTAAGCTTGGGTGTTTATTTGTCTTCACAAGATGCTCTCCATAAATATGTAGATGGATTACATAGTTATTTGAGACATACCATACTTATGTTTAATCCCACCAATATAGATGAAGTATGTGTTTAGTCAACTCATTTAGAATCAAGAGGGAAGAATGTTCCTCAAGAGACTAACACTAAACCTTTCAAATTTGGAGACAAACGAAAGGGGAAATTTAAAGGAAAAGGAAAAAATAATGTTATTGTTAATAAAGAGGGAGATAAAATTACTTGTAAACATTGTTCAAAATAAGACCATGATGAAGACCAATGTTGGAAATTACATCCATAAATGAGACCAAAGAAGTTCAATAACAAGACGAAACAAAAGATTGTTTCTACAACTCAACAAGATCTTGGATCTGATTTAGGTGATGAAACCAAAATCATAGACATGGGAATGAAAGGTATAGCTTCTAATGCAAGTAATAGTTATTCTAGTAAGCCCATTAAATCTCAAAATGGTAAAGAAATAAGTGATATTTTCCATATTATGGTCATTACAAAACATACAAACGTTGATACATTTTTTGATAATAGATCCCAAGTCAATATTATCAATGAAGAAATGATCAAGAAGCTTAATCTAGAAACTACACCTCATACTAAACCTTACCCTTTGGTTTGGGTATGTGATGATGCTGAATTACAAGTAATAAGAAAATGTAAACTCAAATTCACCATCACTGCTAATTTTTTAGATGAGGTAGAGCTTGATGTTGTACCACTTGATATATGTGGGATTGTTTTACGGAGTCCATACTTGTATGACCTAAAAGCCATATTCTATCATCATGAGAAAAAATATCATCTTTTTAAAGATGGAGTTGAGTATATTGTTAGATCACATCACAAGAAGATGAACTATCTATTGTTAGTGCCGGTCAGATGAAAAGGCTTGTAAATGCTAGTAAGAAATTTGTGTTGTTGATGATTAAAGATAAAGATACAACTAAATATAAATATTTCATAGATGTGTTTCTAAAATCAAGCATGAATTGGTTGAATTTTTTAACACATATGACAAGATGTTTTAGGAACATGAAGGGTTACCTCCAAAAATAGGAATCCGACATGAGATTCACTTGCAACAGGATGAGTGTTGGGGAAATTATATGTGTTAAAATTCCAACATTAAATTATCAATCCGAGGTCATATGACTTAGAGGCACAAGTGCAGACAACACAAGATCAGAGCATCTAACCTAAACTAGGGTATGAAATAAAATTATTGTCTAAGTACAGAATCACAACAGAAGCAAAGAGGATTATCAAACTAAATAAAAAGCGTAATCACTACTCTATTTGGATCATAACCTGACTAATTAAAATAGTAATGAAAACAAACAACTAATCTTCAAGCTGCTCAAAAAGTAAAATATCATAACCTAGGACATAATTTACCATAACTTAGGCACTTTGATTCAGTACTTAAAAACAACTTGAATTGAAATCTGCAACTCAAAAGAAATAATTTTGTTGCTCAAACAAATGATAAGATCTATTTAAGATCAATTGAAACTAATTAAAAAGGAAACTAACGATGTCAAGCTAAGGCAATAAACAATTCAAACAAAATTATAACTATTCTAATTCCCAGGATCACACAAATCAATAAGCGTTTGAAACTTATCTCTTAATCCTATCTAGTTTACATATCCAATTCTACAAATCTTGAAAACCAAAAGGCAGCTTCACTTAATTCTTCTATTAGAGAGGCTTATATAAAACAAAATAGATATATCCTATGACCAATGATGACCAAACCATAACTCAAATAAATCTCATGCACGGAATTGACATGAATATGCTATGAATACTACACATTTCTTAAAATATCAATTAACTGATCATTAAATATGCAATATGTAATTCAAACTAAAAGAAATAACCCACAAAATAAAGTTGGAAACACTCCTTTCAAATGTAGAAATGAAATTCATAATCTCTATCTACTCCCACAACAACTATACTCAATGTGAAATCTTAAATCTGATTATGTACTTAACAAAGAAAAATCAATGCTAAATGTTAAATCTGATTCTGTACTTAACACAGAAAACTCAATGCTATCACTGTAACTTAGAAAAATTATAGTAATGCTCATGGTGTTTCAGTCCTTCTCTTATTGTATTGGATCTGCAATCAAAACACATTCAAAACTAAATATATCCGAGCATTTGAGAAATGAATTCTATGATGTTTAACTCAAATTTACAAATCACAGTTTTGAGTACAGAAACAAATTTGGATTATACAAAAAAAATATTTCTATAAAATTCACACTTTAAACATAAGTCCTATGACTTAAATGAGCTATATAACTTGTCTCCAGGTGGTCGTGGGTCCTTTCTCTTCATGGATCATAAAAGAGTTTTACAGCGGGGGGGAGGGAACCAAGGTTCAAAAAAATCACTTTGGTGTGTCAAAAATCTTAATTAGATCCAATATTTCAGTCTATTTTTCACCTCTCTACCCTCTATCTATTCTTCTCCTTTGCGTGCATACAAGGCATCAACTTATACAGAGCTATTGATGAAAACAATGCATAACAATTAACTATCAAAGAAAACAACAAGCTAAAGAAGGCCACATCCAATCTTCTAGAGAGCCTTTGAATAACCTATGGTTGGATTAATTCTGATCAATGAATGGATGGAGGAACCACTTCCATGTTTAACACAATGTCATTCAACAAAAGGAGTTCAGAACCGAATGCGACCGGCACGTTCAAACTGAACCCGACCTTGCACATTCAGACCGAACCTGACTTGACCCATTCAGACCGTTCACGATTCTGTACTTAAGAAATGATTATGTACTTAAGAAGTGTTTTGACCCTAACATCCTCTTGGTGATTAATTTTTCCGAACAGTTTCTGGGTTACTTGAAAGAGGTTATTTTGAACATGATCCAAGTCTCAGAATGTTTATATTCTTCAATATTTGATCACAAATTTGATATTTTCACCTTCAGCAATTTTATTCCATACTCAACCTATAGTAACTAGTTTAACTGACTTGTGAAGAATTTTGGCAATAGAACCCTGCGAAAAATGAACTTAGCAAAACCGTCATTAGAAAATAATAACTAAATCATCTCTAATCATAGAAAATTCAATAAAAATAATGATAATCAACCACGAGGCATAGGATATGAATTGGAGACAAGTGATGGAATTATGATGTGAAATGAGTGTAAAAGTGTTAGAATTTAGGCTATGAATAATGGTTTTGTATGATGGAAAAAATGGGCATATTCGAGGCCCAACATCCCCCCATGCCTAATGTTTTTCATGTCCTCATGCAACCAAATATCTTGCTCATTGAAAAATTCTTAACATTGTTTTATAGATGTTGGTTCTTTGCAAGACGATATTGCTTGAATATTTGGAGGTGCTTGTTCTTGTGGAGCAGCACTGCTTGAATAATTGGAGGTGATGAGGTGAATACTGCTTGAATACTTGGAGGAGCAAAAATTTTCACATTTAATATATCATAGTAATTTACTGAGAAATATAAATTGAGGACAAGAAATGAATGGATGAGGGAGAGATGATGGATGAAATGAGGTGGTGATGGAGATGGTGAATAAGTGATTGCATACTCTGTCATCGTAAGGCCAATGTCTATAGGTGGTTTCCTTTATCATTTCATATAAGTAATGAATTCATCCTAATGCTTATTATCATGGAAGGAGAAGACTAGATATTGATATTATTAATGCACCACTAGGCTTTTTCTTTTAACATGGTCTTGTAATAAACATATATGCGTAATGAATTGAAGGAAAAAAAAGGATAATGGTTTATGAAAGATAAAATGCATGGAATGAGAAGTGGCGAATCGTTAAGTTTCCTAAACTTATAATGGTTTAGAGAATCGTAAGCCAAATTTACCTAAAGTTCTACCTTTGTTGTTGATGTGCTCGGTGCTACAAAATGAAGTGGAGGATGGACTCGTTGGAGCTGATGTGACTACTGATATGATCTATTGAAGAAGGTTGAAGGATAATTTGAAGAGATGAAGCATGAAATAAAGGTCCCCTTCTCCCCCATGCCTGAGGAATTGTATGCCCCCAAAAAACTAAGGAAAGGTGACTACTACTGCAAATTACAATGGAAATGTTGATACAAAAATCCAAACTGCTGCAAATCTATGTAGAAATCTCAAAACCATATAGTCTTCAACCGCTACACACCCATGTGCAATCTTGCATATGTGAATAAATGGTGTCGATGTAAAAAATAAGCAAGAATCATTGGATTATCGATCATTGAGGAGGGTCGATAAGCAATGCGAGATATCCCACCATTGATGTCAATGGGAATCAAGGCACTAGGTACATTCTAATAGCCATGAATGGATTTGTCGAAGTTGAATGGAATGAAAAATTCATCAAACAAAAAACATTGATGTATTTTCGTAGTAGATGATAAGGATACCTACCATTAAGGCATGCAGGCTCCTAGGTACCTTATCTAATTCTAACCTTGGTCCCAGATAATGTGCTGATGTCAATGGGACAAGGCTTGTTGGTAGGTGGGCCTTAAGGAATCCCACATCAACCAACTGGAGTACAAACATAATGACTTTAAAGATACATGATTTGAAGAACTCATACAAATTTACAAACTTTATTGGGAACCTTTTCCACCAGTTACCTGGTTTTCAAGCAAAGTCCATGTTTAGTTGTGCCAGACAAGTTGGTTTTCACAAAAGGACTTATTTTTCTCTTTACTATTTTTCGTTTATTTATTTATTACAATACTAAATTTCCTACTATACTAAAGAAAAAATTTCCTCCTTCATGTGAAAGAGAACTTACAATGAAGCCATATGCGGATCATGTACAAAGATATATTCATGCTCTGATTTAACATATAAAATTTAGAATGTACATAAGCATGAAAAATATTCAGCTTTGAGATATGTGATGCAAAGAGTGCTTGAATATGAGAGTGGTACTTTGAATGGACTGTGACCTGGAACCAATGCTTGATGTAATCCTAGTGGTATTGGCTCATTTTTTCTTTTGGATCGCTCTGAATTTCCTCCTCGGTCGTGTGAGGAAAACTTGGATAATTGGTATCTGGATGCATACAAGGCGTGTTGCTGGGCATGGTGAAAGTTATTCGATCTCAGGTTCAACTGGATGATCCCCATCAGATTTGGTACATAATTCATCGATATCCTTGGTAGATAGGCAAGAGGAATCAAGGGATACTTCCAAATCCTTTTCCAGTTGTGGAGAGATAAATAATTTCCTGAATGCGGTGAGGATGAAATCTTCGTGAGAGTTTGATATATCGATTACTTCTAGGATTTGAGAAAGTGATTTGAGGGACATTCTTCAAGCTCTCAATCATCCTTGAATTTATCCTGCTAGTTTATGATCCCTATCTCGAAACATGGATTGGTACCCAAGGGTTCTTACAACACCCCAAAAATGTTTTGTCTTTAAAGGGCTTGAAATTTTAATCTAAATGAATTAAAACTAATTGCAGTAAAACTCACCGAACTTGCTTACTTGGACAACCAATGTTTGGAACAACCCCACCATGGTGGATGCACAACTCTTCACTCACGTATTACTGTACACTCTCCACCCTTTGATTATCCTACAACTAATATCACACAAAATATTTTATAAATAAACAAGGCTCTAATCCCTTTAGCACCTCCTCGACAACGTAGCCAAAAATGTTGGGGAAATAATGTGTTATAATTGTAACATTAAATTATCAATTTGGGGTCGTACGAATTAGAGGCACAAGCGTAGGTAACGCAGGATCAAAGAATCTAACCTAAAGTAGGGTATGCAATCAAATTACTGTCTAAGTACAAAATCACAACAGAAGAAAATATTCTTATCAAACTAAATCCAAACCTTAATCACTACCATATTTGGATCATAACCTGACTAATTCAAATAGTAAAAAAATTAAACAACTAATATTAAAGCCGCTCAAAAATTAAAATATCATAACCTAAGATATATTTTATCATAACTTAGGCACTCTAATTTAGTTCTTAAAAACAACTTGAATTGAAATATACAACTCAAAACAAATAATTTTATTTCTCAAATCATTGATAAGATCTATTCAATTGAAACTAATTAAAAAGGAAACTAACGATGCCAAGCTAAGGCAATAAACAATTCAAACAAAATTGTAACTATTCTAATTACCGGGATCACAAAAATCGATAAGCATTTGAAACTTATCTCTTAATTCTATCTAGTATACACCTTCAACTCTACAATGCTTGGAAACCAAAAGGCGAATTCACTTAAGTTTTCTATTATAGAGCCTTCTATAAAACAAAAGAGAGATATCCTACGATATATTCTAATGATGATAAAACCATAACTAAAATAAATCTCATGCAAGGAATTGAAATGACTATGCTATGAATACTACACATTTCTTAAACTATCAATTAATTGATCATTAAATCTGCAATATGTAATTCAAACTAAAAGTCATCAGTCACAAAACAAAGTTGGAAACACTCCTTTAAAATTTATAAATGAAATGCATAACCTCTATCTACTCCCACATCAACTATTCTCTATGCGAAATCTTAAATCCTATTTTGTACTTAACAAAGAAAGTTCAATGCTAAATGTTAAATCTGGTTTTGTACTTAACGCAGAAAACTCAATGCCATCACTGTAACTTAGAAAACTTATAGTAATGCTTACGGCGTTTCAATCCTTATATTATTGTATTGGATTTGAAATCAAAACACATTCAAAACTAAATATCTCTGAGCATTTCAGAAATGAATTCTATGATGTTTGACTCAAATTTACAAAACAAAATTCTGAGTACAGAAACAAATTTTAATTTCACACAACAATGCTTTCAATAAAATTCACACTTTAAATATAAGTCCTATCATCTAAATGAGCTATAGAACTTGTCTCCAGGTGGTGGTGGGCCCTTTCCACTCATGGATGAAGTTTTAAACTAAATCAATTCCTAAAAATGATCAAACCCATAACACTTGCAATGAATTCATGGTGAAACCATATTGTATTAAGGTTCAAAACATAAATTCACGTGCATACATTCCTTCGGTGCATCCAAAAGCTTAATCACATCCAATATTTCAGTCTATTGTTCAACTCTCTACCCACTATCTATTCTTCTCCTTTGCGAACATACAAGGCATCAACTTATATAGAGTTGTTGATGAAAAACATGCATAACTATTAACTATCAAAAGAAAACAACAAGCTAAAGAAGGCAACATCCAATCTTCTAGAGAGCCTTCAAATAGACTATAGTTGGATTCATTCTAATCAATGCATGGATGGAGGAACCATTTCCATGTTTAGCATAAGGTCGTTCAGAAAAAGGTGTTCAGAACCGAACCTGACCCGACACATTCAGACCGAACCCAACCCTGCACATTTAGACCGAACCTGACCCAACATGTTTAGACTGCTCACGATTATGTACTTAAGAAATGATTGTGTACTTAAGAAGTGTTGTGACCCAAAATTCCTCTTGGTGATGAGTATTTTTGAATGGTTGTTGGGTTACTTGAAAGAGGGTATTTTTAACATGCTCCAAGTCTTGGAATGTTGAGATATTTCACCATTTGATCACAAATTTTATATTTTCACCTTAAACAATTTTATTCCATACTCAACTTGTAGTAACTAGTTTAACTGACTTGTGAAGAATTTCAGTGATGGAACCCTGCGAAAAATGAGCTTAGAAAAACCATCATTAGAAAATCATGAATAAGTCATCTCTAATCATAAAAAATTCAAGAAGACTAATGATAATCGACCATGAGGCGTAGGATATTAATTGGTGACAAGTGATAGAATTATGATGTGAAATAAGTGTAAAAGTGTTAGAATTTAGGTTATGAATAATGGTTTTGTATGATGAAAAGAATGGGAATATTTTAGGCCCAACATATAGAATGTATGTTTTGGAGAATGCAAATATCAAGAAGAAAATTCAAGAGCTGCTCAACAGAGAGGTCATCAGAACTTGGGCATATCCTTGTGGGTATCCTATTGTCTTGGTTCCAAAGAAAGATGGTACAAGACGCATGTGTGTGTGTATTTTCGAACTTTGAACAAGATCTTGTTAAATATTTTCTATCCTCTTCCTCTCATTGATGATTTTCTAGATCAGTTAAAGAAAGATGTTTACTTTACTAAGTTATATTTGAGAAGCGGTTATCATCAAATAATGATTACTAAAGATGATATTTAGAAAATTTCTTTCAAGAAAAAAAGGGTTTGTTTGAATGGTTACTTATGCCATTTCGACTTTGCAATGCACCTCCAACATTCATGAGAGTTATGAATGATGTGTTGCGACCATTCCTTGATGATTTTTTCATAGTCTACTTAGATAATATTCTAATTTTCAATAAGACTCGTGAAGAGCATATCAAGAGTGTGAAACAAATTTTAGATGTCTTGAAAAAGGAGAAGTTGTATTTGAAGATGTCTAAATGTGAATTTGGGAAAACCTATTTGGTTTTTTTGGGTCATATTGTAGGAGGGGGTGAATTGAAGATTGATCCCTCAAAATTTGATGTTATTGTGAATTGGCCTAAATATAGAAATGTAACATAAGTTAGGAGCATTTTGGGAGCAACCCAATATTGGAGAAAATTTATTTCCAACTTCTCACTCAATGCAACATAATTACACGATTTGATAAGTGTGAAATAGTTCTTTCAGTGGCGAGGCAATAAAAAAAAAATCCTTAGACAATTTTATAGAGAAAATAAGTACAACACTAGTTCTAGCACTACGAGATCTTAAGCATCCATTTGAAATTCGAACCAATGCGATAATGTGCTATGGGATCAGTTTTGATGCAACATGGTATACCAATATGTTATCATTATTAAACCTTTAATAATGCGGTAATTAACTATCCAACTTATGATAAATATTTGTATGCTTTGGTACAAAGCAAGAAGAAATGGAATCATTATTTGATGGGTAAAGAAACAATTATTCATATTGACCATCAACATTTGCAATATTTACAATCGCAAAACAAGATAAAACAAGCTAGACATTTCAGGTGGAAAGGATTCCTATAGAAATTTCATTTGGTAATTAGGTATAAGAAAGGTATATATAAAAAATTTCAGATATGTTATCAAGGCCTATTGTTAATGCATCTTATTCTTAAGCATGACTCAATCATGCATGAAAGTTATGTTGAACAATATGTTCAAGATCAAGATTTTAAATATGTTTATGCAACCTTGAGTCAAGGAAGTCACCTTGAAGAGTTGGATTATCATGTTCATAATATTTTTTTGTATCATATTGGAAAGTTATGTGTTCCACAGGGTGAAAGACTCAATTTCATAAGGGAATACCACACTTCTCTTATTGCTGGCCACTTTGGTGTAGGAAAAACAATTGCTCAAATTCATAGGTATTGTTATTAGTCTTGCATGAAAGAACATGTTTCAAGATATGTGAAAGGATGTTCCATGTGTGCTAATAGCAAGGCAAGTAATAGGAAACTGAGTGTGTACACTCCAATTCCTATTCCTTCTCGTCTTTGGGAAAGTATTTCTACGGATGTTTTTGGGGGAATAGCAATGTCTAAGAAAGGTCATGATTATCTATATGTTGTTGTGGATAGTTTAAGAAAAATTTGTGGATTGATGCTTGTAAGAAACATGTTACATATTAAAATACCACAAATATGTTCCAAAATGTATGGGTTCACTTTGGGTTACCCACTTCTATTATTTTTTATCGATATTTTCAATTTTTTGGGAAGTTTTGGTTAAGTTTATGGGAAATCAGAGACAAAAATTTGAAGAAGAGCACAACATTTCATCCACAAACCGATGGTGAGGAATAAATAGTGAACAAAACAATAGTGCATCTCCTTTGATTATATTGTGAGCATCCGAAACTTTGGGATGAGCATTTGCATTACATCCAACATGCCTACAATCGCGCCAAGCATTCATATACACAAGTATCTCCATTTGAAGCTTGTTTGGGTTATTTTCAAAAGTATCCTTTGGATTTCATCTTTGGTAAAGATATTGTAGTAGATGGACATAATGATGTGGACAAAGCCAAGAATTTTATTGAACAAATTCAGCTAGTGCATCAAAGGGTACAAGAACAGCTAGAGAAAAGAAAATCCATGTACAAAGAAAGACATGAAAAGCATTGGGTTGATCATGATTTCCAAGTGGGAGATCAAGCTCAGTTTTCCATAAAAAGGGAAAGGCTACAAGGTGAAGGTAAAAATATAAATCCAATCAGATATGGTCCTTTCAAAATATTGGATAATATTGACAACAACGCTTTCCGATTAGACTTGCCACCTTACATGCAAATTTATTCTATTATGAATGTGGAAAACTTGAGATTATATGAGCCTCCAATGATTGATGATCAAGAAGAGAATGTTCAGCTTCCAGCTATAGAATATTTTTCTCCTGAATATTTAAATGAGTTACAGGAATACTCAATTCTTGACACAAGAATAAGGACTTCAAGTAAAGGCAATGTGGAGTATCTTTGAGTGGGGCTAAAAGGTACCAATCTAAGCAAAGAAAGGTGGATAGAGATTGAGAAAGTTAGGGAGTTGTACCCTCACTTTCTTTCTGAGTAAAAACATACTTTTGGTGCTCCAAAAACTTCCAATGGGGAGGAATGATCTAGGGGATAAAAAATATGCTAAAAAATCAAAGTTCTCAAAGTCCCCCAAAATCAGCACCAAATTGTAGTTGTCATTCTTATTCCAACGACGCTTGAATTTCCTCAATCCAACATCGTATGAGGAATTTATCTCATTACGAGGTGGATAAATAGGGGTGCAGCATCTGCATAACAATTTAACAAATTTCACCAAAATCAATGGGTTTTGTGGCTAATGCTGCCACCTATAATGGAAAAAATTTCGCCTTGCAAGGCTTCCAAAGATAAATTTCGTTGCTATTTTTGATAGAGGGCCGAATTTGTAGAAAAATTAGCAGAGAATGGAGAAGGATACATAACTTGGCCATTTTTTAGCCTTTTTGAGCCTAAGAGGTGCTTACACATGGAGTTTTTGGTGTTCTGGACATAATGGTATTGGTATGTTTGAAATTTGAACATTTTATTTTGATGTAATTTTAAATTTGAGGATATAATATAAAATTTCGCCATTGGAAGCTGGAACCAAATACGTAGCCCAGGAGGGGTGAACTTAATCATCAAATTGTTGTTTTGTGATGCTACTTGTTGTCTATTTTTCACTGTTAAAATTCAAAATTTAACTCATTTTGTGTTCTTTTGTAATATCGATCCATTTCCCATAAGACATAAACTAGGTTGAAAAATTTACATGAAACATTCAATTTTAATTTTAGATAAGGGCCTTTTTGTTAGTGGGTTGAACTCCCGATGCCACCGTTGGAGCCACATATATGCTCAATCGATAACTCAGGCCCTCTGTAGCACTGTTTTAACTTCCCACTCATTAAGAAAGTGAAAATTAAGTGAGTGGTTCATTAGAAAACTAATAGTTGGATAGTAATTGAGAAGGGGGTTCTAATGAAGAGACACTCAAGTTCGTATTTGAGGTTTGCTCAGTGATATGTTAAGAAAACACCCCATGAGTGTTGTGGAGGATAGAATTGATGCCATATTCAAACCGACAATATAACCAAGGATTAACTGTGGTTTTCCCACTTGAGTGTTGACGACCTTGGGAGTACGATAAGGCTTAAAAAAAATCCTAGGAGTGTGAAGGGGGGTTGGATTAGTTTTTAAGTCCAACATCCAACCACTCCATGAGAGTCTTACCCTCATTACCAAGAGTACCATCTAAAGGAAAAATTAAGACATCCGTCTCCATGAAAACTCATTAGAGGAAATTTTAACCTAAAAGTGCAACGGAGATTTTCACGTAATTTCTATGTCATAATATGTAAGCAATTCAAAAAACTTTAAATTTAAAAAGTGCTACATGTAAATATTTTGGAGGGAAAACGTTAGGTCCCTATATTACTATTTTAGTCCCTTATTGTTATTAGTGTAGCCCCCTTATTGTTATTGTTGTACCCCTGTAACCCCAATATTGTTATTATTAGGTCGGTTAGGATTATATTGTGAACCCATGGACTCCTATCTATAGAAGAAGGTTTTGGTAATTTGTATCATCCAAGAATTGTTCATTTATGTGATGTATTGGAGGTTTCCCCCTCGAAGTGGCTTATTTCTAAGGCATTGATCTCTCTTTTCCTCTATTTTTGGAGTTGGTTTCATAACATTTGGTATCATAGCTTTGGATTCTAGGGTTTCGTTACTCCAAATAGGTCATCGTGCAATTCCCACAATAACTTTTTTTATACAAAGGTTCAAAAGCTAAAACCTGTACAATGCGAAGCCAAAATCTTGAGGAACCTCCTATAAAAATTTCAGATCTTGGTTCGTAATATTTTGGAGATATGATCTGGGGAAGTTAGGGTTTTTTCAGGCTTCCGAATTTCAAATAAAACCGGTCATCGTGGATCTTTCCCTATAAAGTTTCGTATACAAAGTTTCAGAAGATGAAATTTTTAGAGTGCGAAGCCGAAATCCTGAGGAACCTCCTGTAAAAATTTTAGATCTTGGTTCAAAATATTTTTGGAGATATGATCTGTGGAAGTTATGATTGTTTCACGCTCCCGAATTTCATCTCAAAGAGGTGACTGTGGGAAAAACATCATAACTCTCTCTTTGAGTGTCAGATTGGGATTTTGTAAAAAGTGGTTGCAATTACATGGACTGTAGTTTTTGGTATATCAATTTTAGAGTCGAAGGAGGACACAATGACACTTGGAAGTCATATAAGTTTTCTCTATTGAACCATTCCATAATTAGGTCATCATGAGAGATTGGGCATAGCCTTGTCTTGAAGAATCTAAATCAGGTCAGACCTGTGGCATTCGAAAGAAGATTCAGAGGGCTACGTCAGGGCTGAATTTTAGATATTTAAGATCCAAAATTACAGAGATAATTCAGTTTCAATATCGAGCTCCCCAAAAGCAAGAAAAGAGTGTGTGTTGTTTTTGAATTACATAAGTCTCATTTGAAAAAAATTAGTCTTAATTTATTCCAAGGGCATATTGAAGAATAGATATCAGTATTTGGTTCTAAAATTCCCCTTAAAAAGAATTCAACACCCATTAAGCCTTCAGGAGGCTCTATTATGACTCATGAAGATGAATAAACACAACATGAGATATCAAAATTATAAGAGCAAGTGCACCAAATTTTTCTATCTTAGAGAGAAACAAAAAATGAAATGGAAGTTTTGAAGAAAGGCATGGAAACTAATATGGATGGTTTGAAGAAAGGCATGGAAGCTAAGATGAATGGTTTGGAAGCTAAGATGGATGGCATGGAAGTGGGCATGGAAGCTAAGATGGATGACATGGAAGCTAAGATCGATGAAAAAATGAAAGACAACATGGAAAACATGAAGAAGGATCTAAAAGTAGACATCGAAGGTTTTGCAAAGTTGATACAAGAAATGTTTCCTAATGGAGAAAAGAGAAATATAGTTACCGATGAAATAGGTAACCTGACCTCAAACCGGGAACTCTAGCCCAAAAACTCTCAAAAAACATGAAAAAACACCCCAAAAAAAAAAAGTGTGTCTTCCAGAACGCACTTGTTTTTTTTTTTAAGGTCAAATTTCAACATTTTCTAAATTGAAAAAACACCCCCCCAAAAAAAGTGTGTCTTCCAGAACGCACTTCGTTTTTTTTGAAGGTCAAGTTTCAACATTTTATAAAATTATGGTAAAAACAAAATTGTTTCTTGAAAAAAAGATTGAAAAAACACCCTCAAAACGAAATTAGTTGATGCTGGAATAACAAAAAAAAAATTGTGTCATACTTTTGGCATTTTTAAAAATAGAAGTAACATTTTTAAATTTTTAAAATTCAAACATTAAAAAAACCTAAAATTTAAGAAAAAAATAAATTTAAAAAATAAAAACATTTAAAAACTTAAAATTTAAAAATATATGAAGATAAAAAAAATTAAAATAAAAACAAAGTAAAAATTTTAATTCAATCATTAAAAAAAACCTAAAATTCAAGGAAATTTTTTTTTAAAAATAAACCAAAAAAAAATTAAGATTAAAATTTCAAAAAATATAGAAATTAAAAAAATAAATAAAAACAAAATAAAAATATTAAATTAAAAAAAAAAAAAAAACAAGTTAAAAAAAAAGGAAAATATAAAAAATAAAATATAGAAATTAAATTTAAAAAGAAAAAGAAAATGCTTATTAAATTTAAAAAAAGAAAAAAAAATTAAAACAAATAATTAAATTTAAAGAAATATATTAAATTTTAATTAATTTAAAAATTCAAAATTAAAAAAAAAAACACTATTCAAATTATAAAGAAAAAAAAAGAAAAATTAATTAAAAATAAAAAATAAAAATAAAATACAATGAAAATATTAAATTTAAAACAAAATATATTAAAAAAACAAATAAACTATAAAAAATAAATTAAATTTAAATTATAAAAATTAAAATATATATATGAACTTAAATTAAAATAGGTATATACATAAAATTTTATTAAATGAAAAACTTTAAAAACTTTAAAAAAAATATTAAATAAAAAAAAATTTAAAAAAAAAAAATTAAAAAAAATTAAGTTTCATTAAAAAAAAATCTAATTTTAAATACACAATTTTAATTGAAATATAAAAATATAAAAATTTTATGTAATTAACAAAAAAATAAAAATAAAAAGGTAAAATATTTAAAAAAAATATTAAATCCAAATAAATTAAAAAAATATATATATAATTTATTGAATTTTATAAAATTTTATTAAAAAACTAAACGCAAAATATATAAAATTATGAAATTAAAAAAAAAAAAAAAAATCAATTAAATACAAAAAAATGGCAAAATTTAATAAAAATTATTAACAAAAAAAAAATAATAATAAATTTAAAACAAAAAAATAATAAAATTAAAAAAAGTTAAAACAAAATCAAATTTATTTTAAATAATTTAAAAAAAAAAAAATATTTTAAAAATTAAAAATAAAAATTAAAAATAAAAATAAAAAAATCAATTAAAAAAAAAAACAAATTAAAAAAAATTAATTAAAAAATAAAAATAAAAAATAAAAATGCGGTGGTGGTTGTTGGCCCGCCCGCTGGGCGGCGGTGGCCGGCCGGGCGGCGCCCCGGGGGCGGCCCAGCCGGCCTCCCGGCCCCCGACGGGCGGAGGGGCGATTTTTAATTGATTTTTTTATTTTTAATTTTATTTTTTTTTAAATTTCAAAAAATAATTTTTTTTTTCAAATTTTTTTTTTTTTTTTTAAATTTAATATTTTTATTTAAAATAAAATTCCTTTTTTTTAAAAAAAAATTGTAATATATATATATATACAACTATTTTTTATTTGATTTCATTTATTTTTTTATTTTTTTATTTTTATTTTTAATATTGTTATTTTAATTTGATTTTTTTTTTAAATTTGAATTTAAAAATATCTAAAATTATTTTTTTAATTCAATTTTTTTATTTTAAATTCAATTTGTTTAATTTCTTTTATATTTAATATTATAGAATAATTATTTTTTTAAATTTAAAATTTAAAAATTATTTATTAAAATTTTTGAATTTTAATTTAATTTAATTGTTTTTCTTACTTTTTTCGTTTATTTAGTTTTTCATTTTAAAAATCTATAAATGGTTTCATTAAAAAAAAAAAAAAACACTAAATTTATGTATATTTGTCTTTTAATTATTTGCACTATTTTTTTTTCATTTTTCTTTTTTTTTAATGATAGGTTTTTTTTTTTTTTTTTTAATTTTTTTTTTCTTTATCTTTTTCAATTTTAATTGGTTTTTTTTTTAATTTGTTTTTTTTGTAAATTTTAAAATTTGTATTTTTTTCCTTATTATTATTATTTTTTTAATTTAAATTTTTAAATTTAATTTCTTTTTTTTTTAAATTTTTTTTTTCTAAATTTTAATTTTGTAATTTTAATTTTTTAAATTTTTTTTTTTAAATATATATATATATATTTTAATATATTGTTTTTTTTAATAAGTTAGAAAAAAATGTTTTTGATTTTTTTTTTTTTAATTTTTTGGTCAATTTTTGTTTTTTTTCTTAAAATTATGTGTTTTTTTTCTTCAAATTTTGTCATTTCCTTTGATATAATTTTCAAATATTTTTGTTTTTTTTAATTTATTTTTTTTTAAATTTTTTATTTTTATTAGCTATTTTTGTTTTTTTTACATTTTTATTGGGTTTTTTATTGTTTTTATATATTTTTTTTATCTAAGTTTTGTGTTTTATTACCAACATGAAAATCACCACTCTTAAAAAAAAAGGTTGATGCAGCATCAATACGTTTCAAAATTAGCATGAAAATCACTGCTCTAAAAAAAAAAAGGTTGATGCAATATCAATACGTTTCAAAATTAGCATGAAAATCACTGCTCTAAAAAAAAAAGGTTGATGCAGCATCAATACGTTTCAAAATTAGCATGAAAATCACCGCTCTAAAAAAAAAAAAAAATAAAAAAAATTGATGCTGCATCAATACATTTCAAAATTAGCATGAAAATCACTAACATTTTAAAACAAATATTCATACTTCATAAATAAAAATTTTAGAGTGTCAAAAATGTGCACCAAAGAAAAAAATGGTGATTCTGCATCACCACTTTTCAAAATCGGGTGCTTTTTATGCTACCAAAAAAAAGTAGGTACTATCGTTACCTATTTCATCGTAACATTGTGTTGTTAGAGGAAACTCATGATGAGAACAAAATAAATGTTAATCGTGATTATAAAATCTAATGTTGGATTTCCAAATATGGATCTGAGGAATTTTAGATCAAGAAGAGAAAGGTAATAGTGCTAATTGATTCGGGTAGTACCCATAATTTTATTCATTGTAAGGTAGCCAAGGAATTGAATTGTTTCCTATACCCAGCACCAAAATGTCAAGTGATGGTTGCAATTGGAGGAACTATAAATTTCTTTGGAAAATTCCATAATATCAAGATAACCATGGGGGAATATGTATTGAATAGTCCAATTCTTTCCGTTCCTATGGGAGGTGCTGATGTTGTACTAGGAGTACAATGGTTACAATCTTTGGGGATGGTAGCTTTTAATTTTCAAGAACTTTTCTTGAATTTTTTTTCAGAAGGAAAGGAAGTTGAATTAATAGGTACCGCAGGGAAGCTAGGAAAGATAATAAGCTCTAATGTCATGAAAAAGCTTTTGAAGAAAGAAAAATAAGGCTTAATTGCACAATTATGCTCACTAGAAGTTCCAACATCAAAATCATCTATTTTTGTAGATCTCCAAGAAGTCTTGGACAATCATTCCAAGATTTTTGAAACTCCCAAAGGACTCCCACCTATTCGTGATCATGATCATGGTATTCATTTGATTCTAGGAAGTGTTCCTCCAAGAATCAGGCCTTATAGAGATCCTTATGTCCAAAAGAGAAAAACTGAACGTATGATTGCGGAAATGTTAGAGGCTGGTATAATTCAACCTAGTCAAAGTTATTTCTCTACTCCAGTAGTGTTGGTGCACAAGAAGGATGGATCATGGCGCATGTGGTAGGATTATAGGGAGCTCAATAAGCTCACCATTAAAGATAAATTTCCCATTCCTGTGATTAATGAATTATTGGATGAATTACATGGAGAAATTTATTTTACCAAGTTGGATGTTCGTTCAAGATATCATCAAATTAGAATGAAGATTGAAGATATTCCGAAAACAACATTTCGAACTCATGAAGGTCATTCCTTTTGGCCTTACCAATGCACCTTCTACTTTTCAAGGGTTGATGAATTTCATTTTCAAACCCTTCCTTAGAAAATTTGTGCTAGTATTTTTTGATGATATACTAATCTACAACAGGTCTTGGAACGATCATATTCAACATGTTGACAGGGTGCTCAAACTCTTGCAGGAGAAACAATTATATGCAAAAACATCCAAATGTTTCTTTGGAGTACAAGAGGTGGAATATCTAGGTCATATTGTATCTCACAAGGGTGTGAAGGTAGACCCTAACAAAATTAAAGCCATTAAGGAATGGAAAATCCCGACAACCATAAATAAATTGCGAGGATTTCTCGGGTTAATACAATATTATCACAAGTTTGTTAAGAATTATGGGAGAATAGAAGCACCTATAACAACATTATTGAATAAAGATGCATTTTCATGGACTCCTGAAGCAACTAAGGAATTTGAACATCTTAAAGAGGCAATGTGCCTAGCACCGGTCTTAGCTACGCCATACTTCAAAAAAACCTTTATTGTGGGATGTGATGCCTTAGGAAATGGAATTGGTGTTTTTTTAATGCAAGAAGTAAGACCCATTGATTTTGAAAGTCGCTCAATCAAAGGAAAGTATTTACAGAAATCTATTTATGAGAAGGAAATGTTAGCAATACTACATGCACTAAAGAAATGGTGACCTTACCTAATGGGAAGACACCTTAGGGTAATAACTGATCATGATAGTCTTAAACACTTTTTGGAGCAAAGACTATCTTCAGAAGAGCAGCAAAAATGGGTCACAAAGATGTTGGGTTATGACTTTGAAATAATCTACAAAAAGGGGAAGCTAAATGTTGTTGCAGATGCACTCTCAAGAAATAACGAATAGGTGGAAGAATTGCTTTGAGCCATTTCTATTATCCAACCAGATTGGATAACCGAAGCTAGGGATGAATGGAAGAAGGACGAAGAAGTGTGGACACTCATTCAAAAGTTGCAACAAGATCCTAGTACATATGATACATTTATTTGGAAAAATGAATCCTTATGGTACAAATATCGCTTATATCTTTGTAAGAATTCCCAGCTAAAACAAAAGATTCTTTTGGAATTGCACACTTCTCTTTTAGGAGGACACTCAGGATTTTTAAAAACTTACCACAGGGTGAAGAAAGAATTTTTTTTGGGATGGCCTTAAATCTGATATTCAAAATTTTGTGGCAGAATGTTTGGTTTTCCAACAAAATAAAGTTGAAACAATTAAGACCCTGGGTCTTCTACAACCTTTATCCATTCGAAGTCAACGTTGGGAGGAGATTTCAATGGATTTTATCACAATTTTACCTAAGTACGAAGGAAAGAGTGTCATCATGGTGGTAGTTGATAGACTTACCAAGTATGCACACTTTTGTGCATTATCTCATCCATTTAAAGCAAGTATAGTTGCTACTACATTTATGGACACAATTCAAAAGCTACATGGAAACCCAAAGGTTATTGTGAGCGACAGAGATCCATCTTTACTGGAAATTTTTGGACAGAGTTATTTTCTTGTTTGGGTACTCAATTAGCTCATAGCTCATCTTATCATCCTCAATCCAATGGTAAAACTGAGAGTAAATAAATGTTTGGAAGGATATATTTTTTGTTTTGTATCTGATAAACAAACACAATGGGTCAAGTGGTTACCTCTCACTGAATGGTGGTATAGCACTTCCTTCCATACTGCAGCAAAAATGACTCCATTTATGGCACTTTATGGATATCATCCACCGTCCATCACATCATCTTTAAGAGAAAATTCTAAGGTTCAAGTAGTAGAAGATCACATTGAGCATCAACAAGAATTCCTCCAACTCTTAAAGGATAAGCTAAATTTGGAACAAAATCTAATGAAACAATAAGCAGATCAACATCGCAGCGGGATAAGTTTTGATGTAGGAGAATGGGTATTTTTATGGCTACAACTATACAAACAAATGTCCCTCAAGCAAGCTAAGAAGGATAATAAATTATCGCCAAAGTACTATGGTCCTTACAAGGTGTTGCAAAAAATTGTTACTATGGCATACAAATTGAAGCTTCTTGCTTCTTCACTAGTGCATCCATTTTTCCATGTTTCATGCTTACAAAAGGTTATAGGTGAAAATATTCCAGTTAAAACAATATTGCCAGAACTTGATAAGGAAGGAAAAATCATATTGGAACCTGAAGCGGTCACAGAAATAAGAACTCGACAGCTACAAAATCGATGAATTTCAGAGTATCTCATCAAGTGGAAGAACTTACCCAGTGAATATTCTACATGGGAGGATGAGAATTTTATACAGAAGCACCCAGAGCTACTCAAGCGTTGAGGAAAATTTTTTTTTGAAGGAGAGGGGCATGTTAGGTCCCTATATTACTAGTTTATTCCCTTATTTTTATTAGTGTAACCCCCTTATTGTTATTGTTGTACCCCTGTAATCCCAATATTGTTATTATTGTACCCTTACATTGTTATTGCTAAGTTGGCTAACTATATTGTGGGCCCATGGACTCCTATATATAGAAGGAGGTTTTGGTAATTTGTATCATCCAAGAATTTTTCATTTATGTGATGTATTGGAGGTTGACCCCTCGAAGTGGCTGATTTCTAAGGCGTTGATCTCTCTTTTCTTCTATTTTTGGAGCTGGTTTCATAAAAGAAAATAAGAAAAACTACTTTTTTTTAATTGTATTTTTGGCTTATCTTCGTATAGGTTTACTCAAATTTCATGTGTAGAAACTCGTTGGATTCATAATGAAATTATGCATCCAAAAAGTACCCATCATGCATACTTTGGAGAAGAACCACATTGATAAAAAATGAATATAAATTAAAATATCATATTGAAACACATTTTTTTAATGTATATTCAATTTTTATCAATGTGGGTCTTCTCAAAAGTATGCATGATGGGTACTCTTTGGATGAAAATTTTAATTCCACATCCAATGAGTGTCTACACTTGAATTTTGAGTAAACCTATAAGGAAATAAGCCAAAAATACAATTAAAAAAGTAGTTTTTTTTCTTTTGCCTCCAAACTTCATAACTATTATTTTATTATATTAACTAATATTTTATTATTTTCTCTTAGGTGGCCACTTTTAGGCTAAAATTTCCTCTAATGAAAATCTAAATAAAAAGTAATAATATCTAACTAGAAATCTAAGTGATAGAAAACAATGAAAGGTTAGAAAATTCGGAGTCCACAGGAAAGCTAGAGGAGTGAGCCCCCCACCCCCTCTCCCCCTCCCCCTTTGGGTCTGGTAAAGTATAAAACCCACACCCCAAGTGAGGAGGATACTAAGAGAGATCTTTTACCTATGCGAACATGAACCCATAGCCACAACAGAGTAAGTGTAGAAACATGGTATCCAAACCCTCCAGAACAATGCCAAACAAAATTTCACCATTTCCAATGGTACAAGATTAACCGATTTATGGGAATTTTAAAGAAAATCATTGAACATGAGGTGCATCTCTTTGAACTTAAATCTATAGAGAATACTTTCAAACTGGAAAGGAACATTGTAAGTATAAAATATTGCTACTAAAAAATTGGTAACTAATAACTAGAGTGAAGATCATTCCCCCTCTCCTAAATTGATAAGGTTGAATCCTCAACAAATATATGAAAGAAGAGAAAAGGAAATATGTCTTAAATATGACAAAAAATAAAGTAAGGGGCATAAGTTTAATGAGAATAAATTATTATGCATAGAATTTGAAGAGGAAGAAGATCAAGAATTGTAATAATCACAAGATCTAGAGCTGGAAGAGACTACTCAAATAATATCCTGACATGCATTGGTTGGCTTCGATACTAAAAAATACTTTAATATAGAAGGATATATCGAAAATAAAAATGTAGAAATGTTGATTGATTTAGACATTACCCATAAATTCATTAATTACAAACTAGAAAAACCTCTCAACTGTTTCATATATCTAGCACTAGAGTTTAAAGTAATAATTGCAGATGGGGGCACCATAAATTGTTCAGGGAACTGCAACAATATTAAGCTCGATATGGGAAAATATTTATTAGACAGTCCCATGATTGCAATACAAAAGGGTGGTGTTGATGTTTTATTAGGGGTCTAAAGGTTACAATCACTAAAAAATAATGACCTTTAATTTTCAATCTCTCTTCATAATATTTACCTCAAAAGGAAATTAAATTTAGCTTAGAGTTATCCAAGGGAAATGCTATAAATTTATAAGCTCTAATGGAATGAAAAAATTGCTCAAAAGGAGCCACGAGGGTGTAATGGAACAATTATGTTCACTAAATTTTCAAACATCAATATCATATATGTTAAAGGATATCCTTAAAGCCATAAACAATTATCCACACCGGGGTGTAATGGCATAATTATGTTCAGTAAATGTTTGAACATTGATATCATCGATATAAAAGGATCTCCATAAATATGTCAAAAATAATCCCAAGGTATTTGGATTAATGCCTAAGGGTCTTCCATCTAATCAACATGATCACCATGCTATTCATTTTCATCTAGGAATTGTACTAGAGATAAATGAAGAAGGGAAAATAATACAGAAGTAGAAACAATCCTTGAAAGAAGAATTAGCTAGCCAAGTAACGCAAGAATTGTGGAGTACATAACCAAATAAAATAACCTACCAATGGAAGAGATGACATGGGAAGGTGAATTTTTCTTGTAGAATCATTAATAATTAGTCAAGTGTTGAGAACAACACTAGTTTGAAGCAGAGGGGAATGCTAAGCCCTTTATAATCCCCATTCTAACCTTAAAATCCCTTATTAATCCCTAGATATATAGTGATCAAATCTCTATTGTCAAATAATTATGTAGGCTAGAACTCCTCATGGTCCCATTCTATTATAATTGCACCACTTGTCTCCTACACACACACACACACACACACACTAAGGAGACCTAGTCTTAGAATCATCAAATATTGTCTTTTACATTGTATTAATTGTAAAAAGAGGTTTCCCTTATGAATATGACTATAATTATTGGTTTCTTATAATTTTTAAGGCGCAAGGTTCATAAAAACATATGGGTGTAAAGACAACATTCCTACATGGGGATGTTGAAGAAGAAATCTACATGAAACAACCAAGAGGTATTGTAGTGAACGGAAAGAAAGAGCTAGTTTGCAAGATGAAAAAGTACCTTTATGGGTAAAAACAATTTTCAAGGATGTGGCATCAAAAGTTTGATACTTGTATATTTCTACTTGGTTTCATGGGGATCATATTGATAATTGCATGTATTTCAAATTCATTGGTGGTCATTATATTGATGTGGTATTGTATGTTGATGATATGTCATTGATTAGAAACAACGAGGAAATGATCAAAGATGTCAAAACTTAGTTGTGCTTTAAATTTGACATGAGAAATCTTGGTGCTCCAAATTCTGTTTTTGGAATGGAAATTAAAAAAATTGGCTAAACATGAAACTCTAGTTGAATCAAACAAAACATGTTGAGAAAATATTGCAGAGTTTTAATATGGAGGAATGAAAACTAGTCAGGTGAAATTTTATCTGTAGATCAACACCCCAATACATAGGAAGAGGAAGAGGGCACGTCCCATGTTACCTGTGCTAGTGTTATTTTTAGTTTTTTGTATGAAACGATATATAATTATAGTGTACATAACCCCAAAAATTTAAAGAAATCACACAAGATATAGTGAAAAATTGAAGAACACATAAGAGAAAAGAAAGATCTTGTTGATAACGAAAAATAGAAACTATGTCCACTTGCCTCTTAAAGGGAGAAATCTCCAAGAGCAATGCTCAAATACAATAATAATTCTTGATAAAACATTACATAATATTCTACTATATATATAACTTTCCATAGCTAAAATTATGTATATGTGGGTTCCTTATAATGAGGGTTGACCAACTAATTTGAGCCTTATTAATAGAAATGACCTTCTTACAGTAAATGACTATTACTTAACTATTTAATGGGCCTTTTTTAATAAAGGAAGACTCATATATAAATAAAGTGTGTAAGTAAGGAGTTTGGGGTAGGACCCTAACATGCCTCGTCCCTTCGAAAGTAGGATTTTCCTCAAGGATGGAGGTGAGTAAATGATAAGAGAATCACTACTGGTTCCCATGTAGCATCTTCTAGTTACATTTATTTCCATTGGATCGACAATCCCTTTATCACATATTAGTGATCTTTGGTATCTAATGTTGTTTTTTGTTGGTGCCAATTGGAATTTCCGGTAGGTTGGTATACGTTTTATAATTTTATCCAACAACCTTCTTCAAACGATACATATGAAAGATTGGATGAATATTGTAGTGGATGAAGAAGCCAACTGGTATTCAACATAACCAATGCATTATACAATTTTACAGGGACAATATAACAAAGGATATTATATCTTATAGCGAACTTTACTTTTAGTGGTGTTTGTTTATAAGGCTGCACACAAAGGAACACTTTATTTGATTTGATAATAGAATGTTTATATCTATGTTAATTAGCTTCTTGTTTCATTTGTGCCATGACCAATTTGTCCTCAGGGATATAGATGATGACTTATTTGGTGTAAATTGTTATACATATTGCATGAACCTTAGATGTTCTTGTAACATTAAATCCATTAGATAAGGGGTTTTGACCATAAATAAATTCATATAGTGTCATTTTGGTAGCACCATGATCAATAGTATCTTACCACCATTTTACAGGGGGGAAGCCATAATACCCATTGGTGTAGCTTTTTAGAAGTAGATCATATCAAATAGGTTTACAGACTATTATTGACCACTTTCATTTAACCATAAATTTAAGGATTTTATGTTAGGTCCCTATATTACTAGTATAGTCCCTTATTGTTGTTAGTGTAACCCCCTTATTATTATTGTTGTACCCTGTAACCCCAATATTGTTATTATTGTTCCCTTACATTATTATTGTTAGGTTGGCTAGGATTATATTGTGACCCCATGGACTCCTATATATAGAAGGAGGTTTTATCATTTGTATCATCCAAGAATTGTTCATTTATGTAATGTAAAGGAGGTTTCCCCCTCGAAGTGGCTTATTTCTAAGGCGTTGATCTCTCTTTTCTTATTTTTTTGGAGCTGGTTTCATAACATTTGGTATCAGAGCTTTGGATTCTAAGGTTTCACTGCTCCAAACAAGTCATCGTGGAATTTTGCTATAAATTTTTTTACACGAAGGTTCAGAAATTGAAATTTTTATCATGTGAAGCCAAAATCTGGAGGAACTTTGTGTAAAACTTTCAGATCTCGGTTCACAATATTTTCGGAGATATGTTCTATGGAAGTTAGGGTTTCTTCAAGCTCCCAAATTTCATCTCAAAGAGGTTACCGTGGGAAAATCAGCATAACTCTTTCTCTGAGCATCGGATTGGAATTATGTAAAAAGTGGCCGCGAGTACATGGACTGTAGTTTCTTGTGTATCAATGTATGAGCCGAAGGAGGAAACAGTGACACGTGGCATGCTGTACAAGTTCGCTCTATTTCCAGTCCATAATTAGGACATTGTGGGAGATTGGGCAAAACGTTTCCTTGAAGAATCCAAATCAGGTCAGACCTATGGGATTTGAAAGCGGATTTAGAGTGCTACTTTAGGGCCGAATTTCCAATATTGATGATCTAAAATCACATATATAATTTAGTTTCAATATTGAGCTCCTCAAAAGAAAGAAAAAGGTGTGTATTTTTTTTCAAATTGCATAAATCTTGTGTGAAAAATCCGTTTGAATTGATTCCAAGGGCATATTGTAGAATATATATCAATATTGGGTTCTAAAATTCCCCCTAAAAATAATTCAACACGGATCTATTCTGTATATTTTAGAACCCAATATTGATATATATTGATATATATAAATTCCCCCTAAAATGACCCCATGGACTCCTATATATAGAAGGAGGTTTTGTCATTTGTATCATCCAAGAATTGTTCATTTATGTAATGTAAGGGAGGTTTCCCCCTCGAAGTGGCTTATTTCTAAGGCGTTGATGTCTATTTTCTTATTTTTTTGGAGCTGGTTTCATAACATTTTATTTCATTCTCAAATTCAATTTTGTACCTTGAAGTTTAAATAACTCTTTCCTAATTTTTTGTTTCCTTTGGGAATTCCCGTGATAAAATCCATTTGAATGTTTTTCTAGATCTATGTTGGGATTGGTAGAGGTTGTAATGCCCCTAGTATATTCGTTATATCTTCCTTATTTATTTAAAAAACATCATAGGATGCTATGAAATCTTGGATTTTATGTTTCATGCCTTTATAGAAGAATGAACACTTAGTTATTCCGTGGGTTTTTTTGAAAGCCAAGAGTGACTTGCTATTGGTGATGAATGTAGCTCCCCTAAGGCTCATTACTTTTAGGTTGAATTGTTTACTAAAAACATGTCATTTATACTACAATGTATCTTCCTACCATGTATAACATTTATGGGGGGTGGGATACATTTGAAGTCATTAGATGAGCTACCTTAAAGCATTTTTTTCTAGCCAATATTTAAAAACTTCTTGGAGCCATATTATAATTGGTTATAATAAGGCATGTAGTGACCCATCCTCCTCAAATTATCTACAAAATGAATAAAATGCATCATTATATTTACCCTTCTTATATGATATCATAATCATTCTCGAACATATTGGTGACCCATTTATATTTCTCTAGTGAAGACAACCATTGTTCAGGGAAATACTTCAGATTATGATGTTCAGTCTTGATATAAAAATGTCTCCTTATGAGAAATGGCTTCCAAGTCTCTACTACATGAAGGATAGCCATCATGTCCTTCTCATACATAGATTTTCCCAAATTGTGGTCACATAATTACTTAGTTGTGAATTCTAATGAGAATATTTCTTGTATCAATATTTCTCCTCGACCTTTATCTAAGGCCTCACATTCCAAGACAAAAGTATTATTAAATTTAAGCACTACTAATACTAGATTAGTGCACATGGTGCCCTTTAAAGTAGTGAATGCTTATGCCTTCACACCTTGTTCCTTCCAACAGAAATGTGCATATGTATGACACCCAAAAAACAACATATAAAAATACTATATCAACTATCGTATATCACCTTGTATCTCCCATAACATGTCATCATAAATATATATATATATATATATATATATTGTTGAAAATAAGTTGTTGTCCCAATGTAAAATGTTATAAAAAGAATGTTGTAGAATGTACCAAAAACATAATCTTACATGAAATAAAAGGAAATGAAGTAAACCAAAAGGATAATGTAAGTTATAGGAATGTACTGTATCTGTTATCCAATTCCTTACCCTTATTTTTCTCTTTATTTCTTCCTCCTTGCACCTCTAGGTGGATGTATTCAAAGGAAACATATTTCCTCTCACTTATTCCTGAAGCACTAGTGTGAGAGTGTGAGGAAGTGGTCTCTAAGGAGGAATGTGCAGGAGCTATAGGTGGTTGTAATTTGGCTACTACAATATGAGTAGGTGGATGAAATAGATAGTTGGGATGCAAAATCGTGTCTCATGATAAGGCTGAAGGTACATGATGATTAGAAAGGAGAGGAGGATTTGAATGATGTGAAATGGATGGAAAAAATACATGTTTAGATGGTTATACATTGGGATTTGGGTCCCATCCATCAACCCAAAGTGGTTTTTTCTATATTTAAGGTTTCCATGGAAGATCAAATTTGCTAGGGTGTGTAAAAGGTATATTCCAAGAGGCCTATGGAGTGGGATGATGGATTGGTGGGCCTCCTAACTAGATATACCTAGTCTAAGTGAGTTGATTAAAATCCTAAAAATTTGCAATAAAATGGATAACAATATGATTCTCTTGCTTTGGTTCCCCCTCCATGACCAATTCCCTCTTCTTCCATGGGCCCTACTATTATCATGTGAGCCTCTGCTACAAATGTTCATTGTAAATACAATTATTTATTGTGCTAAGTATCTCTCCTTACATGAGTGTATGAACACCATAATATGTCACATCTAAAATGATGTTTATGCAAATTTTGGGAGTGCATGATATAAAATCCATGGGAAAATATCATAAATGGGGAAAGGAAATGGCTCATACATGTCAAGAAACTTACAATGTTTACAGGAATCATGAAGTAGGTTTTCAATAACAATACAACTTTCACATATATGTCTGATGTATTTTTTCCTTTATAAGAAATATATGTAGAAAATATTACAATGAGATTCAAGATAATCTTGTAATGTACTAAAAGAAGATACTGAATCCTTCTACAATTTGTGGAAACAAAACATGATTACACGATAACATAACAAGTAAGAGAAAGAGACAATCAATCGCACAACACAAGATGTATCTATGGAAAGCACACTGCCTAAAACCCCTCTATCTTTATATTGTATAAATTCAAGGATCATGAAACAATACAATGCTTTCTCTTTCAAGAGAAACTCCTTCACTCTGCCAACTGTCTCACTCTAATCTAGGAAAAATTTGACAAATACTTAGCTAATTCTCCGCCTATGCTCAACCTGCCTTGCTGATGCATTCCTTGAGGAATTAAATCCATATTAAATAGGAAAATCCCTTGTTTTTAGTGCACAATCCTTCCTAGGCCTCCATCTAAATTTATAACTGAAGTGTACAATTTTCTAATTATGCAACTGATAGTTATCATCCCTTTAACCTTTGTCTCAACTGGGCCTTCCTTAGAACTGACATGAAGCAAAGATTTATAGTGAATTATCAGTTAAATTATTGATCACTACTTGTGAATTAAATTAGATTTAATTCACTTTACCTCTCACTAGCTCATCACTTAGTAAGAACTAGTTAAACTGATTTTAACTCAATTTATCGAGTTAACTAATTACAACTCACAAATAACTATAACTGGCCCCCCTTAAATCATGGGATAACTCTATATGCATCCTCTTAGACCGTCAAATCAATTTTCCTAATCTAATTCTGTCATTCTGACTTAGTTAACTAATACAATATGTCATGAGATGAAATTACAATTTCTCTTCCAATTTAATTAAGGGAAAATTAAATCAGAAGCCCCCTTGGGGCACCATTTATTAGTGCCATTTCAAAACTCCCTCTCAAAAAGAAAGGGATTGTCTGCTACCCTGATCCTGTCTCTATGGAATTCAAATTTACTTCTTGCCATCGCCCATGTCAATATGCTTGCATCCTGCTCCTCCATGGGAATATACTCTAATGAAATAGTCTTCCTTTGAACACAATATTAGAGATGGTGATACCGAATATCAATATGCCTGGAACTACCATGGAATAATTAATTAAATGAGAGTTTGATGTAGCTCTGTTTATCACAATGTATCACTTTCAGATCCATCTGATGACCAAAAAAACCAACATGTATCTTCCTCATCAAGATGGCCTCGCATGCTGCCTGACTGGACGCCATTCACTTTGCCTCTACTGAACTGAGTGAAACAAATCTCTGTTTCCTGTTGTACCAAGAAACTGCTACTGATCCTATGCTGAAGATGCCTCATGATGTGCTCTTCCTAGTAGATGGAATCCCTGCCAAATCTGCATCGGTGAAGCCTTGAAGCTTCACTCCCTCTGTTTGTTAGTACTGAAATCCATGCTCTATTGTGTCCCTAAGACATCATAACACATGCTTCCATTACTTCCAAAATAAATTGGTAGGATTAACCATAGCTTGACTCATCCAGTTAACTATGTAGCATATGTCAGTTCATGTGTTCACCAAATACATAAGTGAACCCCCAGATGCCTATAAACAGTATAATCCACTACTTCGCCCGAAGTAGCATCCTCCTTCCTCTAGTTTCCTACAAAAGGAGTCTCCATGGGTTTTCTTCCCTCCATGTGAAACTTCCTCAGAATCTCCTTGGAATACTTGCCCTAATATACAAATAGCTCCCCATCTCTTTGACATATTTCCAATCAAAGGAAATAGTGAAAGAGCCCCATGTCCTTCATCTCAAATTCTCTTGAAATATCATCTTTACAAGAATTTATGATATGCTCATCACCTATCAATATCAGATCATAAAAATAAAGTACAATAATCAAAATCTTACCATCAACCACAATATGATATAGGTTCTCATCCGATTCACTCTTGGTGAAGCCCAACCCAGTGAAATAACTATCAATCCTGATGTACCAAGCACGAGGTGCTTACTACAGACCATAAAGTTCTCTCTTGAGTATGCAGACATGCGACTCCCTATCTAAGGTCTCAAAACATTCAAACTACTCAATATACACTTCTTCCTGAACAACTCCATTGAGAAAGGTTTTATTTACATCCATCCAATGTATTTGCCATCCCATCTACGTTGAGAGTGCAAGGATATATCTAATATATGAGTAACTTGCGACTGGTGCAAAAGTATCATCATAGTTAGTCCCGTCCACCTGAGAGAACCCTTTGAACACAAATCTAGCCTTGTGTTTCTCCACACTCCCATATGCTGCCTGACTCACCTTGTAGACCCATCTGGATCCTACAACTGGCTTCCCCACTAGTCTTGGGATAACTTCCCATGCATTTGTTTTGATGATGGAGTCATACTCCTCAACCGTGGCATTAACCCACACTGGTTGCTACACTACTTCCTCAAAAAAGGATGGTTCTATCTAAATACCTCCACTCATAAGAGCCATGTATCCAGTGTACCACTATGGGTACCTTCTCTTCCTGCGTTGTGATGTGGGTTCTCCCACATTATCTTTTGCCTCCAACAATAATCTAGCAGTCTCTCTAGTGTGATTCCTTCCATCTCTTATGTATGGCTCTGCATGAGTGGTTTATACCACTCTATGTTCCTCTACTTATGGCTTCTCCACATCCCGAGGTTCATCCTTTGGAGCTAAGATATCCTCAACTGCATGAAAATAAAGCTCCCTCTCAAGGGATAATCACACGAATTTGTCTTTGTAAAATTTCAGATCTCTTCTGGCCACTGTCATCCTGTGTGTTTGAAATTACACCTGATAGTTGTGAGGTATACAAGTGTACCCCACAAATATCCCCAACGCAAATGTTGGCTCTAGCTTCTTCCTAGCATCTTTGGTCACATGGAAATAAACATATGAACCAAATATTTTAAAACATGACACATCCAGTCTCTTACCTGAAAAAACCTCCTTTGGTTTCTTATCCCAATTATTTGATGAGGATTTATGTTTTGAAAAAATATTGATCTATTGCATGCTTCCTCTCACAAATGTATCAGTAGGCCCTGATCACGAAACCTAGTTCATGCTGCTCCCACAATATTTCTGTTCTTTCTTTATGCAACCCCATTCTGTTGTGGGTTATGAGGTGAAATAAATTATATTCGAATTCCTTATGAGGGAAAAAAAATATTGAATTCATTAGAGATGTATTCTCCACCATTGTCGCTCCTCATAGCCTTCACATTCTTGACAAGTTCCTTAAATTCACAAAAATTGGAGAACGATTGTTCTTTCCTCTGCATGAAGAAAATCCAACACTTTCTTGAAAAATCATCAACAAAAATCACATAATACTTATGCTTTGTTGTGGAATATGTCAAGAATGGTCCACACATATCTAAGTGAACTCTCTCAAGGATTTCTGCTGCTTAGCTTTCCTTATCCTGAAAGGTGGCTTTTGTATACTTCCCCAATGTACACCCTTTGCATGTGTCTCTTTGCACAAGTGCACCCTTTGGAAGTCCTGTAGAAATCTGTTGCATGATCCTCAAAGTGCCATGGTGTAGATGGCCCAACTTCTTGTGCCTTAACTCACCCTTTTCTCAATTCTCCACCTTCTATGCTTTACTGCTCAATGATGTGCAATCATCTACATCAAGTTTGTAGAGGTTCTTCACTCGAACCCCAATATTTTTCACCTGTCCCATGGATTTGTGACAAAGTAATGCCTTTCCTTCACTGAAAATCACACTATATCCATTATCTTCCAAAATAGCAACATAAACCAAATTCTTATTTAAACCAGGTACATGCATGACATCTTCTAGTATGAGGGGTTTACCTGACTCTCTCTGTAAAGTAACTGTACCAATATGCTAGGTCCCTATAATACTAGGGTATACCATTATTTTTATTGTTAGTGTAGCCCCCTTATTGTTATTTTTGTGTCCATGTAGTCCCCATATTATTATTGTTTTGTGCCATAGAAACCCGCTATTGTTATTTTTGTCCCCTTACATCATTATTGTTACGTCAAATAGGAGTATATTGTGAACCCTTGGACTCCTATATATAGAAATGAGGTTTTGTCAATTGTATCATCAAAGAATTGTTCATTTATGTAATGTAAAGGAGGTTTCCCCCTCGAAGAGGCTGATTTATAAGTCATTGATCTATATTTTCTTCTATTTTGTGAGTTGGTTTCATAACATTTGGTATTAGAGCTTTGGATTCTAGGGTTTCGCTGCTGCAAATAGGTCATCTTGGAATTTTTGCTATAAATTTTTTTATACGAGGCTTCAAAAGCTACAAAAATTACCTCGTGGAGCCAAAATATTGATAAACTTCGTGTAAAAATTTCAAACCTTGGTTTGAAATTTTCTCAGAGATATGATCTATGGACATTAGGGTTTTCGTAGGCTCTAGAATTTCATCTTAAACATATGACCGAGGGAAAATCATCATAACTTTAGTTTTAGGAATAAGATTGGAATTTTGTAAGATATGGCCAAAATTTCAAGGATTTTAGTTTCTTGTGTATCGTTTTCAGAGCCGAAGGTAAAAACAGTGAGAGGTGGCATGCCATACAAGTTTTCTCTACCGAATGAGCCCATAATTAGGTCATTGTGGGATATCAGGCATAATTTTGTCTTGAAGAATCCAAATTAGGTCTGACCTGTGGAATTGGAAAGAATACTTAGAGGGATACTATAGGAAAAAATTTCAGATCTTGAAGATTCGAAATCATAGATACAAATCAGGTTCAATATCAACTTCCTAAAAAGCAAGAAAAAGGTGTGTATTTGTTTTTTAAAATTGCATAACTTTTGTTTGAAAAAGTACTTTGAAGTGATTCCAAGGGAATATTGAAGCATATATATAAGTATTGGATTCTAAATTCCCTCCCAAAAATAATTCCACACTCATTAAATCCTCATAAAAATCTACTATGACACATGAAGAGGAAGAAGTGCAACATGATATATCAAAATTATGGGACTAAGTGCAACCAATTCCTAATGTCAAAAAGGTAGTAGAGGAAACTCATGATGAAAAATAAATAAATGCTAATCATGATTTCATAAACTCTAACATTGTATTGGAGACTCGTCATGTTCCAAAGATCGATATGAGGAAGTTTGATGGCAAGGATCCCGTAACATGGATACTACATATGAAATAATAATTTGATCTCCATAATGTGCAAAACAGACAAAAGGTACATATTGCAACATTATATTTAAAACCCAATACATTTATATGGTATATATGGTTTTTCTCTTGTAAACAAATTGTCACTTGGTAAATTTTTATGGAGGAAATGATATCACATTATGAGGATACAAAGAGCAACACCTTCTTTAGCCAATTGATAAATCTCAAACAAAACGGTTCAATGGTGGATCACATTGAGGACTTCAAAAAATTGAATATAAGGGTAATTGATATTCCACAGTAACACATGATTGATTTCTTCATAGGGACTTTAAAGGCCCAACATGCAACATGAGGTTCTCCTTTGGGAACTTGATTCATTGGAGAAGGCATTCAGGTTGGAAAGAAAAATTGAAAGAAAAATTAGGGCGACAAGGAAGCCTACCACTCACAACTATAAATATGGAAGTGTTGCTACTCCTAGACTTCCAACACCTACAAGGTTGACACCACAAAAATTGGAAGAAAAAAGATAAAAAGGTATTTTCTAAAGTTGTGATAGCAAATAAACTAAAGCTCGTAAGTGTGCTGAGAAGAAATTATTTTACATATATTGTGAAGAGGAGGAAGAAAAGGAACAAGAAACTTCAAAATAAGAGGATATACACCAAGAACCAACCCTCAAGGAAGAAAAAATGAATCCGAACATATCCTGTAATGAATTGGAAAGAATTACCACTCCTCAAACTCTCAAGATAGAAGGAAATATCAAGAAGAAAAATGTATTAGGGAAAATTGATTTAGGTAGTACCCATAATTTTATTCATTGTAAGGTAGTCAAGGAATTACATTTATTCCTATACCTAGCACCAGAGTGTCAAGTGATGCTTGCAAATGGAGGAACTATATATTTCTCTAGAAAGTTTCATAATATCAAACTAACCATGGGGGAATATTTATTGAATAGGCCAATTCTCTCCACCCTAATGGGTGTTGTCAATGTTGTACTAGGAGTACAATGGTTACAATATTTGGGGACGGTAGCTTTTAATTTTCAAGAAATTTTATTGAAATTTTTTTCGGAAGGAAAGGAAGTTGAATTATGGAGTATCACAGGAAATGAAATAAAGATAATCAAATATAATGGCATGAAAAATATTCTAAAGAAATAACAACGGGGTGTAATTGCACAATTATGCTCACTATAGGTTCAAACATCAAAATCATCTATTTCTCCATATCTCCAAAAAGCCCTGGACAATCATTCCAAGGTTTTGAGAGTCCAAAATGACTCCCACCTATTCATGATCATGATCATGCGAGTCATTTGATTCATGTATTTTTTCCTCCAAAAATTAGGCCTCACAGATATCCTTATGCTCAAAAGAGTGAGATTGAACGTATGGTTGCAGAAATGCTAGAGGATGGTATAATCAAACCTAGTCAAAGTTATTTCTCTGCTCCAATAGTATTGGTGCACAAGAAGGATGGATCATGGCATATGTATCCGAATTATATGGAGCTTAACAATCTCACTATTAAAGATAAATTTCCCATCCCCGTCATTTATGAATTATTGTATGAATTACATGGATAAATTTACTTCAAGAAGCTAGATCTTCATTCTGGATATCATCAAATTATAATGATGACTGAAGACATTCTGAAAACAACATTCAGAACTCACAAGGGTCATTATGAATTTTTGATCATGCCTTTTGGCCTTATTAATGCACCTTCATGTCGTGGGAAAGTATACCCTAAGGTCTGGGTTGAGGGACCTAACAGAGCGGAAGGCAAACAATCACAATAAGCATTCAAATTACAAGTCCTAATGCTTAAACTAGAAAAATAGGGATAGGTGACCTTACCTGTGTGTCCTACGTTTGAGGTCGATCTCGTAGGGTGCAAACCCTCTGCTACTCTTCATGCTTCAAAACTTGTAACTCACGCAAGAAAAAGCATAGATATTAGTTGTACAACATATATATCCTAAATTTCAGTATGTTAGATCATATAAACTCATAAAAGAATCATGAAATAATGATTACAAGATCATAAACATGTATATGAAACATTTAATAAAATGACATGAGGAACGAGACATAGCTTGTTTTATTGATGTATGTAAGAAGAAAGTGGAGATTTCACCTGAAATAAGCCACAACTCCAAGCAAAACCATCCTCCGGATCCGTCTAGCCCAAGCCTCAACAATCTTCTTACATAAGAGGTGCATAAAGGAATTCACATAAAAGGGGTGATTATCACAAGGAAATAAGGGTTTCCTGAACCTAGGAAGTGCAAGAGGCATAGGGATAATCAAACTTGATCTGGGCTATAATAGGCTATAGTATCAATAGCATTCTCTCTCCTCCCTTAGGCCTTCCCAATGAGGTGTATTTATACTTTCTCAAATCAGTTTTTCATTTGGGAAACAGTTTGGCCACATGCTGGTGTAGATGGTTCTAATGTAAAACTCGTAAACCCAGCCCAATTAATAGGGAGTTTTTTTTTTTTAAATATTTTAAATTGTATACGCGGGTTAGATATGAGCGAACCCAGGTCTGCATATGTAAAATTCTTGGCAGAGTCGCATATGGAATTCAAAATATTTTTTTTTAAGAATTTGACCAAGTCTAAAATGGAAACGCTACCCAAGGCCAATACATAAGTCATCAAGTATAAAAAGGTGATAAATGATTCTATAACACTTCCACATTTCAAGTTTTTATGAATTCCTTTTTCAAACCATTCCTTAGAAAATTTGTGTTAGTATTTTTTGATGTTATACTAATCTACAAAAAGTCTTGGAAGGATCATGTTCAAAATGTTGACATGGTGCTCAAAATATTGGAGGAGAAACAATTATATGAAAAACCCTCCAAATGTTTCTTTAGAGTACACAAGGTGGAATATTTGGGTCATATTGTATGTCATGAGGGTGTAAATTTATACCCTAACAAAATTAAATCCATTAAGGAATGAAAATTCCCTACAACCATAAAGAATCTTCGAGGATTTCTGGGGATAACAAGGTATTATCGCAAGTTTGTTAAGAATTATGGAAGAATATTGACACCTTTAACATCATTACTGAAGAAATATGCATTTTATTGGACTCTAGAAGCAATTAATGCCTTTGAACATATTAAAGAGGCAATGTGCCAATCATCAGAATTAGCTATGCCAAACTTCACAAAAACCTTTATTATGGAATGTGATGTCTCAGGAATAGAATTGGTGCACTTTTAATGGAATAAGGAAGACCCATTTCTTTTGAAAGTCGTCCAATGAAACTAAAGTATTTACTGAAACCTCTTTATGAGAAGGAAATTTTGGCAATAATACATGCACTAAAGCAATGGATACCTTACCCAATGGGGAGAACTTACCTAATGGGAAGAGACTTGAACATAGAAAAAATCATGATAGTCTTAAATACTTTTTGGAAAAAATATTATCTTCAGAAGAGCGACAAAAATGGGTCACACAAATGTTGGTTTATGGATTTAAAATCATCTACAAAAAGGGAAGCATGTAGAAATTTTTTAATACTGATAATATTACTAGATTCTCCTGATCTAACAAATTAATCTTATGTTAAATACAAAATCCTTCCACTTAATTCTTTGTGGAAATTAAATCGCCAATTGCAAACACATGAAGAAAATCAATCGCACATAAACACAGTTGTTTAACGGGAAAGCTTAAAGCTAAAAACCCCAACTATCATATATTATGTATATCAATGGAATCATGTAATAATCTCATAAAAAGCTTAGTACATCAAGCTCTTAGTATAATAAAAAATCATTACACACTGTCATGCATAAATTTGCATATCTATGCACCAATTTCTTGACTCCTGACAACCTCCCTCCACTGCACAATCCCTGCTGAAGAAGACCTCTGAATGAATTTTAATTGGCCTTGCCTTGAATGCGCAATCCTCATTGGCATCTCTAATGTGTGTCAGATGCATTGAATGCATCACTATAGTCACAACAGATATTCCATCTCACCCTTTCACCTATCTCTCCACTAGGTCTCCACTGGAACATGCAAGTAGTTAACTGTTATATTTTTTCAGTTGCAAGTGAGTCTCTAGATATGAATTAATTAAATAATTAACTCACTAAACTCTCACTAGTGTATCTTTAGTTAGAACTAGATACAACTAGCACAAATGATTTTAACTCATTTAACTGAGTTAAACTGAATAACAACTCCCATAACTACTCTTCCAACTCTGTCACAACTTTGCCACTTCAGTTCTAACTTATTCCTCCATGAATGAGTCACCAACCACCCTTGGAATTGCATAATTCATTTAGCCCATTGATTTTCCAAATCTGTTCACTCAAACAAAGTGCTCCAAGAGAATAAGTTGATATATATTGTCGGATTATTATTAAAGGCTAATAATAATCGACATGCATCTATTTTTATATTGAAGATCTATAAATAGACTTCGCCCAATATTCTAAAAATAGAATATCATCTAATTTTCACATTTGACCAACCATCTACAAATAACATCCTTCAACTTATAGAATATGTGCACCATGTCTAAAAATAGACATACACCTAAAAATAGCCTACGGGCCCTACTTAGTGAAGGTGCTTAATTTTCACTAAGCTCATCATCTTGTTGAATCTCAACACTCCCTCTCAACAAGATAGGGATTATCCTTCACCCCCATCCTTCCTCTATGGTATTCGAATTTGCTCCTACTAAGCGCCTTCGTCAGAATATATGCATCCTGATCTTCCATAGGAATGGACTGAAGCAATATGATCTTCCGCCGCACACAATCTCTGATATGATGATACCAGATATCTATATGTTTAGATCTATCATGAAACATAGGATTAATCGGGAGTTTAATGCAACTCTGATTATCACAGTGTATCATTGTAGGATCTAAATGAGAACCGAACAAACCGACCAAGATCTTCCTCATCCAGATAGCCTCACATGCAGCTTGACTTGCTGCCATGTATTCTACTTCCGCTGAATAGAGTGTCATGGATCTTTGTTTCCTACTGTACCAAGAAACTACTTTAGATTTGATACTTAAAAATCATCCTGATGTGCTCTTTCTATCCATTGGGCTGCCTGCCCAATCTGCAACTGCACCTCATCCGTTTGTCTATACCATAAGCCATACTCAGATGTGCCCTTGAGATACCTCACAACATGCTTGCCTGCCTTCCAAAAGAGCTTGATAGGCTTAACCATCGCTTGAATAAAATGGTTCACTGCATAGCATATGTGAGCAAACCCACCAATTGTCGACAAACATTGGCATCCACTACCTCTGCCAATGTAGCATCCTCTTTCCTCCAATTTCCTGGAAGAGGAGTATCCATGGGCTTGTATTCCTCCATGTGAAACTTACCAAGTATCTCTCGGCATACTTTTCTTGAGACACAAATAGTTCACCTTCTTGCTACCATATCTCCAATCCAAGGAAATAATGAAGGAGGCCCAAATCCTTCATCTCAAACTCCTTTGCAAGATATGCCTTGCATGAATGTATCAACTTCTCATCACCCGCTAGTATTAAATCATCAACATAAAGAACAATTATTAAAATCTTACCCTCCACCACAATTTGGTACAGGTTTTTATCTCCCTCACTCTTGGTGAAGCCAAGTCCAGTGAAATAGTTGTCGATCCGTTTGTACCAAGCATGGGGTGCTTGCTTCAGCCCATACAACTCTCTTTTGAGTCTGCACACATGCGACTCACTACTAAATATCTCAAATCCTTCAGGCTGCTCAATGTACACTTCTTCGTCAATGATCCCATTAAGGAACAATCTTCACATCCATCTAATGAATGTGCCAACTCATCTGCACTGAGAGAGCAAGGGTGGTCCTTATGGAAGAATACCGTGTGACAGGTGCAAAGGTTTCTTCATAATCAATCCCCTCGATTTGTGAGAAGCCCTGAGAAAAAAATCATGCCTTATACTTCTCGACACTCCCATTAACAACTTTCTTTACCTTGTAGATCCATCTTGAACCTACCACTGATTTACCAACTGGCCTTGAAACAATCTCCCAAGCATTATTTATGACAATGGAGTCATACTCCTCCACCATCACATCTGCCCATGTGGGCTCCTCTGCTGCTTCTTCAAAAGAATATGGCTCTATCACGATACACTTGCTCATGAGAGCCATGTATCAGTAAATCCGTCAGGTGTCTGTCTCTATCTGTGTTGTGATGTAGGGACTCCCACATTCTGTGCCGCATCAAGCTTCAGTCTCTCAGCTTCTCTGGTACACTTTCTGCATGTTCTGATGTTTGGATTTTCATGAGTGGACTTCTCCACTCCATGAATCTCGTCCTCTGGCCGATCCACATCTAGAGGCTCATCTTTGGGAACAAGAAGTTCCTCCTCTGCATGCAAGTGTAGCTCCCTCTCAAGAAACAACTTCATGGCTTTCTCCTCATTGAATTTATATCCCGTCGCGCCACAGTCATTCGATTGTTTGGAAAATACACACGATAATTATGGGGTGCTTCTGTGTACCCCACAAATATCCCAACTTCTGTAATCAGCTCCAACTTCTTCCTAGCATCATTTTCCACATGAATGTAAATAGATGAGCCAAAAATATTCAAATGAGAAATATTAGGGTTCTTACCAGTAAAAGCTTCTTTAGGTGTACTCATGCCAAGTACTCTATGAGGACATTGGTTTTGCACATAAACCACAGCATTGCATTCTTCCACCCACAACTGCATTGGTAGGCCTTGGTCATGTAGCATAGCTCGTGCAACACCCACGATCGTTTTGTTCTTCCTCTCCACAACCCCATTCTGCTGTGGGTTATGAGGCGCTATGAATTCTCTTTGAATTCCTTCTTTGATACAAAAGTCTTTGAATTTGTTTGAGATATATTCACCACCATTATTTCTCCACAAAGCCTTCACTTTCTTCCTCGACTCCTTCTCCACCAATGCCTTAAAATCACAAAACTTTGAGAATGTTTCGCTCTTCTTATGCATGAAGAATATCCAGCATCTACAAGAATAGTCATGAACAAATATAACATAATACTTGTGTTTTGTTGTTGAAGCAACCAAGAAAATTCCACACACATTTGTGTGAATTCTCTCCAGGATCACCGAAGCACAGTTCTCCTTCTCATGAAAGGTGGTATTCACAAACTTACCCATAGTGCATCCCTTGCACTGATCTCACTGTGCAAGAGTACCCTTGGGAAGTCTAGTAGAAATCTGCTGCAAAATTTTCAGGGTGCCATGGTGAAGATGGCCCAATATCCTGTGCCATAATTCACCCTCATCCCGGCTCACCACTTCTTCTGCTTTGCCCATCATTTCAATGGAACCATATACCTCCAGCTTGTAGAGAATCTTAACTCTAATCCCTATCCTCTTTGTTTGACCTGTTGGTTTATGTCAGAGGAAAGCTTTTCCCTTGCTGAAAACAATGTCATAACCTCTTTCCTCCAACATCACGACCGAGACCAAGTTCTTCTTCAGACCTGGAACATGCATAATATCTTTCAACATAAATGGTTTACCTGAATCCCTCTCAAAGGTAATGGTTCCAATGCCGGTCGCACTGTATCTACCATCATCGCCCATATTTATATGCATTTGGAGATCCTTCTCGTCCAAGCCACTAAACAACTCCTTGTCTCCTGTCATATGGAAGGAAGCACCACTATCAAGATACCACACCGGTCCCATTGCGCTTGAAACCAAGCATGTGATCAAAGAGAAATCAAGTTCAAATTGCAAAGCTAAGGCCTCACCCGCTGCAGCTCCAACAACCTTCTTGCTCTTATTTTTATGTGGGCAGTTAGTAGCGAGTTTCCCATGTTCGTGACAATGAAAACACTTCACCTTGGACAAATCCAGCTTCTTGCCTTTAACCTCAGATTTTGGATGGAATTTCTTCCCCTTCCCTTTCCTTGATTTTGTAGCCAAAGAAAAATTCTCTTCATCATCATTTTTCAATGAAGAGCCATCCTTGGTATTCTGCCTTATCTCCTCCTGCACAAGATCTGACCAAAGTCGCTCCCAATCCAGCAGTTTCTCCCGTCCATTGACAGAGTCTTCGTAGTTGTGCCAACTCTTCAGAAGCCCAAGGAGAACCAAGATCACCAATTCATCATCCGCAACTGTAATTCCCACACTCCCCAAATCATTGCTAGATTGGACAAACTTCATGAGATATTTTGGAATACTGTCAGCCTTCTCCATTTTTATTTTTCTAAGATTATCTTTCAGCGCCAACTTCCTATTGTCATTGCTGCTTTGGAAAATATCTGTCAAAGCCTTCCACATTGAAAATGAAGTGGATTTCCCATGAAGGCTTGACACAATATGGTCTTTCACACCTTCCAACATAATTCTTCTTGTCTTCGCTACGTTGTTTTTCCATGCGTCAAGTAATGCAACATCGCTAGAAGTAGGCTTAGGAACATCATTATCGATGAACTCCTTTAGTCCATTATATTAAAGCACCGCCTCCATCCTATCCTTCTAGGCTATGTAGTTCAAGCTACCCTCAAGGGCATACTCCAATCACAACCCATTGAAATCCATTTCAATGAATACTCAACTATCGCACCAAGAAATTTCTGCAGCAAATTCGAATTGTCCACCAGCACAAAAAAAACTCAACACCGCTTCACTATTGCAATCTCTAGTGATTAACACTGCTCTGATACCATGTAGAAATTTATTAATACTGATAATATTACCATATTCTCCTGATCTAACAAATTAATCTTATGTTAAATACAAAATCCTTCCACGTAATTCTTTGCGGAAATTAAATCGCCAATTGCAAACACATGAAGAAAATCAATCGCACATAAACACAATTTTTTAACGAGAAATATTAAAGCTAAAAACCCCAACTATCATATATTATGTATATCAATGGAATCATGTAATAATCTCATACAAAAATTAGTACATCAAGCTCTCAGTACAATCAACAATTATTACACACGGTCATGCAAAAATTTGCATATCTATGCACCATTTTCTTGACTCTTGACAACTTGCCTCCACCGCGCAATCCCTATTGAATAAGACCTCTAAATGAATTCAAATTGGCCTTGCCTTGACTGTGCAATCCTCATTGGCATCTCCAATGTGTTTCAGATGCATTGAATGCATCACTATAGTCACAACAGATAGTCCATCTCACCCTTTCACCTATCTCTCCACTGGGTCTCCACTAGAACTGACATGCAAGTAGTTAACTGTTGTATTTTTTCAGTTGCAAGTGATTCTTTCTAGCAAGGAATTAATTAAATAATTAATTCACTAAACTCTCACTAGTGTATCTTCTCGCTAGAACTAGATACAGAATTAGTAATAAAATGAGTTTAACTCACTTAACTGAGTTAAATTGAATAACAACTCCCATAACTACTCTTCCAACTCTGTCACAACTTTTCCACTTTAGTTCTAATTGAGTATGCATGATTCACCAACCACCCTAGGAATTGTGTAATTCCTTCAGCCCGCTGATTTTCCAAATTTGTTTGCTGAAATAAAGTTCTCCAAGAGAATAAGTTGATATTTATTGTCAGATTATTATTAAGGGATAATAATAATTGACATGCATCTATTTTTATATTGACGATCTATAAATAGACTTCGCCCAATATTCTAAAAATAGAATCTCATCTATTTTTCACATTTGACCAACCATCTACAAATAGCATCCTGCAACTTATAGAATATGCTCACCATGTATAAAAATAGACATACACCTAAAAATAGCCTACGAGCCCTACTTAGTCAAGGTGCTTAATTTTCACTAAGCTCATCATCTTGTTGAATCTCAACAAAGAAAAATGTTGTTGCATATGCACTTTCAAGAAAGGATGAGGATGTGGAAGCATTGCTTTGTGCCATTTCTATTATCCAACCTGAGTGGATAACTGAAGCAAGGGATGAATGGAAGAATGATGAAGAGGTGTGGACACTCATTCAAAAGTTGCAACAAGATCCCAGTACATCTGAAACATTTATCTGGAAAAATGAATTATTATGGTACAAAGATCACTTATATATTTGTAATAATTCTCAACTAAAAAAAAACTTTTCTTTTGGAATTTCATGCCTCTCCCTTAGGAGGGCACTCAGTATTTTCAAAAAATTTAGCACAGGGCCAAGAAGGAATTTTTTTTAGATGACCTTAAATATGATATTCAAAATTTTATGGCATAATGTTTTGTCTTCCAACAAAATAAAGTTGATACAATTAAGACCCCAGGTTTGTTATAAACCTTATCCATTCCAAGTCAACGTTGGGAGGAGGTTTCAATGGATTTTATCACAGGTTTACCCATGTTCGAAGGAAATACTGTCATCATGGTGGTAATTGATAGACTTACCAAGTATGCACACTTTTGTGCATTATCTCATCCATTTAAATCTAGTACAGTTGCTACTGCATTTATGGAAACAATTCAAAAGCTACATGGAAACCCAAAGATTATTACAAGCAATAGATCCCATTTTTATAGGAAATTTTGGACAAAATTATTTTCTTCTTTGGGTACTCAATGAACTCATAGCTCATCATATCATCCTCAATCTAATGGAAAAATTGAGATAGTGAACAAATGTTTGGAACGATATATTCATTGCTTTATATCTGATTAACAAACACAATGGGTCAAGTGGTTACCTTTGGCTGAATGGTGGTATAACACTTCCTTCCATACTACAACAAAAATGACCCCATTTATGGCACTTTATGGATATAATCCACCCTCCAACACATCATCTTTAAGAAAAAATTATAAGGTTCAAGCAGTGGGATATCACATCTAGCATCAACAAGAATTTCTCCAACTCTTAACGAATAACCTCACCTTGGCACAAAATCGAATAAAACAAAAATCAGATCAACATCGTAGCGTAATAAGTTTTGATGTAGGAGAATGGGTATTTTTATGGCCACAACCATACAAACAAATGTCCCTCAAGCAAGCTAAGAAGGATAATAAGTTATCACCAAAGTATTATGGTCCTTACAAAGTGTTGCAAAATATTGGTACTATGGCATACAAATTGGAGCTTGTCACATCTTCCCAAGTGCACCCAGTTGTCCATGTTTCATGCTTAAAAAAGGTAAATATGACAAGCTCCTAGTTCGATTAATATTGCCAGAACTTGACAAAGAAGGAAAAATCAAATAGGAACCTGAAGCAGCCATAGAAACAAGGACTCTACAACTACAAAATCAATCAATTTTAGAGTATCACATCAAGTGGAAGAAATTATCCGCTGGAGATTCGACATGGGAGGATGACAATTTTATACAAAAGCATCCAAAACTACTCAAGTGATGAGGAAAACACTTTTTTGAAGTATAGGGTCATGCTAAGTCCCTATAATAGAGTGTATCCCCTTATTTTTATTGTTAGTGTAGCCCCCTTATTGTTATTGTTGTGGTCATGTAGTCCCCATATTGTTATTATTGTGCCCCATAGAATCCCATTATCATTATTTTTGTGCCCTTACATTATTATTGGTATGTGGGCTAGGATTATATTATGACCCCTTGGACTCCTATATATAGATAGGAGGTTTTGACATTTGTTTCATCTAAAAATTGTTCATTTATGTAATGTAAAGGAGTTTTCCCCCTAGAAGAGGTTGATTTCTAAGTCGTTGAACTATATTTTCTTCTATTTTGTGAGCTGGTTTCATAAGACAATACTAGTAGCACTATACCTCCCGTCAACACCAATCTCGATGTCCATCTGGAGATCCTTCTTCTTCAATCTATTGAAGAATTCTTTGTTTCAATTCATGTGGAATGAAAATCCAGTATCCAAGTACCAAACAGATCCCATAACTGATGACACCATGCATGCGATGAGGGTGAAGTCCAACTAGAACTGTGAAGCCAATTATTCACCTACTGCTCCTCCTAGGGCCTTATTGTTGCTATTCTTTTATGGACAATTTGTGGCATAGTTTTCATGCTCATGATATGAAACATTTTACCTTTGAGAAGTCTTGCTTATTGCCCATCTTGCTGGTCCTAGATTTGGAATGGGATGCCTTCCCCTTTCCTTTATTCTCCTTGCAAGCCAAGGCACAATTATCCTCCTCACCAGTTTTTGATGAGGATCCCTCTTTGATGCTCCGACAAATTTATTCTTGTGCCAAATAGGACCATATTTTCTCCCAATCCAGCAGCGTCTCCCTCCCATTAACAAGTCCTGGTAGCTATGCTAGATCTTGGGAATGCTTAGAAGAGCTAGGATCACCAAATAATATGAGGCAACAGTGACCCAAACGATTCCAAGCTCATATTGACATTGAGATAAATTTGTCAAGTATTTTTGGATCATGTCTCCCTTCTACATTTTGACCTTCCTGAGCTTGTCTTTCAACGCCAAATTCCTATGGTCATTACTATTCTAATATAGATGTGTCAAGGAATTCCACATTGCATATGGATTTTCCTTCCCACGGAGACTCGAGACAATCATTATCTCGAACTCCCTCTAACAAGATCCTTCTCACCTTTGCTAAATTCTTATTCCATGCATCAAGAAGTTGAGAATATTTTGTTGTGGTTTCTGGGACATCAGTATCTATGCAAGCCTTCAATCTATTGTCCCCAAGCACTTCCTCCATCCTGTACTTCCACGCAATATAATTTGAATTTCCCTCATGTGCATATTCGAGTCTCAAGCCATTAAAAGACATATATATTTGTTGTTGGATACCAAAGAAAAAATATGCAAATTCAAACCTGATTAAAAAAAAATATGTTCTTCTTTTCTTATTTTGATTCCTGGTGCTCTGATACCATGTAGAAGATATAACATGGAGATTCAAACTAATCTTGTAATGTACTAAAATAAGATACTGAACCCTTCTACGTTTTGCGGAAACAAAACACGATCGCATAATCACATAACAAGTAAGAGAAAAATACAATCAATTGCACAACACAATATGTATCTGGGGTAAGAACACTGCCTAAAACCCCAATATCTATATATTGTATAAATGTAAGGATCATGAAACAATACAATGCTTTGTCTTTCAAGAGAAACTCCTGGACTCTATCATCTATCTCACTCTGATCTAGGAAAAATCATATAAATATTTAGCCAATTCTCTACCTCTTCTCAAACCGCCTTTCTCATGCATTCCTTGAGGATTTGAATCCCTGTTAAATAGGAAAATCCCTTGGTTTGATTTCACAATCCTTCCTAGGCCTCCATCTGACTTTATTACTATCCTATACATTTTTCTAATTATACAACTGATAGTTATCATCCCTTTAACCTCAGTCTCAAGTGGGTCTTGCTTAGAAATTACACGCAACAAATATTTATAGTGAACTACCAGTTATGTTATTTATCACTACTTGTGAATTAAATAAGATTTAATTCACTTGACCTCTCACTAGCTCATCACTCAGTTTGAACTAGTTAAACTGATTTTAACTCAATTTATTGAGTTAACTAATTAAAACTCACTAATATTTGTAACTGGACCCCATTAAATCATGGGAGAACTCTACATGCATCCTATTAGACCATAAACTCGAATTTCCTAAGCTAACTCAGTCATTTTGACTTAGTTAATTAATACAAGTTGTCATGAGATGAAATTACAATTTCTCTTCCAATTTAATTAAGGGAAAATTAAATCATAAGCTCCCTTGGGGTGCCATTTCTTGGTTCCATTTAAAAAATAAAAACGATAAAGTGCCCCTAATTTTCATCCAAAACATAACTGAAATGAGATGGAATAGCTAGATATTTTTCAGATCAAAACATGGTGGAGTAGTATGTTTGAGTGCAAAAGTTATGAACAAGGTTTATCATAAGGAGATGTAAAATAACCTGACTGGTATTATTGTGTTAAAATAAATGATGCTTTTGAAATAATTCCCTTATGTTGGGTATGTGTTATATTCTTGCCACGACTAGCAATGCGTGGGGGGGGGGGGGGGGGGGTCATGGGGGGGCGACAGTCCCCCCTGTTGGGGTCCGGGGCAGTGTCCGAGAAAAAAAATTTGGGCCTTATTTATCGGTGGGCGGACCTGCCCATGGTTTTGTGCATGGCATTGCACATGGTTTTGGGGCATGACGGTTTTTGGCCCCTGGTATTTTGTAGATCCGGTCAATGGAACTATGGTTATATTCTAATCTAGGGTTAATGGATTGGGGTTTATGTATGCTTCAACATGTATATTTATGTGTTGTAACACTAAAAGAAATATAATGAAAAATCAAGCTGGTCATCCAGATTTTGGATTTAGGGGAAAATCTATGTATATATCTATTTTATGTTTCATGCTCTCGCTATTGTTTATTTTATGTTTTTTAATATTCGTTTGCAGATAATTTCTGTACAGGGTTAAAGCCTACATTTGGTATCAGAGAAGTTTCGGCTTCAAGGGGACGCCTTTGCTGCTGAGGGGTTTTTTTCTCGGGCCTGAGGTAGACCTTGTTTAGTGGGAGATCTACGGGATTGATTCTTGCAGTGAAAGAAGATGGTGAGCGCTGAGAAGATAAAGATCGAGAAATTTAATGGTCAGATTTTTTATTTGTGAAAACTCAATATGGAGGATCTGCTAGTGGATAAAGATCAGTGGATCGCGGTAGATCCGGGTAGTAAACCAACGACAATGTCAGATGAAGACTGGAAGAAGTTGGATCGGAAGGAAAAGAGCACAATACAGTTGTGTGTCTCATATTCAGTATTTTTGAATGTATTTGGGGAAGTTACGACGAAGACCTTGTGGGACAAGCTAGGGACTTTGTACCAATCTAAGTCTCTGGTGAATAAATTTTTCTTGCGGAAAAAGCTATATAACCTGAGGATGAAGGATGGAGACTTGGTGATAGAGCATCTGAACGCCTTCAATAATGTGGTAAGCCAACTATCATCTGTTGATATTAAAATCTCAGATGAAGATAAGTGCATCATTTTTCTGTGTTCTCTACCAGATTCGTGGGACAGTCTGGTTATTGCAATAGGTAGTAATACAACTACCTTGAATTTTGATGACATTGTCTCAGCCTCGCTGTCAGATTAAATGAGAAGGAGAAATATGGAGGGTCAGAATGGAGATGCCTTATCTGTACAAGGAAGGTCCTATAATAGAAACAAGAATAAGGTTTCGCGTGGGAGATATAAATCTAGAGGGAGATCTAAATCTCCTGGAAAGTTTGTAAAGGTGTGTTGGAAATTCGAAAAGGAAGGGCACTACAAAAAGGACTGCAGATATAAAGCTCTAGAGAAAGGAAAGGGATATGATGATGCACCTTCTGTAGAGGAAAAAACCACCTTGGATGAAGGTGGGGATGTATATTTGGCTTCTTCTTCAAATACCCATGTATATCATGAGTCATGGTTGATTGACTCGGGTGCATCCTTTCACTTCACTCCCCATAGGGAGTGGTTCTGCGAGTATGAGAAATATGATGGTGGTGATGTATTCCTAGGGGATGATAGGAAGGCCAGAATCATCAGACGTGGAAAATTCAAGCTGAAGCTGCAAGGTGGAAGGATTAGAACACTTCCTGTTGTTCTGCACATTCCTGCATTGGCCAAAAATCTGATTTCTGTAAGCAAGATGGATGATGCAGGTGTAAAAATAGTGTTCAAGAAAGATACCTGTAAGATGGTTCAAGGAGCACTGGTATTAATGTAGGGAGTTCATATTGGAACTCTGTACAAGCTTCACAGCAACACAATTATTGATGGGTGCAACAGCTCTGTGGTTCCCAAAAGTGGAGCGGATAGCCTAGTGGTCTCTGGAGAAAAGACCATGCTATGGCATCAAAGGGTTGGACATATTGGAGAGAAGGGCCTTCGGATACTACATGGAAATTGTATGGTAGAAAGTATGTCTAATGGCTCTCTAGATTTCAATTTCTGTGAACATTGTGTATATGGGAAGCATAATCAGGTGAGTTTTCCTTCTGGTGCTAAGAGGGCGAACAAGATATTAGAGCTTGTGCACAGTGATGTGTTTGAAGAGTTTTGTAAGAAGAGTGGTATAGCACGACAGAATACTACTCTATACACACCTCAGCAAAACGGAGTTGTAGAAAGAATGAAAAGAACGCTGATGGAAAAGGCAAGAAGCATGCTCAGTCATACCGGGTTAGGACAAGAATTCTGGGCAGAGGCAGTGGAGACTGCATGTTACTTGGTTAACATATCACCTTCATCAGCGTTGGAGGATAAGACTCCACATGAGGTATGGACTGGTAAGAAACCCTCTCTTTCACATCTGAGTGTATTTGGATGTGAAGCATATGTACATGTTTCAAAGGAGAAAAAGAGAAAGTTGGATAATAAATCTGAAAGGTGCATCTTTATTGGGTATAAGGATGGTTTGAAGGGTTACAAGCTTTGGAACCCGGAAACAAGGACGGTTGTGTACAACTGAGATGTGGTGCTTAGAGAGGTGAAATATGTTTTTAAACATGAATTCCTACCAAAGGAACCTGAAAAGATAGAGTTTGAGCTAAAGGAGGATGAATCAGACTCTACAACAGAAGAAGACTCAGAAGAGCAAGAGCCACAAACTCTAGCTGTGAGAAGATCAGTTCAAGAAAGAAGACAACCATAAAGGTATAGTCCATCTACTTTTTGTTCAAATTTTTCTTTAACTATAACTGATGATGATCCCAGAACCATCAGGAAGGAAGTAGATTCAGAGGATGGAAAATTTTGGAAGGAGGCCATGGTTGATGAAATGGCACCCTTGCATAAAAATGAGGCATGGGATTTGGTGGAGCTACCAGCTGGAAGGAAGCTCATCGAGAGAAAATGGGTGTTTAAGAAGAAGATGAATGTAGAAAGAAAGGTGGAGAAATACAAATCTCGGTTGGTAGCAAAAGCTTATTCTCAGGTGCCGGGAATTGATTTTGGTGATATTTTTTCTCCTATTGCCAAAGTTACGTCTATTAGATTACTTTTATTTGTTGCTGCTGCATTTGATTTTGAGGTAGAACAGATGGATGTGAATACAAAATTTCTTCACAGGGATCTGGAAGAGGAGATCTACATGAAACAACCTGAAGGCTTTATGGTGAAGGGGAAGAAAGAGCTGGTATGCAGGTTAAAGAAGTCTCCTTATGGGTTAAAACAATCACCAAGGATGTGGTATCAGAAATTTGATACCTATATACGGGGACTTGGCTTCACCAGAAGCAAGGAGGATCACTGTGTTTATTTTAAATTAATTGGTGACCATGTTATTTATTTGGTATTGTATGTGGATGATATTTTTTTGATTGGAAATGAAAAAGAAATTATCCAAGATTTGAAAACACAACTATTTTCCAAATTTGACATGAAGGATCTTGGTGCTGCAAACTATATTTTGGGCATGGAAATTAAAAGAGATCGGGCAAAGAGGAAGCTCTAGTTAAACTAGAGGAAGTATGTCGAGACTATATTGTAGAGGTTCAATATGCAGGATAGTAAACCGGTGAATGTTCCGATTCTTGTAGGTGTAAAGCTGTCTGCTGAATGGTGTCCCAAGACACAAGAAGAAGAGGAGAATATGTCCCGTGTTCCATATGCAAGTGCAGTGGGTAGCTTGATGTATGCAATGGTCTGTACTAGGATAGAAATTGCACATGCAGTGGGAGTATTGAGCAGGTTTATGTCAAATCGAGGGAAGGAGCATTGAACAATAGTGAAGCAGGTTTTCAGATATTTGCGTGGCACTAGTGATTATGGCTTGTGCTACCAGGGAAGACCAGGATTGGAAAGAGTGTTCGACATTTGTGGTTTTTTTGAGGTAGACTAGGCTGGAGATCAAAGATCTACAAGTGGGTATGTGTTTAGCCTATTTGGAGATGCAGTCAGTTGGATGAGTAAAAGACAGTCTATAGTGGCTCTTTCAACTACAGAGGCAAAATACATGGCAGCCACTCATGCAAGCAAGGAACTAGTTTGGTTGTAAAGATTTTGTTCAAGTATGGGGTTGGTGCAGCAAGCTATAAGGATAGACTGTGATAGCCAAAGTGCAATTTTTTTGGCTAAGAACCCTGCTTATCATTCAAAGGCAAAGCACATTGATGTTCAATATCACTTTGTGTGATATATGGTTGAGGCTAAAAGGGTGTTGCAGGTAAAGGTGGACACATTGAAGAATGTTGCAGATGCATTGATGAAGTCTATGAGCACTCAGAAGTTCTATGGTTGTAGAGAAAAAGTGGGTGTTGCAAAGCTGGGCTAATGACTCAACTCTCTTGTGGACCCCTACGGAAATAAAACAACAAGTGGGAGAATGTTGGGTATGTGTTATATTCTTTCCATGACTAGTCACGCGCAGGGGGGAAATAGTCCCCCCTGTACATTGCGTCGGGTGCATCAGGGGGGTCACAGGGGGGGGGCGATAGCACCCTGGGAAATTTTTTTTGGGCCTTATTTTCCAGTGGGCGGACTCGCCCATGGTTTTGTGCATGGGTTTGCACATGGTTTTGGGGCATGATGGTTTTCGGCCCCTGGTATTTTGTAGATCCGGTCAAGGGAACTATGGTTATGTTATAATCCAGGGTTAATGGATTGGGGTTTATGTATGCTTCAGCATGTATATATATGTGTTGTAACACTAAAAAGAATATAATGAAAAATCAAGCTGGTCGTCCCGATTTGGGATCCAGGGGAAAATATTTGTGTATATCTGTTTTATGTTTTATGCTCTCTCTATTGTTTATTTTCTATTTTTTAAGATTCATTTGCAGATAATTTCTATATAGGGTTAAAACCTACACCATACTCAATATATTCTTAGTGTGTGCCATGAAAAGTTAATTCACAAAACTATAGGTGAAATAGGAAGAATTATAGTAACATTGGGTGACGAAAAGTGATATTATGGCAAATGAAATACATCTGAGTAATATCCACATTATTTGCAATGAGATAGAGAGAAATTGTAATTTTGATTTTCTATGCATGTTATTTGTTTACTTTATGGAACTTCAAATACATATATATGTATTTTCTTGACCCATATTTGTATACCATAGGTGGATAGCTTGCCATTTTTTATTCTAGTAGGCCTTTCGATACTGTTGAGGAGAAAAAGGGTGTGAGGCTAAGATATTTCGTGGCATCACAACTTATAACTTTTGTTGAGGTTGGGAGAGTAATAGTCTATCATAAGAGGAAGGGGCATGTAACTAAAGGAGAGCCAATAACCGCTCACCGAGGGCTGACCAACTGCAAACTTATTTTCTTTTTTGGTTTGCTTTTTGAATATATTTACATGTTATGATGAGATCAAAGAAGAATACCACATGCAAATATTAGCTATGAACAAAACATTTCGAGGCATTTGAACCTGTAGCCACTATACATACACATTTATTTTCTTTGGTAATATGAATAAGGGTGCTTATGGAAACATGGGAGTAACCCTTTTTGCAACGAGAGTAGATGAAAGATAGAGAGAACAAGGAGTGATTGTAAGTGGTCCAATGGTTAGGTGGGAAATTTTTTTCCCATTTGTATTGTGGTCCAATCTTGGGCAGGACTATGTATGCCTATCAGTTGTTCCAAGCACGATTTTTAAGTTGAAAAAAAAGGAATGATAAATAAAGTTTAATAAAAATTGCAGCTTGGATGTAAGGCATCCAATTGTGAGCCTATTTACACTTTATTAGTCTTGAAAAAATGGATTATGAGAGTTGGAGGAGGATTTTTTGTTCGTAACAGGACTTTGGGAAAGATACCATATTGAGTGGATATTTATTCTTTTTAACAGACCTTTTTTTTTCTTTCCTTTGGGGTATGGAACAGAGTAATATTTTAACTAATGGAAACCGTTGTGAATGCAAAAGAGCTGAGAGGGAGGTTACCTTTACATAGAGCATGATTTTGAAAAGAACTGCATGGATTCAAAATAAAAAATCTTACATTCATTTGTGAGATTATTATTGTCTAGTTTCGCATGCATGCAAAGCCATAATTGATGCAGATAGAATGAAAATCATTACCAGAATGTCGAAAATGGGATTAAAACTTTGCAAAGAAAATAAAATGAGTTAAATCGTGACAATACTTGCTAGAACACATCAATTTATCAAAACAGAAATGAATGAAACCCATACCTTCATCCAGAGTGATTATAAGAGTGTGATTATATAGTTATAGGTAGTTTGAGATCCTTTATGCATCAAGCCAAGGTTTCCTTGAATCCATAAGCTTCTACAAGTAGAGGTAACCTAAGAAGAAAAACAAAGGTTATTAATTAGGGATTGAACTTGCCAACTACTATGCATGGTTGATAGTCCGATGCAGATCTAATTTGGTGGCATGCCCTGTCTATTAACTTAAATATTTTTCCATTCCTATGCATTGATACCATAAGTTGTATATCATTTAATCAATGTATCAATGTAATTAAAATTAAACATAACATCACCACTTCTAACCTGCCACATGTGTTGTTTACAAGTGCTTTACATACATAAAAACTTGAATCAACACTATTTAAAATATATTTTATCCTGTATTAAATCACCTTTGTCGTATCGATGGCATATATATCCCACACTATTAATGTTGTGCATTTCTGAACCCTATATTATATGCCACGAAATAGATCAATAATGCAGGGTATATGTTGAGAGTAATTGATATGATGAACATGATATACAAGTGGCTTGATCAACAAATTCCCAAGCTTATTACATATATATGGGTGAAAACGTGAAGGTGGGTTACATTTCTGTGAGAAACACCCAAAAATTTCATTCTCCCAAAAGTTTGGCCGAAATTTTAGAATTAATTCAGTCAAAATTTTTATGTCATTTGCCAAATTGTTTCTGCCGTCTATGTTGACGATGTTGGAAACCAGATTTTTTTTCCAGAGATAGCAAAATCCACGACAAAATTTTGACTGAACTAATAGTTCAGACAAACATTTAGTTCGTTTGATTTATTAAAAAATCCTGGATGAACTTTTGTTTATAAATAGCAGCGCGCATACCGTAGGAAGATTTACTGCATTTTCAGTTGAACGGTATTGTTAGCTGGATGTCGAAGAGCCGTTGGAGAGTGGGTAAGAGGTTTTTTCACATTTTGATTTGTGTTTTGTAGGTAATTTTTTTTTTGGATCATGAATTTGTTGTTTGTTTTCCTTTTGCAGGTTTTCTCTGCATCCTCGATGGCCTTTGTGTCCTTGTCTTGCTCGACGTCTTCGAAAAATTCTCTGTCCTCGGTGGCCTCGGTATCCTGAATGGCCTCTATATCCTTGGCTTGCTATGCATCCTTAGTGACCTATGATTCCTCGGCTTGCTCTGTGTCCACAACTTGCTCTGCGTCCTTGACGGCCTTTGCTTCCTCGACAACCTCTACGTCCTTGTGATGCAGGGGCATTACACACTAACCAGCAATGTAGGAAATTTTGTCCACATGTTGTGGCTAGGAGGGTTCGAAATCATCTAAACTGTAACAGCTAGGTGTCAATACCTCAGCTGACTGTATCATTAGATTATTCAGAGTTGTAGAAGTCGAATAGTTCAGTTAGCCCATCTGTCATGTTTCAGTTAGTTGAATTATTGTAATTAGGCTTTTGATTTTCTAAACGGTCCTCACAGAGGAACCGAAGAGACGCACTGTAATGTATATAATTTGTATTCTTCGGATGCATAGAGGAGAGGAAGGAAAGGAGAAGAAAAGGAGAGTTTTTCTGTAATAAAATCTGTGTGTTCACAATTGCTTCCAGTTAAATAGTTTCAGCACGCATTGGCCATAGAATTGTCTCAAATCCTTATTTGTGAAGAAATTGTTTAATTGTGAGGCGATTGAACTTCGTGTATGTACAATTACTGAATTGAACTATTGTATAGATTCTGTGTATCTCTATCTATTGTTTTCTCAGATTGTCCGCACAACCCCTGTGGATTAAACCCACCACAGGCGAGGCCTGTGTAGAGGATCCATGGTCGTGAATACTGTTAAATAGTAGAACTCCCGAGACAGGGTGTTTACTATTGGAACCCTGACCAAGGATTAGACTTGAGTTAATAAATAAAAGAATCGCGTAAATCGACTTAACCTTTGGTTGACCACTGTACCAAAACCGCGAGCGGATTTACAGAGCCGGATTGCCCATATCGCACTGCCTTTTAGAGATAAATGGTATTTCTTGGTTGGGGAATGATTCCATAGAGTATTCGACACGTGGCGAGAAGGACCCACAAAATACTGTCGTTTTTGCGCGCCATCACACATTAAAGTTCGTATAAGGATGTCGAGCGATATCATGGACCGTCTTTGATCTGGGAAGGAGCCATCGGATGGTGATCGTTTGATAGAGATGCGCAGACGATAACTGGGGTACTATGCATGCATTTGATTGGCTATTGATCATAGAGGTGGGGCCCGGAACCAAAGGTCTGTTAAGAGTCATTTGTTCAAAAGAGTTGGTTATTAATATAAGGTTCGGTTATATAATTAATTGTCAAAGGTTTTGGATAATGTTTGTTTATCAAATTCCGTGAATTTGATAAATAAAATTCCATGAAAATAAAAGAAGGCCACGTGGAGAAAGGAACGTGGTTTAAGAGGGAAATGCTGACAGAGCCACAATTGCAGTAGACCAACTCTCCTCAGGGGCGACTTTTGGCTTTATTGCCGTCATTTGTGGTATCAGAGCTGTTGTTTTGAGTTGTTTTGCAGAGAGCTGAAACGGCAGTCCGAGTTGGTAGAGGTGCTGGTAGAAGGAGACATGTTGCCAATGCAGAGGTGTTGGGGCTGTTGCAGAGGTTCAAGGCCAGAATGGATGCCATTAAGCGAAGACCGCCCAGAGATCCTGAAGACATTAGTGAACCTGAAACAGAAGAAGCTGAAGAAAATGTTGAAATTCCTCCTGACATGAGGCTCCTCAGAACTGTTCTGGGGTCTGCAGTTAAGCCCAGGATTGAAGTATTAAATTTTGCAGGAGGATTGAATCCAGAAGAGCTAGTAGACTGGATCAATGAAATGAAAAATTGCTTCGACTATGAAGAAATAAGCGAAGATAAGAGGGTCAAGTTTGCAGTGACAAAGCTGAAGGGACATGCTGCACTTTGGTGGGATGGAGTGCAGGCAGAAAGAAGGAGAGTTAGCAAGCAACCTGTCAAAAGGTGGACCAGAATGATGGCTAAATTAAAAGGTAAATTCTTTCCTAGTGATTATCAACTAACATTGTATAGGCAAATGCAGAACCCGAGACAGAGGTTGCTGACAGTAGAAGAATACACAGAGGAATTCTACAGAATAAGCATAAGAGCTGGACAATTTCAGGACACACCAGAGAAGACTGCCAGATATGTGAATAATCTCAAGCTGGAGATCCAAGATGAGATTGGTCTTCTGTCTCCCAAGATAGTTGAAGAGGCCTATCAGATGGCCTTAAAAGCAGAGGAGAAACTCCTGAGGAAAAAATCTACCAAGAAGAGAGGTACTTTCCATGGAAAGGGAAGTCAGGGTGGTAGAGGAAATCCTACTACACCCAGGGATGGAGCTAACAGTAGCTCACCTCAGAATGCATCTACAGAGGATGATCCAAGGGGCAGAAGGGGTTCTTACAGAGGAAAAGGAAGAGGAGGCAGAGCCAGAGGCAGGGGTAGAGAGTTGAGGTGTTATAGATGTCAGCAAGTGGGACATAAGCACTATGAGTGTCCAGAGAATGTGGGTGATGGTCCAAGAAATGTTGTTGTTGCCCAGGTTAGAGAAGAGGCAGAAATTGAAGAAGAAATTCTACCAGAGAGGGGAGAGTCCTTGGTGGTAAATAAGGTCTTGTTGAAGCAAGCCAAGGAGGTCACTGAGCCTGCACAAAGTAATACTTTGTTTAGGAGCATACGCAAAGTCCAAGGGAAATGCTGCCAGGTAGTCATTGACAGTGGCAGCACAGAAAATATGGTTTCCACTGAGGTGATAGAAAAGTTGAAGTTGAAGACAAGGGAGCATCCAACTCCCTACAGGGTGTCTTGGCTGCATAAAGGGCATCAACTGGTTGTAAAAGAACAGTGTGAGATAGAGCTGCAAATGGGAAAATATAAAGATAAGGTCCTGTGTGATGTAATGCCCATGGATGTGTGTCATATACTGCTGGGTAGACCTTGGCAGTTTGACAGAGCAGCAGTGCATGATGGCAAGAATAACACTTACAGGTTCTTCAAATATGGGGTACATCATACATTGATACCCATGGAAGAAGGAGAGCCATCCAGCAGAGTGATTGATCCAAAGACCTTGTTGCTGAGCGGGAAGGAATATCTGTAGCAGATAGAAGAAGAAGAGGTAATTTTTGCTTTAGTTTGCAAACCTAAGGTAGTTCTTACTTCTACAAAAATTTCTGATTTTCCAGTAGAAATCCAAGAGATGCTAGATGATTATTGTGACATTATTGTGGATGATTTACCTGATGAGCTGCCACCTGTGAGAAAGATCAGCCATCAGATAGATTTTATCCCTGGTTCAAATCTGCCAGATAAGGCAGCCTACAGAATGACTCCCAAGGAAAATGAGGAAATCAGGAGACAAGTACAAGAATTTGTGGACAAGGGGCTGATCAGAGAAAGTTTGAGTCCATGTGCAATACCAGCAGTACTGAGCCCAAAGAAGGATGGAGGCTGGAGGATGTGTACTGATTCCAGAGCAATCAATGAGATCATGATCAGGTACAAATTCCCTTTGCCCAGAGTTGAGGATTTAATGGACTGTTTGAGTGGTGCTAAATATTTCTCAAATATAGATTTAAAAAGTGGATACCATTAGATTAGAATAAGAGAGGGTGATGAGTGGAAAACTGCCTTTAAAACAAATGAAGGACTATATGAATCGATGGTAATGCCTTTTGGGTTGTCAAATGCACCTAGCACTTTTATGAGACTTATGAATGAAGTATTGAGGGAATTTATTGGTAAATTTGTGATAGTGTATCTAGATGATATATTAGTTTTCAGCAGAACTAGAGAAGAACATTTAAGGCATCTCAATCATGTCTTGAAAAAGCTGCACCAAGAGAAACTACTGATAAATTTAAAGAAATGCTCATTCATGAAGGAAGAGTTGGTGTATTTGGGCTTTGTTGTTTCTGCAGAAGGATTGAAGATTGACCCAGAAAAGGTTAAGGCAATTTTGGAGTGGCCTTCACCCAAGAATGTTTTTGAGGTAAGAAGTTTCCATGGACTTACTAGATTTTACATAAATTTTATAAGAAACTTCAGTAAGATCAATGCACCCATAATTGAGACAATAAAGAAGAGCAAACAACCGTTTAAGTGGACTGCTCAAGCAGAAAGAAATTTTAAACTTTTGAAGCAAAAGATAACTGAGAAGCCTGTTTTGATTTTGCTTGATTTTACTAAACCATTTCAAGTAAAATGTGATGCCAGTGGGGAAGCCATTGGAGCTGTGTTGAGTCAGGATGATAGGCCTGTAGCATATTTTAGTGAAAAGCTGAATGACACCAGAAGAAAGTATTCCTCTGATGAGAAGGAATTCTATGCAATTTTTCAGGCATTGAAAAAGTGGAGACATTATTTGATGTCTAGGGAATTTGTATTGTATTCTGACAATCATGCTTTGCAGTATATTATACAGCAGCCCAAGTTGAAGCATAAGCATGCCAAATTGGTTGAGTATCTCCAAGGTTTTAATTTTGTTTTGAAACATATAAGTGTCCAAGCAAATAAAGTCTTTGATGCTTTGAGTAGGAGGCACGTGCTTGTTCAAGAAACTAATTTTGAAGTTGTAGGGTTTGATTTTCTCAAAGAATTGTATAAAACAGATCCAGATTTTAAGGAAGCATTTGAGGCATGTTGTAACCCTGTTTTAATAAATAGAAGCCAGTGGCTGGATTATTTCTTGCAGGAGGACTTGTTATTCAGAAGGAACCAACTGTGTGTACCAAAATGTTCTATGAGAGAAAACTTGATCAAGGAGAAGCATAGTGGTGGACTTGCTGGAAACTTTGGTACTGATAAAACCTATGAGCAGCTGAGTCACTTCTATTTCTGGCCCAGGATGAGAACAGAAGTAGATAATTTTGTAAATAATTGCAAGATCTGTCAATATGCTAAAGGAAGGAGCCAGAACGCAGGATTGTACACTCCCTTGCCTATTCCAGACAGGCCTTGGGACATGGTGAGTATGGATTTTGTTCTAGGATTTCCCAAGACTCAGAGAGGGAATGATGTGGTCTTTGTTGTGGTGGAAAGATTCTCCAAAATGGCACATTTTATTCCATGCTATAAAACTAGTGATGCCACCCATGTTTCCAACTTGTTTTTCAAAGAAGTTGTTAGATTGCATGGGTTGCCCAAGAGCATTGTTTCAGACAGAGGCACCAGGTTTGTGGGTCATTTTTGGAGGACACTATGGAAGAAACTTGGTACCCAACTGAGTTTCAGCTTAGTTTATCATCCCCAGACTGATGAACAAACTGAGGTGGTGAATAGGAGTATGGGAAATTTGTTGAGAAGTCTTGTAGGAGAGCATCCCAAGCAGTGGGACCATATTTTTCCCCAGGCAGAATATGCATATAATGACTCACCAAACAGGAGCACAGGGTAGAGTCCATTCCATATTGTTTATGGAATGCACCCCAGAGGAATATCAGAGTTAAGAAATCTGGGAAGGGCAGAGCTAAGGAGTGCAGATGGTGAGGAATTTTCTTTAGAGATCCAGGTCGTACATGAACAAGTGAAACAACAACTACAAGGCAGCAACATCAAATACAAAAGCAAAGCAGACTTGAGCAGAAGGAAGTTAATTTTGAAGTAGGCAATCTAGTTTTGGCACACTTGATAAAGGAGAGGTTTCCAAAGAAGCAGTATAATAAACTGAAGTTCAAAAAGATTGGGCCATGCAAGATACTTAGAAAGTTTTCTGCAAATGCTTATGAGATTGAATTACATCCTGATGTTGGAATATCTCCCATTTTTAATGTTGCAGATTTGTACAATTATGAAGGTGATGGTGCAGAAGAAAGATCAATAGACAAGGGACAGATTGAGTGGAAATAATAGCTACCTCCAGCACAACCATTGCAACCAGAGAAGATATTGGACAAAAGAGTGTTCAGGAAGACCAGAGGACAAGAGTAATTTCAGTACTTAATCAAATGGAAGGACTAGCCAGAGGAAGATGCCACTTGGATGACTGAAGGAGTGTTGCAGAAGATAGGCAGATCAGTGGAAGAGCTCATGGACAGGAGCCCATGAAGAAAAGCGCCCTCGGGAGTCTGATGCAGGGGCATTAGACACTAGCCAACAATGTAGGAAGTTTTGTCCACATGTTGTTGCTAGGAGGGTTCGAAATCATCTAAATTGTAATAGCTAGGTGTCAATACCTCAGCTGACTGTATCATTAGATTAGTCAGATTTGTAGAATTCAAATAGTTTAGTTATTAGTTAGTTGAATTATTGTAATTAGGCTTTTGATTTTCTAAACGGTCCTCACCAAGGAACCGAAGAGACGCATTGTAATGTATATAATTTGTATTCTTCAGATGCATAGAGGAGAGGAAGGAAAGGAGAAGAAAAGGAGAGTTTTTCTGTAATAAAATCTGTGTGTTCACAATTTCTTCCAGTTAAATAGTTTCAGCACGCATTGGCCATGGAATTGTCTCGAATCCTTATTTGTGAAGAAAATGTTTAATTGTGAGGCAATTGAACTTCGTGTATGTATAATTACTGAATTGAACTATCATATAGATTCTACGTATCTCTGTCTATTGTTTTCTCAGATTTTCCGAACAACCCCTGTGGATTAAACCCGCCGCAGGCAAGGCCTGTGTAGAGGATCCATGGTCGTGAACACTGTTAAATAGTAGAACTCCCGAGACAGGGTGTTTACTATCGGAACCCTGACCGAGGATTAGACGTGAGTTAATAAATAAAAGAATTGTGTAAACCGACTTAACTTTTGGTTGACCACTGTACCAAAACCGCGAGCGGATTTATAGAGCCGGATTGCCCATATCGCATCGCCTTTTGGAGATAAGCGGTATTTCCTGGTTGGGGATCGATTCCATAGAGTATTCGACACGTGGCGAGGAGGATCCACAAAATACCGTCGTTGTTGCGCGCCATCGCACGTTAAAGTTCGTATAAGGATGTCGAGTGATATCATGGACCGCCATTGATCTGGGAAGGAGCCATCGAACGGTGATCGGTTGATAAAGATGTGCAGACGATAACTGGGGTACTGTGCGTGCATTGGATTGGCTATTGATCATAGAGGTGGGGCCCGGAACCAAAGGTCTATTAAGATTCATTTATTCAAAAGCGTTGGTTATTAATATAAGGTTCGGTTATATAATTAATTGTCAAAGGTTGTGGATAATGTTTGTTTATCAAATTCCACGAATTTGATAAATAAAATTCCAAGAAAATAAAAGAAGGCCATGTGGAGCAAGGAACAGGGTTTCAGAGGGAAATGTTGACAGAGCCACGATTACAGTAGACCAACTCTCCTCAGGGGCGACTTTTAGCTTTGTTGCCGTCACCTTGTCTTCCTCGACATCCTCAACTTATTTTCTCTTCTATTTCCAGGTAAGCGTACTTTGTTTTAATCTACAGTTTTTAATCAGAATTTTTCTAGATAAAGATAAAAGAATTTACAGTTTTTAAAATCACAGTTTTTATAGAGAAAAATAAAAGAATTTATAGTTTTTAAGATCACAGTTTTTATAAAGAGAAATAAAAGAATTTATAGTTTTTAAGATCACAATTTTTATTGAGAAAAATAAAAGAATTTACAGTGTTTAAGATCATGGTTTTTGTAGAAAAAAATAAAATAAGTTTCATTTTTTAATCACAGTTTTTATAGAGAAAAATAAAAGAATTTATAGTTTTTAAGATCATAATTTTTATGGAGAAAAATAAAAGAATTTACAATTTTTAATATCATTGTTTTAATCGAGAAAAATAAAATAATTTACAGTTTTTAATATCATAGTTTTTATAGAGAAAAATAAGAGAATTTACAGTTTTTAATCACATTTTTTATAGAGAAAAATAATATAATTGACAGTTTTTAATCACAGTTTTTATAGAGAAAAATAAGAGAATTTAAAGTTTTTAATCATAGTTTCTATAGAGAAAAATAAAAGAATTTACAATTTTTAATCACCATTTTTATAGAGAAAAATAAAATAATTTACAGTTTTTAAGATCACAGTTTTTAATCATAGTTTAAGGACTAGGCGATAGATCGGGAAAGGACCCTCATATTTATTAAAAAATCAGGCTTCAAAATATGTAATACTAAAATGCATGGACAGATATTTTTACTACTGTGTTTTAACCCTTTGATAACACCTAGCTTATGAAGTAAACCCATATATGCTTAAACCTGTGTAAGCTCCATAATAGCTTGACCATGTTTAGTAATATGGGTTGTAAATTCTATACTAAAGTGCATTGGACGGATTAGTTTACTATTGTGTTTTAACCCTTTGATATCACTTAGCTTATGAAGTAAACCCATATAAGCTTAAGCCTATGTAAGCTCGATAATAGCTTGAACATGTTTAGTAATATGGGTTGTAAATCATATACTGAAATGCATTGGACATATCGGTTTACTACTGTGTCTTAACCCTTTGATATCACTTTGCTTATGAAGTAAACCCAGATAAGCTTAAACTTGTGTAAGCTCCATAATAGCTTGAACATGTTTAGTAATATGGGTTGTAAGCTTGATACTAGGAGCTTATTACCATAATCAATTACACTTGTATCAATCATTATGGTTGTACTTATATTGATACCAAAGCTATTCGGATATACTACATTACCCATATCATTAGAGCTCTATAATATACAATCCATTTTTTCACGTCATAAGCTATCACCAATATACGAGTTGAGTTGTTACTAGTATAAGTAAAGGGATAGAGTAACTATGTTTCCATAATTAACCTAATTGTTATAAAGCAGAGTAATAGTATATGTGCTTAGATATGAAGATGCTTACTTGGTGTGATTGAGTGCTTTGATTAGTGGGATACATAGCCATAGTATTGTAATATCCATACATATTCAATTTACGTGATATGCTTAAGCTTACTATGATAGCTCGTTCAATATGGTAACTCCTCTCTTAGCCTTTAATTATGTTAAGATCATATCAGTAAAAAGAAATGTGTACAACGATTTAATATCTCTAAGCATATTTAAACACCATACCTATGCTTACTTATAGCTATAGTGATATTTAAGACCCTTGTTATCATAGTGTAATACTGGTATCATAATTAGGAAGATATAAACACCTCATCATACTAAGAGTATAATTACCATGTATATCACCTCAATAATCTTGTATGAAATTTTTTATTGGTTAGACTCCTTATACCGGGTAATCTATTCTAACCTTTTGAATATGAAACTGTTTCAACTTATATGGGAATCATATTATAACCAACAACATGCCGAAGCTTAAACCAAATATAGATAACATAGTCATATGTGGTATGAGCCAAATAAATGGAATTTGTAGTACTAGTATGTATGTAGATTCCCCTTCATTCCATATTCATTCCATACGGTTAATCACATCCCAATAGTGAACAAATTTTGTATATTGTATATAGATATTCATCACATCTCTGTTAATCACATCCCATTAGTGAACAAATTTTGTATATTGTATAGATAGTCATCACATCTTTGTATCATACTTAACCTCATATTTGACTTTAATAGAGTTATCCTTATGTTAAATCTCACTAATTATCGAAACAAGATAGGATCTAAGTAACAACTAGCTAGAATGATAAGAGTTGTGACCCAATGATAAAAATTATGTAACCACAGGTATTTCAATCTTGTTATTAGAATCATAATCATTACTGTGATATAAAATATATTGTTAATTAGAGATATTTAAAGTTATCTGTACATCCCATATTAGAGTTGTTTCCATTATGTTTGTATAGTTAAGGCTAGTATAGACTCTAATAATCACCATTTCTTCCTTGCCAAAAATATCCTATTAATTAGAGATATTTAACATTATCTGTACATCCCGTATTAGAGTTGTTTCCATTATGTCTGTATAATTAAGGCTAGTATAGACTCTAATAAATACCATTGCTTTGTAATATTCCCAAGTGGGAAAAGCAGGAATATAGTGCATAAATATGGAAATAGCAATGTAAAACATCACATCAAGATATGAGACCAATATGGAGCTATTTAATTAGTCATAAAAATAGTAAATAAGTGCAATACAATGAGGCATAAACCATACAACATGAATCAACAAGCCTCCAATAGATAAATCCCCTCAAGAATGAGGTGTTGCTACTATAGAAAATGCCGGAAGACTGCTACAATGTAGTCATAAGAGTACTGCTATAGCATATGAATACACAAAAGATGAAATGGCTGATATATGCTTCAAAATATAATGTACATGAAGATCAAGGCTCTATACAACCTTCAACAAGAAACCCAAGAGGGATTTCAGAAATACACCAATATACAAGAAATGACTCAAAGCCCTAGGGATAAAGATTCACTGCAACAATAAAACTAGAAAGACGTGGCTGATTTGATGTAGCAAATAAGATAGCCTCCTCTAATAGACTCTCTAGATGAAATTTTGATCCCTTCATTGGAAAAACTTCTCCCCAAATGGTGTACTAAAACCACCCTTGCAACTCCTCTCTAAAATAACGCAGTCCAAGACTGAATTTGCGTTGAAGGGGAAAATGATAGTTTGGCCTAGTGCCAAATGTTGCAATAAGGCTAAAGGGCCTTCCTTAATAGCCTCCCAGTGGAAGGAAACCTTCCTCCATTGAAATCTAGATCAGAAATCATCCAAACCAACTCTCCACAATTTATGCCCTGCAACACAACACAACCTCAATAGTAACTGTGTTGTACCATAATATTGAAGCTTTGGCCCGATGTCATAATTTTTAAATGAAGTGTAATCACTTCTCTTGAGTAGGCACTTGAATTCCCCTGAGGATGAAGGTGGGATTATCGCTTGGGAACACCCTGTGCTAAAAAAAACTGCAGTCTTAGCTAAATGGTTGAAGAGAGCAAACAAGTCTTAACAGACCATATCAAAATAATAATCTAAAAAATATCCTCTATGTCTGCCATCCCCTTCGTTATATAAGTGGTGAGCTTCCTCACCCTTGGACCCACTCATTAAAGCCACTACTTCCATGAATGGAGACTCCCTCCAAAACTATGTTGTCCCATAATGAATGCCACTACTCCATGACAACATTGTTGATTTGGTCAAAGTTGACCCACTCTATGTGCTCCAACCCCTTTTCACACATAAGGGTGATTTATAAAGCCACTAAAGTGATGTTATTTCACATTAGTAGTGATTTTATTCCTACTAAGGAGATTTATGGGTCTCCATATCCTCTTATTCAGCAAATTAAGAAGCAAAAGCAAATATTAATATATATTCCAACTAGCTCATTGCTAATTGGGAATATTACAGTCCTCCCCTCCCAAATGTTGCTTGTCCTCAAGCAACTATAAATTTGAGTGCTGCAACTCTTCTCCTCCTTCCTTGGTGACACCTCCATGTGATAAGCTCTCCTCATATACCAATTTTCTACCAATCAATCCCTCCATGAAATGATCCTCCCAAGTTCTCATGAGAGGCAAATGACTCATCCCACAAGGAAGAAAAAGACCCAAAGAAGCAATCATGGTTTTTCCAATGTTCTCCCTAAAACATGAAGCATAAGAAACATGGATAATTTCTCTCCCAAAGGGCATTTTCACTCCTCTCATCCTTCCTCCATTCATTCCCATAAATATAATAAGGACATAATCAATTTATGGGATCAAAACCAAGGATACCTAAACTTCCATATGAAATAATGGAGCTGCATCATAGTCCCACATGTGGAACCAGCGTAGTATATCTCCTGACTGCCTCAAATAATGATGTGATACGTGGTTTCCCCACCACTTACTTGTTTCCATAGTCTTCTCACATGCTTTTAGAAGGTGAGAAAAGTTTGGTGCCTTTGGAGTGCACCCTGAATGATACATCATCTCCCTATGTCCTGCTAGGGAGTGGCCATGCTCAACACTGTTTATGGCCCAAAGTTGACCATGAAGTTTATAAGGAAGAATGCTCCCACTTGGAGCAATGGCCTGCACATGTATGGTTAAGGAATGCACATATACTTCAAGTAAATCACTATGCATAAAAACATGATCCTTAACATATGCATCAATCATACTATTAGAGTGGCTCATAGATAGATCCCCTCTCATTCACAAAGAGGAAAGAGGTGGTTGTGATAACCCTATCAAAGAGTTATGTATCTCCTCCATCTCCACATGATCCATGCATCTCCTAAAATTTTGATATATCTCCTCTTCAAATCCTTCCCAAGTGTATCCCTCCATGATGGTATGGTATGCTCTCATGGAATAAGTGTGGTTGAAGAGAAAATATTCATGTGTTGTTTGTAGTAACTTCTCCTTGAGCTTGGATTCTCTAGATAAGAATATCCTACTCTGATAGTAGATGAAACCATATTTGACTGAATATTCCTCCTCAAGTAGCTGGTCATCAAGTTTCATGCATGTAAAAATATGCTTGGAATAATCCACCAACAACTGGGATTTCCAATATGGATCTATCCTCCATAGTGACATTGTTGATGATCTATCATATAAAGAATTTGTCATGTGGCTTCTCCCTTCTTTGGCATCTCCTATGCGAAATTCACATACGAGAAGGTTGCTATCCTCCCTCTGCTGCTCCTTTCTCAGCGCAAGAACTAAGGTGAGAGTGGGTAATGATGATGTTGGGAGAATGTATCCCTCCTCCTTGAGTCTACCCAAGGCTCTTAGTGTTGTACCATGACCTCCCAATGCTCCAAATCCTCTTGGATCTATGAGTGGTGGAACATGATGTGAGAGATTTCTCACCAACTCCTGATCAGGTGGCCTCCCAGGTGGTTTGCCACAAAAAAGTAATGTCTCATGGGCCAAAGTCATGTGCATAAGAGATAGGACTGTTAGGTCCTTACTTACACTACAAAATTCCATCTCTATTTTCTTTGTGGAAATTGTTTGTGAGGGATATGTGTGCATGCCCCTAATCATATGATTTTTGCCACTCTTTTTGTCCACCCATTCCATCTGCAAAGTCTCCCAATCTATGGTGACCTTCCCCAAAGTAATCAACCACTGGACACCCAATATCACATTGGTGTCAGGGATGTCAACCAAAAAGAAGTGATCACTCAATGTATATGTCCCCATGGTGACAGATAAAGATGGAACATGTTGTATGCACTACATAGTTCTAGCTCCTAGGACCAAAACATAAAATCCCTCAAAATCTTCAGTGGGTACTTCCCTCCTCTGCACCAGTTGGGCATCAATAAAGTTGTGGGTAGCCCCATTGTTAATAAAAAATGAAACCCTTTGATCTAAGATGGAACCTCGAACCCTCAAGGTCAAGTACTTGGGTACTCCTCTCAATGATGCAAGGGCCCCTCCAATTGGAGCAAATGCTCCATCCCCACGTCCTGGTGGTGGTGGATCCTCTCCTGTTATACCAGCGTTGTGACCTCCATTGGTTCTTCTTCCTCTTCCTCCTCATCATCTGAGAAGACCTCTATATAGTGTGACTTTCCTACTGCACATCTATGTCTGGGTGCCCATGATTCTTGGCATGTGAAGCAAAGCTTCCTTCTTCTCAAATCTATTCGGACATCATCACTAAGAGGTACCTTTTTTTGGCTCTCTTTTGAGAAGGAGCCTTCTCATATTTTCCCTTTGATGGAAAAGTGGGATTTTTCTGAAATGTTGCCTTTGCTAAAATGTCTTGCATAGTTCGAAGAAGAAGCTTAGGAAAATTCTTCTCCTCATTTCCTCCTGATAAAGGGGTTTTATCCTTGTCTTCTCTATCATCTATATAATCATACTTTCAGTTTCTTCTGAGATGCCTCCTTTCTCTATCTGTGAGAGGATATCCTTATTCTAATGACATATTGGATTATGATGCACAAGCTGAGCCAAGATTATGCTCTGATACCACTGTAATATTCCCAAATGTGAAAAGCAGGAATATAGTGCATAAATATGGAAACAGTAGTGTAAAACATCACATCAAGATATGAGACCAATATGGAGCTATTTCACTAGTCATAACAACAACAAATAAGTGCAATACAATGAGGCATAAACCATACAACAGGAATCAAAAAACCTCCAATAGATAAATCCCTTAAAGAATGAGGTGTTGCTACTATACAAAATACTGGAAGACTGCTACAACGCAGTCATAAGAGCACTGCTACAACATTTGAATATATAAAAGATGAAATGGATGATATATGCCTCAAAATATAATGTACATGAAGATCAAGGCTCTATACGACCTCCAACAAGAAACCCAAGAGGGTTTTCAGAAATACACCAATATACAAGAAATGAATCAAAGTCCTAGGGCTGAAGATTCATTGAAACAATACAGTTGGAAATATGTGGCTGATCTGATGTAGCAAAGAAGATAGCCTCCTCCAATAGAATCTCTAGATGAAAGGTTGATCTGTTCAATAGAAAAACTTCTCCCAAAATGGTGTACTGAAACCACCCCTGCAACTCCTCCCTAAAATAATGCAGTACAAGACTGAAACTGTGTTGTAGAGGAAAATGATAGTGTGGCCTAGTGCCAAATGCTACAATAAGGCTCAAGGGCCTTCCTTAATAGCCTCCCAATGGAAGGAACCTTCCTCCACTGAAATCTAGATCAGAAATCACCCAAATCAACTCTCCACAACTTCTTCCCTGCAACACAACACAACCTCAACAGGAACTTCATTCTACCATAAGAATGAAGATTTGGCTTGATGCCAGAATTTGGAAATGAAGTGCAATAAATTCTCCTAAGTAGGCACTCGAAGTCACTCGAGGATGAAGGTGGGATTCCCACTCGGGAACACCCTGTGCTAAACAAAACTGCAGTCTTAGCTAAACATTCGAAGAGAGAAAACAAGTCTTAACATGCCATATCAAAATAATAATCTATAACATATCCTCTATGGCAGCCATCCCCTTCCTTATATAAGTGGCGAGCTTCCTCAGCCTTGGCCCCACTCATTAAATCCACTACTTCCATGCATGGAGTCTCCCTCCAAAACTGCGTTGTCCCATAATGAATGCCACTCCTCCATGACAACGTTGTTGATTTGGTCAAAGCTGACCCAGTCTATGTGCTCCAGCCCCTTTTCACACATAAGGGTGCTTTATCAAGCCACTAAAGTGATCTTCTTTCACATTATCAGTGATTTTATTTCTACTAAGGAGATTTATGAGTCTCCATACCCTCTTATTCAACAAATTAAGAAGCAAAAGAAAAAATTAATATTCCAACTAGCTCATGGCTAATTGGGAAGATTACATGCTTCCTTTCCCTCCCTTCGGTCAAGCAAGTAGGATACCTTGCTATGATAGTGTTGTAATGGGATTATCTTTACCTATACAACAAGCAAAGTGAAGCTTAGCTCGTGTAGTTAAGATTATCTCATATTTACTACTCGGCAAATAAATGTATTTAAATTGGGTGGTAATTCACGTAATATATTGAAGAGTATCATGGATACACAAAATTATGGTGACACTCTACATTAATAATGTTCCAGATATTATTACATCAAACTATGTTTCAATGTAATAAAATTATTTTTGACAAAATCAATTGGTCAAGGGAATGTTTCAACCACATTACAATTTGGGAGGCCAATTAACTGGAGAGTGTCTCTCAACCAACTAGGCCTCAACTATCTCCTAATTAATAGGAACAACCTCAAAAAAATTCCTCTGTTGGGACAAGAAATTAAGTCTCTCAGCCAACTAGGCCTCAACAATCTCCTAATTAATAGGAACAAACTCAAAAAGATTCCTCTGTTAATACTAGACCTCTACTTAAGTTTTTCCATCTTAAAATCAAAATCCATAAAGTTGATAGCGAGATATGTTTCAGTTTTCCATTTTGTTTGCATTTGTTTTTGTGAAGCACTTATATTGTTGATTGTGTCTTGTTTCTAAATAAAAACAATTTTAGAGATATTTGGTGACACTTTGTTTCCTTTATTTATTGTTTTTTAAGAATATCTTTGGTCCCTATTTTTGTTTTTAATATTAAGCCTCTCAGGCATTATGTAAACCTTGGGAAATTGAGTTATTTTTCGTTTTCTATTTGAATTTCTATAATTTAAGCTCTTGGACACCTACAATATTCCAATGAATTGGGATGACTACGTGTCGGCTACCATTTTTCTTGGTTCTAATGGACCACTATTTTTCTTAGATAGAAAACATGAGAATATGGTCTAAAACAAAGATGAGTTTAAACAACACAAGCACTCTATGTAAAAAAATGGGTTTACCACACAAGCACTCTACATATATTCATTTCAAATATGTTTAAATCCTGAAAAATATAATCTAAAACTTTTCGATTAGCTTCCTCGGCATTGCAACCACAATATTCAAAAATATTGTGGGGTTGCACTTGTTGCAGATCTGTGGCAATATTGTACTTCAAGATAGCCCTCATCTTCTTGGTTTTCATGTCACTATTTTGTTTGTATATAAAGCACCAGAATATGGTAATGGGTTTACCACACAAGCACTCTAAATATTCATTTGAAATCTATGTTTATCCTCAATAATCTAATCCAAAATTATTTTTCGATTCCACTGCCATAGACCTCCAAAATTACTTTTAGATTACACGTCATACACCTCATAGGGGTCCACTATCACCACACAAACCATAATAACACATCCAAACCATAATAAAACATCCTGAACTATGATTCCTACTACCATGAAGGCATAGTCAACAAAAATTGTTTTATGCATCTAGTATATGCTAGAAGTGGAATGCAATGAACACCATTTAATTAATAATAACACATCCTGAACTATCATGACTATATGCCTTGATGTATGCATTAAATATTGATCTAGCTATGATTTAGTTAGTTTAGGGTGTGTTTTTACTCATTTTCGTTTGCAGTAAACTATTATAAAAATTTTAGCTAAATGCAGGGATGGTCCTAGTGTTTTTGGAAACCATGTATGCCATTCTTCCCATAAACTAAGGAAAATTTGCAATAAATGAATTTAATAAATTTTATTGATTTTTTTTTTCAAGGATCAAGAAGCCCATTAAACATGGTTGAAAAATGGGCATTATGCATAAATGTTTCTTGTTATCCCAATCCAGGGCAAGCAATGATTACATATGTGCTATGCCATATTGCGATGAACAAAGTCCTCCAAAGGAAAATGAATATACCTGGAAGAACAAAAAACAATGAAGCATATTATATTGCATTGATAGAAGGCTTGGGAACAACTAGGGAGTATGGGTCCAATGGAATTGAAGTTTTCACCAATTCTGAACTTGTGTGTAACCAGATGAAAGACATGTACCAAGTTAAGAAGGAGAGGCTAAAAAAACTGCATGGAAAAGAAAAAAATATTGTTATACAATTTAAACCATTTAGTATAAGACATTGTGCAAATGTAAAAAATAAGTCTAGTGATCTATTGTATCATGGGGCAATGGAAATTCAAGATTCTTGTGTCAAATATGAAATAGTGTTAAGAAGTTACTCTCCATCAAAAAAATTTGATGGACATTGAAAGATATCTTTAATATGTGTGTTTTTTTGGTTATAAATGTTTCGTTTTTAATGACCATGCATTTTTTCAATTATATGTAAAAATTTGCTGAATAATGATTAATTATCCACCGAGACTATCATGATCACATACAATTCGAATTTATATGCAACACATAATCTCTTCCACTCAGATCATCACACATGCGGAAATAAAATCAAGCGATAACACATCAAATCATCATACACATTAACATAGTATGTATGGGGAAATATTATAGCTGAAAACCCCGCATCTATTGTGTATATTATAATGGAGAAATCATGTAACAAACTCAATACAATACTCCTCACAAGTACTCAGTACTTTCTCATGAAGTTACACACAATCTAGCTCAGTTTTGAACAGGTTACTGGTTCAAAACTCACCGCCAATTTCCTTGCCTCTATTGCGCAATCCAGGACTGTCTATATAGAGATCCAAGGTTCGAATATCCTTGGCTTCACTGCGCAATCATCATGGGAAATTCCTCCAAGTGTGGTGCAAATCGCATGCACAACTGATGTCGCCACTGATAGCTAACTCCACCCTTTCATCTACCTCTTTCACTGGTCTCCACTGAACTGATCATGCACTGTAGTGAACTGATGTGTTCTTGAGTTGAATAATGAGTTAATAATTAATGAATTAAATAATATTTAATTCACTCCACTCATAACTAATTGATTATCTAGTTAAACTAATCTCAACTAGTTCAACTAAAATAAACAGAACACAACTCCACTAGCTGTCTCATTAACTCCACCAAACTTCTGCCACTGAAGTCCTAACTGAAGTCAACCATGCATGAGCTCACAAAACCCTTAGGAATAGCGTAATTCCTCTGTCAGATGCATGAGCCACTTCCAAGGCTCGAACTGAAGTGCTCCAAGAGAGTAAACTGCTGTTTAGAGTCCAAATATTATTAGGGGTAAATAATATTTGACTTCCCTATTTTTAGGATAGGCAGTCTAAATATAGACATCGACCTATAGGTCAAAAAATAAAGGTCCATATATTTTTACCAACATGACCAATACTCCAATAATAACATACTGCAACCCCTGGACCATGCTCCATATGTCTAAAAATAGACATAGTCTAAAAAATAGACTTTGCGCCAGAATTTGCCTGCGGGCCCACTTAGTGAAGGTGACTTCATTTCACTAAGCTCCATCATCTTGCTACATTTTCAACACTCCCTCTCAGCAAGATATGGATTATATGCAACCCCTATCCTGCCTCTGTGGAATTCAAACTTGCTCCTGGTGAGCGCCTTCGTCAGGATGTCAGCATCCTGATCCTCCGTGGGAACATATGAAAGCATCATGATTCTCCGCTGAACACAATCTCTGATATGATGATACCAATCTGTGAAGCCATGCTACCTCAACTAATCCTCCTGTCTGTACCATGAACCATATCCCGATGTGCCTCTAATATAGCGCAATACATGCTTACCTACCTTCCAAAAGAGCTTGGTAGGCTTAACCATAGCTTGCGAAAGCTGGTTAACTGCATAGCATATATCGGGTCGTGTATTGACCAGATACATAAGCGACCCCACCAACTGTCGATAGACAGTGGCATCCACTACCTCCGCTGAATTAGCATCCTCCTTCCTCCAACCACCAGGAAGAGGAGTGTCAACAGGCTTGCAGCCTTGCATGTTGAACCTCTCCAGAATCTCCCGGGCATACTTGCCCTAAGAAACAAATAGTCCTCCGCTGCGCTGCCAAATCTCCAATCCCAGGAAATAATGAAGGATGCCCAAGTCCTTCATCCCAAACTCTCGTGCAAGATCCTCCTTGCATGAAAGTATCAACTGCTCATCGCCAGTCAAAATCAGATCATCTACATACAGTACGATGATCAACAGCTTCCCCTCCACCACAATCTGGTACAGGTTTGGATCCGCCTCACTCTTGGAGAATCCAAGCCCCGTGAAGTAGCTGTCTATCCGAGTGTACCAAGCACGAGGTGCTTGCTTCAGCCCGTACAGTGCTCTCTTGAGTCGGCACACATGCGACTCACTGCTGAAGATCTCGAAACCTTCAGGCTGCTCTATGTACACCTCCTCCTCAATGACTCCGTTGAGGAATGTAGTCTTCACATCCATCTGATGAATGTGCCACCCCATCTGCGCTGAGAGAGCAAGGATCGTCCGTATGGAAGAGTACCTTGCGACAGGTGCAAAGGTCTCCTCATAATCGATCCCCTCGATCTGTGAGAAGCCACGGCGACAAATCTCGCCTTGTACTTCTCCACACTCCCGTCAGCCGCCTGCTTCACTTTGTAGATCCATCGCGAACCCACCACTGATTTCCCCTCCGGTCTTGGGACAATCTCCCATGCACTGTTCCCGACGATCGAATCATATTCTTCGATCATGGCATCAACCCATGCGGGTTCCTCCACAGCTTCCTCAAAAGAGGATGGCTCCGTCACAACACATTGACTCACAAGAGCCATGTATCCAGTGTACCGATCTAGTGACTGCCTTTGTCTGCACTGTGATGTAGGTGGTCCTACAACCTTCTCTGCATCTCAAGCCAGTCGCTCAGCTTCTATAGTGCGCATGCACCCTCTGATGGTTGGCGCTGCATGGGTGGTTTCTTCCACCTCCTGAACTTCCTCTTGTGGCTAATCCACATCCGGAAGCTCCTCCTTAGTAACTAAAAGCTCCTCATCTGCATGCAAGTGTAGCTCCCTCTCAAGCGAACACTGCATGGCTTTCTCCTCCTGAAATTTTATATCCCGTCGCACAACAGTCTTTCGACTGTCTAACAAATACACCCGGTAGTTGTGAGGTGTATCAGTGTACCCCACAAATATTCCAACCTCAGCGGTTGGATCCAACTTCCTTCTAGCATCCTTCGTCGCATGCATGTAGACAGGAGAACCAAAGATCCGAAAATGGGAAATATCAGGCCTCTTGCCAGAATAAGCCTCCTCCGGTGTACTGATGCCAAGAACCTTGTGAGGACAACGATTCTCCACATACACTGCTGTATTGCATGCCTCAGCCCACAAGTGAAGGGGTAGGCCCTGATCATGCAACATCGCCCGTGCAGCACCCACGATCGTTCTGTTCTTCCGCTCAGCCACCCCGTTCTGCTGTGGGTTATGGGGTGCGATGAGCTCTCTCCGAATCCCTTCTGTGCTGCAGAACTCCTTGAATTCGGCTGAGATGAATTCGCCATCGTTATCACTCCTTAGAGCAATCACCTTCTTCCCTGAATCCTTCTCGACCAGTGCTTTAAACTCACAGAACTTCACGAATGTATCGCTCTTCTTCTGCATGAAGAAGATCCAACACTTTCGAGAGAAATCATCAACAAAGATCACATAATACATGTGCTTTGCTATCGAAACAACTGAGAAAGGACCACACAAGTCTGTGTGAACTCTCTCAAGGATCGTCGTGGCGCGACTATCCTTCTCGTGAAAGGTGGCTTTCACATACTTCCCCAAGGTACACCCCTTGCACTAATCTGACTGCGCAAGAGTGCCCTTAGGAAGCCCAGTAGAAATCTGCTGCAGAATCTTCAAAGCTCCATGGTGAAGGTGGCCCAATCTCCTGTGCCACAGTTCGCCCTCATCATCCCGGCTCACCACTTCTCCCGCCTTGAATGCCATAGCTGCGCAGCCATCTACCTGCAACTGATAAAGGTTCTTGGTTCGAACCCCTATCTTCCGGGTCTCTCCAGTAGTCTTACTGCGCAGGAAGGCTTTTCCTTCGCTGAAGACCACATCATACCCCTTATCCTCCAACATCGCTATTGAAATCAGGTTCTTCTTCAATCCAGGTACATGCATGACATCCTTCAATACAAAGGGCTTACCAGACTCCCTCTGAAAGGATATGGTATCGATACCAGTCGCACTGTATCTACCATCATCGCCCATCTCGATGTGCACACCCAAATCTTTGTCCTCCAGATCTAAGAACAACTCTCGATCTCCCGTCATATGAAATGACGCACCGCCGTCCAAGAACCATACCGATCCCAACACACTTGAAACCAAGCATGCGATCAGTGAAAAGTCAAGCTCGAACTGTGAAGCCAAAGCTTCTCCATCTGCAGATCTTCCCGCTTGCTTGTTCTTCTTCTTCTTTGGACAATTGGTAGCATAATGTCCGTGATCATGGCAGTGAAAACACTTCACCTTCGCCATATCCTGCTTCTTGCCCTTTGCACCAGAATGAGAGGTTTTCTTACCCTTCCCTTTCTTTGCTTTGGCAACCAAAGCGCAATTTTCTTCATCAGCTCCCTTTGATGAAGATCCATCTCGAGTAGTCCTCCTTATCTCCTCCTGCATGATATCCGCCCAAAGGCGCTCCCATCCCGGCAGCTTCTCCCGACCATTGACACTATCTTGATATGAGTGCCAAGCCTTCGGAAGACCAAGGAGAGCCAGGTCGACCATGTCCTCTTCATCGACAGTAACTCCCACACTTCCCAGTTCATCTCTACATTGAGTGAACTTCGTGAGGTATTTAGCGATACTGTCGCCCTTCTCCATCTTGATGTTCCTGAGCTTGTCTTTGAGCGCCAGCTTCCTTTGGTCACTCTTACTCCGGAATAGATCCGTCAAAGCTTTCCACATTAAATATGGAGTAGCCTTTCCATGCAGGCTGGATACAATATGATCCTTGACGCCCTCCAACAGGATCCTTCGACACTTCGCCATATTCTTTTGCCATGCTTCGACTTCAGCAGGATCAGTGGGATTTTGGACATCCGTATCTACGAACTCCTTCAGACCATTATCTTCTAATACTACCTCCATGTGATCCTTCCATGCAACATAATTCGAACTGCCTTCAAGAGCATATTCGAGTCGCAAACCGTTGAAAGACATTTTCAACACTGGCACCAAGAAAACAAAACTGCTACAAAATTCGAATTCCACCTCAAAGCTCAACCACTCTAGATCTGTGAGAACAAATTATTTCTATCACAGAGATCGACTTCAAGGGCATTTACTGGATATATCACCTTTCAAAGAAAGGATGGATCCAGAGGCTACCTAGCCCGCATGCAGACTATGTCTACCGAAATAAGTTTGTAATCACTGTGATGATCAATCTCTGCTTCAATAGCTTTGATACCATGTAGAAATTTGCTGAATAATGATTAATTATCCACCAAGACTATCCTGATCACATACAATTCGAATTTATATGCAACACATAATCTCTTCCACTCAGATCATCAAACATGCGGAAATAAAATCAAGCGATAACACATCAAATCATCATACACATTAACACAGTATGTATGGGGAAAGCTTATAGCTGAAAACCCCACAGTTATTTTGTATATTATAATGGAGAAATCATGTAACAAAATCAGTACAATACTCCTCACAAGTACTCAGTACTATCTCATAAAGTTACACAAAAACTAGCTTGGTTTTGAACAGGTTACTAGTTCAAAACTCACCACCAATTGCCTTGCCTCTATTGTGCAATCATGGCCTGTCTAAATAGAGATCCAAGGTTCGAATCTCCTTGGCTTGACAGCGCAATCATCATGGGAAATTCCTCCAAGTGTGGTGTAAATCTCATGCACAACTGATGTCGCCACTGATAGCTAACTCCACCCTTTCATCTTCCTCTTTCACTGGTCTCCACTAAGCTGTCCATGCACTGTAGTGAACTGATGTGTTCTTGAGTTGAATAATGAGTTACTAATTAATGAATTAAATAATATTTAATTCACTCCACTCATTACTAGTTGATTAGCTAGTTAAACTAATCTCAACTAGTTCAACTAAGTTAAACCGAACACAACTCCACCATCTGTCTCATTAACTCCACCAAACTTCTACCACTGAAGTCCTAACTGAATTCAACCATGCATGTGCTCACCAAACCCTTAGGAATAGCGTAATTCCTCTGTCAGATGCATGAGCCACTTCCAAGGCTCGAACTGAAGTGCTCCAAGAGAGTAAACTGTTGTTTAGAGTCCAAATATTATTAGGGGTAAATAATATTTGACTTCCCTATTTTTAGGATAGGCAGTCTAAATATAGACATCGACCTATAGGTCAAAAAATAGAGGTCCATATATTTTTACCAACATGACCAATACTCCAAGAATAACATACTGCAACCCCTGGACCATGCTCCATATGTCTAAAAATAGACATAGTCTAAAAAATAGACTTTGCGCCAGAATTTGCCTATGGGCCCACTTAGTGAAGGCGACTTCATTTCACTAAGCTCCATCATCTTGCTGCATTTTCAACATTATATACCAAGTGTGCCCCCACTATGTAAGCACAACTTGGTGAACTTCATGTTTTAGAAAATTTTGTATTCAATTTTAAAAATGTGCACAACTTCAGAAAATTTGTGTTTAAATAGTCAAATGAGTTTTACATGTCAATTTGAGCTTCAAGTTTTGTGTTTTACATTTGTGTTCTACTTGTGCTCCAACATTTGTGTAAATTACATCCTTTTTGTTAATTCTTTTGAAATGTTCTTTACATTTGTGTTCAAGTTGTGCTCCAACATTTATGTAAATTATATCAATTTTTGAATACTTTTGAAATCTTTCTAAATATTAATTTTAAAAATAATTGTAAATGCATGAGGTAAATTTTTAAACATCATGTATCTATGTACTTTTAGATATCCATATATATCATGGATGATCATTTTCCACGTGATTCTTCAAGGTGAACATCAATAGAGTCTGATGCATCTACGAGAGAGGAGGATCATGGATCGGGGGATGGTATTTATATTAAATATGAAATTTTTTAAATGATATTTGAATATAATACTATGCACATAAATTTTTATACATGTATGGAATTGATTTTTTATCAATTTAGTGAGTTAAATTAACTTTTAATAAAAAAAAAAATTAGGAGTTCGGAGGAAAATAATATCTACTCAATCAATGGAGGGCCATGGTTCACGTAATCGTGGTACGGTATATATATATATATATATATACTTTTAAATTACATATAGGTATAATTATATGTATTTATGTATGTACATGTATATATATTTCAATTGATTAGAATTTATTTTTTTTTTATGAAGCTTCACTTTCATCGAGTGAGGGTGGTGGTTGTGGTACACATTCCCCTGGTGGCAAATCACGTGAGGGTGGTAGTAGAAATTTCCCTAGTGGCGAATTAATGGGTGGTCATGCATGTTCTCAACCAATGGATGGTGGCCAATAAATGGGTGGTCATGCTAGTTCTCAACTATCTTAGGGTGGGCATGATGGTGCTCAACCATCTCGAGGTGGCCATCAATCTCAATATTATTATCATGATTATTATTTTGTTAAATTATTTATATAATTTTTTCTGTTAAAAAAATAATTGTACATTTTTTCACATGTTTTTTTATTTATACATAATTTTATATACTGATGTAGAGGGTGAAAATGTTGCTTAAAGAAAAAAGACGTAGGCCAAATCGCGTAATTAAAGAATAATGTTGTACACCAACCACAATTTATCCATATGAAATTTCTGATTATTTAACTTGGGAAGCAAACATCCAACAATATACATTATAAAGTGTGAGAGTCTTTACTCAAAATTGAGGAAAGATCTTGGGATTTTGAATCTCCCTACAGAGAGTCGAGAAAGCTTAGTAGTAGTTACACACTCTCTAAGCACATTTGTATATGTTCACAAAAATATTGGGCAAACCACCAATACCTTTGTAGAAATGATGAGGCAAATAAAAGAAGCAGTAATGGGTCCCAATACATTGGTCGATGTTAAAAACATGGTTACAAAACCAACGGAAAAATATATGTTTAATTTCAAAGAAGGGCTAAAGAGAAAGATGCTGAAGGTGCAATATTTCAAGCACCCTAATATAGCCTGCCATTTGTATGATAGGAACCTTGCAGCCTATGGAAAACTACCATGGAGTGATAAGGCTCCTGTTTATTTTTTAACATTATTTTGGAGAATTTGTTTTGGGAATGAAACCCAATTATAATGACCTTCCTTCTGAATTTTTTGGTCCTAGAAAGTTTGATTATGTGACCATAAGGCCGCTAACCGTGATACTGAGTTTCCTCACCTTGGGCCACTTTTGGCAAGGAAACCTCCTCGTGTGGAAAATTTGCGGTCAGAGATGGATGTCACTTCTCAAATTAGTTGAGAAGCATGTTAATAGATTCTGCTTCTGTCTGGTGTTTTCAAAATGGAGCCACCATCTTCTTCCCTGTTAGGAGATGTGCCAGATGTCCCATATAATCCACTATCACAAGTATTCATATTTTCACTTATGTTTCAAGTTATAAGTTGAAGTGCAAGTTTCATTAAAAAATGAGATAGATCTTGAGTTATTTTACAGTTCTAAAATTTTTGTATTTTAGGTTTGTGGAGATGATTTCTGTTCTCTAAGGAATTTAGCGATATATTTGACGACGTGGATAGGAACATCCAAACAATTTGAAGAAGTTGTAAACCTTTTTTTTTATAATAAATTTCATTAATTTATGCATTTTCATTTGAAAAATTTAATATATATATATATATATATATATATATATATATATTACAATTTATCCAGGAGGATGCATAAATGCAAGGCCAACACGAGACAATGGAGGGGGAACTACATGAGGTATTGCATGAAATATTAATTTTTTTTTCATTTGTTTTTTTTTAATGAATTTATACATTCTCATTCAATTTTAAAAGATTAAATTTTGTTTTTGATACATACATAAATTTATTATACATGTATATATATGCAATTACACATGTTTTGCAGGTTCCCCATTCTTAAGATGAGAGCACAATGAGGTTGCTGGAAAATACATTTCCACCAAATTCTCTGTATTGGTGCACAACATTTTAGTTAATCTAGTTTTTTTATATAACTTGATACATGTGTAACATTTCACTTTCAAAAGTATTTCTATATCTAGTAAACATGTGTTATATTTACTTTTATTGAATGATATAAATTTTGGACATATTTTACATTTCAGATAGTTACATTACATTTACTTTTATTGAATGATTTAAAATTTTGGATAGTTATTACATTTTGCATGTGATCACATGTTGGTATATTGTTAGTTCTTAGATGATAAGATTATGCTTTGTTTAACTTTTTGTTTTTTGAAGTTTGTTATTTAAAATGAATCTGGATTGAAATTGCAAATTACAAAACACATGTGGTACAATATGCATTTGAAAATTTGAATGTTATAATTAGCTGTAGATGTCTATTAAAGGTGATAATTAGGTACATTTTTCATGATCACGTGTCACTTAAAACAATCATAGAAGTTTTACATATTTAAGTTCATGAATATGTAACAATGATTGAAGTACACTTGCATTTAGCTATTACATTTTGCATGTGATCACATGTTGGTATAATTTGTTAACTTAGATGATAAGATTATGTTTCTTTTTAACTTTTTGTTTGGTCCAGTTTGTTATTTAAAATGAATCTAAATTGAAATTTAAAATTACAAAACACATGCGGTACATTATGCATTTGAAAATTTGAATGTTATAATTAGGTGTAGATGTCTATTAAAGGTGATATTTAGGTACAATTTGCATGATCATGTGTCATTTAAAACAATCATAGATGGTTTTACATATTTAAGTTCATAAATATGTAACAATATGATTGAATTGAATTTTCATTTAGTTACATTTTTCATGTGATCACATGTTGGTATAATTTGTTAACTTAGATGATAATATTATGTTTTGTTTAACTTGTTTTGTCAAGTTTGTTATTTAAAATATATCTAGATTGAAATTCCAAATTACAAAATACATGTGGTATATTATGCATTTGAAAATGTGAATGTTATAATTAGGTGTAGATGTCTATTAAAGGTTATATTTAGGTACATTTTGCATGATCATGTGTCATTTAAAACAACAAAAGATGTTTTTACATATTTAAGTTCATGAATATGTAACAATGATTGAAGTACATTTGCATTTGGTTGTTACATTTTGCATGTGATAACATGTTGTTATAATGTAATCTGTCTAAAAAAATCATAAAATTTTAAAATTGCATTAAAAATTATGGTATACAACATTAAATGCATTAATGTACATAGAAAGGCTGCTATGGATATCAATTGATATAGTTAACTTTTAATATCTATAAAACTGGAAATTACAGAACATGGTACACATTTTGCATTTGAACTAATCTTATAATTTTCTTTAGATGTCTAAAACAATAATAAATTAAAATTGCATTATCAAATATGATCTATCTACATACATTTTGCAATCATGACATAAAATTAACTAACATGTATTAATAATTGCATTCATGTATGAAATCATTTAAGACCAGAGAATGTACATGTATGTACATATAAATTACTTGTTGTGTGCATGTAAACAAAATATCAGTAGAAAAAAATCCTCAATACACTTGTACATAACAGACAATATAAATATAAGTAAATGTATCTCAATATGTTTATTAAGAATGAACAACTTGATAGTGCACAAAAAGAAAGGCTAACAATTTGTACCTGAACTCTAAGTTCTAAAAGATGAATCCAAGGAGAAGAATTGTTGGGTAGTTCAATAAAAAAAATTCTAATGGAATGCCATCCTCAATGATCCGTTCATGACCAGCTTTTGAAATTTTCCATTTCTTAACTCTCAATTTTTTCTTTGATTGAACTTCTATCAAGTTTATGCATGTTGCACACACCAAGTCACTATATTGAAAACTTATGACATCAGGTTGATAGTTTTTAAAGTAAAAAATACTCTCACTTTGACGAGTTTGTTGGAAAAAATAAACTTTTAGCATAATAGACCTGCTTTCATATATAAAACTGTTATCATCATATTTTTCCAATAATTTCATCTTTCATTCAGTGCACCACATCAAATAATACTTAACATTTTCTAGGTTGTTATCAGGTGAAACTACAACAAAAATATCTCCTTCACAATAAAACAAGTGTACATAAATTTAGATCATAATTAACATGAAAAATTAACTTTAAAATTAACATGTGTACTTGAGTTTATTATCTATTTCTAGATCTCTATCATTTGAAAACAATTGAAATGTTACCTTCTTTAACAATATTAGAAAGTCGATCACCTTCAGATGATACTATAGTCTCCTTTGATTGCATCTCTTCAAAGTTTGAAACTCACATTCCCCCCTTTGTATTTAGTTCTGTATGTTGCCAAAATTTTACATACATATTTCTTTCAAAAACATCATTGGATTGTGTGTCCTCCATGCAAACAAGAAAAAAACAAGAATGTTTTCTTTTATCAAATGCAAACACATTTCAGTACTCATTTGTTTTGATTGAATGCAATTTTCGAGTCCCTTTCACTATTTCAATGCCATTTGCAATCGATCTATCTACATCTTGGACCCGAATATGCCAAATAAACCTATATGGAAAATTGAAACAAAAATATAAATATGTTATTTAAAATACAATTTATATATAATCAAAGATAATCATTGAGATAAATAATGTTTAAAATTATAAAATTAATAAAAATTAGATCATATATATATATATATATATATGCAAGTTAATTTGTATATATGTACATGTACCCTCGTACTTCCCTTGATGGGTTAGTCTCATGGCTTAGTGCAGTGATGCACCATTCAAAAACTTGTTCAGCTAAGACAAGTTGGTCTGCATAGGGGTCCATTTGATATCTTTGAAGTGCTCATTTTATACATGCCCCTACACGATCATGTTATCATTTTCCATGACCTATCTCAAATAAATTCCAACAATGTTTAATGCGGGTTTTTATTTGAATACGACAAAACCAAAAGAATGATCGTAAATATTTGAATCAACTTGCGCATCTATCTGACCATATCCAATGTTCAAAGAATTTTATTCCACAACTTTTCAATGAGTCATAAATCTTATCAAAACATTTTTGTACAAAATGTGTATCATGTGTATGATAATCACTGATATAAAAGTGATATTATTTAATAACATGTCGATTTTCACTAATGCTTTCTATATGATCAACACTTTGTTCAGCATGTCTATATAGAATATGGATATAATCATAGATACTTGGTCAGAATGATAATATTTACTCTGTATTTCATTTTTTGCAACAAATGTGTAGTTCTCTGCAAAATCAACTATTGACGAAATGGTCCCTGGTGGAGAAATTTCACGGGATTTTTTGAATTTCAAGTCCCATCATTGAACTCTATGGGAATGCTTGGTGTATTTATAAATTTATGCCTCAAAATTCTTGAAAAACTCTATCATTTTTTTCTTCTTCTTTTAAATCAATCCTTTTAGTACTTGTAGTACTACTTGAACCAATCCATGTATGAATATATTCACATCTCTTTCATTTCACTTTTATGTTGGACAATGATTGATCATTTATATCAATAGGATATTTGTTTTGAAATAAAGTCAAATTTCCACAATTATCACATTTTCTACCACCAACACATTTATTTTGATAAAATAATTCATGACTTTCTCTTGCACATAGAATTTGGGATATGAGATCATGGATAGTGGAAGGGGCAGGTGAAATTTTCCAAAATGTTTTACCAAAATTAAGGAATGTATCATAATATAACTCAAATTCCACATGATAACAACAAAAATAAGTGTTGTGTACAATGATAGGTTTAACATACCATGGGTTTTTTTGCACAAAAACACTGATTGAGACATTAATTCCACAATTCTCTTCTATGAACTTATTAAACAGCTCTATATGAGTGGTGTCCAAGATATGTTTTGCATGTTATTCGTACTGATTTCATGTTATTCTTCATCGCATCACATCCCTTGCTTTTGGTGAAACATGTGAATTTTTCATCCAATATTCATATATTATTTGTTTAACATCTTCTCCAATTCTATCTTTGTATGGTTTCCTACAAGTAACTGTCCAAAAAGCGAGCTCATCATTTAGATCTATTTGCAATCGAAATTTCTGATGTTTGTGCAATTTTTTTCGTGAGTTCCCTAATGCTTCTTCCATCGATTTTACCAAACAATTTTCTTTAGTACTTGATGAAATCACTGCCATTTGTATTTCTCTACATGCATCTAAATCACTTTTCTTTCTAGATCTTCCAATTGATTTTAGAGCACTATTTATATTTTGTATCACATTTTCCTTCATTTTTTTATCTTTCATTCATTTTAGAATACCCAATAGAGTCGTAGCTTCTTTTAATCTCTTTGATGTTAAGAGACTTCTCAAAATTTGGGCTTGAACTGCCACATTTTCATCTTTGAATAACATATCGATAATGCGCTTAACACGATATCGTATAACATGGTCAGCTTTTTTATCTCCATACGTGTCAATGTCAACATTTTCTAAGATCTCATCATCGATATTGATTTTATCTGTACATATGAGAATTAATTGTAAAAAATGGGTTTAAATATTCAATAAATAATTAAATTCAACAATAGAGTTTGAAAGAAATTGAAAAAATAATAAATATGTATAATTTCAATAATACACATGACATATATATACATACCTAGTGATTCAATTCCTTCACTTGAATTTCTTTCAGCATCTTCAACAACATCTTCAATAATTGGTAAATTATCTTTTTCACTTGGTCTTTCAACATTTTCTATCTCATCATCAATGTTATGAGGAATATCTCTCTCTGTTTTCACTGCAAAATATTTTTGAAATTAGTTCATCAAATAAAAATTAAGTTTCAGGATACAAGGTTGTTAAATTTTAATTATCATTTATAATATTTACATTTACATACCTGCTTCAACTTCTAGTTGAGCCTTATTTTCCATTTCAATATTTAAGCATTCTTCTTTCCTTTTTTTGTGATATTCTCTTCTGTATTCTCTACGAGCCTCAAGGCTTCTTGTTCGATCATATTTCCTCTTGCAATTTCTTTTATTTCCCTTGATAATTCAGCATGAAGCTCCAAAAATTTCCTTCAAAATCCTGCAAAAAAAAAATCACTATCAAACATTAGACAAAAAAATCCCTTTAAAAATTCCTCACCAAAACCTTAATTTAAAAAAAAAATCACTTTAAAAATTTAGCACGGGAGACTTACTTGAGCCCAAAACACCTAATTTAAAAAAAAAAAATCACCTTAAAAAGTCCACTAAAAAAATGCCTTTTAAAAATGAAGCTCAAAAAATTTCCTTCAAGATCCTGCAAAAATAATTGACTTTAAAAGTTTAGACAAAAACTCATTTTAAAAAAGCATCACTAAAGACTTAATTTCAAAAAAACCCACTTTAAAAACTCTGCACAAAAGACTTACTTTAGCTCTAAACATTTACTTTAAAAATTCCACCAAAAAAATGTGTTTTGGAAATGAAGGTAAAAATGTTTCCTTCAAAATCCTGCAAAAAAAACCCACTTTAAAAATTTATAGACAAAAAATAACTTTAAAAATCATCACAAAATATTTACTTGAGCCCAAAACACTTACTCTAAAAAAAAAGTCCGCCAATAAAATGTCCTTTGAAAATTCAACCCAAAAAATATCCTTTGAAAATTTAGCCCAAAAAATATCCTTTGAAAATTCAGCCCAAAATTTTCCTATGAAAAATTAGCCAAAAAAATCTCCTTTGAAGATCCAGCCCAAAAAATTTCCTTTGAAAATTTAGCCCAAAAAATCTCCTTTGAAAATTCAGCCTAAATGAATACTATTATTGTCAACTAGGACTACAAATTTTTTATGGTTGATGTATTCCATGATTTTCAATATTTGTGGAGTCAAGATTATTGATAATGCATGCAAGGATATTAAGGGTTATTCATGAGGAAATTCATGTTCAATTATTGCTCAATCTGAGTGTTGATGTCTTCAACTTATAACTTTAGTGTCTCTTTAGTAGTTATGTCTATTAGTATGAATCTTAATTGAAAGTGTACGAAAAAGGGCTCACTTTAGCCATGCATAACAAACAACCCTAATAGCAAAGATGGCTGCCAATATCTTTAGATCTGCAATTAGTTGACCAAGATAAATGCTGCAAAATATAGATCTATGCATCAAAAAACATTAAGCAGTAAATAAAAACAAGAGTTTCTCCATGCATGCAATAGACAAGACAATAATATGTTTAAATAATTTTGTATTTATGGCACCTGGGAGGAGAGCATAGAAGGATGTTACCAGTCCTCCTCAATGGGATGGGTTCTTGTAAGTCCTCAGCACTTCAAATCTAAAATCCCTCTCTCTTGATGGTGTAGAAAACCCAAACAAAAAATGGAACTCAAAGGGAGCTCACAAGAAAAAATAGTAGCAAAATATGACAATGATGGTGGATCAAAGTCAGACCAAAAGTATAGATCCAGAGTGATATTTAGGCAACAAAAGGTAGTGAGTGAATGGAAAAACCCTTCTATTTATAACAAAATATTGAGTTAGTCTAGATATTGGTGCATAATTAAAATATTATTAACCAATTCTAGATCCAACTTTTATGGAATATTTTATTAAATTTGTTGGAGGGAAAAAGAATTTGACTTGGTTCAAACCCCTTTATTTCTAAATAATAAATAAATAAATGGTTTATTTATTATTTTAAGGATGTGGTTAAGTAATAATCAAATAAATAATGATTTGTTTAATTATTAATGAATGATTTAGTCAAATTTAACAAGGAATATTATTTAAATAAGGTTTAAATAATTATTCCTAGAAAATGATAAGATAAATAATAATTTATCTAATTAATTTCCATGTTTTGGGTTAAATATGACCAGAAATATTAATTAAACTGTTGTTTAACTAATAATTCCTTGAGGAAAATCAAACAAATGTGGATCTATTTAATATTTCCTCATGGGGTTTCCTGTTTAGACCATAAACAACTTAATAAAGGTGGGTTACTAAGTTATTTTTCATAGTGAAAGTAATTTTACTTAGGGTAAAATTGGTCTTACATGGTGTACTTAGGTCCATCTAATAGTAACAGGTTAGATGACCAAAAAATGGTGTAACAAATTTCCCCCCAGCATGCAAGCGTTAGGAGCTAATCGTATGATCGAAGTACGTTTTAAGAACTCAATCACTAGACACTGAAGGGGAAGCTAGAGAGAGAGAAATATAAGGTAGACCAAAGCGCTTGAGGACTAGACCCTGAGAAGGCGAGATTTACATGTGCAACAAGTCTCTTTTATGAGTGAGTACCTGTGCTATAGGCAGCGATGGAGGCATACCTATGCTCATCGAGACAAAGTACAAAGAATAATGTGTCTAGTAATCAAGGGACTAAACAATATAGTACATGCTGGCATAAACATGAGCCAGGTAAAAACATGATAATGAATCTCACTTACATACTATGCCTGGGATAACATCCAGGACTTATACAATAATATCTGAGTACATGAGATATAAATACAACCAATGTGCCCCTGTAAATAGGAAAGGGCTCTAAAAATCTGACTGATACATGCAAACTAAAAGGCACTCCAAGCGACTGAGGCCCACATCATCAACTCTATGGAGTTGCATCAAAGACTGTAATGAAGAGGTCATCCAGGCATGTGGGGGGCTACATGTAGGGCCACCCCCTCATGAGGACTGAAAACATCTCACACGTACCCGGGAATCTTCGGTATCATCTGTTGCATCATTGAACCATCAAGTATACAGATCTCAATCATGCGGAAAGGAGCTGGAGCTGAGAAAAAATCAAGTCAAAGGGAAATAAGGAGTCCCTTTCCTTGATCCGAGGCACCTAACAAGAGTGGAAGTTGGAACCAAGGTACACCGCCCACTAGACCTGTCTTCTGGAATGAATGATTTGATGTCGATAGAAGGTCTACCATAGGTGAGGCAATAAGGCATCCTCAACTAAGGCGCAAGAGAAAATAGTAGAGTGACTGACAGACTGACACTAGGGATGATGATGAAATGAGTTGTACTGAGTAGCAAATGGACAACTTCCCTTGTTAGAGCGTAAAGGGCATGGATAGATTGGTAGCGACTGACACAATATAAAAAGGGGATAGGGGATAGTAGGACTGAAGGACATAATGTGTGACAGGAGAGAGGAACCAAGAAATGAAGGATGGAGGACTATAGCGAGATACAAATGGACTCGGGATAGAGTAGTCCATGGATGTGATGATGACTCAACTCGTATGCTCTAAACAAGGGCGACTCGATGATGCTGCTACACAAAAAAGGTCCTATGGGGACTATAAATACATGAGTACAAGATGGTTACTCACGATGAAAATCAACACGAGCATGGATAAGTATGGAGGCAAAGTGGTGCCCGAAGTACAAGTGTTGCAAGTGAAGAAATTTGATTTTGAGGAGTGGTGAAGTGACCCTTCTTGGACAAAATGGGTCCTAGTGAAGTATCAAATCACGAAAAACTAATATATGCCCATTTGAGGGCTCAGTGAGAGCTTTCCAACGGTACATACGGTTTGTCAAAATAAGCTATGGTTTTTCCGCAGCAAGCGAAAGAAAAATTAGGGGTTTCTCTTTCAATAAGGCATTTTCCCTCCAAAGTCACTCATTTTTAAGTGGATTTGTGGTGAATGTAGAGAGGAGAGAATGCCCTAAATCTTGTGGCGATCGTAGCAGACAAACCGACTGTTGGAATCGAGATCCGTCAATTGCAGGTAAGAGGCCTAACCCTACTTTTTTATTTCAGTGGATTGAAAGTTTAGTTTAGGTCCCCAGAGCTTAGGAACATGCCCCTACTCCTCTTCACGGCTGGGTCACACTTTTTGGGGAAAAAACTGTGACCTGGGTAGCAGGTTTTGGGCATAAAACTGCGACCTGTCCCAATATTGGGCCTGAAAAGTGCAACCTGATAGAGAGGGGTTTTTTGTGTTGTCCTTTGGCTAAGAACTAGGTTTTTATGTTGGGATACAGTCTTTCCTATATGTACGCTGACAAATATGGTGGTTTTGTGCAGATATGGCAGAATTATGGATCAACTAGAGAGAGAGAAACCTGGGCACATTACGGTCGGAGATCCATGAGGATCAGGGTGTCCGCAGTGCATTGGCCAGGTTTAGGGTTCTAAAGTTTATGGAGAACCCTCTTATAAGAGCTGGAGAGCCCTTGTTGGCCCAGATTGTCAGTTATTGGGATCTAGACCATGAGGTATTTATAGTGCAGGGGCACTAGATCGAGTTGACAGTCCAGGATATATATTTTCTGACTGGTCTCCTTCCACTTGGGATGGTCAGGAATACTCAGCGAGTGTTATTGTGAGGGTGGAACATCATATGTTTGTAGAGCGCCATTGTTGACCAGGTCTCCATGTCAAAGGGACATGGATACCCATCAGGGATCTAGAGAGGTTAGAGACCCGTGCTGTGGCTGTAGTGGTGCTGTGGATCCTAGGCAACCAAGCACTCCACCACATCACTAGAGGGCAGATGATGCTTGTGGAGAGTGTGTTGAGTGGGACCTACTATGGGTGGGCCCAGATTATGTTGTCATCGTTGAAACGACAGTTGTCGCTATGCAAGTGACAAGTGAACCGTGACTGCGTATATGGTACAATTTTGTACTCGCTCTTCATTGAGAAGATCCTCACAGTTCGACCTCGCATAAAACTCCAGGATGGGGGCCCAAGAGAGCCCAGGATGCACCAGTGGGGGTGACTACTGTGCAGAGGAGGAGGTGGGGCGGTCAGATGGGTGTTCCAACCCGAGTTCTTTGCTCAGTAGGATCAGATTCCATTGTACATAGAAGATTATCCCTATAGTGGGATGAGTTATCGTGGAGACCCATATTTTCCACTGCCGCCTGGTCGCGTATGGGGGCCTAATGGTAAGTGATAAATTGTTAATATTTTATGTGCATTGTAAAGTTTTAAAATATGGTATATGGTACTGATTATTTCACTTTTTCTATGCAAATACAGCATCGGTAAAACCGGTCGAGTATATGGGACAACCTGTAGTGTCAGGAATTGCCAGACCCAGTGGATCAAGAGCACCACAAAATGAGGATGCAGTGGCCCTCTTGCAGGACATCTGTCGTAGATGTGAGAGGCTTCTGATCGGTGTTTCAGAGTGTAGCTGGCAAGACTTAGATGACCAATACATAGAGCTATGTATCTGTCTACCCTTGGAGTGGCGAGGGGTCATGCAACGCATGGCGATGGACGGGCAGGGGATGCAATATCTACGAGCTGCAGGAGCAGAGCCATTGGCTCAGGATCCTCCAGATAGTGATTAGTGTGTAGGGGCAGGTGGTGCCCCCCAGTTTTGAGTTTTTGTAACATTCTATGGACATTAGAGTTGATGGACTCTAAAACATTTTATACGACACATATTATGGATATGCATCTTTTTGATGGTTTTATGTTATTGTCTTGTGTTAAATTCATGTGCTAAATATGATTATAGAATATTGTTTGCAATGATATCTACATAGTGATTTTGTGCTCTAGGTACATGACTGAATGTAATTATTTCAAATTCACGCATCAAAAGATTTACTCGTATATATCTTCTAAAAAGGATAGGATTATGCACATGATATACACCATTCAATTTCATGATGAGAAGTAGGGAATCTAAACAAACATGAAGGTGGATGATGCAATGGGAAATGACATCGGCTAATAAATGTCGCACTGCATCATATTCGGCCTAATTATTGGTGGCACTACCAATGCACACACCATTCGAGAGAACAAGCGAATGTAAGGGGGTAAAAATGGCTCAACCTGCTGAGGCTAGATTCCGAGAGTAGCGACTTACACCATCGGCATAAATGATATTAGGTGTGGATGGGAGGCCATATGAAAGGTTCCACAAGATAATAAATGGGAATATTATGAATAATGTTGGCAACTTGAGCGCAAAGTAGAAATCAAACAAACACTGCGAGAGGGAGTGATCTGGGTGAGAGGTTTACTACTCACAAGCCGATGGTTAGGTGGGATGTGGGAGCTACCAGAGGTGTAGCTTGTGCTCAGTCCGCGAAAATAACCATATACACGGAGGGTGTCATCCCACTTATGGGCGGGAGAGATGAAGTCAGGGGTGGACAAGGCTTCCATGATGTCATCATCACAATACAAGATGGAGTGACTGGAGGAAGGGAGACCATATGACGTGGCAAAGCTACCTGAATCATCATAATGAGAAGAAAGGTTAACATGCGCATCATCATGGGGGATGATGGAAGAACTAGAAGATAAGGGATCTACCGATGTTGAGCCCAAGGTGATCGTTGAACGAAGGTCGAGCGAAACAGAAGGCAAAGTCTTAGAGAGAGTTTCCACTGAGGGTCTTATGAATGATGATAGGTAGAGGATGGAGGCCACAGGCTCTGTCATCTCAACATCAAGAGGGGGAATGTAAATGGGAGCGGGTAAATCCTCAAGTTAGCCTAAAGCATACTGCGCAAGAACGGGAGAGGCAGACTGGTTCTGTTCAATCTGGTACTCCCAAACTATCTCCAAAGAGGTGCGGTAATGCGTGAGGCGGGGAAAGTGGTGGTAATAATGGCGATGGAGATCGCACAAAGCACAGGGTTGGTTGGTGTGAATATTCTTAGGGTTCTTGGCTACAGTCAAGGAAGAAATGAAGGCTTCAGGGACTCTATACTCAGGGAACGCAACATTAACCATGGGCTTGATAACTCAGGACAGGTATGGGTGGCATGATTGATGACATCACACAAAGCAAAAGGCTTTGGAGGTGGAGGAGGAGCAGGGTCAGTCAAAGTGGCCTTGTATTTTGATGCCGTCTTGCGAGCTTTTCCCTTCTTACCCTAATTTGTCGCAACAGGAGAGGGTTCCTATTGAGGTGGCTGAGGCACCGTAGCAACGGGAGAAGTCATGGGCACCAGTTCAACCGGGGTCAAAGCAAGATAAGGTTTGGGTTGGACAGGCGGGGTAGAGGCTGGGGGATCGAGGTACCAGACAGGAATCCCTAGGGTCAAGTTAGGAAGAGATAGGGTAGCCATGAGAGGTACCGAGAACACTCCAGGAGGGGGAGCTAGGAACGGTATCTGACCGGAGGGGTACTTTCCAGGTAGGACGACTCCGAGATGGTTAAAGCCTAGAGGAATCATTCCAAGAGGGTAGAGAGGCTCATGGATACCAGCTGTAGGTGAAGGGCCAATAGGAGGAGGTCCAGAAGGCTGAATCAAAGGGCTAGGAGTAGGTTGCGGAAGGCGAGGCTGTTGACTAGCCAAAATGGGCCGCTTGAGGGAAGCCCAAGACAATTGCATCATGCAAACATTCGATGAGCTAGGATCAAAGATAGGAGAAGGAAGACCAGGGAATGTACCAAGCAAAGAGGAATATTTTTAGACTCCGAGTGAGACATTGGTCAAGGGGTCAACGATTTTCTTATTGGCCACCAAAGATATGATGGACTCAGGGGAGGTCTGAGACTTCGATTCGTAATATTTCAACTGGTCAATGGTGACTATCTTTCCATTTTGGGGAAAGGCCATCCTACGGTGAACTGCAGATGGTATACAAGACATCACATATGTGTAGCTACAACCCAATATAATGTTGTAATCTAAGGGTCCATCAATGACTTCTACATCAATGCAAACGGTCTTGCTCGCAAGAGTAATAAGACAATTGCAGACTAAGCCAATGGGCTAGGAGGCATGGCCATCCCACGCTCGGAGAGTGATCGTGGAAGGGGCCAACTCAGGCGATCCGAGTTGCTTCCAAACCGAGGCAGACATCACATAGGTGGATGCCCCCTCATCAACGATATAAAGAGAAACTTTGGAATTTCGGATCTTGACTGGGATTTGGAAGGCATTGGAAGCAGGAAGAGGAGGATGTTCTGACCGGTCAACATCGAAGATGATCAATCGATCATCTGAAGGATCTGCAACACCCATGGCTGATAGTAGAGCTTTTTGTTGTGAAGGTAACAACTGGAGGAGTTCCAGCATTGAGATGGTAGCAGGAGATTGCGCCAAATCATCTACTATGCTATATGAATGGGCAGCTTTTCCAGAAGCAGTGTTTCAACATAATGGTCCCTTAGGGATCTTGGTATGAACCTCCGCCTTAGGCTAAGGGATCTGAAAATGACCATTATGTGCCGAAAGAGGCTCTGTAGAACCTGAAGAAGGGGGCTCAGGGACAGACGTAGCAGAAGGCTTGTTGTACTGACGGGACCGAGTTTGAAGGTTGAGGTCTATGGTTATAGTTTGGTCGGCATTCATCATGAGAATATGGTAATCGGAGGTACCATATGTAGGAGGTTGAGTGGCCTCCTGACCTTCAGGTGGTTGGGTAGCCACAAATCCTTGCTGAGGGAAAGGATTATTAAACACATCTGGTTGACTAGGCGCAACATTGGGAGGGACAGAAGGGGAGGATTGATGTCCTCACAATGTTGCTTGATACTCCCACATCTACCTCATCTGTGGTAAAAGAAGACAATTGTGCGTGTAATGACCATAAACACCACAACAAGAAAAAGGCTTGTTTGTGCGAACAAGCCTGTCTTTCTTGGGCTGAGTGCCTTGTTGCTAGTTAGCAGTGTTAGGTGCATTATTTTGAGGATTAGGTCCAGGATTACCAGGGGAATATTTATTTTGAGTTCCTTTCATCTTCTTTTTGGAAGGAGGAGGATTAGTTGCGCCCTAATATGCATATACTTTCCCTTGAGGGGGTAGAGGCTACTGTTGCGGAGGTTGAGAAGGCAAGGGAGGCGAAGGTGCTAATGCTGGAGTAGCTAGAGTACTAGGTTGTGGATACAGATAATAAGGAGGTTGGGAACAAGGAGGAGGTATGCCGTATCCTGGATACATGCTACCGGGAGGGGGAAAAGTGAAGGAGGTGCTGGCCCTTCCTTGTGGAAAACCATAGCCCATGGGAGGCTGAGTGTATGGATGAGAGAGAGCTCCAATGATATCGTCGGCGGCATGAGATGCCCTCAGTGCATTGACACCACCGAGTCTAGGAAGATCAGGTAGAACGGTATAAACATAATCTGACTGAGCGTAGATCAGGTCATATTTTAACACAATTTGGAGAGTGGCTTCTTCGGTTTGAGTCAAATGTGATGCAACATCTTTGCCTATAGCAGGAAAAAGGGATCTAAGGAGCCAGTCCATGTAGAAATGGTATTCAAAGGTAGGGGATCGACATAGGCTCTTTCTTCTCCGCCATTCCTGGACATGATCGGATAGGCGGGTCGCAGACGATTGACAAAAAGAAGTTAAAAGTTCGGTACTAGTGTCATAACGAAGGGGAAGCTGGAAATAAGACAGAAAAGCCTGGGCAAGAGTCACAAAGGTGGTATGATAGGCTGAGGCCTGATAAAAATACCACTTAGAAGCTTCTCCAGTAAGCATACATTGGAACAATCGAAGACGGATAGAGTCATCGGTAATGGAGTTAGACGAACACCACATGTGGAAAGATCGAATGATTTGTAGGATCTTCTCTGGCAAGACCTTCAAACTTGGGGATGTCAGAAGGGAGCTTGGTTGGCATAGCAGGCCAACTAGTTTCATGGTGTATAGGGTCATTGATCAACTGGTTAAAATCGAGAAGACTGAGGCCTGCCATATAGGGGAGAAAGGGAGCAACCGGGGTAGTTCCTGTTGTGGTCCCACTAATAGTATTCTGAGCATTAGGGTCGGGGCTACCACCAGTGTTAGGTCCTGAACCAGACATGGTGAAGGTGACAGGGGGGAACCGAGAGTGAAACCAAAAGGGAAAAAAAATGAACTAGAAGAGGAGTTAGAGTGCGAACTCGATGGAGGACTAACTCGAATCCTACACGGAGGTGTAAGTCTTCCTACCGGAAAATGAGGAAAAAGTCTAATAAGTCTTCGAGATAAACGCCTTGGTGGTGCAATGGTGAAGGCACAAATAGGGCACAAATGGAAGAGAGACCAACAAGGGCGAAGAGGTGCCGAATCAACTGATTACAATGTGAAACAAGGGCAGGGAGGTGTAGGATCAATTGATTTCAATGTTTAAAGTCTTTTCTTGGTGGTGTTAACCAAGCTCTTCTTCACTTAGGGTGTGTGTGTTAAGTGTGTAAATTTTAATTTTTAAACCCAGACGTTTGTAGAGAAAAAGACAAAAAAAACGTGTGTTGTATAACTATAAATAAACCTGTAGATACTAGTACATGAAACAGAAATAACAGAAAAATAAACAGCTAATAATGAAATAATCTAAACCCAAGGAGGCAGGCCTCTCAACAAGTAGTCTGAAGGTGGGAAAAAATCTAGTCAAAACACACCAAAATAGCCAATAGATCTAAGGTCGGGAGGGACAGGGATCTAAAGGTCAAATCTGCTGGAAATAGGTGCAAAAAAAGAACAAAAAATCAAAGGAAAAATTGTTGTAAATGAGGTGGCGAAAGGCTATAACCTGGAGGGAAGCGGAGGGGACCCTAGAGGAAAACCCAAACAAAACTAAAAGGAGGTGATTTGGATGGATAAATAGCCAATCTGAAGTGGATCTGAAAGTAAGGTATCAGATCTGAAAAGAGGTTGGATACTTTGAAATTTCAAACAACCTGCAGCAGCTAAAACTCTTCCACAAAAGGTGGAGGGTACTGAAGCCCTAGAGGGCTAGGTTCCCACTTAGATGAGTAAAAAAAAACAGGTACAAGTCCAAAATGGGCGGAGACGGAGGTCGGAAAAACCTGAACAGAGGCCTAGACAAACCCAAAAAATTTTCAGAAAAAATCCCACAAAAAGTCTAGGTCGTAGTTTCTGACCTGATTTCTGCAGAGGTCGCAGGTTTTGGCCCAAAAAGTGTGACCTGCACTTTCAGCACTCTTGGGAGTAGGTTTTAGAAGAATTTTTCATCTCAGCTACGGCTGATGCCTGTCACCTACGCAATAGGTCCGAAAACACATGGAAGTTAGAATTTTCAATGTTTTAGGGTTTTATAGGTTAAAAACAACATCAGGAAAGAAAACAAGAAGCTGAAAAGAAATCCTAGGGTTGAAGCAGCTGGATATGTAGGGATCTGAAAAATGACAGAGATCGTAATCATAAACCTGTGTGGAGTCGCCAGTTGTTAGTATGAATCTTAATTGTAAGTGTACAAAAAAGGGCTCACTTTAGCCATGCATAATAAACAACCCTAATAGCAAAGATGGCTACCAATATATTTAGATCTACAATTAGTTGACCAAGACAAATGCTGCAAAATATAGATCTATGCATCAAAAGACATTAAGAAGTAAATAAAAAACAAGAGTTTCTCCATGCGTTCAATAAAAAGAGACAAGAATATGTTTAAAGAATTTTGTATTTATGGCACCTGGGAGGAGAACATAGAAGAATGTTACCAGTCCTCCTCAATGGGATGGGTTCTTGTAATTCCTCAGCACTTCAGATCTAAAATCCCTCTCTCTTGATGGTGTATAAAACCCAGACAAAAAATGGAACTCAAAGGGAGCTCACAAGAAAAAATAGTAGCAAAATATGACAATGATGGTGGATCAAAGTCAGACCAAAAGTATAGATCCAAAGTGATCTTTAGGCAACAAAAGGTAGTGAGTGAATGGAAAAACCCTTCTATTTATAATAAAATATTGATTTAGTCTAGATATTGGTGCATAATTAAAATATTATTAAACAATTCTATATCCAACTTTTATGGAATATTTTATTATATTTGTTGGAGGGAAAAAGAATTTGACTTGGGTCAAACCCCTTTATTTGCAAATAATAAATAAATAAATGATTTATTTATTATTTTAAGGATGTGGTTAAGTAATAATCAAATAAATAATGATTTATTTAATTAGTAATGAATGATTTAGTCAAATTTAACAAGGAATATTATTTAAATAAAGTTTAAATAATTATTCCAAGAAAATTTATAAGATAAATAATAATTTATCTAATTAATTTTCCTGTTTTGGGTTAAATATGACCAAGAATATTAATTAAACTATTGTTTAACTAATTATTCCTTGAGGAAAATAAAACAAATGTGGATTTATTTAATATTTCCTCATGGGGTTTCCTGTTTAGACCATAAACAACTTAATAAAGGTGGTTTACTAAGCTATTTTTCATAGTGAAAGCAATTTTACTTAGGGTAAAATTGGTCTTACATGGTGTACTTGGGTCCATCTAATAGTAACAAGTTAGATGACCGAAAAATGGTGTAACAATGTCTTTAGATAAGGGCTGAGTGTTCATATCAATTTGGAATTTATGTCCTTTACACCAATGATTTAGAGCACATTTTTCATCAAAATTATAGTACAATCCACATTTTGGTGTTCTACCATTTCTATTATAGATAAAAAAAATTTATTTCAAGGGATGAGTGAGAGTTATGGTTGGGAAATTGCCTAAGGAAATTTGAGCGTGGGGAATGATTTTTTTTTTATTTTTATGCATTGATTGCCATATTTTATTTTAGGGTCTACTTACTTGGTTCTAACTATGTACTACGACAATGCACTCTAACTTGTGCTCACATATACTCCTTTGTACCACTAATGAAACATTCATTATAGAAAGAATTTGTTAATTTCTATGTATAGATGGATAATTGCTCAAAGGTTTCCCTAAATTAAATGGCTAACCCTATTTAGTGTAACATGGTAAGCCACCTAAAATAGTGAGTATCTCTCTTAGAAAATGCATAATTATATTTGACAAATTAACTTGAGAAAATGTAGCTAAGAATATATTTTTTATGCTATTCCCACTATTTGCGTCTTTTTAGATCTAAATATAGGATTGAAACCCCTAGTTACTTCATGCCATCAGTTATTACCTAGAGGGTGAAGTGATTTTACATCTAGGTGACCCATCTTAAAAAGATAGAACCATCAAACTTGTTTAATTTAACTTTAGGATAATGATTTCATATGTTATCATCCATTGATCTATTGTTGTGCAAACTTGGATAACAGTCCCACTTAATTTTCACCCCATAATTTATACAGTTGAGGATATAGCCCTCCTAGACCCAAAGAGGTATCTTTGTATTAGATATCGCTTTATTAGTTTGGAATTTTAGGCTAGTTATTAAGGAAAAGGGGTTTGTTTCAAAATTTGTGGTTGAGACAGCAGGAGAGTGGCCATTGGGATAATGGAGTCAAACAGGGGTTGGTTTTGTTGCATCAAAAGTTAAAAAGCATCATAGGGCTTGAGCTAACTGTGTGTGTTGTATCTTTAAAATGACAAGAATTGTGAGGTGAAAGAAGCAGTGAATTTGCAGTAGTGTTTTAAAAAAATTAATAATTTATTAACCAGAATTCATGAAGAAAACAATCATATTGTAATCACAGACAAAATTAAGGTGCTCCAACAACAAATCTTAATCAAAATTTTATGTTTTACAATCAACTGAAAATGATACGCAGTGAGGAAAAAAAAATGGAAAAATTCAACATAGAGAAGAGAATCACATCACCAGACAAACACAGCTCAAGTATCCTGCAAATGGTTTCTTACTGTGATGCTCCAATGCAAATATTACAGATACTTCCAATGAAATCACTTACAAACCAGGGTCCAACCAAGTCCAACCCCAAATACTGCCAATGCATGCCGTATTTATCTAAAAAAATATGTTGGTTTCCCTATCTACTTTGGAAATTTTTCATTAATTACAGCTAAGCAAAATTAAAAAAATGGAACCATTCAATGGCCATGATAAGATAAATCTGACAATTACCACTTGCTGTATTTATGTCGAAAACCCTTCATGAATTATAAAGTGAGCCAAAATTGGCTAGTGAGATACTGAAGAGGCAATGATAAAACAAAATTGACAACTGGCTCTACTTTTCGGACCGCATTTGCTGGGTAATTAAGTCTAGTACGGCGCTGGCTACCATGTGTACCTTGCAAATGAATTTTCTGTGTGCTATTTCACTAGCAAGAAATCTGAAATCAAAATCTGAAAAATATTTCATCACTGATCTGATATTCATTTTGAACAGGAGTTTGTTGTTCAACATGCTACTTTAGGTGCATATGGAGAAGTAAAGTGGCGTCATGGAGAACATTTGAAAATAGCAGACCTCAAATATCCCTGATCATGAAAATCATAGTAAAATCACACCAACAAATTTTGTAATTGTTATTTCGCTGAAAACAGAAGCTCCCATGGTTGTAAGTGTTTCTTTTGAGCATTGTGCCCTATCTCCTTCACTCATAGATAATTCATGGGTAATGTGGACACAGAACTCTACTGTGATACTAATTGACATTATAGGATTCACCATAGAAATTTCATTTAATTGAATACCTAGCAATGCTATAAAACCCATGATATCCAGTACAATCATTGCTAGTACAAGAAAAATTATTGCAGAGAGTCATAAGTTGGAAGTAATGGCAAAGAAAACGATAAACATAGCTCCAAGTGAAACTGAAATATTAATCAATGTTGTCTTCCAAATGTCCAAGTATTTCTCGAAGGTAATGTTAGCCCCCCTATAAATTTTTGACAAGAAAATAGGGGGCTAAGTCATTGTTGAGTCTTCAAGGAATGCATTTCCTCCGAAAACACAGTCTCCTTGAAGCCTCCATGTGTCTTTTATCCTTTGATAGTTTCCCCTCTGTTGATTTCCCTTATAAAGCCTCTCTGCTGATGAAGAAATTCACAAAGGCCCCTTTTTCCTTCTTATTTATCCCCCAATTGGCCCCTTTTCATCCCCCTTATTTTCCCCTTCTATTTCCCTTCTTACCCTTTAAATCCCCCCAAAATCCCCTTTAGTTTCCTCCCCTAACCATTGATTGGCCTCTTCTCCCGTTTATTCCTCTATCGTTCCCCTTCAAACCCTTTAAAATCCATTTAAATGGGCTAAAAAACCCATATTCCGACCTTGTTATAGGCCTAGCCCCTTTCCGCCAGTCCCTTAACCACTTCCCCACGTGACCCTTCCCCAAGACCAAGCGCTTAAGCCTTGGGGGCCAATCGCAATCGGAATTCGGGCGGGTGCACAACTCCTTTGTTATATTCAAAAGTCCCGATGCGATTCGTTTAACACATAAGTCCCGCGGAGCGTTCCGCACCGTTGATCTTCCGCGGAGATCCAACGGCCGTCCGCTCAATCGCTTTTCCCCTCCGATCGCAATCACATTCCTTTCTCTCAGCCCTTCCGATTTCATCGCAGCCATCCATTCTCCCGCCGATCTAACGGCTCAGCGCTGTCACATCGCTGATCCATTGCCCCTCTCCATCTCCCTCCGATTAGACGAGGACCGTCGATCTGATCCCAGACCCGACGGTTGGTGTTTAATCGCGGCATCTCCCCAATCGCAATCGGAACATTCTTGTTGTGCATTGCGATTGCTCCCCGCTCCGACCTCCGATTGCGATTGTGCGATTTGATCCCCGCCATCCGTTTCCCGTGCAGATCCACGGCTCAGGTTTAATCGCCCCCCGCCACGGTTGGCCCCACTTCCACGGCTCCACTCCATTGTTTTCCGTGTTTCCTTTGTAATTCGCCCAAGAGATAGCCTTGAGGCTTTTACGCTAACAACAGTTCTTCCACCGCTCTTCATCATTTCTGCCCTCCCCACTCTTCCGCCACCATTCCTCCGCCTCTGCCGCATTTTTCCGTCGCCACTGCTCATATTTGTAATAGTTTTATTCATTATGCAGATGGTACAAAGATGGCTCGTTCAGCATTGCCAGTGACCAGCAGAAAAAATTCAAAGGGGTTGGTGTCTGTTATTAATGAAATTAAATATCCTACCCCGTATGCAAAGGATCAAGGCACAGTTCGAAGACCAAGAGCACGCGGTAAAGTCTTATCTGTGTTTATATATCAGCAGAAGTACTCTTCTCCAGAAGGACGTCTTCCTACAGCAATCTCCATGCCTCCTCAAGCCCTTAAACAGATTAAATGCACAGACAGGAGCTTCATTAAAAACTATCTGAGCAACAGTAATGGAGGTATGGAGAAGTCGCGGACTTCCATCCATGTCATTTATTTCAGAATGGCAGCACAGAGCTCCAGGCTCCGTAAGGATTTAAAGAATGTATCAGAGGTCAATCTCGACCCGAAAGAGATCTCCAAAACAGTCTGCAAGGTACATACAGCGCTGCATTTTGCCATTAAGAAGCATGGGCGTGAACACTTCCGTCCTGCTGTCTTAATGAATCTCATTTAATTGTCTATCTACCACTGCTTCTTCCTCTTCTTCTATAAAAGATCCCCGAGAACGAATTTTAAGGGTTGTTGTTGCCTTGCTGGGCATCTGTTGTTAGAGGGATTCATTTGACTGTTAGAACAGTCTTGGGAGAGAGTAGCAGAGTAGTTTGTATGTAATAGGCTGGGAGGAGAAGTTGGGGTTGTATTAGCCATTGAGCCATATTGTACATGACTGGTTTTGCATCAATTAATCAAAGCACATTTCACAGGATTTTGGTCTATTACTATTGGTGATGTTTTTCTTAACTCTGTTATTTACATTTTCATACTGTTTCATGTTCTTCTGGTAGGCATCAGAATAATGGTATAGGATTCACCCTTGTTAGGTGCCCTATGCTGTCTGCTCTCCCTACCTTTATGTTTTCTGCTAGATGTGCTATCTGAGAGTTGTTTTCAGTTGATTTAACCATCGCAGTGGATGTTATTGCCTGCTGGCTGATGTATGAATTGGTTGAAATGGTTCTTAGATGTTCTTGAGGGGTTTAAAGCTGGAAAGTTTGGGAGCACTAGGGATAAGTGTTAGCCCTGTCCACTAGAATCCTTGCATGACCAGTTTACCTTTCTGAGATCCCTTTGTTTATCTTATCTCTATTTTCCCCTTGGAGTTGCTAAAGCAGACCTGGAGTTAAGTGACCTCTGGTCCGATCCATAAGCTACCCCGTTGTCTCTTTGAGAACAGCCTTTGAGTATGTCCAAGCAGGTTTGGAGTTAAATGACCTCTGACCTGATCTATAGACAGAAAATTGGTTGCTTTCCTTCTTTCACTTTCCTCCTTAATGTTCCATCCCATCATCTATCTAAACGATCCTTTAGTGTAGATGACTTGCCCTTTGAAAGCCTTGGCTAGTTGTTGCATGTAATTTCCTTTTATGACTCCATAGCCCAATGGATGGCACTGTCTCGGCCTATCCTCTTTGCTGAAACAGCCTGCTATTTTGTTCCTTCCTTTCCATTGCTTTCCCAGTCCATGATCTCCTAACCAACCCAACAACCCTTCAACCAAACCATTAAAACCCCCCTTTGTGCTTCATAACTAGCCTAACATCTCATTTTGAGCTTCAAAGAGAAATCATTCTTTGATCTATTTGGAGAGATCCCTCTCCGGGTCCAAGAGGGCTAGATCCTAGGGCCCCAAAGTGGTTCTGATGTTGTCTCATCTTTTGGTCTTGCCAATCTGGCCAAAACATGGGAACCCCAATAGGTAATATAGAACACTAAGTATGGGTAGACTCAAATCTTTAAAGAATTTGAAACTCTTGCAACAAACTCCCTTGCATCCTCCATTACATTTACAAAATATCTATTTTTTTTAAAGGGTGTATGATATGTACGAAATTCTGATGCTTGAGTTACTCCATTCTCATATCCTTTGAGACCAACATGTTTGGTATAAGCACCATAATTAACATATTCATCTTCTCGTTCTTCCCCTGTATCTTCTTTATCCCAATTAAGAAGCCATGTTTCTCTGTATTCTCCTTCTTCAACTTGATCCTCATTTTCAACCTATTCAACAAACTTATTTTCAGTATCATAAATAAGTTCATATTCATCATTGTACCCATAAAACTCAGAGTCACCACCATAGGAAATTTCTGTGGCATCCTCTGTAGATTTCTTGTCTAATCCAAGCTCGGGGCTTCCAAGATTTTCACTGGTAGTGTTAATATCTTCCACACAAGAATCATTAGCACCAACGGAAACAACATTCACATCATCAACAATATCGTCCTCATTCACAGTTCTCACAACATGTTGATACCTGGGTGGAGAATATGGGGAACCCTTTTTGCGCGAGATCAATATTTTCATAATTTTTTTCAGGATCACTTGCATTTCCCCTCCAACTAGTGCCCTCAATTGCTTCAAAATTATCTTCTGCAGGTTCCTTCTCTCGCTTACAATCATAAAATCTTTACCACTATAGTTGAACCAATGCTCCTACTTCAAATAAATTAACCCCCCAAAATGGCATCCTGCCCTATATCTTCTATATTTAATATTATCAGATCATGGAAATTCCAGTTGAACTCTTACTATAACATATGGAAGTTTGAAGCCTGAAGCATAAGTTCCTCGAAAACATGTTCACTATGTCGACCAAACACTCTGATGCATGCCTGCCTGGATTTGTTCTGATAGATATATTGTAATAGATGCTTGATTTTGATCCCTGATCCTACGGTTAGCATCTTTTAAATGTTTTCTTACCATGATCAGAGTTCGAATGTCCCCTGGCATAGTGTTTTGAATTGTTTTCATGATTTCCATTCCGGAAGGAATGCAGTCCTACAACACATTCGATGGCATTCCTATAGAATAGGCACACAAAAAAGACACACAATCCCAATTCTTTTGTTCAGTTTCCAACCCGGGGAAACTCCTAAAAATATCTTCCACCTCTACAAAAAGCTCTGCACTTTTATGGCATGCACTAAGATCAATGTCGAAACCATAATGCAATTGAAGATTAATTTCAGTTTTGATTTACTCCATTGTTTTACAAAGAAATTTTCCAAATTCTCTAGTTATGGGCTCCAAAAGTGGCCTCAGAAATTCCTCCAATCTGCATCTGTTTCACTTACATTTGAAACCCCAACACTCACACTTAGCTTGGTGTTGCAGCTAGTGGACAAGAGCATCGAAGTAGGAAATGGTTATCACTTCTCCTTTCTAGATGGGCTTGGACGCGTGAATAAACATTGCACTTCCCATTTCCAGACGGGTTGAATTTGGAAAAAATGAATGGTTAATGAAAGACTGAAGTAACCAGAGAACCCTTAAACATTTATGGTCTGAGTGGCACAGTCTCGGTTTCACAAGAGTGGCACTGATAGTTTCAACTCTGTCAGGATGACTGCTTGGTTCTCCAAAAGCACTACCATAATGAAATTTCCCACAAAAAACACCGACTTTCCCACCAAGTAATTCAATCGTCTTCCCAATTTTCATTCGACTTGGAAATCCGTGAAGATTCATAATAAAATATGGGGTAAGACTACTTTTTATCCAAAATTTTCTTCAATTGGAGTATTGTCTATCGACGTCCTTTTCTTGGCTGCAGAGACAATTTCAGCAATATTTTTGTTTGTGGCGTCGTCTTTGAACAAAATAGACTTTCTTCGAAGGAAGTCAATGAAGTTGTCAAGAAAAATGAGGGTAGGTTGATCCTTCATAATTCTCTCAAGGGTTTCATCATAAGGGCCTGTAGATGCAGATGCTAATGGTGTGGCAGATGAGGTCTCTGGGTTTGGAAAGCTCACACGTTGAGCCAGAAGTTAGCACCGCAGCATCAGAAGACAATATGTTACTGAGATCAATGTGTCGTTCCTCCATCCTGCCACCCTCTGCTATGAAGAAATTAAAGTGGAGGCCAATTCAATTTCAACCCTGAAGACCAACTCCACCGTTGTTGTGGTTGTTCTGCGAAAACCAAAAACTAGATTTTGGAGGGGGGCCTATCTAGTTTGTGGTATCAGATGGAGGGGGTGCGTAGTAACCCTTGTTTGCCACGTCATCGAACCCTGTTTGTGAAAACTGCCACTTTTCGGATCCCCCCTCCTCTGTTAAACCTCAGAAAACATAAGGGGTCTAAAATTTATGTGAACCATTGATCTTAACTAGATATCATCCCTTATAAGCAAAATATGGGTAAATTTTAACACAATATTAGAAAAAATATAGAATTAATTTAATTCTATATTTTAAATAAAGTAATTTTCTTTTGAAATAAACTTTAATAGGGCCATTTCAAATTTACCCCACCTTTACTAATGAATTTAAAAATATGCAGGACAAAGTGTAAATTTAAAATTTATCCCGTGCCAACATAGTTTAGTCCTATTATCACATACCTGGTTCCTTACTGCTCAATTAATGATGTGGGGTATCAAATTTATTTCTTATCCATGAGTTTAACAATCAACTTTGATATCTCTTTGTCACATACCTAGTTCCCTTAGTGACTTACACAGTTTATAAGGTAACCAAAATTTTTTATTTTTTTTATTAACCTGATAATAAGCTCTGATACCACTTTGTCACATATACCCCAACTAGATTTACCCTAACCACACTTGAAAAATCTTTATTTACATATCTCATACATTTTTTCAAACACTTTACAAGTAAAAATTTCTTGTAAAAATTTCTTCAAATACTTCGTATAAAACCAATTAATTAGTCTTTTTCTTGTAGACATTTTGTATGAAATCAGATGAGAAAAATTTCTATGATTCCACTTGTAACATACTTACTGAAATATACCACTCAATCATTTTTTTAATTTTTTATTTGAGGCATTTTATTAAATATTTTGTATGCAAAATTTTATAAAAACACCTTTAACACATTTATATAAAGGCTAATAGAAATATATCAACTACAATAGTACTATCACACGACAATGATAACATACAACAATATTATCCCCATCCACAAAATTTCATTTCTATTTCATCAAACAAATTGTTTGTAATGAATCATTAAACCATTTATGGATTTATTCAAATAATTTGCATTCAAACTAATATAGAAACCTCCTCAGGGAATATCTCCTAAATTATAGTAGTCCAAATTATGAAAACTAAACCATATGATCGATGGGAGTTCCCATAACTATGGTCGAATTTTCAACCTTTATAACCTCCCAAATGAAAAGTTATAGCAATAATTCCAACATAACATGTTTGATGCATGATTTTAGGAACATCCAGGAAGATTGAATTCCTATGATCATCTCCCCTAAAATATCATGAACCAAGATATAAAAGTTGGACCATATGATCGATGAGATTTCCCATCACTATGGTCCAAGTTTCATCTTATAGAACCTCCTAGAAGAAATTTTATAACATAAATGGACACATTAATTTATTAAAGAAGAATTTAGGAATCCTATCTTCCTCAACAATTGTCGTTACAAAATTTATTACATATAAAAATATACAAAAAATAGTATAACAATTATATACATGATAATTTTGATGAAGGGTAAATGCATTTACATATAAACTTACTAAAAACAGCGATTAAATAACCATGCACAAGGCATGCTTATCCTGATTCAAATATTTTGTAATCTTGAACTGAAGAAGGGTGAGCCACTCTCCACCCAACCATAGGCTCAACTATGTTGTAGTCCTCCTCATAGCTGGCCACCCTCAAGCCAGATCTTATTTCCTTGAGGGAAAAACTAAACTCAAGGATTTAACACACATTTTTCAGTCCATATATAACACAAAATGTGAAGGCCACTCTCCTCCACACATATTAAATAATCTTAATGTTCAACCTTTCCATTCCTTGACCAGGCCCATACATATTCACAACTAAAAATGAAGGTCTATGCAACATAAGGGAATCCTTCTCTAATCTATGTAGTCCCCTGACCCTCCTTTATTTAGTGTTCATTGTGCCACACACAAACATGACAACTCCATGTCCTCAAAGCTATCCAGTCAAAGTAAAAAACACCATAGCACATTCAATTCTTGTTACACAATTTGTCACCAATTGTCATGCCAATTCAATTTTTTGAGCGAGAGAGGGAAAAAATGAGTGAATGAAAATAGCAATGGAGTAATTCTCAGAACAAAATCAAAAAAATAAAAGGCCCCCCAATCGTTTTTCTCTTTCATTTTTATAAAAAAATCTTGACCCTTCATCTTCCCAACCCTCACATTAAGGGAATTATTAATTCAAGGTATGCATTTTCCTATAAAGGCATCATAATTCATTGGTTTTTCCCCATAAATTCAGTTCTAGCATATTTATTAATAAAATTTACATTGCATCATATAAAAAATTTGACATCATGACATCTATTATGGAACCCCAATATTATATGTTCTTAATTTAATTACAATATTTGGGGTAATGAAGGGGGTGTCACAATCCTTTACCCCTTTAAGGAACATCGTCTTTGGTGTTCTATTATCTATAGAACCATTCTATGCAAAATAATGGATATGAAACTTTCATATGAGTAACAATATCCATGTCCTTAGTTTTCACTTCAATCAATGTGATTCATTTTTCATGGTATGGTTACCTCTAGACCGCCTGGCATTCCAACACACTCCTGCATGGTTTTTAATTTCTTCACAAGACTTCCATAGAGAAATATGTCAACTCATTATTTTATTAGATATACCCAATTAATTCATGATCCAAATTAGTATGCACATAAATATTTGAAAATCGATTCATTCGAGTCTCCAATTCCTTGCAGTCACACACCTTCAAAATTTAGGTAATCCTTCTCTGTCTACCCAGTCCCTCGGGGTTTCCATTCCTTGGAAAGGATTCCTCATAGAGGAAGAGTCTCAATACTTATGAAATATTATAGCCAAGGTATACATATGTATTTCTCTAAATAATACCACATTTTTCATAACATAACTCATTTTGATCAATGTATGTCGCAGGGTTCCAGTGTCACCACAATAACCTTGTCCCTAGAATTTTTAGCTTCACAAATGTCATCTATCATTCCTAGATATATCATCATCTCACCTATATCAAAAGCATACAGTTTTCATTATATTAATCATAATAATTTAAATCAAATATTCTTCCTTTATCTTTTATTTTCTAAACTTGCTTCTTATATGAATCATATTTCATAAATATGAGATTCTTATCATGTTGTTTTACTCTTGCATATGTTAGTACTTAGCCTTAATTATCATAATCAAGGCCATTTCAATTGAAAATTGTACTTCAAATCAACTAAAAAGTTGAAATTGTTCATACATAATATATTTTCATTGCAATATTTGTAACATCCCATGAAGTCATCATAAAAATATTATACATGTAATAATTAAATCACTTTAAATATATTTTAAAATAAATTGAAATTAATCTATCATTGCATTATTTATTTACACATCACAATCATTCCAACATTTCATAATTCATTTAAACATTTATTCCAAAAACCAAAGGGTGAAAACTGAAATATACATATCTAAATTCATGAGTAATTAGCTTCCACTTTGCTTTGTAGGATGCACTACTCAACAATTCCACAAAATTAGTAGAATTTATTTATTTTTGTTAGGTCCCTATAATACCAGTGTATCCCCCTTATTTTTATTATTAATGTAGCCTCCTTATTCTTATTTTTGTGCCCATGTATCCCCCATATTATTATTGTTGTGCCCCAATGAAGCCCACTATTTTTATTGTTGTGCCCTTACATTATTATTTTTATGTATGTTATAATTATATTATGACCCCTTAGATTCCTATATATACCAAGGAGGTCTTGTCATTTGTATCATCCAAGAATTTTTCATTTATGTGATGTAAAGGAGTTTTCCCCCTCATGTAGAAAATTTTAATACAAGTATGTATTTCCTAGATTCTCCTGATCTAACAATTATATGCCACTGGTAAATACAGAATCCCTCTACTAAAATCTTTGCGGAAATTTTATCGCTAGTTACAAACACATGAGGAAAGATCAATCACACATAACACAGATTTTTTTACCAGGAAAGAATAAAGCTAAAACCCCCACTATCATATATTATGTATATATCATGAATCATGAAACAATCTCATAGAAACTCTAATCCAAGAGCTCTCAATACAATTTACAATCATCTCACACTGTCATACAAAAATTGGCAAATAGATGCGCAAATTTATTGCCTCCTAACAACCTGCCTCCATTTCGCAATCCCTGCTGATCACAATCCTTGAATGAATGAGATCCTTCCTTGCCTTGACTGTGGAATCCTCATTAGAATCTCCAATGTGTGTGTGGTTACATGAGTGCACCCACTAATGTCACAACTGATAGTCAAACTGTCCCTTTCACCTATCTCTCAACTGGGTCTCCACTGGATCTGACATGCATGTAGTTAACAGTAGTAAATCTTCAATTGCATGTGAGATCACTCCATGTGAATTAATTTAATATTTAATTCACTGATCTCTCACTAGTGTATCTTTAGTTACAACTAGTTAGAACTAGCACAATTGATTTTATCTCACTTAACTGAGTTAAACTACTTTACAACTCACATAACTACACATTCAACTCTGTTACAGCTTCGAATCACTCAGTTACAACTAATTCCACTTGCATGTCCCACCAACCAACCTTAGAACTCAAAATTCCTTCAGCTAACTAGTTTGCCACTTCAGTTAACGGAAATTAAGTGCTTCAAGAGAATAGATTAATATTTATTGTCCAATTATTATTAAGAGATAATAATAATGGACATGCATTCTATATTTAGACACGCTATCTATAAATATACTTCGCACATCCATCTAAAAATAGAACATAATCTATATATATTTTTCTCACGATTCTAAAAATAGAATCCTGCTATAAATATAATTTGCTCACCATTATAAAAATAGACATACACCTAAAAATAGCATGCGGGCCCCATTTAGTGTAGGTGTTTAATTTTCACTAGGATCATCATCCTGTTGAATCTCAACACTCCCTCTAAAAAAGAAAGGGATTATGCTTCACCCTGATCCTGTCTCTATGGTATTCAAATTTTCTCCTGGTGAGCGCCTTCATCAGAATATCTACATCCTGATCTTCCGTAGGAGTGTACTAAAGCAACATGATCTTCCGCTGCACACAAGCTCTGATATGATGATATCAAATATCTATATGCTTAGATGTATCATGAAACACAAGATTAATCGAGAGTTTAATGCAACTCTGATTATCACAATGAATCACTGTGGGATCTAAATGAGAACCAAAAAAACCAACCAGGATCTTTCTCATCCAGATAGCTTCACATGTAGCTGGACTTGCTGCCATGCATTCCGCTTCTGTTGAACTGAGTGCCACAGATCTCTGTTTCCTGCTGTACCAAGAAAAAAATGTAGATCCGATACTGAAGACCCCTCCTGATATGCTCTTTCTTTTTTTTGCCCGCCCAATCTGTATATGTGAAGCCACGAAACTTCACTTCATTCGACTATCTGTACCATAATCCATACTCAGATGTGCCCCTGAGATATCTCAGGACATGCTTGCCCGCCTTCCAAAAGAGCTCGGTAGGCTTAAAAATTGATTGACTAAGCAAGTTCACCGCATAGCATATGTCTGGTCTTGTATTTACTAAATGCCTTAGCGAACCCACTAACTGTCGATAGACAGTAGCATCCACTACCTCTCCAGATGTGGCATCCTCTTTCCTCTAGTTTCTTGGAAGAGGAGTATACATGGGTTTGCAGCCATCCATGTGAAACTTACACAGTATCTCCCTTGCATACTTTCCCTGAGACACAAAAATTTCACCTTCTCGCTGCCATATTTCCAATCCAAGGAAATAATGAAGGAGGCCCATATCCTTCATCTTGAACTCCTTTGCAAGTTCCTCCTTGCATGAGTGTATTAGATAATCATCAATAATCAGTATTATATCATCAACATAAATAACAATGATTAAAAGCTTACCCTCCACCACAATTTGGTATAGGTTTGCATCTGCCTCACTCTTGGTGAAGCCAAGTCTAGTGAAATAGTTGTCGATCTGAGTGTACCAAGCACGGGGTGCTTAATTCAGCCCATACAACACTCTTTTGAGTTTGCAGATATGTGAATCACTGCTGAAGATATCAAATCCTTTGGGCTACTCAATGTACACTTCTTCCTTAATGATCACATTAAGGAACCTAGCCTTCACATCCATCCAATGAATGTGTCAACCCATCTAAACTAAGAGAGAAAGGATGGTCCTTATGGAAGAATACCATGTGATAGGGGCAAATGTTTCTTCGTAATAAATCTCCTCGATCTGTGAGAAGCCCCAGGCCACAAATCTGGCCTTGTATTTCTCAACACTCCCATCATCAGCTTGCTTTACCTTGTAGATCCATCTTGAACCTACCACCAATTTATCAACTGGCCTTGGAAAAATTTCCCAAGCACTGTTTTTGACAATGGAGTCATACTCCTCCACCATTTCATCTACCCATGTGGGCTCCTACACTACTTACTAAAAGGAAGATGGCTCAGTGACAATACATTTTCTCATGAGAGCCATGTATCCAGTGAATTGGTTAAGAGACTGTCTTTGTCTGCGCTGTGAAATAGGGACTCCTACATTCTGTGCCTCATCAAGCTTCAACCTCTCAGCTTCTATGGTATGCCTTCTACCAATTCTGATGTTCGGCTATGTGTGAGTGGACTCCTCCACTTCATGAACCTCCTCCTGTGGCTGATCCACATCTAGAGACTTATCTTTGGGAACTAAAAGTTCCTCCTCTGCATGTAATTCTAGCTCCCTCTCAGGCGACAACTTCATGGCTTTCTCCTCATTGAATTTTATATCCTCTCGCACCACAATCATTCGACTGTTTGGAAAATACACACGATAATTATGAGGTGTTTCTGAGTACCCCAAAAATATCCCAACTTCAACAGTCAACTCCAGCTTCTTCCTGGCGTTCTTGGTCACATGCACATGAACAGATGAGCTAAAAATATTAAAGTGAGAAATATCCGGTTTCTTAATAGTAAAATCTTCTTCAGGTGTAATCATGCCAAGTACTCTATGAGGACAACGGTTTTGCACATAAACCACAATGTTGCATGCTTCCACCCACAAATGCATTGGTAGGCCTTGATCATGAATCATCGCTCGTGCAACACCCATGATCATTCTATTCTTCCTCTCTATGACCCCATTTTGTTGTGGGTTATGAGGAACTATGAGTTCTTTTCAAATTCCTTCTTTGCTATAGAAGTATTTGAATTCGTTTGATATGTATTATCCACCATTATCGCTCCATAGAGCCTTCACTTGCTTCCCCGACGCTTTCTCAACCAATTCCTTAAACTCACAAAACTTTGAGAATGTTTGATCCTTCTTCTTCATGAATAAGATCCAACATTTACGAGAAAATTCATCAAAAAAAATAACATAATACGTGTATTTTGCTGTTGAAGCAACCGAGAATGGTCCACACACATCTGTGCGAACTCTCTCCAGGATCACCAAATCACGGTTCTCCTTGTCATGAAAGGTGGACATTACATACTTCCCCATGGTACAACCCTTGCACTGATCTAACTGAGCAAGTGTTCCCATTGGAAATCCAATAGATATTTGCTGCATGAATTTCAAGGCTCCATGATGAAGATGGCCCAATCGCTTGTGCCATAATTCGCCCTTATCCTGGCTCACCACTTTTTCCGCCTTGCCCATCATTGCAGCGTAGCCTTCTACCTCCAGCTTGTAGATATTCTTGACTCGAATCCCTATCCTCTTGGCTTGACGCATTGTTTTATGTTTTAGGAAAGATTTCCCATCATTGAAAACAACCTCATAGCCTTTGTCCTCCAACATCATGATTGAGACCAAGTTCTTCTTCAGACCTGGAACATGCATAACATCTTTCAATTGAAATGGTTTACTTGACTCCCTCTCAAAGGTAATGGTACCAATGCTATTCACACTATATCGTCCATCGTCGCCCATCTCTATATGCATATGGAGATCTTTCTCCTCCAAGTCACTGAAAAGCTCCTTATGTCCTGTCATGTGGAAGGAAGCACCACTAAGAAGATACCACACTGACCCCATTGTGCTTGATACCAAGCATTCGATCAAAGAGAAATCAATTTCAAATTGTGAGGCAAGGGCCTCACCAGCTGCAGCTCCAAGAACCTTCTTGTTCTTCTTTTTCTGTGGGCAGTTAGTGGTGAGATGCCTATGTTCGTGACAATGAAAACACTTCACCTTGGAAAAATCTAGCTTCTTGCCTTTAGACTTGGATTTTGAGTGGAATTTATTCCCCTTCCCTTTCCTTGGCTTGGTAGCCAAAGCACAATCCTCTTCATCATCATGCTTTGATGAAGATCCATCTCTGGTGTTCCTCCTAAACTCCTCCTACACTAGATCTGATCACAGTCATTCCCAATCCAACAATCTTTCCCGTCTGTTGACTGAGTCTTGATAACTGTGAAAACTCTTAGGAAGTCCCAAGAGAGCCAAGCTCACCAAATAATCATCAAAAACCATGATTCCCACACTACCCAGTTCATCCCGACATTGGACAAACTTTGTGAGATACTTAGGAATATTGTTGTCCTTCTCCATCTTGATATTTCTAAGTTTATCCTTCAGCGCCAATTTCCTATGGTCATTGTTGCTTTGGAAAAGATTTGTCAAAGACTTCCACATAGAAAATGGAGTGGATTTCCCATGAAGGCTTGAGAAAATGTGGTCTCATACACCTTCCAACAGAATCCTTCTCATCTTCGCTACTTTATTTTTCCATGCGTCAAGTAATGCAGCATCCATCGAAGTGGTCTTAGGAACATCACTGTCGATGAATTCCTTCAAGCCATTATCTTCAAGAACTGCCTCCATCTTGTCCTTATAGGTAATGCAGTTCGATCTGCCCTCAAGTGCATACTCTAGCCACAAGCCATTGAAATCCATTTTGATGTTTACTCATCTATCGCATCAAGAAATTCTTGCAGCAAATTTGAATTTTTTCCACCAACAAACTTAGTTACTGCTTCAAAATTGCAATCTTCTTTGCTATGATACCATGTAGAAAATTTTAATACAATTATATATTGCCTAGATTCTCCTGATCTAACAATTATATTCCATTGTTAAATACAGAATCCTTCTACTAAAATATTTGTGGAAATTTAATCTCTAATTGCAAACACATGAAGAAAGATCAATCACACATAACACAGATGTTTTTACCGGGAAATCATAAAGCTAAAAACCCCACTATCATATATTATGTATATATCATGGATCATGAAAAAATCTCATACAAAACTCTAATCCAAGAGCTCTCAATACAATATACAATCGTCTCACACTGTGATACAAAAATTGGCAAATACATGCGCAAATTTACTGCCTCCTGACAACCTGCCTCCACTGCACAATCCATGCTGATCACAATCCTTGAATGAATGAGATCCTGCCTTGCCTTGACTGCACAATCCTTATTGGAATCTCTAATGTTTGTGTGGTTGCATGAGTGCACCCACTAATGTCACAATTGATAGTCAAACTGTCCCTTTCACCTATCTCTCAACTGGGTCTCCACTGGATCTGACATGCATGTAGTTAACAATAGTAAATATTCAGTTGCATGTGAGATCACTCCATGTGAATTAATTTAATATTTAATTCACTGATCTCTCACTAGTGTATCTTTAGTTACAACTAGTTACAACTAGCACAACTGAGTTTAATTCACTTAACTGAGTTAAACTACTTTACAACTCACATAACTAAACATCCAACTCAGTTACAACTTCGAATCACTCAGTTACAACTAAGTCCAATTGCATGTCCCACCAACCAACCTTAGAACTCAAAATTCCATCAGCTAACTAGTTTGTCACTTCGGTTAACTGAAATCAAGTGCTTAAAGAGAATAGATTAATATTTATTGTCCAATTATTATTAAGAGATAATAATAATGGACATGCATTCTATATTTAGACATGTGATCTATAAATAGAATTTGCACATGCATCTAAAAATAGAACATCATCTATAAATATAATTTGGTCACCATTCTAAAAATAGACTCCTGCTATAAATAGAATTTTCTCACCATTCTAAAAATGGACATACACCTAAAAATAGCCTACGGGCCCACCTACTGTAGGTGCTTAATTTTCACTAGGATCATCATCTTGTTCAATCTCAACACCTCAAGTAGGGTAATTTTCGATTTGTTGATCTATATTTTCTCCTCTTTGTGATTTGGTTGCATAACATTTGGTATCAGAGCTTTGAATTCTAGGGTTTTGCTGCTTCAAACATGTCATCTTGGAATTTTCACTTCTACGAGTTTTCAAATGATGAAATTTTAGCTACATTGAACCGAAATCTTGGTGAACTTTGCGTAAAAAATTCAGATCTTGGTTCGTTATATTTCTGAGATATGGTCCGAGGATGTTAGGGTTTCTCCATGCTCTAGAATTCAGTGTCAGATAGGTGACCTAGGGAAAATTTTCATAACTTTATATTATAATATCATATTTAAATCTCGTAAAAAATGAATGAAATCAAAAAAAATGTTGTAATTTCGCATGTATTAATTTCAGGGTTGAATGATGAAACAATGACACATGGCATCCAGTACAAGTTTTATCTACTGAACCAATCCATAATTAGGTCATAGTGTGCGATTTGGAATAAATTGATCTTCAAGAATCCAATCTTGGTTTGAATTATGGATTTGAAAAGAATACTTAGAGAGCTACCTCAGGATGAAATTTTAGACCTTTGGAGGCCAAAATTATGGAGATACAACAACTTCAAGATCGAGATCCTAAAAGCAAGAAAAATGTGTGTATTTTTTTTTTGTTAAATTTTACAAAAAAATGTTAAAAAATTATTTTTTAAGTGATTCAAAGGTCATAGTAAAGTAGAGATATCCTTATTTGATTCCAAAATGACTCGAAACAAGAAAATGTATACATCTAGTAAGAAACCAAAATCTTTACTATGACATATGAAGAATATGAACTAATGCAACTTGATATATCAAAATTACAAGACCAAGTGAAACAAATTTCACTCTCTCAAAAAGTAACAAAAAATGAACTGGAAGCTAAGATGGATGGTTTAGAAGGAAAAATAAAAAGCAACATGGAAGTTTTGAAGGATGTTTTAAAAGAAGACATTGAAGCTAGGATGGATGGTTTGAAAAATGGTTTAAAATAAGACATGTAAGGTTTAATGGTTGTTTTGAAAAACTTATTACAAGAAATGTTTCCTAGTGATGACAAGGTACTCCATGAAAATAAGAATGGGGAAAAAAGGAATATTAAATATTATTTTAGAGACTCCAACATTGGGTTTAAGACACACCACATTCAAAAGATATATATGAGGAAGTTTGATGGAAAGGATTCGCTAACATGGATACTACAGATGGAACAATTTTTTGAGCTACGTGATGTGTCTCACACAAAAAAGGTACACATTGCATCTTTATATTTTGAAAAAAATCAGTTTGTGTGGTATCGATGGCTTTGTTCTCATAAATGAATTTTCACTTGGACAACTTTTGCGGAAAAAAGGGTAGAACATTATGAGGATACAAAGAGAAATACCTTCTTTAGCCAATTGATAAATCTCAAACAAAAGGGTTCAATGACATAGCAAATTGAGGACTTCCAAAGATTGAATATTAAGGTAAATGACATTCTAGAGGAGCATAGGATTGACGTCTTCATAGGGACTTTAAAGGATGACATCCAACATGAGGTTCACCTTTGAGAAATTGATTCATTGGTGAAAGCATTCAAGGTGGAAATAAATGCCTAAAGAAAAATAATGGAAATAAGGAAGTCTACAATTCACAACTATAAATATGGAAGGGTTGCTACTCCTAGCCTCCAACAACCTACATGGTTGACACCACAACAATTGGAGGAAAAAAGAGCAAAGGTAATTTGTTACAATTGTGATAAAAAATACACTAAGGATCATAAATGTGTTGAGAAGAAATTATTTTACATAGATTGTGAAGAGGAGGAAGAAAAAACATCGAACAAAGATGATATGCACCAAGAATGAACCCCAAAGAAAGAATAAATGAATCTAACCATATCTTTAATGCATTGGAAGGAATTACCACTCCTCAAACTCACAAAATGGAAGGAGATATCAAGAAAAAAAGTTAATAGTGTTGATCAATTTTGGTAGTACCCACAATTTTATTCATTGTAAGATAGTCAAAGAATCAAATTGATTTCTATATCCAACACCAGAATGTCAAGTGATGGTTGCAAATGGAGGAACTATAAATTGCTATTAATTTTAGATTACCATAGTATGTTCTATGCTTAGAGCAGTTTACTTCAATCTTTCTTCTTATTAGCCTGATTTAATTTCATATTAGCAATCACATAATAATTGAAAGTAAATGTTGATAGAACATAAAATAAATTGACAGAAGACAAGGAAACACAAGAGACAATAATTTTTAATTCTTCGTATTCAACAGAGAGAGAAAGAAAAATGTATTTTATAGTAGTCAGCAGGATCCCTTGCCAGCAAAGAATTTGTTGATAAAACTAGACCTTCAACCTTCAATGAGGTTCAGTAAAACATGATCAAAACTCAGCCTTCCTTCAAAGTAAAACTCAGCCCAAAAACTAGTCCTCAAAATAGTCAATGTAACAGTCAAACCAGTGAATGCAGCGGTCAAATCTCCGGTCAACGTTGCAATAAATGTTGCAGTCAAAGGTCAATGTTTAACCTCTGTATTTGTGCCTCTAGCTGTGACCTTCCAAGATCGGATTTTATGAGCTAAAAACACAGTCAAACAACAAGGTTTGATCCACAGTGAACACTGGTCAATGCTAGAGAAAAATCCCTAAATCAATCCGCAATTTCCAGCTACCTGTTTCACACGTGTAGAGGAGAGAGAATCCTCTTAGGCTGTACAAACCAGTCAGATGAGAAAGAGATTTGTGAGATGATTTGAAGATGAAATGAGCAGCATGTCTCTCCTTTTCATATCCATGACTCAGGTGAGTGACACATCTGTTGGGGCTTGTGAACCTACATTACATTTTTTGCCGACCTTAAAAATTTGCACATGTGTGCAAAATAAATTCAAAATATAAGTTTTTCTCATCCAAACAAGATTATATTTAGATCAATATTGCACCTCTCCGAAACAGGAGTCCAAAAAAATATTATCTCAATCATATGAGAAATGAAACATGGATTTTGGACCTAGTTACCCAAAATTAACACTCCCTCTCAACTAGGGAGAACTCCATCTGTCCACTTGTGCAATCCTGTCGTATAGTACCATCATCTAAAATCATATATAATCATGCAATCCTTTGTCATCCTACTGTAACTTCTTTGTTGTCTCTTATATACTATATAAGAATTAAGATGAACGAGAGTGAGTCACAAATACATCACTTTCCACTGACACAAAGTCAGTCTAGAGGTATAAACCTCAACTAGACTCAAGAGTGAGTCACATACTAACCCGAATTCAGTTTAGAGGTAATAACATCATCCGAAATTTGTCTCAGATCAAGTTGTTGGACACATCCCATCCTAGACATAAAGAGTACGACAATCCCCGATCCATCCACCGGTAATGCTATCGGTCTCTATCCTAATTTCCCAACTCCTTTGCTAGATCGGAGGTACTTCCCATGAGTCCCAGACTCCATGGGTAGGATGTATGTGGGGCATAGATCAAAGAGAGGGTGAACCAACTCAATATCATAATGGTGGAGAAGAATCACACCAACAAGGTAAGGCAAAGTTAGCCTTGTGGTGGCTTATAGCTCCAAGAAGTTATCCCCAAGCCCCCTAGAGCTCCTAGATCTCATAGTCTAACTCAGGCGGGACCCTCAGAATAATGTTTGTCCACAATACCAAGCTTCTCACAGAAGGTTAATAATTTGACCTGATTTGAAATTGATTGTTAGTTAATGTTGTGCTAATATCAGTTTCAGATTTAACATAAAAGTGCTTTGGTTTGCTTCTTATACAAGGGTTTATACATGTGCTTATGATTGAAAATTTAGTAAACTTGATGAGATTAAGTGTATTTCATGAAATTAAAAGCATGTAAACTCAATGCTGAACAACAACATATAAATACACAAGTTTTTGATGAAGGAGTTCACCCCTCCTAGGCTACATCTCCTTGGTCCAACTTCATATCTTGGGCCTTGTATTAGCTTCAACTGTGAAAAAGTGTTGTTTACAATCTCTTGTTGCCTCTGCAACCTGCTTCAATGTCTCCAAAACATCAAAATCTACCAAGAATGACTCTTCCTAAGCCAAAATTGGTCGAAAATTTCCTCAGTTATGGAAAAGCCAATTTTTCCTAGTTTTTCACCACTAAATCTAGAAGTCCACCAGTTAAATCCACTAAATGTGGAGATTCCCCGCATTCGGCAGGTCTGCCAAACCTGCCGCTAAGATAAGCGCACAGTTAATTAGAGATAAGCTGAGTTTTAAGTGTGATTAGTGGCATGTTTAACACAAACCACGTCTTAGCGCTAAACACGGGTTAACGTGGCTTAACCACAAATTAACGTTAATAAATATGGTTATCGGAATTAACTCCATTTTAAAACTACCACTGAAATGGTCTTTGGTTCCTAATCTCCTATGTTCAGACATGTGGGAGGGGGCTGGCCCCCTCTGAACCCACAACCATAGTGCGGCTATAACATAAATAGAGGCGGGATCCTATGTTAAACAAGGATCATGTAGATGGTGTGGCGATAAGCTTGGGTGCTAGTTTAGGGGAGGTCACGGGGTCGACCCCCGGTCATAACTTTTGGTAAGGAGAACATTAGCATGAACTTTGGTTAAAATTATATGTTGATATATGTAATATGTTGCGCCCATAGTATGGTTCAAACCTTTGATTCAACTTTGTTATAAAATTAATAATGTGCCCAAATTTCGACCTTTCAATAATAATGTATGCCATCCACTTTTCCATGGGGGAGGGAACATGGAAGAATCTGGATGTGCCATGTGGCCCTTGTCCATTGGGAAAAAAATTCCACCATTAAAATAATATCCACCATATAAGAAATTCCAAACTTATCATTAGGAGGAAAAAATTCAACTTCCACATGCAACATTGGCAAATCCAATTCTGACACTTGTCACAGTGTCACTGGCTGAAATCTAGAGAATATTCTTAGAATATTCCTGAGGTGTTGACTGGACTGCCAAGCCATCAGTCTGCCACTGTTCTGCACAATTTTTACCTGTTTGAGAAAACAAACAACATACCATAACTTACTTATACGAACTCGGATTTTGATGAAACGAGTTGCGTTGGAATCCTGGTGACGAGATCTATTTGGTCGTTCTAGTTTGGAGCATTTCTGAGCACATTCATTTTTTAGCTAAATACTAAGCCTTTGATCATTCCTCCCCACTAGAAGCCTTTTGGACCCCAAAAGATACTATCAATTGTTCAGCAGGTGAGGGTACAACTCCCTCAACCTTTCACTCTCCATCCATTTGGCCTTGGAAATATTTTTTCCCTTGAGTCCCACTCTAAGGCATTCAACATTCCCTCTCCTTGAATTTCAGATTCTTCTTTCAAGTATGAGATCTTGTTGAAGTTCATCAAGATATTTTGGCGAGAAATCATCTATTGATGGCAGATGAACATGCTTTCCTTGATTATCAATCAAAGGAGGCTCAAACAATCTCAAATTCTCAACATTAATTATAGAATATATTTGCATATAAGGAGGAAAATCTAGCTTAAATGCATTAGTACCAATCTTTTCCAGAATTTTAAATGGACCATAAGGGATTGGCTTGAGATTTTTACCTTCCCCTTGCAATATTTCTTTGCTGATATATAACCAAACCTCATTTCAAACTTGGAATTTGTGATCAACACGGTGTTTATCATGCCTTTCCTTGTAGCTTCTTTGACTCTTTTTAAGTTGTTCTTGCACCGTGTGATGTACCAACTGAATTTGATCCATGAACTTCCTTGCCTTATCTATGCCACTATGACCATATATAACGACATTTTTCTCAAATATGAAGTCCAAAGGCGATCTTAGAAAGTACCAATACATACCTCAAATGGCGATGCATTTGTGGAAGAATCCTTTGCCCTGGAAGAATCCTTTGCCATGTTGTATGCATGTTGAATGTAATGCAGTTGTTCATCCCACAACTTGGGATATTTTCTACAATAGCCTCTAAGAGGATGAATAATTGTCCTGTTTACCACCTTGATCTAACCATCTATTTGCGGATGAAATTTTGTACTCTTCTTCAACTTTTTGTCCATCATGTCCCATAATTTTGACCAAAAATTCCCAACAAACCGGGAATCTCAATCACTTACAATAGAAGTAGGAAGACCAAAATGAACCGATACATTTTGAAAGAAAAGATTAGCGATTTTTTCAGTTGTAATTGTTTTCTTACATGGCATGAAAGGACATATTTTGTGGAAACTATCTACCACAACATACAAGTAATCACGACCTTTCCTTGACATAGGAAGACCACCTACAAAATCCATTGAGATACTCTCCCAAGGATGTGAAGGAATCGGAAGTGGAGTGTACAATCAAAGTTTCCTATTACTAGGCTTACTTATTTCACATAAAAAACATCATCTAATAAAATGAGATACACTATCAATCATGTGTGGCCAATAACAATACCTTTGGAGATTCGCTACTGTCTTGTCTACACTGAAATTTCTAACATTCAATGATGTGTGCGCCTCCCTTGTCGTATTGTTTCTTTCTCCCTGTGGTATACATAACTTGTCCAAGTGATACAACAAACTATTATGCACATGATAATCTAACTCTTTATTTTGTTTTCCTTGACTCAAGCTTTCATACACATCTTGAAAATCACTATCATATGCATATCGTTCAACGTAAATTTCATCCATAACTGAATTGTGCTTGAGTATAATATATGAATTTAAAATAGGCCTAGAAAGCGTATTAGTTACCTTATTGTAGATTCCCTTTTTATACCTGATAACCAAATGAAATTGTTGTAGAAATCCCATCCATCTAAAATATCTTGATTGCTGCAACTTTGACTGTGATTGTAAGTACTGCAATGGTTGATGGTCGATATGGATAATGGTCTCTTTCCCCATAAAATAGTGATTCCATTTATTTTCACTTTGGACCAATGCATCTAACTCTTTTTCATAGGTTGGATAGTTAGTCACAACTCCGTTAAATTTTTCAGAATGAAACGAAATAGGCTTACCATGCTGCATGAGAACTGCTCCCATATCGTAATCACTTGCATATGTTTGGATCTTAAATGGCTCTCTAAGATCCGGAAGAGCCAATACCGGTGCTGAAATTATATTTTTCTTTAAAGAATCAAATGATTTTTTCTGTGTATCTCCCCGATGGAAGATTTTCTTGACACTTGTCAATGCATGTAATGGAGTTGCAATGGAAGAAAAATTAGCAATGGATTTCCTGCAATACTGTGTTGCCCCAAGAAAGCTTCTTACCTCTGTAACTATATTGGGTTTGGGCCGATTAAGAATGACCTCTACATTGGAAGGGTCTATATTCAACTCACATCCTCCAACAATGTGTCCCAAATACACCAAAAAAGTCTTGCCAAAATCGCACTTTGACATCTTTAAAAATAATTTCTCTTTTTTCAAGACATCAAGTACCTTGTTCACATGTATGACATGTTCTTCTCTTAATTTTCTGAATATAAGTATGTATTATAAGTAAAAAATGAAAAATTCATATAGAAATGGTCTTAGTACATCATTCATGACTCTCATGAAAATAGCTGGAGCATTTGTTAGACCGAATGGCATAACTAGCCACTCAAACAATCCTTGTCTAGTTTTAAAGGAAGTTTTATGAATGTCTTCCTCAGCTATTCTAACTTGATGATAACCACTTCGCAAGTATAACTTAGTGAAATATCTTGCATACTTTAACTGATCTATAAAATCACCAATGTGTGGGAGTGGGTCATGATTCTTTGCCATGATTTTATTCAGTGCACAGAAATCTATGCACATGCGTCAGGTTTTGTCCTTCTTTGGTACCAAAAAAATTGGTGAACCACATGGCGAAGTAGATGGGCATATGATACCTTTGTTCATAAATTCTTGAATTTGCTTCTTGATTTCCAAACTCTCCATAATTGACATGCAATACATACAATTGTTTGGAAGTGGAACATCTTGCTGCAACTGAATCTCATGTTGATTTCCCCTCTTGGGAGGTAACCCATTTGGTTCTTGAAACATCTCGCCATGTTGACTTACCACATCAAACAAATCAGATTTTAATTTTACATCACATCCTTCAAAATATTCATTGTCAACATCATCCCTTTTCTTGATCATGAGAAGCACAAAATTTTTACTTGCATTAACTAGCCTCTTCATTTACCCTGCATTAACTAAAGAAATATTCAGTTTTTTGCAATGAGATCTCACAATATACTCCATCCCATCCTTAAGAAAATGATATTTTCCTCATGGAAATAAAACACCGCTTCCATATCATAGAAATATGGAATTCCCAAGATAATCCCAGAAATGTCAAGTGGAACCACATCTAACTCGACTTCATCAACAAAGTTTGCAGTAATATCAAATCGAAATATGCATTTCCTTGTAACCTGTAAATTGGAATTCTTAACTATCCAACCCAAAGGGTATGGTTTATGATTTGGTATGGTTTCAAGGTTTAGCTTTTTGACCAAGTCTTCTAAAATAAGGTTTGCTTGCGACCCACTATCAAACAATGCATAAATCTTTGTATGATTTGAAATCACTCTAATCTGGACCAATTCTATCCTTGAGTCTTCATTTGGAGTGTTGTTGTGACTATTTGAGGAACTAGTACTTGCTATGGATTTCTTTCCTTTGTTAAGTACCATGGCTGCAATCTTTGTCTCATCGCCAGAATTGGATCCAAGATCTTGTTGTGTGGTGGCAGTCATCTTTTGTTTCCCTTTGTTAGTTGGTTTCTTTGGCCTTAGTTTGGGATGTAGTTTCCAACAATGGGCTTCATCATGTCCCTCTTTGGATAAATGTTTTCATATATTTTTATCCCCTTCTTTCTTGATGCTTGCATTCTTCTTTCCCTTCCATTTTCCTCCCTTCTCTTTTCCCTTACCCTTGAATGGCTTCTTCTTACTACCCTCTTCCTAAATTTTCTTTCCCCTTGCTTCAAGATGTGTGGCTTGCACACATACTTCATCTAATTTGTTTTGGTTAAACATAAGGATAGTGTGTTTCAAGTAGGAATGTAAACCCCCAAATTATTTCAAGAGTGTGTCTAGTGAATTCCAGTTTACTCCTAAAAACAAAGCTCTCTTTCTAAACTCCTGGGTGTACTCTTGAATAGTTTGGCATTTGAGTTGCCTAAAGTTTTTCCAACTCATTATTGATTTTTTCTTATATTCTAATGGATAAAACTTTATTTTAACAGAAGAAATGAATTCAACCCAAGAAATGGATATCTAACCACGAATTCACATTTCCTCTTGAGTCTTTTCCTCCCACCAAACTAGTTATGCTCCTTCTAGCATTAATGAAGCCAACTGGATATTTATGTCGTCCTCTTGTAGATTCTGAATTTGCAGTATAATTCCAATTGACAGATCCAATTGTCTAAATTCTCTACATTTACCTCACCATTGTACATGGAAAGTTCAAAATTTATGTCCAACTTGAGTTATGAAGTTTTTCCTTTTGGGATTTTTGAATGAGTGTGGGTGGTTTTTGTGGTGGAAGTGGAAGACGAACATGTTGATGAAGATGATGAGGATGAGGATGGTGGAGATGGAGGTGGATTTCCTCCACTGCCTTTCAAACTCTTCTCTTCATCCTTATTACCATTTGAAGATCCTTCTCCATGTGGAGGCTTAGAACCTTCTCCTACTCTTTATGCAGTGAATGCATCAAACATGATTTTAACCATTATTTGAATATATTTGAAATCTCCCTTGACATATTATTCTTCTGAATGTCCATGAGTCTCTACAACACCTGACATAATGGATAAGGATTCAAGCTCAACCTCTAATCCTTGTACCTCTTCAATCACTTCAACTTCTTGTGCAATTCGTACCTCTTCAATCTCAACTGTTGAAGATAGAACTTGAGGTGCTTCAAGTGCAACTTTGAGTGGAAATTTGGGTGAATATGATTCTTTCGAAACTCTCTTTCTTCTTTTCCTAATCTCAAGACTAACAATAAATATCTTCCTTTCTCCTCTTCTGCAACTTCAAGCTTGTAAGCATTACAAAATTGCAACTATTAAAACCCTTCTTGCACAATCGCAAGCAAAGCAAGAAAATAACCTTTAGCAACCTTGTGCTCTAATACCAAATTGATCTGAAATTTATTTTTAGTTAATTTTGTGCTAATATCATTTTCATATTTAACATAAAAGTGCTTTTGTTTGCTTATTATACAAGGGTTTATACATGTTCTTATGATTGAAAATTCAATAAACTTGATGAGATTAAGTGCATTTCGTGAACTTAAAAGCATGGAAACTCAATGCTGAACAAAAAAATATAAAAAAACAACAAGAAAAAATAACAAAGACAAATACACAAGTTTTGGATGAAGGAGTTCACCCCTCCTGGGCTACATCTCCTTGGTCCAGCTTCATAGCTTGGGTCTTTATATTAGCTTCAATTGTGAAAAAATGTTGTTTACAATCTCTTGTTTCCTCTAAAACCTAGTCCATTGGCTCCAAAACATCAAAATATACCAAGAATGACTCTTCTTGAGCCAAATTTGGTCAAAAATTGCCTCAGTTATGGAAAAACCAAATTTTCCTAGTTTTTCTCCACTAAAACTAGAAGTTTGCCAGTTAACTCCACAAAATGTGGAGATTCCCTACATTTGGAGGGTCCGCTAAACCTGCCGCTGGCATAAGCACGCAGTTAATTATAGATAAGTAGATTTTTAAGTGTGATTAGTGGCGCATTTAATGCAAACCATGTTTTAGCACTAAACATGGGTTAATGTGGCTTAACCACGGATTCACGTTAATATGTAATATTCCAAAATTAGCATATAGCTAAATGGAATATTGATTTTTGTTGTTTGCACTTAGGAGATGAATAAATGGGTAAGGAGGCCCATACATTTTATAAATAGAAATAAAATCCCTCTTGATGTGAAAAAGGATCATAAAAATAACTAGATCTAGCACTCTCATGTGTGGAAAGGGACATTTGCATGTGGACAAAGTCAAGTTTGACCAAGTCAACAACATAAATGTAGGAGGAGTGGATCAGCAATAAAAATAGCTCAATATGAATGAGGTTCAGCCTATATATCCATATGTGAGTTGGATTGAAGACCCTTAGGTGTGAAAAGGGCTGAAGCAGGTTGAAGAGGTCAACTTTGACCAAATCAAACAACACAGTTTTGGAGGAGTGGCTCTAATGAAGGTACAATGCAGTTTTGGAGGGAGATTGTTTGTGTGATGGTGAAAACCCTAATGAGTGGGATCCAAGGTGAGAAGGCTCACTTAGTTTATAAGGAAGAGGATGGAAGCCATTTGGGGTTAGCTTATGAATTATATTTTTATGTCTGCTTAGACTTTTGCTCTCTTTAGCTTTTTAGCTAAGATTGCCAGTGTTGTTTAGAACTAAGGTATTCCTATTTAGGAATTCCTTCTCTTACCCTTGATTAGCTCTTGGGAGAGTTCTGATCTATCATTCCACGCATTTGGCATTGATTCCAAGCTTTGGTCTTCAATTTTAACCCAGTTTCTATAGGAGGTTGTGTGGAGTTGCAGAGTGTTGCAGTGGAGGGTTAAGAAATCCACTTTCTGAGTTGGTTTTGCATAGGAGGGAGGCTCCCTTCTATTGGAGGATCAGTTTGGAGGGTTCCTGAGCTTATTTCAGACCTTTGGCAGTAGGCCAACGTATTATCATCACCTATAGCATTATTCCAGTCTAGGAATTGCGTTATTTCTCGAGGGTAGTTTCAGTAGTGTCTATGTCGCTCTTTTCAGGATTTTTCCTGTGATTGGAGGGTTGATACTTATATGGGGGAAGACCTTTGATCAGATATTCATCACATATATATTATTTCAGCCTTATATACTCCTATGCTTCAGTTTTCAATGATTATTCAGTCATATTGCTGAAGATCACCATTTGTATTCAGGGTGTTTTCCTAGAAACCCTTCCCGAGATCTCTAGCTTTTGTATAAAGGAGACTAGATCTCATTTACTGAGCCATATTTTTTAATATAATATCAGATATACTTGTCTCTACTATTCATATGTACAAACCCTTATTAGATTGTGCAGTCTCTTTATGCATAAATTTCTGTGTTGTAGTGTTTTGGGTTTTAGCTTTTTCTAGCTATCCTAGGTGTGGGAGGTTTGTTTACCCCACCTAGTTTTATTTTTTTATAGCATATATTTCTGAAAATGAGATTTTTAGTGCATGCTTACTGAGCAAACCATTTTTTGGGATATTATAATGGTATCAAAGCAAGATATTTGGCTTAGTCTGTGGACTTCAAGAAAACATTCTAGAAGAATAATGGAAGATTAGAATGATGAAGAAAATGAGCTTTGTCTCATCATTTTCCAGATCCATGAAGGACCTATCCAAGGGGGTTAAGCAAGAAGAAGAGAAGAGGTGCAGTGAAACTTCTAGAGAGCTTCAAGAGGAAGAATATCCATGCACTTCCTATGATCAGAAGATGAAACCAGTGTTGTAGAGGGCTCCAAAGCATTGGACCATACCCTTTCCTTTTGAAGAGAAGGGCAAGTTGCAGAAAGATGGAGGACACTTGGATCACAAGATTCTAAGTGAGTACCTTGTTGAGTACAAATCTCAACCCAGAGCCTTCAAGGAGACTCTACCTTTCCCTCAGTTCATTCAATTGGAGGAAGAAAGAAGACCTTGTAGCCAAGGGAGGATCAAGCGCAATAGGTTTCTATTGTCTACTTTGATGGGGCATCTACAACAAGGGTTTGGGAAAGTAAGCTAGATGTATTCTTCCTACTACATCTACTGGTAGAAAGAGAGGCTGTAGAGATTTCAGCGCTGCACCTTGAGGGTGAAGCCAACATTTGGTGGTTTAGCCATTTGGGGCATGCAAAGGTGACTGATTTTGCTGAGTTTACTCAAAGGTTGATTGGAAAATTTGGTGAAGAAAAATCAAAGGAGGAGAAGCGCTCACCTCCATTAGAGGAGACCTGTACCAGTGCTGTCACCACTAGGGAGGAGAAACCCTCAAAAAAATCAGTTGAAAGAGCCAACACATTTGGGGAAGAAACTCTTACAGCCATGCAAGGTGTTCCCGAGTTCCATCAAGGTATGCCTAAATTTCCACTTTCTATTATTACAGCAAATCTTTTAGAAGGTTGTGGAAATATACCTTTGCATGACCAAGGGTCAACACATATTGCTGGTTTGGAGCAGAAGGATGGCATTGCGCTGTGCAACCTTGGTTTGATCAAGGAAGGGATGAAACATCATCCTAATGGGCCACTATTAGGCTGCACACCACACTTGGCATTGGGGTGTGAATTCTTGGAGGATAGTATGAAAATTTTCCCAAACAAACTTATGCAAAACCATATGTTCATCCTTGAGTTGGGACATGAGACAGCCAAAACACTAGGGAGGAGATTTACAACGCTGTCAAGAGGTAGCAGTGAGGATGTTTTGCTTTCAGCTCACTTGGATCCTTATGGATTCAAGATGATCATTGGTGTGATATATTTTCTAAGATATCTCCAAGGAGTTGCATTTCAACATCCCATGAAATTCAAGAAGAGAAATATGATTTGGGAGAATGGTAGTCTTTAGTGGAAGGGTACCAAGGTTGATCATGATGGGAGGCACCCACATTGGGATGGATGGGGGTGGATGGAGAGCATGAAGCTGGTGAGCTAGTTGCAAATATATGGCAGTGGGCAGCAGGAGGCTTGGCTATGTTGGCTACTCTTGAAGGAGTTTTGCCATCATGGGACATATCCTTTTTCCAAGGGTATGTGGGTGGAAGGAACTTGGTAGGATACTTGCATCATTGGGAAGCAATAAATGTGGATGCATTATGATGATATGATCATTATTTCTTCACCCTATGATTTTTATGATGGAGGTGTGAGGAGGTAGCAAAAACTTTTGTTGCTTTGGAGGACCTTAGGAGAGCAAGGGCATATTTTCTCTCACACTTTGCATGATGTTGCAGGAGTAGGAGATGCCATTATCATGGTGCAAAGGGGCTACTCCTTAGCCTTGGATGTTCTAGAAGTACTTCCACTTTGGAAGAAACTTCTTGTAAATAGCAGCATTGTGGGAGGAGTATTTGACTATGAGCATGTCAAAGAATGGAGTTATGAGTAGGTAGGAGCCTATTTGCATAGGCCAACAACGTTGTCACTTTGGAGCTTGGACTTATTGATGGAGTGTCCCCAAGATCACTTCACTTTGATGCAATTGGTGGACAAGGAGGAGGTGAGAATGATGGAGTAGTGGATGGAGGCATATATTACTGTGATATGTTCTTCTTGACTTGGATTTCCAAGCATAAGAGGGAGGATCTTCATGTAGCATATGGTTCATTCCTCTTCAAAGGAGTATGCCATACCACTATGGGGGACTTATTTATGGATCCTATCATCATTTTACTTTCATTACATGGTAAGAAATTTCTTTTTGCATTTATTGATTGTCTAACACAATATTTGCATGTTGTTACCATTTCTTTGTAGTGCATTGCTCCACAAAGGGGCAAGCTTTCCTTTGGGCTTCATGGACCATTTTTGGCCAACTATTATAATGGAGACAACCATATATTGTATGAATTTGGGCAAGCGTTTGGTTACTTATTTTATGCTCAGTTGATACATTCATCCATTTACTATTTGCTAGTAGATGTGATGACTCACACAACTAGCCATTTGTAAAGAAACAACTTGCCATGTTATTTTCTGAAGTTGCAGTGGGGAAGACTGCGCTGTGACCACTTGGGAAACTATTGGTACCTTTCAGCACCACATGAAACCTTCACTATCTCCTTCATTTTGATGCTAATCATGATCCCATTAGTTGATGTTGTTCTTGCTTTTATGTGGAGCATGATTGGGGGAGAAACACATTGGGTGGATGTGTTCTTTCGAAAGGAGGATTCCCACACTTCTGCATTACATGTTATAAGGGGAGCATGGGAGGAGATATGGCCACCACAGCAAAATATTTTTTTCTTTATGAGGAGGGCCATGAGATGCAATATGGTGGTGATTTCTTATCCATCATATATGATATGATTTGGGCCATCTTGATTGACAACGTTGGGGGGGGGGGGACCTTTGGAGATCTAGTTTCCTTCTTGGCACTTGAGGGCAACATTATTGCAGCCCAAGATCATAAAATTATATACACTTAATGGAGAGGAGGACAGCGTGGGGTAGGCTACTTTGTCTACCATGTTCATATTTTCAGCCCACTTACTTTGCAGGAGCTCAAGGTGGAGGAGGATTTTCAGGAGTTTCCATGTTGGGAGGTAACTCATTTTGTATGGATGATAGCTTGGGGAAGGGAGATTCATATGCGATGGTAGATCCCAATATATATCAAACCTCATGCCTCAATAAGGACTTTAGACTACCCATTGTTTCCTCCATTGATACTTTACTTTTACATGATGATAGCTATTTGGGATGTTCACCAAAAGCTAGCTTGCTTACTTGGGAGGGGCAACTTGGAGATTTATTGATGAGACAAAACCTTGATATTTGGAGGATTTTATCATATGAGGATGCTATAAGAGGATAAGAGGAGGCTCTTTAGTGCTATCCTTGCAGTTTCTTGAGGACAAGCAACATTTGGGAGGGGAGGACTATAATATTCCAAAATTAGCATACAGCTAATTGGAATATTGATTTTTGTTGTTTGCACTTAGGAGATGAATAAATGGGTAAGGAGGCCCATAAATTTCAGAAATAGAAATAAAATCCCTCTTGATGTGAAAAGGGATCATAAAAATAACTGGATCTAGTAATCTCATGTGTGGAAAGGGACATTTGCATGTGGACAAAGTCAAATTTGACCAAGTCAACATCATAAATGTAGGAGGAGTGGATCAGTAATAAAAATAGCTCAATATGAATGAGGTTCAGCCTATAAAGCTATATGTGAGCTGGATTGAATACCCTTAGGTGTGAAAAGTGCTAAATTAGGTTGAAGAGGTCAAATTTGACCAAATCAAACAACACAGTTTTGGAGGAGTGGCTCTAATGAAGGTACAACACAATTTTGGAGGGAGATTGTTTGTGTGATGGTGAAAACCCTAATGAGTGGGACCTAAGGTGAGAAGGCTCACTTAGTTTATAAGGAAGAGGATGGAAGACATTTGGGGTTAGCTTATGAATTATATTTTTATGTCTGCTTATAATTTTTCTCTCTTTAGCTGTTTAGCTACGATTGTCAGTGTTGTTTAGCACTAAGGTATTCTTGTTTAGGAATTCCTTCTCTTCCCTTTGAGTAGTTCTTGGGAGAGACCTTATCTATCATTACACACATCTGGAATTGGTGCCAAGGTTCAGTCTTTAGTTTCAGCACAGTTTCTGCAGGAGGTTGTGTGGAGTTGCAGGGTGTTGCAGTGGAGGGTTAAGAAACCCACTTTTTGAGTTGGTTTTGCATAGGAGGGAGGCTCCCTTCTATTGGAGGATTAGTTTGGAGGGTTCCTAAGCTTATTTAAGACCTTTGGTAGTAGGCCAATGTATTATCATCACCTACAACATTATTCCAGTCTGGGAATTGCGTTATTTCTGGAGGGCAGCTTCAGCAATGTCTTTGTGGCTCTTTTCGGGAGTTTTCCTGTGATTGGAGGGTTGATCCTTCTATGGGGAAGACCATTGATCAGATCTGCATCAGATATATATTATTACAGCCTTATATACTTTTTTTCTTTATTTTTCAGTGATTATTGAGTCATATTGCTGAAGATCACCATTTGTATTCAGGGTGTATTTCTAGAAACCTTTCCCGGGTTCTCTAGCTTTTGTATAAAGGAGACTAGATCTCATTTTCTGAGCCATATTTTTTAATATAATATCAGATCTATTTTTATTTGCTATTCATATTTATAAAACCTTATTAAACTACGTAGTCTCTTTATGTATAAATTTTTGTGTTTTAGTGTTTGGGGTTTTAGCTTTTTCTAGTTATCCTAGGTGTGGGATGTATGTTTACCCCACCTAGTTTGATTTGTTTCTAGTCTATTCTTGGAACTAGGTTGTATATTGTCATATATATGGGAAACAAGATTTTATTTCATTATTTATAGCATATATTTATGAAAATGAGTTTTTTAGTGCATGCTTGCTGAGCAGCCCATTTTTTGGGATATTACAGTGGTATTAGAGCAAGATCTTTGGCTCAACCTGTGGACTTAAAGCCAAAATGCTATAAGAAGAAGGGACGATTATAATTATGAATAAAATGAGCTTGGTCTCATCATTTTTCATATCCATGAAGGACCTCTCCAAGGTGGTTAAGCAAGAAGAAGAGAAGAGGAGCAGTGAAACTTCTAGAGAGTTTCAAGAGGAAGAGGATCCATGCACTTCCTATGATCAGAAGAGGAAACCAGTGTTGCAGAGTGCTGCAAATCATTGGACCATACCCTTTCCTTTTGAAGAGAAGGGAAAGTTTCAGAAAGATGGAGGACACTTGTATCACAAGATTCTAAGTGAGTACCTTGTTGAGTACAAATCTCAACCCAGAGCCTTCAAGGAGACTCTACCTTTCCCTTATTTCATTCAATTGGAGGAAGAAATAAGACCTTGTAGCCAAGGGAGGATCAAGGGAAATATTTTTCTATTGTATACTTTTGATGGGGCATCTACGGCAAGGGTTTGGGCAAGGAAGCTAGATGCATTCTACCTACTACATTCAGTGGTATAAAGAGAGGTTGTAGAGATTGCAACGCTGCACCTTGATGGTGAAGCCAACATCTAGTGGTTCAACCATTTGAGCCATGCAAAGGTGACTAATTACACTGAGTTTACTCAAAGGTTGATTGGAAAATTTGGTGAAGAAAAATTAGAGGAGGAGAAGCCCTCACCACCATTAGAGGAGACTTGTACCAGTGATGTCACTACTAGGGAGGAGCAGCCCTCAACATCATCAATTAGAAGAGCCAACACATTGGATGAAGAAACTCTTACAGCCATGCAAGGTGTTCCCAAATTCCATCAAGGTATGACTAAATTTCGACTTTCTATTATTACAAAAAATATTTTAGAAGGTTATGGAAATCTACCTTTGCATGACCAAGGGTCAACACATATTTCTGATTTGGAGTAGCAAGATGGCACTCCTCTGTGAAACCTTGATTTGATCAAGGAAGGGATGAAACATTATCGTAATGGGCCACTATTAGGCTGCACACCACACTTGCGGTTGGGGTGTGAATTCTTGGAGGATAGTATGAAATTTGTCCCAAACAAACTTATGCAAAACCATATGCTCATCCTTGAGTTGGGACATGAGACAGCTAAAACACCAGGGAGGAGATTTATAGTGTTTCCAAGAGGTAGCAGTGAGGATTTTTTGTCTTTAGCTCACTTGGATCCTTATGGATTCAAGATGATCATTGGTGTGAGATATTCTCTAAGAGATCTCCAAGGGGTTGCATTTCAACATCCCATGAAATGGAAGAATGGTAGTCTTCAGTGGAAGGGTACCAAGGTTGATCGTGATGGGAGGCACCCACATTGGGATGAATGGGGGTGGATGGAGAGCAAGAGGCTAGTGAGCTACTTGCAAATATATGACACCGTGCGGTAGGAGGCTTGGCTACATTGGCTACTCTTGAAGGAGTTTGGCCATCATGGGACATATCCTTTTTCAAAGGGTATGTGGGTGGAAGGAACTTGGCAGGATACTTACATCATTGGGAAGCAAGGAATGTGGATGCATTATGATGATATGATCGTTATGTCTTCACCCCATGATTTGTATGATGGAGGTATGAGGAGGCAACAAAAACTTTTGTTGCTTTGGAGGACCTTGGGAGAGCAAGGGCAGATTTGCTCTCACACTTTGCATGATGTTGCAGGAGTAGGAGATCGAACTATCATGGTGAAAAGGGGCTACTCCTTAGCCTTGGATGATCTAGAAGTACTTCCACTTTGGAAGAAACTTCTTGTATATAGCAGTATTATGGGAGGAGTCTTTGACAATGAGCATGTCAAAAAATGAATTTATGAGTTGGCAGGAGCCTATTTGCATAGGCCAACAATGCTGTCACTTTGGAGCTTGGACTTATTGATGGAGTGTCCCCAGCATCAGTTCACATTTGATGCACTTGGTGGAAAAGGGGGAGGTGAGAATGATGGAGTAGTGGATGGAGGCATCTATTACTGTGATATGTTCTTCTTGACTTGGATTTCCAAGGATATGGTTCATTCCTCTTCATAGGAGTATATCATACCACTATGGGGGACTTATTTATGGATCCTATCATCATCTTACTTTCATTATATGGTAAGAACTTTCTTTTTTCATTTATTGATTTTCCAACACAATATTTTCATGCTCTTACCATTTCTTTGCAGTGTATTTCTCCACAAAGGGGAAAGCTTTCCTTTGGGCTCCATGGACCATTTTTGGCCAACTATGATGATGGATACAACCATCTATTGTATAAATTTGGGCAAGTTCTTGGTTACTTCTTATATTCTTAGTTGATACATTTAGCCATTTACTATTTTCTAGTAGATGTGATGACTTACACAACTACCCATTTGTAAAGAAACAACTTTCCATTCTATTTTCTAAAGCTGCAGTGGGGAAGACTGCGCTATGACCACTTGGGAAACTATTGGTACCTTCCAGCACCACATGAAACATTCAGTATTTCCTTCATTTTGATGCTAAGCATGATCCCATTAGCTGATGTTGTTCTTGCTTTTATGGGGAGCATGATTGGGGGAGAAACACATTGGGTGGATGTGTTCTTTTGGAAGGAGGATTCCCACACTTTCTACATTACATGTTCTAAGGGGAGCATGGGAGGGGATATGGCCACCACAGCAAAATATTTTTTTCTTTATGAGGAGGGCCATGAGATGGATGGGATGCAATATGGTGGTGATTTCTTATCCGTCATATATGAGATGGTTTGGGCCATCTTGATTCACAACGTTGGGGGAGGGATCTTTGGAGATCTAGTTTCCTTCTTGCCACTTGAGGGAAACATTATTGCAGCCCAAGATCATAAAATTATCTACACTTATCTTAAGTGGAGAGGAGGACAGCGTGGGGTAGGCTACTTTTTCTACCATGTTCATATTTTCAGCCCACCTACTTTGCAGGAGCTCAAGGTGGAAGAAGATTTTCAGGGGTTGTCATGTTGGGAGGTAACTCATTTTGTATGGATGATAGCTTGGGGATTGGATATTCATACGGGGATGGTAGATCCCAATATATATCAGACCTCATGCCTCAATAAGGCCTTTAGACCACCCATTTTTGTCTCCATTGATACTTTACTTTTACATGATGATAGCTATTTGGGATGTTCACCAAAAGCTAGCTTGCTTACTTGGGAGGGGCAACTTGGAGATGTATTGATGAGACATCACCTTGATCTTTGGAGGATTTTATTGTATGATGATGCTACAGGGGGAGAAGAGGATTCTCTTCAATTCTATCCTTGCAGTTTCTTGAGGACAAGCAACATTTGGGAGGGGAGGACTGTAATATTCAAAAATTATCATATAGCTAATTGGAATATTGATTTTTGCTGTTTGCACTTAGGAGATGAATAAATGGGTAAGGAGGCCCATACATTTCAGAAATAGAAATAAAATCCCTCTTGATGTGAAAAGAGATCATAAAAATATCTGGATCTAGCACTCATGTGTGGAAAGGGACATTTGCATGCGGAAAACGTCAAGTTTGACTAAGTCAACAACATAAATGTAGGAGGAGTGGATCAACAGTAAAAATAGCTCAATATGAATGAGGTTCAGCCTAGAGAGCTATATGTGAGTTGGATTGAATACCCTTAGGTGTGAAAAGGGCTGAAGCAGGTTGAAGAGGTTAACTTTGACCAAATCAAACAACGCAGTTTTGGAGGAGTGGCTCTAATGAAGGTACAACACTGTTTTGGAGGGAGATTGTTTGTGTGGTGGTGAAAACCCTAATGAGTGGGACCCAAGGTGAGAGGATGGCAGCCATTTGGGGTTAGCTTATGAATTATATTTTTATGTCTGCTTAGACTTTTTCTCTCTTTAGCTATTTAGCTAAGATTGTCGGTGCTATTTAGCACTAAGGTATTCATGTTTAGGAATTCCTTCTCTTCCCTTTGAGTAGCTCTTGGGAGAGACATGATCTATCATTCCACACATTTGGAATTTGTTCCAAGCTTCTCTCTTCAGTTTCAGGGTAGTCTCTGCAGGAGGTTGTGTGAGGTTGCAGGGTGTTGCAATGGAGGGTTGAGAAACCCACTTTCTGAGTTGGTTTTGCATAGGAGGGAGGCTCCCTTCTATTGGAGGATCAGTTTGGAGGGTTCCTGAGCTTATTTCAGACCTTTGGTAGTAGGCCAACGTATTATCATCACCTACAACATTATTCTAGTCTGGGAATTACATTATTTTTGGAGGGCAGTTTCAGCAGTGTCTTTGTGGCTCTTTTCGGGAGTTTTCCTGTGATTGGAGGGTTGATCCTTCTATGGGGGAAGACCTTTGATAAGATCTGCATCTGATATATATTATTACAGCCTTCTATACTCATGTGCTTCAATTTTCAGTGATTATTCAGTCATATTTCTGAATATCACCATTTGTATTCAGGGTGTATTCCTAGAAACCCTTCCTGGGTTCTCTAGCTTTTGTATAAAGGAGACTATATCTCATTTTCTGAACCATATTGTTTAATATAATATCAAAACTATTTGTCTTTTCTATTCATATGTACAAACCCTTATTTGAATTCACAGTCTCTTTATGCAGAAATTTCTGTGTTGCAGTGTTTGGGGTTTTAGATTTTTCTAGATAAACTAGGTGTGGGAGGTCTGTTTACCCCACCTAGTTTGATTTTCTTCTGGTCTATTCTTGGATCTAGGTTTTATATTTTTATCTTAATGAAAAATTACCTATAATAGTCATTAAATTCATTCGAATCATAATCGGTTCCATTATTGTTCCTCAAAATTTTTATCTTCTTCCTTGTTTGATTTTTAACCAAGGCCGTGAAGGTACATAGCCACTTAAATTCTTCATCCTAATTCTTCAAAAATAATGTCCAAGTCTTGCAGGAGAATTCATCAATAAAAGTTATATAATATAAGCATCCTCCCAAGGATGTTATGGGAAACATACCAAATAGATCAGAATGTATCAATTGCAAAATATCATGTCTTCGTGACACACTGTAGGGGAATGGTCCCCTTGTATGCTTTCCTTCGACACAACCCTAACATACACCTTCATGATCATTTTTTAAATCGATCACCCTATCACCACATTCCTTGCTTCGGGAAGTTATTTTTAATGAGTTTGTACAAACCTTTGGTGTCATAGCTTAGATTGAAGAATTGTGTCACATGTCATGGCCCTTGTGGACTTCCTCCAACATGATAGAGTGTATCAACCCTAAAACCAAGAGTGAATGCTTCTTTGAAGTTCCTCTTCCAAATTAATACCTTTCCATGAATGAATGCCACCTTTAATCCCTTTTCTTCCATTTTCGAGATAGAAACTATAGTTTTCTTCAAGTCAAGTACATACAAAACATCTTGCAAGAAAAGGAATTGACCTTGATTTCTATGAAGGGTCACAATCCATGTCCCTTTCATAGGATAGGTGGCATTGTCTCCAAGGATAATCTCCAAATTAGTACCATTTTCTATCAAATCGGAGAGGGCCTCCTTGTATCTAGTGACATGCCTTGAGGCACCACTATCAATCAACCAGTTATCCAGGGTGTCAGAAGGAGATGCAATAGAGAGGGAAGATATAAGACTATATTCATTTTTCTTATCAACAACATTAGATTCATTGTACCTGGAATTTCTTGACCTCCTTAAAGGTTGACCATTTCCATTCCCATTTCGATCAGAGGGAGCCTTCTTTTTTCCTTTGAACCTTTTGTTCCTTTGGTTCCAATTCCACCTAAAGTTGTTGTTGTCATCATCTCCGGGAAAGTCCCTTCTATTATGGTACTCTCTTGCATAGTTACCAAACATGTTACCAGTGTAACATATTCCTTTTCTTCCTTTGGGACCTGCTCTTCCACGATTTTGATTTCTCGGACCAACATTGTTCCTCTTATTTGCATACGAGGTGAAGGTAGTAGGGTCACTTCCATTCCCATTAGAGGGATGGTCTCTCTCCATCAACCTTGTCTCCTCTTGAGTGAATCTCTTCAACAATTCATCAAAATCATTAATCACATTATTATTTAGAATAGTAGTATTGAATACATACCATTCCCGAGGGAATCCTCCAAGACCAATGAGAGTGAGCTCTTGGTCAGCTATGGCTTCTCCAATAGCTAAGAGATCATTCTTGATTTCAGTGAGGCTCATTAAATATGATTGGATGGATTCTCCTTTTCCCTTCTTGATCTCCTTCAACTTGTTCTTAAAAAATAGAATTTGATTAGAAATTCTTTCCCTTAACATTCTAACCAACTTATAATACATCTCCTTAGATTTTCTCATCTCTGAGATATAAGAAACCAAGTGCTTATGAATAGAATCCCTGATGATCTTCTTCACCTTGACTTCCCCTTTGTTGTACTTTGTATTAGTGGCAGTCGGTGCATTTGATATAGGCTCATTGATCTTTCCCTGCACATAACCCATAACATCTTGATCTTCCAATGCCAGATCCAAGGACATTTTCCAAGCATGATAATCAAACTTATCAGTCAAATTATCATTAGATTTGAAACCCTTGTATGATGAGGAGGCCATTTATCCTAGTCCTTGATTATTCAACTTCTTCGGTGATTTCTTTTCACTCTTGCTTGGACTTTGTCTTCACCTTAGCTCTAATACCATGTTAATTTTAGATAACCATGGTATGTTCTATGCTTAGAGCAGTTTACTTCAATATTTCTTCCTATTAGACCGATTTAATTTCAGATTAGCAATTACATAATCATTGAAAGTGAATTCTGATAGAACATAAAATAAATCTACATAAGACAAGCCAACACAAGAGAGAATAATTTTTAATTCTTCTTATTTAGCAAAGAGAGAGAGAAAAATTTATTTTATAGTAGTCAACAGGATGCCCTAGCCAGCAAATAATTTGTTGTTCAAACCAACCCTTCAACCTTCAATGAAGTTTAGTCAAACACAGTCAAAACTTGACCTTCCTTCAAAGTGAAACTCAGCCCAAAAACCAGTCCTCAAAACAGTCAACACAACAGTCAAACCATTCAATGCTACAGTCAACTTTGTAATTAATGTTGTGGTCAAAGGTCAATGTTTGACCTCAGTATTTGTGCCTCGAGCTACGACCTTCCAATATTGGATTTTTTGAGCTAAAAATTCAATTAAAAAAAAGGTTTGACCCATGGCCAATGCTAGTCAATGATCCAGAAAAGGCTTAAATCAGTCCGCAATTTCCAGCTGTGTGTTTCACATGTCTGGAGGAGAGATAAGCCTCTTAAATTGTACAAACCAACCAGATTAGAGATAGATGTGTGGGATGAGTTAATTATGAAATGAGAATCATGTCTCTCCTTTTTATATCTATGACAGTGGGTGAGTGACACATCTGTTGGGGCTTTTGAGCCTACATTACAATTCTAGACGACCTTGACAATTTGCACATATGTGGATAATAAATTCAAAATATGAGCTCTTCTCATGAAAACAAGATGATATTTAGATCAATATTTCACCTCTCCTAAAGAGGATTCCAACAAAAATAACATCTCCATCATATGAGCAATTCAACATGGAGTTTGGACCTAGTTGCCAAAAATTAACAATTTCTCAGGGAAGTGTCATAATATCAATCTAGCCATGGGGGAATATGTATTGAATAGTCCAATTATTTCGATTCCAATGTGTGATGTTGATGTTGTATTAGGAGTCCAATGGTTACAATCTTTGGGGAAGATAGCTTTTAATTTTCAAGAAATTTTCAAGAAATTTTCCTAAGAAGGAAACAAAATTCAATTAAGGGGAATCACAGTGAAATTAGGGAAGATCATCATATTTAATGGCACGATAAATATTTTGAAGAAATAACAACAAGTCGTAATTCCAAAATTATGCTCACTACATGTTCAAACATCGAAATCATCTATTTATCCAAATCTCTAAAGAATCTTGGATAATAATTCAAAGGTATTTGTGACTTCCAAAGGACTCCCACCTATTTGTGATCATGGACATGCTATTCAATTCATTCTAGGAAGTGTTCCTCCGAACATCAGGCCTTACAAATATCCATATGCCCAAAAGAGCGACATTGAATTTATGGTTGAAAAAAATACTAGATGAATTATTGGATGAATTGCATGAATTGTAGAAATGCTAGATGATTTAATGAATTTTTGGAAGAATTAAATGGAGAAATTTACTTCACCAAGTTGGATATTCATTCAGGATGTCATCAAATTAGAATGAATACTTAAGACATTTTGAAAACAACATTTAGAACTCATGAAGGTCATTATGATTTTTTGGTCATGCCTTTTGGACTTATTAATGCACCTCCCACATTTAAAGATTTATCCTTAGAAAAAAATTGTGTTAGTATTTTTTGATTATATACTAATCTACAACAAGTATTGGAAGGATCATGTTCAAAATGTACTTGACAAGGTGATCAAACTATTGGAGGAGAAATAATTATATGCAAAAACCTCCAAATGTTTATTTGGGGCACAAAAGGTGGACTATTTGGGTCACATTTTATCTCATAAGAATGTTAAGGTAGATCCTAACAAAATTAAAACCATCAAGGAATGGAAAATCCCCACAACCCTAAAGATTTTTTGAGGATTTCTTGGGTTTTAGGGTATTATCACAAGTTTGTTAAGAATTATGGAAAAAAATAGCACCTCTAACAACATTGCTGAAGCAAGATGCATTTTTTTGGACTCCATAATTTGTCACCCCATTCACTTCCCATCCCTAATCTTGAAGTGCCTTATGATGACCACTGTGCAGTATATCCACCATGTAGAATACATCAAGATATCCATTGAAGACCAACATAAATATGCCTTGAATATTTTCTGAAGAAGCTCATTTTAAAACCTAAATTTCTGGGTCAATGATCTTTTCTAATTGCCTACCCGTGCTGATGGCATGTTGCAAGTCTTTGACCTAGCACTGCCAACATGCTTTTTGATGGGCAAAAGCGCATTGAACCTCTTCTGGTAGTGTTTCCTCAAATGGAGGAGAAAATTCGTGCACTAGAATCTTCCAGAATGACGAGATGGATATGGTTTGATGTAGATATGCTCGAGCTCTCTCATTTGGATCTCTTGCTCTTATCCTTAGGGGATTTTCCCTTGAGAAGTGGGATTTCATCCTTCTTTTAAGGATCCCTAACTCCCTCTCCCTGCCTATACATTTAATCTCATCCTTCCACTATTGGTTGGTCTTTCTTGATCATTGGTCCTTTGCATCCCCATATTGTGTTTATGCTCGAATTTCCACTTGGGAGAAGGATTTCTTGAAGATCCTAGGTTTGGAATTGGGCATCACCAAAGGTAGGTATCCAACATCAAGACCACAGTTGTATGCTTCCTCTTTTATATAATTAATAATACATATTATGTTTAACTTTCCATATTTGTCTAGATATCTATGAAAGTATCCTAATACTCCTTTATATGTTAGGTGGCTTTTATTTTATGTATGATATGTATCTTGTCACATTTCATGTTTTTGTCTCTTGATTTATTACATGTATTCAAATGACACAAGCAATGAGGAGCAAGCCTAAAGGATCGTAGAATCAATGTCTTCACCAAAGGAATGGAGAGTAGCATTAGGAAGAGGTAGGTTCCTCTTCTTCTTCTTCCATTTTGAAGACAATCTAGGAAATGATTCATTGGTTGGTCTCCTACGTTGCTAGACCCACTCTAGGGCTAGAGAGATCACCTATGTTCACAGAGGGGATTGTCTTCACAAAAATATTAGCGACTAAACTGGGAAGCTATAGCTTCTTTGTCTCTCCTTTTCCCATTTGGTTTTTTGATCAGTTTTACCGATCATCAAGATCTGATTCTATTTGGGTGTCTATAGGACTGCATAGTGCTTGATTTTTTCTTTAGGGTGTCAAGTCTGTTCTGATTGTTGAAATTGTTTTTATTTTTTCCTTTTATTTTTCACCCAACACATTTTATGTCCTTAAAGAAACACTGAAAACACTAATTTATATAAAACAAACATGCTTATATACCTTTCAACACAAGTTTTCCTTTTACAAGCACGATTATCCCAGATATTAGAAAACATTAGGGTTTGCCTTCAGTTTCTAGTGTGTCTTGACATGTGAGGTGTCTTTCTAGTCTGATATGATCTAGTACCACTTTTTTTAGCTTGGTTTCCTTGCTTGAGTGATTAATTTGTCTCATTGACCTTGTTTTTGTTTAAGTGAAGTTGGATCACCCTATAGGGTTTCTCGGTCAGGTGTCCTTCACTTTTCGCTTGTATGTGTCATCAAGAGATTGGTTGGCTCTGTCTGAGAGCTCTGCTCCAATTTTTCAAAACACTATTTAATATTACTTTTGTCTTGTATTTGAAATGTTTCTTTCATTTTCATTGAATCATTATTACACTTCGAAATCACCTTTGATTGACTGTCGAACATAGATCACGATTTTTTGATTTGCGAGCTTGAGAGTGTATGTTTGTTTTCATTTCCTATTTCGAAAGAGAAAAAGTGAAAGCCATTTTCATTTAGAAATTTTGAATTAGTTTTTTCTTCCTTCGTTTTGAAAAGAAAAAGTGAAAGTCATTTTCATTCAAGTACTTTTGGAATTATTTTTTTTCCATTCAAAAAAGAGAAAGTGAAAGGAATTTTCATTTCAATTATTTGTCTGTGTGGTTAGTTTTGCTTTGATTAGTTCATTAATTGCATCAGTTTTCATTTGAGCATCCAAAGTGAAAGAAAAAAAAAATGTTTAGTGCATCTTAGTGAAGAAATAAGTGATTTCCTTTTCAGTAAGATTGCATTTGGGATAGCGAATGTGAATTAGTTTTAGAGTTTCATTTCAGTAATTTTGAGCTAGTCATGGGACATAATTGCTTGTTGCATTACTTGTTTGTTGTATTCGTGTTTTCACTTTCTCCCTCATCAGTTTAGAGTTCATCGAAATAAAATGAATTATTTTTTGCATTTAGATGCATTGTAGGGATTCAAGTGACATCGTTATTGAGCCCAAAATTGAAACATAATCCAAGATCAACTTTAAAATTTACTCAATTAATTTTAAGGATCATTTGGAATTAACACAAACATCTAGAGGTATAGGCTAGAGATTTGTTCTGGCATTGTTAAGTGTAACAACTGCCACTAACAACCTGCGTTGCATCCCAGGGGTGATATCTCGACCCACGTATGGAAGTATATAGGACTATTCTCCACGTATGGTAAGTATATGGGGGTTCTCTCATCGAACGGTTACACATTAGAAAACACTACTACAGACTGAGCTCCCACGTACCGTCGAGTATATTTTTGGAGACCCCACTAGGTTGCAAACCTGCCATAGGTAACCGACTCGACCGCCTTGTAGACGTGATAAATCGAACACATAATCTGGGGAGATTGACTACCATACATCAAGTCCTTGGTTCACCAAGAGGTATATTGCAGTTCACGAATACTTGGTAATCCATTTTGCCTAGATTACACTTTTTGATCTATTTTGTTTAATTATAAAATTTACTGTCCATGATAACTTTTTCTCATGCAAAACTCCTTAGAATATCTTAGGTTGCGACTAATGGAAACAGTTCCCAAGTTTACCAATCAAAGAATCCCATTAGATGGGAATCCTAGTCCTTTCCTTCTTTTGGAAATATTGGTCTCCTTGTATGGCAATGTTGTCCCTTCTAGGATTTACCATTGGTTTATCGGTTTGGTTATTTTCAAGCTCCAGGGTTTCGAATGTCCAAGTTGCTTCTTAGCCAAGTTTGCCTCCACTTGAACAATGTCAACCTCATGTTGATCCTAAAGTTGACCCCTCGCCTTATTTGCCTATTTCTTCACCACATTCTTCCTCTTCACTTGGTGAAAGTCTAGATTCTAGTAACCAGAAAGCTAAGAAGACAAAGAAGAGGAAGAAGAAGAAGAAGAAAAATAAGCAAGGGGGAAACCAAGGAACCATTGCTACCAATGCAACTAATGTTGAAAATATTCTAATCAGTCCCACAGAGTCAAATTCCCTTGCAAGTTATGCAAGGGTGACCACCTTATTATGGATTTTCCTACGATTCCCAAGATAATATAAGTATGGTCGACTAGCTCACATCGGCCTTTTACATTGGCCTTTGGAGATCATGCTGGTGAAAAAACTCAACTAGTGATGTAACACCAGAAAATTTGGCCCAAATTCCGACGACCACTTCATCGCTATTGCGACACATAGTTGTCGCAAGAGTGACAGTTTGAGGCTGGAAAAAACGTGGTTAGCCATTACATCGAAATTCCAATGCTTTGCCAAAGTGTCACAATACCGACAGTTTTTCTAACGTTTTGCAAAGTGTCGCTATTCCGACATTTTATAAGCATTAGTCTTCCGACGAACCACAACTATCAGTCTTCCGACGATCACAAACTGTCGGTCTTCCGACACTTTTTAGGTTTTCAAAAGAACGTTGTAATTCTAACGTTGTGGCTTCCAATGTTTAATTTCGACGTTTTACAAACTATCGCAATTCCGATGAAATATCATCTGACATTTAGAATTTTGTGCATCCGACGCTTATGTAACATCGCTTTACCGACGAAAAAGTTAAAAATATTTTAAAAAGGAACGTCGCTCTTTCGACGAAAAAGTAGAAATATTAAAAAAATTAATGTCTCTCTTCCGACGTCTAAGGCATCGGTCTTCCGATGCTTGGCTAAAAATATTTTTTTTTAAAATTCGCTGAATGTGCTAGTTTTACTATTGATTTTACTGTCACCACTTCAAGTTTTACTGTTGATTTTTCATGTCTCCAATATCATCGAGCCCTCCACAAATCTGTCTTACCTGAGCTTCAAATAAAAACTGGTATAAACTTCTACATATGTGTTCTATCTGAACTCCAAGGAAGGAATTTTTGTGTTAAACTAAAATTTTTGAAGAAATTACAGGTTCTGGTAACTTCCTGTAAATGATTTAAGTTCTGACATGTGGTGTGATAGGTAGACCAAAATGAAGGATGAGGGCTTAATCTGGAATGTACATGGATGGCGAAAAATCTATTCAACCTCAGATTCGAAGTTCCTAAGTAGCCGGTCAACACTAGTCAAACCCAGCCATTTCAGCAGAAAAATCTTGAATCGTAAATGAATAGACTTGATATTTTGATTGTATTTAGGGATTTAAATAAATTCGACTTCTTTTGGAAGTCAGTTAGGATTTTGAGGAACGAGAATGGCCTCCTTTTGTTATGTAATTCATGATAAATAGTTAGAGGAAAAGATATTTAAGGCTAGTTAATACGTAGAGAGAGACATACAAAGACATGAGATTTATGTGCCAAGCTTCAAACTCTATTTTTATGTAATTGATTTCCGCCGAATGTGCTAGTTTTAAGCAATATTTTCCTTATACAAATAAGTAATATTAATGTCTCTCTTCGTCTCAACTTGTATAAGCCTCCAGTTGTCACCACTTCAAGTTTCACAGTTGATTTTTCATTCCTCCAATATCATTGAGCCCTCCATAGTTGAATCTTTAATCCCCCACAAATTTGTCTTACCTGAGCTTCAAATAAACACTGGTATACACTTCTACATATGTGTTCTATCTGAACTCCAAGGAAGGAATTTTCGTGTTAAAAACTAAAAATTTTCAAGAAATTACAGGTTCTGGTAACTTCCTGTAAATGATTTATGTTATGACATGTGGCGTGACAAGTGGACCAAAACGAAGGATGAGGGCTTAATCTGGAATATACACAGATGGCGAAAAATATTTTCAACCTTAGATTCAAAGTTCCTAAGTAGCTAGTCAAGCCCAACCATTTCAGCAAAAAAATCTTGAATCATAAATGAACAGACTTGATATTTTGCTTGTATTTAGGGATTTAAACCAATTCGACTTCTTTTTTAAGTCAGTTAGGATTTTGAGGAACGATAATAGCCTCCTTTTGTTATGTAATTCATAATAAATAGTTAGAGGAAAATATATTGAAGGCTAGTTAATACGTAGAGAGAGACATACAAAGACATGAGATTTATGTGCCAAGCTTCAAACTATGTTTTTATGTAATTGACTTCCAGGCTTCAATTGAGATAGAGATTCAATTCTTCATGGTGTTATAGACTAGCATTTTCTCCATTTGAAGTTACTCCAAGTGTGCTTGCAATGTGTGGAGGGCCCCCATGCATTGTTGGCACAATTTTTTTATGTTTTCATTTACATCTGCATATTCAGATCTGATAGTACATTTTCACTTAATTCTAATGTTGTAAGTTCATGAATTTTGATTAGAAGTGTGTTTATTATTTCAGTTATCATTTCTGCTTTATGTTCATGGTTATAATTGAAAAATTCAATTACTAGATTAATGAGTAAACCTTGTAAGAGGATTTAATTGTTGATTGAATTCGAAATTATTACCTTGATCTATGTTTTTAAATGAGTTTGATTTAAGTGTGTTGTTTTGAAAGAGACTCTGTGAGTTGAGTCCTTGTAAGAGGACTAGGATCTCAAACAAACCATAGGAATTAGATAATTTATTTTAGTGTGTTAATCTAATAAATTGGAAGAGATTCTGTGAGCTGAAACCTTGTAAAAGGACTAGAATCTCAGACAACCATAAGTACTATGTTTTTAGGAAGATAGATATGTTTTAATTGGAGAGGTGTTTAAGTGTTTAAGGAACCAAAGGGAAATCTCTTGTAAAAGGGTATTGGATCCTGCTACAACAAACCCTCATTCAGGAAATTAAATCCTTTTAGGTCTATATATATTAGATAAGTATCTATAAGCTTACCTACTCGGGTTGACAAGAAATGAAAGCCTAATCTATAACAGTAGAATAGAAAAAACAATCATTAGAAGTGCTTACCACATATCAACCTCATGACCATAATATGTACTATATGCTCCCAAATCCTAAAGAATATCTCTATTCAAGATTATATGTTGGCTATTGGAAATCCATGAAAGATATTCTAAGAACTTGGTGGCAAGAGTTGAGAAAATTTTCCCAAAATCCTGACATTATTTACAAAACCAAAGCATTGAAGAAAATGCACCGATATTTAATGGCTATGTGTTTTAGGTTTTATGATAGTTATTTGGGGTATGGATATATGTTAAGTGGTCTAGATTCCATAGAGTTTCATGCCATTATCTAGTGCTACCTTGTGTAGAGACCTTAGGATGGATATTGCAACGCATTGAATCTAAAAGCATGATCATTAGAAGTGCTTACCACATATCAACCTCATGACCATAACATGTACTATATGCTCCCAAATCCTAAAGGATATCTCTATTCAAGATTCTATGTTGGCTATGGGAAATCCATGAAAGATATTCTCAAAACTTGGTGGCAAGAGTTGAGAAAATTTTCCCAAAATCTTGACAATATTTACAAAACCAAAGCATTGAAGAAAATGCACCAATATTTAATGGCTATGTGTTGCAGGTTGTATGAGAGTTAGAATGTATATTTTTTTTAAGGAAGGATGGGTCTATATGGTACACCCATGCGCCACCAAGGGAACCATTTTTTAGTTGGCCCAACCTCATAGCTAAACAATCTCATAAATGTGTTACAAAGGTGAAGAACATGGCACAAGGTGAGTAACCAGAGTTTTATATGTCCTCATATTTTTTTTATGGTATATATTATAAAAATGAGTTCCCAGATCTAGGATGGAAGTGGACTTATGCTAAATAAATACCTCCAATCCACATATATTGCAAGATATTGTGGGATACTAGTTATAGGGGAATGTATGCGAGAGTTACTAAGATCTTCATACTAGTATTATATTAGATGTTGTTTGGCATAGTGGCACCCTACTTGATAGATAAGGCCAGAGAATCCATAGTATATGTTACAAATTTATTTGCATCACCTCAAGAAACATTCATCAAAGTATTTGGAGCATATAAAATTCCACATCTCATGCCATTGTTTGTGAAAAATAAGGTGGTTATGCGGGAGGTTGGCTACCATATTTGCACAGGGTTGTTTGGATCGTTGTAGAAATCGAAGAAGTTTCCATGGCCCATTTTCCCTATGAAAATAAGATCATACAACCTAAATAGATTTAAGGCAACATAGGCAAAATTTCATAGCTAGAGCGTCTCAAGTTCAGTGAGATGTGATATTGTCGGTATGATCTTAAAGGTATATCCACATAAAATTATGAAAAGTTGAGATACACATGGACATACACCTCATACTCTTGGAAGGACAAGGATAAAATCAAGAACCATTGCCTTTAGAGAAATCATAACAATTGGGGAACTAGGTCCTTCAAACGAAACAACTATTTTAGAAGAGCCAAAGAGAGGAAACCAAGAGAAGATGAACATGTTGGACAACAGTAAAATAAAAAAGAAATATCAGACATATCAGCAAAATTGGCAGGTCCAGATCTATATAGTCAATATATCAGCAAACTTCGCACAGGACATACTATGAACCCTGATGAGGCCAATTTCACTACAAATAAGGCTTATGAAGACCACCAATTAGAGGTGGATATAGATATTGAGGCTCTCCTTTCAAGTCTTTATTTGCGACAAGAATTTTTCCCATGTTTATCGGAGAATCATATGCAACGAGCAATGGAAATTTACAAATAGGCAAGGCAATGGTCTAGGGATGTTGCCACTCTTGATACTCTCACGAATGCCCAAATTGCTGCTACAAAGAAATCTGATAAGTCTTCACCTTTTGGAGACAGTAAAGAGGAGCTGTGGTATGACCCAGATAATGGGCATATGGCTGATGTGGATATGGAACTAGTCCCTAAAATTACTTCGATCCCACTTAGTGTTCTAGTTTTTGTATTTCTATAGCAAGTAGACCAACATGGCAGAAAAGAAGAAAACAACTTTACTTGTCTTATTCTGACTTCAGGGAACCTAGAAATAGACTCCTCTATAGACTCCTTGCTCACGGGAGTTACACTACATATAATAGTGTGCAAATAACTCAAATCATATTTCTTTGCAATATCGAATTTGTTCGTAGCCCACAGGATGGGAGTCATAAGAGGAAAATAGGTGATTCTGTAGTTCTCAATCAACCAAAAAATCTCCACGAGATCAAACTTAGATGACACAAAAATGGTCGATCCGGATCCAAGAAACACACAAGCAAAAGCTAGAAGCCCATATATATGAAATATGGGGACCATACCCAAGAACGAATCAGTTTGATTCTAGGTACTATTTTCATGACTGAATCCCAAGCGCTTCAACACAAGACGCTAGTTCTGTTCATACCTAAGAGATAAAATACATTGTTTGGGAAACTGGATCGAGATCGCAGTTGGGTATTGTTTCTCTGGAGAGGTATATCCAAGGAAAAGAAACTTGGATCAGGCTTATAAGCTCCCACAGAGGCCACTATGCATTCGTTTCATTAGATCGGGTTGGTAATGGGTTACATACAGAAAATCCTTCCAAGATCCTCATAACCAAAATGGGTATAGACTCCAAAAATACGCATATTTTCATTTTATTAATGCTCTGAATGTACCACCAAAGGTAGTCCCAATAGAAAAAATTACAAGCAGACCCATGAGACAAGATCTTGAAAAAAAGCTAAAATTCCAACCTGCAAAATTCTTGTTGTATTGAAGAATAATAGTACCTGTTTTTGGAGTTGTAGAGTTGAGAGAAATGCAGAGATCCTCACACTGTCCATGGTGCTAGGCTCCAGATCCATGAGCATGGCTCGGGGCACAAATCTCCCGCATCCTTCCTCCAAACCTGCAATAGTATGGCTACATCCTTCCTCAAAACCGGCGACAATATGGCTGCATCCTCCCTCTTTCCTTGAACAAACCATGCAACCGGAGGGAAATGAACAAGGGAAATTAAAAATTTTGATATTTGAAATTTTTTGACATTTTGAAATGAAACACGTGTGTTTTTTTAAGGCCACTCAAATTAATTTTAAAATATATATTTTTTAATTATTATAATAGTTTTTAAATAATTAAAATAATTTCTAAAAAATGTAATGTTTGTTTATTTTGATTGTTTAAAAATATTTACAATCAAAAAAATAAAACATATCTTTTTGAGAAGTAATTAAAATTATATGAGTAAATAATGGACGAATTTTTTCATATATTAATCCTTCTACCCTACTAAATCATCATGCTTTATTAAAGGGAGTTTTAAACTTTACACTATTAAATTATGTTGTATTTTAAATATTGCATTTGCAACCATGATCAAGAATCATAAGAGTTGGTTATTCATGTAACACGCTCAATATGCAAGGTTTTTTATTCATGTAACACGCTCAATAAATATCCTTGCATATTGAGAACATATCTAATTAGTTGGAGCATGTGTTACCCTTTATTTTGGCATATGGTTAACACTAGTGAGTTATCCATATTTAAACAATTTGATGTTGGGATGTTTGATATAGAAATGTCAGCTATGTTGAAGTATTAGCATGTTAAGGTCTTCTCTGTGATGAATAATATGATCACAATGGTCTTTGTGAGGAGTCGTTGAAACTGTTCAATTATATGCAACATAATGGGATGACACTCGATAATTTCAACTTTTCCACTAATTTTGCAGCATGTGCTAGTTTACGATGTAGTTCCAATATATCATCATCATTAAAGTTAGGTTGGACTCAAATATATTTGTGGAGAATTCTCTTGTTTACCTATATACCAAATGTTTCAACATAGTATAGGCATGATTAGTATTTGATAATATGTTTTAATAGAGGGAAGCTAGACTGCAGCGTGGCAAGGTAGGAGGCCTCTTGATGTGTGCCGCAGCCCTTTAAGGGCCTGTTTGGTGACTGTGGGGAGGATCCCAGGGTTGCAACAATATGGATCATGTTGTGCCCAACACTTATTTAACTCAAGGAAGAAGTGTTATTCCATATTAGGTGTGGTAAAGATATTTATAAAAGATCTGAAGTATTACAAGTGGCTTTGATCTTTGTCAAATGTGTCCTAGGAGATGACTCCAAGGAAATGGGAAAATCCCGAGAAAAGTGTAAGTCCTATATCCATCAAACGGTTAGGGATTTGGGGGTTAGGGTTTAGGGTGGATTTAAGTGCATTTATGGGTTAGGGGAATATTAGTTATGAGTTAGTGCTTAAGGGATTAGGGATTGGGAGCTTAAGGGTTAGGGGATTTAGGCGCAGTTAGGGGTTAGGTGAATAATGATTTAGTGGTTAAGGGATTAGGGATTAGGGGCTTAGGGGTTAGGGGAAGAGAATGGTCATTCCAGAAGCTCTGAAAGTGTTGAGGCTTCAGCCAGGTCACAAGTATTGTCTGCTAGGAAGGCTTTCCAAAGAATTTGGCTAGCATCACTATGACACTATTACAGAATTAGAAGGGAAGAGAAAGGCAAAGGCTCAGGTATCATATGAGAGAAGGAAGCAATTAGAAAAATTGAGATCAAAAGAAGTGGAGGTAGCCGAAAAGAATATTACCCCAAAGATGGATAAGATAAAACTTGAAAACATATTGGTCAATTTCCTTGACCCTTTATTGGTTATTCAAAAGGAGTATGAATACACCACTGTTAATATCAAGGTAACCAACCCCTAGCAGATCAAGGGGTTAAGGGGTTTAGGGGTTATATGTTTGGGGTTTAGGGGGTTAAATGGGTTAGGGTTTTAGAGGCTTAGGGGGTTAGTGGATTTAGCAGTTAAGGATTTTAGGGGTTAGGGGTCGTTATGGGTTAATGGGGCTAGGGTTTAGGGGGTTAAATGGGTTAGGGTTTTAGGGGTTTAGGGGGTTAAATGGGTTGGGGGTTGGGAATTAGTGTTTAAGGAGTTAGGGGTTAAGGGTTAGAGATTTAGGGTTTAGGGGGTTAAATGGGTTAGGCGTGCATTTAGAGGTTTAGGGGCTTAGGGGATTTAGAAGCTAAGGATTTTAGCTAGGGGTTAGAGGTTAAGGGGTTAAGGGGTTAGAGGTTTAGGTTTTAGGGGTTTAAATGGGTTATAGGGGTTTAGAGGTTTAGGGGGTTAGGGGATTTAGTAGTTAATAATTTTTTGGGTTAAGGGTTAGGGTAGGGGGTTAAATGGGTTAGGGTTTTAGGGGGTTAAATGGGTTAGGCCAGTTTGGAAATAGGGTTTAAGGGGTTAGGGGTTAAGGGTTTAGAGGTTTAGGGTTTAGGGGGTTAAATGGGTTAGGGGTTTAGGGGTTTAGGGGGTTAAATGGGTTAGGGGTTAAGGGTTTAAGGTTTAGTGGTTAAGGATTTAGAGGTTTAGGGTTTAGGAGTTAAATGGTTTTAGGTGCCCCTGACCGCACGATGCCACAACGGAGCAAACGGAAAATGGGCCACCTGAATTACATGCACAAGGCACCCGGGCGGTCACAACTTAGAAAAACTGATACGAGCACCCTCGAACTAAATGGCCCAACCCGAACATGTCCGGTCGGGCGACCTGATCACAAGGCGTGACACGACGCGCTCGACCGAAAGATGCCACAAGGGAGCAAACTGAAAACAGGCCACCCAAACATGCACAATGCACTTGGGCGGTCACAACTTAGCAAAACTTATACGGGCACCCTTGAATGAAATGACACGCCCGAATGAATGATGCCACAAGGGATCAAATGACAAACGGGCCGCTCGAACATGCAAAATGCACCCGGGTGGTCACAACTTATCAAAACTGATACGCGGGGGCCCTCGAATGAAACAGCCCGGCCCGAACGCGCCCGGTCAGGCGACCTCACACGGCGTGACACGACGAATAATGCCACAGGGGAGAAAACGGAAAACAGGCCGCCCAAACGTGCACAAGGCACTCGGGCGGTCACAACTTATCAAAACTAATACGAGCACCCTCGAACGAAACGACCCGACCCGAACGCGCCTGGTTGAGCGACCTCAACTAGTGTGACACAACACACCCGACCAAACGATGCCACAAGGGAGAAAATGGTAAACAGGCCGCCCGAATGTGCACAAGCTGGCATATGTGCAGTCACGACTTAGCAAAACTGATATGGGCGCCCTCGAACGAAACAACGTGAATCGAATGCGCTTGGTCGGGCGCCCTCACATGATGCGACATGGCGTGCCCGACCGAACGATGCCACAAGGGAGAAAACTGCAAACGGGCCGCTCGAACATGCACAAGGCACCCGTGCAGTCACAACTTAACAAAACTAATATGGGCGCCCTTAAACGAAATGGCGTGACCTGAATGCACCCGGTCGGATGACCTCACACAATGCGACATAGCGTGCCCGACCGAACAATGCCATAAGGGAGAAAACGACAAACGGACCACCCGAACGTGCACAAGGCACCCGAGTGATCACAACTTAGAAAAACTGATACAAGTGCCCTCGAATGAAACGGCCTGACCTGAACATGCCTGGTTGGGCAACCTCACACGACACGACACAGCGAACGATGGCACAAGGGAGCAAACGGAAAACGGGTTGTCTGAATGTGCACAAGGCACCCGGGTGGTCACAACTTAGCAAAACTGATACGGGTGCCCTCAAACGAAATGACCTGACTCGAACGCACCCGATCGAGCCGTGACCTCACATGGCACGACACGGCACGCCCGACTGAACGATGCCACAAGGGAGAAAATGGAAAACGGGTCGCTCGAATGTGCACAAGCTGGAATCTGTGCAGTCACAACTTAGAAAAACTGATACAGGCACCCTCGAACGAAACAACGTGACCCGAACACGCTTGTTCAGGCGCCCTCACATGGCACAACACGGCGTGCTCGACCGAATGATGCCACAATGGAGCAAATGAAAAAAGGGTCGCCCAAAGTGTACAAGGCACCCGGGCAGTCACAACTTAACAAAACTAATACGGGCACCCTCGAACGAAACGACCCGACCTGAATGTGCCTGGTCAGACAACCTCACATGGCACAACATGGTGTGCCCGACCAAACGATGCCACAAGGGAGAAAATGGAAAATGGGCTACCCGAACGTGCACAAGGCACCTAGGTGGTCACAACTTAGCAAAACTGATACTGGCACCCTCAAACGAAAAGGCCCGACTTGAACGTGCCCGGTCGGGCGACCTCACATAGCGCAACATGATGTGTCCAAACAAACAATGCCATGAGGAAGCAAATGGAAAATGGGCCACCCGAACGTGCACAAGGCACCCTAGCAGTCACAACTTAGCGAAACTGATACGGGCACCCTCGAACGAAATAGTGTGACCAGAAAGCACTTGGTCGGGTGCCCTCACACAGCGTGACATGGCGCGCTCAACCGAATGATGTCACAAGGGAGAAAACAACAAACGGGCTGCCCGAACGTGCACAAGGCACCCGGGCCCGAACGAAACGGCCTAACCCGAACGCACCCGGTTGGTCTACCTCAACCGGTGCGACACGACACGCTCGACCGAACAATGCCACAAGGGAGAAGACGACAAACAGGCTGCCCGAATGTGCACAAGCTGGCACACGGGCAGTCACAACTTAGAAAAACTGATACGAGCGCCCTCGAACGAAACAACACGACCCGAATGTGCTTGGTCGGGCGCCCTCACATGACGTGATACGACGCGCCCGACCAAACGATGCCACAAGGGAGCAAATGGCAATCGGGCCACCCGAACATGCACAAGGCACTCGGGTGGTCACAACTTAACAAAAATGATATGGGCGCCCTCGAACAAAACGGCCCGACCTGAACGTGCCCGGTCGGTCGACCTCACACGGCGCGACACGACGTGCCCGATCGAACGATGCCACAAGGGAGAAAATGACAAACGGGCCGCCCAAATGTGCACAAGTCACCTGAGCAGTCACAACTTAGAAAAACTGATACGGGCGCCCTCGAATGAAATGACCTGACCCGAACGCGCCCAGTCAGGCGACCTCACATGGCACGACATGGTGTGCCCGAATGAACGATGCCACAAGGGAGAAAACGGGAAACGGGCCACCCGAACGGGCACAAGGCACTCGAGCGGTCACAACTTAGCAAAATTGATACAGGCGCCCTCGAATGAAACCGCCCGACTCGAACGCACCTAGTCGGGCAACCTCACATGGCACGACACAGCGAACAATGCTATAGGGGAGCAAACGACAAACGAGCCACCCGAACGTGCACAAGGCACCCAGGCTGTCACAACTTAGAAAAACTGATATGGGCGTCCTCGAATGAAATGACCTGACCCGAACACGCTTGATCGAGATGCGACCTCACACGGCATGACACAGCGTGCCCGAACAAACGATGCCACAAGGGAGAAAACGGAAAATGGGTCACTCGAACATGCACAAGGCACTTGGGTGGTCACAACTTAACAAAATTGATATGTGGGCACCCTCGAATGAAACGGCCTGGCCCGAACGCGCCCGGTTGGGAAATCTCACACGGCGCGACATGGCGAACGATGCCATAGGGGATCAAACGGAAAATGGGCCGCCCAAACATGCACAAGGCACCTCGGTGGTCACAACTTAGAAAAACTGATACGGGCACCCTTGAATGAAACAGCCCGACCCGAACGCACTCGGTCGGGCGACCTCAACTGGCGTGACATGACACGCCCGACCGAACGATGCCAGAAGGGAGAAAACGGAAAATGGGCTGCCCGAATGTGCACAAGCTGGCACCCGAGCAGTCACAACTTAGCAAATCAAAAATTGTCATGGGTACCACATATTTTCTAGGTAGCTAGGTGTTGGAGAGGTAAATCCCCTCTACAGGCAGAGGCGATCCCTACTAGCCCAGATCGGGTCTAGCAACAACCGAGTCACGCTAAGATGCAAGTTCCTAATTGTAAAAGAGAAAAATGCGACAAGAGGCCTACCTTAAGTCCTACGCTACTGTATTTTGTGGAGGAGATGGCGCTTTTGTCCCTTGCTCTGGCAGATCACAATTCTCCTGCTCGATGCGATCGAACACCTGCACATACAAGAAGAAACAACAAACAAACAAGCGTAAAACCTAATACATGCAATTATGCATCAGTCAGAAAATATACAACTCATAACATGAAACATGAACATCTGAGTGGAACCATAATTGAAGTCATTTATTATTAATCAGAACAAAGAAAGATACAACCTAAGCTCTGACGCTGGATCTTCCTTCGGCGGGTCGATAGAGGAGTACGTCTCGGTAAAGCTCGTCGAGAAAAGGACAAGTCTCTCTCTCTTCGATTGTCTGACGATAATCTCCTTACAATTGATTCAGCTCTATTCAGGCTACTAATACTACTAAGGCTCAACCATTTAGCCCCTTCATCAATGGAAGATGGCTATATTTATAGAGGAGAGGAAGAGGTTGGGATCCCTACAATAGTGGAAGGGAGGCCTTATCCCTTGGGAGGTTCCCCATAAGGTGGAAACAAGAGGCCAAAGGAGGAAGGTCGTGGTTATTCAGTCGAAACCACTTTTCATGACTCATCCACGAAGTTGTTGTAATCGAAACTTTGCCTCTTTTTTTAAAAAACTTTCCATAAGCAGATTGGCGTGGGTGCTTAACTGGGACAGAGCACCAACTGGCATGGGCTAGTGTTAATTTTTCTCATTGGCGCGAGGACATAACGGGCTACCAGTGCCAAGGCAAAAACAAGTGTTTTTAGGGGTCTGCTCAGGAAATGATCAACAAAGGGAATGTTGTCCTCATGGCAAGGGATGAAATGATGGTATTTGCAAGGCATGACACTACTTATTGGTCACACAATAAGCCCTCCAATGTGCAGGATGGGGAATTGCAGGGACGGTGACAAATTACTGTGTAACACTAGGAATCTAATATTTATAAGTCAAATGGGTGATGCAATCATGCATATCATATTTAAGAAGGATTCATGTAAGATGATTCGTAGTGTGATGGTGTTGATAAGAGGTGTTTATATTGGCATAGTATACAAGTTTTAAGGGCATATTGACCAAAGTGGTTGCAGTAGTGCAAAAGTTCATAAAACTTATGGGTCAACCCTCTTGTTTAGTCAACAAGACCAAGTTGTAGCATTAAAATATGTGACACAATGGAGAGAAAATAATTTGAGTTATGCAAAGAAAAGGTATGATTAAATTTTGTATAGTAACTCTCTAAAAGTCACTTTATGTGAATATTGTATTTATGGGAAACAAAATTGTGTTAAATTCCAATTTGGTACTACAAGGGCAAAGAGAATTATGGAGTTAATTAATAGTAATGTATTTGGGATAGTACCAATGCAATTACTAGGTCTATCCATATATTATGTTTTCTTCATTGATAATTTCTCCAAGATGACATGGATATATTTCCTAAGAAAGAGGTCTAAGTTTTTCAATAAATTTCAAGAGTTCAAATCTCTTATGGAGAACCAAATAGATAGAAAGGTAAAGGTTATGATAATCGATAACAAAAGTGACTTATATGGTAAATAATTTAAGATACCTTTTAATTCGGTATTGCGACGCTTTTGAAAACACGTCGGAAAAGCGACGTTTGTCAAATAAACATCGGTCTTGCGACGTTGGGCTTCAAAACGTCACAAGACCAATGTTTATTTGACAAACATCGCTTTTCCGACGTGTTTTCAAAAGCGTCGTAATACCGACGAATGTGTGATAGACGTCGCAATTCCGACGTTTTGTCCCATAAACGTCATAAGACTGAAGAAAAGTTTAAAACGTCGCATTTTCGACGACAAACATAAACGTTGCAAAAGTGACGATGTCCCTAAACGTTGGTATAGTGATGGTTTGTGGCGGGATTTGAAAAATTGATAGAAATTGAGGAAATTTCTGACAATATGACAAAAGTGTCGGAACTAAAGTGTCAAAATTTCCACCAAATGTACTAGTGTAAGTCCCATGGGAAAACCCGTAAAGTCAAATTTCCCTATAAGTTATGTGAATGAAATCATCCCATTGACCTTTTTCCTTATATGGACTAAGCCTCAAAATTGTTGGATAACCTTAAAAATTCTCAGCCTGGTCTTCCGACTGGTTACCAAAAGCATTTCCCTAATCCTCCACTAGTTGATCAAGTGATTTATCATAAGTCATCTCTGGTCAATCCCACTCTCTCCGAAAGTGAATCTCATGAGTCTGTTCCTGACCAACCATTGGTTGAGAAAATGGTTGACCTGATTCCACCTTCAGTGGATTGTACCTTTCCCATATAGAGTTAATACCATACCACTCAGGTTGTTTTTGTTTCTTATGATTCCCATGAATTGGAGGGAAATCCTCTCGTTCCCATGACATAGTAGGGCGATCGTCCCATTCCCGTAACACAAGGGGGAAGTTCTCCCATTCCCATGACACCCACTCTAAGTGGTCTAGTTGCCTATTTTGGTTGGAGTTGACTGGCAGGACACCTTCTTCCTTCTTATGTGCCCTTTGAGATCAAAATACAGGCCTATAATGTGGCCATACCTAGAAAATTTATAGATGAAGGCACATTTGTTAGTATTTTTTCCTCAACTTCTTTGAAAAATTTAGGTTCTTCATAGCTTGTGCCAATTACCCAAAATATTTTGGAATTTAACAGAGGAAGCAATCCACTATTTGGGATCCTTCCTGATTTTCCTATTACTTTGGGTGGAAAGACTATATATATATATATATATATATATATATAGAATTTATGGTTGTCCAAGGCCCCTTGGATTTTAACTTACTCCTTGGGAATGACTATACTTATGTCATGGGAGCTCGTGTATCTTCTCTCTTTCATGTGATTCATTTCCCAGATGAGGGAATAATTGTGACCATTGATCAAATTTCATTCATTAGTCATAATTTGGCTCTCAGCCAACCAAAATTACTAAACATGTCAGTGGTATCATCCTCGCCACATGTCAATTATGTGGCAACCTGTTCCATACCCACGTCTACAGATGATATAGTCACTGATATAGTACATTATGTGTTGGGGGCATTGGAACCTGATCTTTCCATTATATCCCTTTATGCGTCTTCCTTCTAGAGCATTGTTATCCCATCTAATGAGAACTTCTTGGAAGTTAGGAAATATTATGGGTGTTGATCAAGGTATTCAGAGCATAGTTTATTTTCTTCTGACAAGCTCCTTAAAAAATGAAACAAGTTCTTCCGAGCACAATTCCTTTTCTTGTTTCAAGCTCATTAAAATTGAAACAAGGTGTCATGAGGATAGTTCTTGTACTATTTCAAGCTCATTAAAAAATGAAACAAATCCGCTTATAATTCAAGTCTTTTATTTGATCTCATAAATTCCCAGTCGATTCTTTCACTTGATCTCGTAAATGAACCTTCATTCTATCCACCTGTTAGTAACCAATAGTCTACTTAGGTGAATGAGATGAATATTATGAGGCATGTACCTCGAATTGAGTCATTATATTGGGGGAATGCAAAATTTTCAAGCATATTTTTTTTTTTTGTTTCAAGCTTCTGAAAATGAAACAAATTTGAAGTAGAGTTTCCCATGCTTCAAGCTTCTATAAAAATGAAACCATTTTGATCCTACCTCTCGTTATTTATGTTTTATTAGCCTCTTCTGACAAATTATCCTTGGTTTTTTCATTTCATCATCACCATTTGTTTGGTCGATCATACACTCTCACTTGGTTGTTTTACCCTTGCCTAGGGATTGCTACGATGTGTGGTTTTATTAGTCAGCCTCTTGAAATTTGTGTGTTTAGAGAAATTCCATTATCATAGGAACCAACTGCTACCTTTTACACCACTCGTTCCTCCAGTAGGATTCCTCTTTCAGCTCTTTTCAGACTCCAAAAATATGAAAACATTTTCGATCACTTGTCCTCTCGAGCTTGTTTAATTAAACAAATTTACGTCATCTCAATATACGTTTACCCACTTTTTCGGGAAGAGATTAACTAATTACGAAAAAGGAATACATTATTCAATCATGATCAGGAGGTTCTCTCGTGTATTTTTTTCTACCTTTTCAGATTCGAGAGACTATTGACGAAAAGGGACCTTTTGGAGTTTTCTTTTTCGTCTCTTTTTGAAATGCCCTAAACATGAAAAATAAATTAAGTTGCCCCTACGTCAGACTTGTAAAACTTAAATGATGAAAGACTTTTCACTGTGACAAGATTGAGTTACTCCTTCCTAGGGATTTTTAAACTTTTAGGATGGATTCATTCAAAGAATGAACTTATACGCTAAGCATATGCTATCCTCTTCAAGCTTGGTATCAAAAATAAAGAAGTACTCGTTAGCAATAATGGGGGAAAATAGAAAGTGAAACTTACCATGTGTTTTGAGGTAGCATGTCTCTCTTGAATATAACACTTTTATTTTTGTCATGTCGATTTGGGGATATCCTTATTCGTCGCTTGTATTCTTGTGTTTGGGAAATCCATTTTCCTCTCATCTAATCATTATTTGTCATCATGACCTCTAATCCCATTTTTAGTCAAATTTTTCCACACTCTAGAGTTGTGTCACCGATATGTTCAAGGGAAGTCCTATCTGAATTATCTTACAAATCATAAAGTTCATATGACCTTCGTTTATATTCTGGGATTACTTTCATCTACTCTACTATATCCTTCGTTTCATGTCGATAATGCGGGATACAATATGACCCTCCTTCGATGGATCACTTCCTGTCAAATCCATCTCATTATCCAGGAAGATGATCTAGAAACACCTTTCAATACCTTAGAGCTTGCATGCCTCAATGGAAATTTCTTTAGGTTCGAAGACATGTGTACCTCATTGAACTTTGATCGGATGATTCTGCAGGTGTTCAACCTCAACTAAATTATTCACCCTCGTGGTGTGTACTGTTGTACCTTGAAAGCCATTGTCATCATTGGTGTTTTCTCTCATTTTCATCATTGATCATTAATCAAGTGGTTTTCTATCATGTTCGACTTTAGCACATCTATTCACATGATAGGATTCGTATTATTGGTTGGGTTGAGATCGAGATGCAGACCTTGGATTCTGTATGATAAATCCATGTTTCATGGAGTTATGAGTTATTCATGATTGTAAACACGTCTCCCTCTATACGGATGGCTGCATCCATGTAGTGGATCTCTATTACTTGATCCTTTCATTCGGATAGCTGCATCCATACCGTGGATCCTTATATATGATCCCTTTTAGTCGGATGGCTGCGCCAATATTGAGGATTCATGATTTGTATATAGATGTTATATATCTATTATATATGCTTGATTTTCAAGTCTCAGGGGGGTATTCCAATTCCTTTCCTTAGTTCATAAAGAATTTCACTCATCACTCCCTGTTCTGCCCTCATGCTTTAGGGGGCATCTGTTACATAATAATTTGTCACCATGTTCACTTCCCTTCCCTGATCATGAAGTGCTCTAAGTTGAAAATTGTGCAGTATATCCACCATGGAGAATACATCAAGATATCCCTTCAAGACCAACATAAAGCTGCCTTGAATATTTTCTGAATAAGCTCAACTTAAAACCTAAATTTATGGGTCATCGCTCTTTGCTAGTTTCCTTCCCTTGTTGATGGCATGTTGTAACACTTTGACCTAGTGCTTCCAGCACAATTTTTGATAGGAAAAAGTGTGTTGAACCTATTCTGGTAGCGTTTCATCAAATGGAGGAGAAGCTTCATGCACTAGAGGCTTCTAGAACGACGATCTGGATATGGTTCGATGTAGATATGCTCGAGCTCTCTAATTTGGAGCTCTTGAGCTTATCGTTAGGGGATTTTTTCTTGAGAAGTGCACTTTCATCCATATTTTATGGATCCCTAACTCCCTCCCTACCTATAAATTGAATCCCATCCTTCCACTACTAGTTGGTCTTGCCTGATCATTGGTCCTTTGCATCCCTACACTGTGATTATGCCCGAATTTCCACTTGGGAGAAGGATTGCTTTAATATCCTTAGTTTGGAATTGGACATCACCAAAGGGAGGTCTCCAAAATCAAGGTCACGATTTTATGCTTCCTTTTTATATAATTAATAATACATCTGATGTTTCACTTCCCATATTTGTCTAGATATCTATGAAATTAGACTAATACTCCTTGATTTGTTAGGTAATTTGTATATTGTCACGCTTCTTGTTGTTGTCTCTTGATCTCTTACATGTATTTGAATTCCAAAAGAAGCGAGGAGTGAGCCTAAAGGATCATATAATCAAGGTCTTCACCAAAGGACTGGATGATAACATCAGGAAGATATAGGCTCCTATTCTTCCTCTTCCATTTTGAATGCAAACTAGGAAAGGGTTCATTAGCTGGTCTTGTGCATTGATAGACGCACTCTAGGGATAGAGAGATCGCCTCTTTCCATAGAGGGGATTGTCTTCATAAAAAAATATTAAAGAGGCAACACGACAAGCTCCATTTTTAGCTACTCCAGACTTCAAAAAAAACTTTATGGTGGAATGTGTTGCCTCAAGAAATGGAATTGGTGTTGTTTTAATACAAGAAGGAATACCGATTGCATTTGAAGGTCATCCAATTTAGGGAAAGTGTTTACACAAACATATTTACGAGAAGGAAATTTTGGCAATACTACATGCCCTGAAGTAATGACACCCTTACCTAATGGGAAGACATTTCATGGTAAAAAAAAATAATAGTCTTATATAATTTTTGGAACAAATATTATATTTATAAGAGTAGAAAAAAATAGGCCACTAAGATTTTGGGTTATGTCTTTGAAATCATCTACCAAAAAAGGAAGAAAAATGTTGTTGCAGATGCACTCTCAGGAATAAATGAGGATGTGGAAGAATCACTTTATGCCATTTTGATTATTAAACCTGACTCGGTAACTGAAGAAAGGGAGGAATGGAAAATTTATGAAGAAGTGTGAACACTCATTCAAAAGTTACAACAAGATCCCAGTACATTAGATAAATTTATATGGAAAATTGACTGATTATGGTACAAAGATCACTTTGTAAGAATTCCCAACTCAAACAAAATATTCTTTTGGAATTTCTCACCTCTCCTTTAGGAGGGCACTCAAGATTTTTAAAAACATAGCACAAGGTCAAGAAGGAATATTTTTGGGATGGCCTTAAATCTGACATTTATAGGTTTCTGGCAAAATTTTTGGTTTGCCAACGAAATAAAGTTGAAACAATTAACCCCCCAGGTCTGTTACAACCTCTAACCATTCCAATTCACCATTGGGAGGAGGTATCAATGGATTTTATCATAGGTTTACCTACTTCTTAAGAAAATAGTGTCATCATGATGGTAGTTGATATAGTTACCAAGTATACACACTTTTGTGCATTATCTCATCCTTTTAAAGCCAATACAACTACTACTGCATTTATGGAAACAATTCAAAATCTACATGGAAACCCAAATATTATTGTAAGTAACAGAGATCCCATTTTCACTAGAATATTTTGGACGAAATTATTTTCTTGTCTGGGCACTCAATTAGCTCATAATTCATCTTAGCATCCTAAATCTAATGGAAAACTGAGATACTGAACAAATGTTTGGAAGGATATCTTTGTTTCTTTGTATCTGATAAACAAACACAATGGGTCAAGTGGTTACCTTTGGCTGAATGGTGGTATAACACTTCTTTCCATACTACAAAAAAAGTGAACTAGTTTATTACACTTAATGGATATCATCCACCATCCATCATATCATCTTTAAGAGAAAACTCGAAGGTTCAAGTGGTGGAAGATCACATCGAGCATAAACAACAAGTTCGCCAACTCTTAAAGGATAACCTCACTCTAGCACAAAATCAAATGAAACAACAACATATCAACATCGTAGTGAAATAAGTTTTGACATAGGTGACTGGGCATTTTTACGGCTACAACGATACAAACAAATTTTCTTCAAGAAAGCTAAGAAGGATAATAAATGATCACCCAAGTACTATGGTCCTTACAAGGTTTTGAAAAATATTAGTACTATGTCATACAAATTGGAGTTTCTTGTGTCTTCCCAAGTGCACCAAGTTTTCTATGTTTGATGCTTAAATAAGGTTATTAGTGACAAGCTCCCACTAGAAAAACTGGTCACATTCAGACCGTGACTAGACATCATCACATAGTGGCTGCTTTATGGATAAGCCCACTAGAAAAATAAATGATTAATCTCCTAGAGGTGTGGTCCCTGGAAATCTGAATCGAACATATCTAGAATTGTCCCATACCTTGGTATATATTCTTCGTACAATCATAGGCTTCCTCGAGACTACTTGGTGTTTGATCTTGGTCATTACCAACCATTAATGATGCCTTTTCATAAAATGACCAAGAATATCACTTTCTGGGTAATTATTTAAATCCCCAACAGTATTACATGGAGTATGAAAACATTATTTTAAGAACCCACAAGTGTTACATTCAATTTGGAAATCAGTTTCAAAATATAGGGGGTCCATAGTTGTAACTGTTTTGTTGAGGCCGAAATAATTCCACCAATTTTAAAGCCATTCACTCTGCATGTTTCTCTGTGTAGTCCACGTGGATCTGAACTTGACTTTAATATAATGGGTTTCATTTTTCCCATCAACATTCATAATATCCCACCATAATTTTTTATAATCAGTAAAATTATATATGGTGTCTGGAAAGATAATGGATGGGTTTCCTTGTGGCCAAATTTCAGGCATATCATACCAAGTTGGGAGCCTGGTACGGTTTATGGCGAAATACTTATGGAAGACTCTCCTTTGATTGTTCCCTTCTGTCCAAATGACACTTATATTATGGAAATTTTGGCTTAAATATTATTCAGTCAAATGTGTAGAAAGCATATTTCTCTCATATACCATGTCATGTATCAATTTGCTACCTTTAGGGTAGACTTTCCTTTCTGGTACTAGATGTTGTATATCTACATGAGATTGGAGATTTTCATCTAGTACCTTTGTGTTTCTCAACTGCCATGTGGGTTTCCATTTTGAGCAGTATTCTTCCCATTTTTGTGCCTCTGGAATACTCCTTAAAGTTTCTATATGCTAGGAAGGATCCCACTCTGTTACTATTACCATGATAGCATCGACCTGACTTAAGTATTCTCTGCTCAAAAAGTTAGGTAAACAATTTTCCTCAACCTTAATGTGTTCGACATCAAAGTAGAAATTAGCAAATAGAGCCCGCCACCTTGCAAAATTTGCTTCTCCTGGTTTCTTTATATCTTTCATAGGACCATTTTTAGAGTAGAGGCATCAGTCCTTAAGAGAAACATTTTATGTATAAGGCGGATATCAAATTTGTCAATGCAGTTCCATGCTGCTTTGACTTCTTTTTCTATTGTGGAGTAGTTTCTTTCAAAAGGGCTCCAGGTTCCTGAGAAAAATTGTACAATTTTTTCTTCTCTTTATTTTCTTTGCTTTAGGATTCCTCCCCATCCGATATCATTGGAATCTATTTCAAAAAATTTAAATGAATCTTCATCAGAAATATAGAGAACTGGGAGAGTTTTTACCTTGCTTTTAATTCTTTTGATGGCTTCTGTGTGTGCAGTTGACCATGGTTGTGGATTCTTTTGCAGTAACTTGTCAAGTAATGTTCTATATTTGGCACAATCTTTATAAAAACTACTTACATAATCTAAACAACCCAAAAACCTCTGCAATTGGGTTTTGTCAATGATAGCATCTGGGAATTTATTAGCAAATTCTAGAGCATACTATTGCAGAGAAATATGTCCATCCTTGATTGTATGTCCTAAAAATTTGATACTTGTCTAGAAAAGTTCAACCTTTTTCTTGCTAAGCACCAACCCATTATTCTTGATAAGTTGGATAAATTTTTGAACATGTTTAAAGTGTTCATGGACATTTTTTGAGAATATGAGCACATCATCAATATATACCAGTAGCCAATCAAAATATGTTTTGAAAATTGTATTCATAACCTTTTGAAATTTTGATGGAGCATGTTTGAGTCCAAAAGGAATTACGTTCCATTCACAGTGTCTTGCTGGGACACTAAAAGTTGTTTTGAATTTATCAGATTCTCTGATTGCAACTTGCCAAAAACTTGATTTCATATCAAACTTAGAAAATACTTTAGCCCCTGCTATCCTAGCTAGGAGGTTCCCTTTGTGGGGAATAGGGTAAATATCATCTGATAGGAAATTTTTTAAGGGTCTATAGTTTATGACCAATCTTGGAATCCCTCTCAACTGTTTTGAATTTTTATTGACATAAAAGCCATATCAGTTCCATGGACTACTAGATTCTCTTATCAATCCTCTGTTTAATAATATTGCTATTTCCTTTTGACAAAGATCCCTCTATTCTTTGTTCATGGGAATTGCTCTGCTTTTTCAGGGTTTCCCTTCATAGTCATCCTTGTATGGAAATTCTATACAATGTTATTTCCTATGCCAGAAGGCATTTGATTCTTCAACACATCATTCTTTCTCAATTTGTGATTTCAAACTGGAGATCCTTTGTTTGATGATAGGAGTCTAAAGATAATCTCATATTTTTATGGTGGTTTTTAGATCTTTGAGCTCAACCAATTTATTACTGGCTTTTTCAATCCGTTGCATGGGTTGCACCATGGTAGATACCCTAGGAGTAGAGATGAAGGGTAGCTTGATTGTTTGTAGTTTACCATCTGAAATTGGTACATATATAAAATAGCCAGCCTTGTTACCTTTTAATTTGGTTGACCCATGTGGCTCTATAGTAGCCAAAAATACTTTCCCTAAGATGTAGTTAATAGGGATGTCAACAAAAACAAATTTTAGCTTGATTCAATGTTCCTTGAAACATATAGAAGCCTGAGGGAATTCATACAATATTTTTTTACTCCCTAACCCAAAAACCTCTCTGAAAGACTTTACCCATTATTTAGCTGGCAATAGTTTTGAATTAGAACATTGACATCTGCACCAGTGTCAATGAGTGTCTTTAGAGAAAACATTTCTTCATGTGTGCAAATATCCAACATGACATGATTTTTTTGGTATTTTATGGCCATGACTCTCATATCCCTGAACCCTATAAAGTCATCACGTTTTCCTTCAAAAATTTCTACATTTGGATTTGAAATGAATTCTTCTTCATCAAGTGCCTTTCCTTTTTCTAATTCAGAAACCATTTTTTTAGGGAAGAGATTTCCTTCTTAAGATTGTGGATCTCTTTGCTAACCTCTACCAATGTTAAGGATTTGGATTTTGATTTTTGTTGGCTTCTCTGGAAAGCTTTTGTATTTTTCTCAAATGAGGCATTAATGAACAATGCCTTGGCTTCTATTTTTGGAGAAGTTCTACTACTGCTTCCCTGGTCTTTGTGCGTGGTATTTAGAAAAGTTTCCAGTAATTTTTATTTCATTTCTTCTTCTCCCAATGCTCTAATTTGGGTGAGTAATTTTGTCTCTAAATCTTCTATGGTTTATGCCATAAGCACCTTCTCCTTTGGTTTAGAAATTAAATCTTCTTCTTCAGAAGAAATTTCATATTTAGTACTTGATGTACAGTGGTAGTCTTATCAATCAGTAAATTGGCATTCATCATGCGCATATTTAATTCTTCTTCAGAAAATTATGAGGAAGAACTTTCAGAGGATGCTGAGGTAGAACATATTTGTTGTTGTTGGATTTGCTCTCTTATTGTGAAATTGGGGCAATTTTTGAACTTATGGTTTTTAGAACCACATTTATAGCACATGATCGACCCTTCTATTTTTACTATTCTTTTCTTCTTTGATATTTCTTGAGACTTCTTTCCTCTGTTTTTCTTAGATTCATCTTCAAGAGGGCAACGATTTGATGTATGTCCTGGTTGGCCACAGATCCAACATGTTAGTTTGTTCCACTGGTCTCTTTTCTGGGTCGATAAATGAATATCTTTATGTTCATAATAGTGTGACTTTGGGACATACATACAATACCCTTTCTTAGGACCTTTTTTTTTCTTTTGTGGATTTTCCCTGTATCCTTGCTTTTTTATCTTCTTGGCCTTCTTATTATCTTTTCTTCTTCTCACTATGGGGTCATTTATAGTTAGGCCATATTTACTACACATGGATTTGCTATCTGGTAGTCTTGATAGTTTTTGTAATGATTTTTTTACTTGCATGCTACTGCATAAGCCTACCAGAACTCTGGTTATTATGCTATATATTTCTCCCCAAGTGAAGGATTCAAATAGAATTTGAAAAACATATTTATGTCTTAGATAGTCAACAAACTTTGAAGGAAGTGCTGCTAAGTAGACTTGTTTCCATAAGATGTTCTTACTGTCTTTAACTTCATAAATGCGTTGAATCTAATCTCTATGAAAATCTTCATATTGAGACATCTTATTGCATTTAATGTTCATGATAATAATTTCATGTTCAAGCTCAATTTCTCCCCCACACCAATGTTCTAAAATAAATGACGTTAGTGCTCCAATCATATTGCTTTGGGGGCTTCCATTTGAGTTATGGATGATATCTCCCCCTTCATCTTTCAAGATTTCACCTTCCATTTTTGCAACTAAAGCTGGTGATGACTCTGTCTCCCACCACCTTAACAAAGTTCCAATGAAACATTGGATAATAGATTTGCAAGCTTCTATTTCCTCTTTTCCTTTCAGACACATAAGCTTGTATTCAGTAAACATTAAATCTATCATCGTTCTTATGTGGCCAATACTCAGATTATCAATATTCCACTCTCTATGTGCTTCAGGGTGGAAATTGAGGGTGTCAGGAAACTTCCCTTTCCCACTGAGATCTGGTGCAAGATATATGGTACACTGGCTTTGTAGTGGCCCATAGATAGGGAGCATATGGGTTTCTGAGCTTTCAGGTTGTTCTATTTCTTTAAACAGGGAAGAAAGAGTAAGTAGCTCATATTTTTCTTCTGTGGTTTCTTTTGGGAAAAGGAAAGGAAATTTATCAATTGGTTTGGTTAGATGCTGAATATTTACAGATCTCTTGAATAGAGAGGAAGTAGGAATAGGTTTGTATTTTTGGCTAATATGCAATTTTTCAAATCTTTCAAACAGTTCTTCAATAGATTCTTGAGTGTACTATCTTCCTATGTCCATTTTCTTTTCAACATCATCAATCTTAGTTAGAGATTCTCTAACAAATCCTTTCAAAACTGTAGTAGAATAATTTACATCATTTAGAGTCTTGTTAGTGCTATTTGCAGAGACTTGTAAACCATCAAAATGTTCTTTGATTTCAACAGTTTTAACACAATTCATTTCCAATCCTTTAACTGTTGTGTTGGTCCAGTTGATTTTCTCACTGGATTTCTGTATCCTACCATCAATGCTAAGGGCATTGTCATATTTTAATACCAAAAGAATAGCATTAGCACTATTCTGTGCTTCTCCAAGGAGAATTCCTTTATAGGGAAGAAAATTGGTAGGTGTTTCAACTTTACTACCATTAATAGTAGTCCAAGAGTGTTTTTCTGAAGATGGCTCTGCATCTGCCATGTGTATATCTAAGGGTTCATATTTATTCTTCCATTCATAAAAGGATAACCAATTTTTTGTCTTTGACATATATGCCTTCCATTCTTGTGATAGTCTGACTTTTTCTTGATTTGGAGTACTAATTTCAATGCCTTCCATTCTTGTGATAGTCTGACTTTTTCTTGATTTGGAGTACTAAGTTCCATGCCTTCCATTCTTGTGATAGTCTGACTTTTTCTTGATTTGGAGTACTAAGGTCAAAGGTATTAGACTCGAGATGGGTGTATAGATCCCAATTTAATATATTCTTAATCCATTGGGTATCAACAATATTCATTTTTCATCCTTCCATGCCATAAAAAAATTGTGCATTTCAAGCTTGGAGGGTCTTTTATAGTCTAGTGGAACAAAATTATTGAATCTGGACTATGGGATTAACTCATCTAACTGCTCAAGGTATCCAAGACCATGTTTTGGAATACTCATTGGGTGCATTTTGCTCATCATTTCATTGAGGCGAGGATCTTCATTTTCAAGAGATGGAAGTTCATGGATCATCATTACATGACCAGAATCATGTCGGAATGGAATGTCTGAGGATTTTGGATTTGGACAGGGAGTGATAGAATTTGTAGGAGTAGATTCTCCTATCCTGGGATGATGATTCTGATGCATAAAGAGTTTTGCAAGGCTATTGAGATTTATTTTTTGTTTACACTTTGGACATATGACTTGTAGAGAAGAAAATTTTACAAGTTGGGAAAATCAAATAAATCAACATGGCTTCAATTTACAAATGATAGATGGGAGTTGGAAGTATCAGTCTCTTGTGGATCTATATACATGGATGATTTTTTGCAAGCTTGGCCAATTCTTCTAAGATCTATGGTAGATATTTTGGGAAAGGATACAATAGCAGATGAGGGCCCTTCCTCAATATTGATAGAAGTAATTCTTTGTAATGTTGGTGGCTTTGGGTTATCTATAACCCAATGTTCTCGAAAACTCAGATTTTCCAATTTAATAATCTAGTGTTCTATCTTCTGATTTTGAGCATTGGTTAGAACAACTACACTAGATTTGGATTCTTTACTGGGGGTATGGAGGACTGCAGGATAGAGGTTGTTGGTGTGACTAAAACAACCACTTGTTTGGTTGGCGATATTGTTTCTCTTATTTTTCATATAAAATCCAGTTTTCTTGATCTGAAGTTGCAGAATATCTTTGATGTGCTCGTCAAATGTCTAAACAGAAAATTTGGATAGTAATCAAAGTATACTGGTCCATCTGATAAAGGAGAAACCATCCCACCAATCAATGAATATGAATACTTGTTATCTTTCATGTCCCTTACCATAGCAAGGACAAATGTATTCAGGCCTCTGTGTATTAAGGCATTTATTCCTATCCTTATACACCCAAAATGTAGGTATTTTGTCCCCAACTTTTTAGCTTCTTTTTGGAGTTGCTTAGTATCTAACAAAGGAAATGTTTGTACAACGTCAGAATTCTCTTGGATCTGACTAATACTTTCTTTGATAGAGATCCTAGTTACCACTTTTAAATGAAACATAGATAAATCAGCATAGACTTCTGAAGAATTTATGTTGGGCAGACACGATTTAGGTGCTTGCTGAATTTCTAAGTATTCAAGTTCTGCTGAGTTTATAACTTGTTTAGATGAAGAGGCAAACATGTCTCTTAAGGGATTTTATTCAGCATGTTATCTTTCTTCAAGATCTCTGAATGAAACTGATCTTCTAGAATTATCCATTTTTACTAGGTTATGTATTTTGAGTACTAACCGCAATGAACCAGACCTTACTGGGTCTGATACCAATTTGTTGCAGGGGCTTCAAAGAATCTTGCACTTTTTGGCCTTGCTTTGATTATATTGTAACCCCTTAAACTCCTATATATACCAAGGAGGTATTTTCATTTGTATCATCCAAGATTGTTCATTTATATGATGTAAAGGAGGTTTCCCCTTAAAGTGGCTAATTGTCAAGTCATTGATCTATCTTTTCTCCTTCTTGTGATTAGATGACATTCAATCATGCAATTGATTGTATCATACAAGCATGCATCCAATAAATGCACCAAATATATGTACCATTATGATTCATAATATGAGTTTCATGACCAAATCATGCCATAGTAACCCATGGATGCATAACAAACATTATAGCAGCATTTACAAACTGAAGGCTTCTTTCCTTTGTCATAACCCACTAGGTTTTAATGACAATTTTTCTTTCATATATCAACAATTCCATATAATTTTCACATTAAATAGGAAAGTCTAATCCTTCAATTAAATGTTCCTTACCAACAAAATCAATATTATATGATAGAATATCTTGTTCAATATGATAGAATATTGGGTCAATATTCATGGACTCATGAACACAATGCAATCCCTATATTTTCTTCGCACGTCCCAAATTTTCATGCATCTCTTAATGCATTAACAAACGTATTTTATCTCATGAGTTTATTATTCATTCATTTAATATTTGTTTAACATGGAATCTCAATGCATGCACACATTATTAATATTTTACTAATTATTTTTTTGGAGACAATTTTCTACCTTAACCATACCACTTCTTGGGAATCCATACAATACGTGAATTAATTTGAAAAAAAAAATATCAAATTTAGTTGAAAGGAATTCTTACCCAATTCCTTTACCTTTTTACATTTTCTTCCTACTTTCCCTACTTACTTGGCTACCATCACATGCATTCTCAGCTATGAGTTTTTCAACAAGTTTTACATACCTCTAAGCATACTTGGAATTGCAACATTCAACGTCACTTGAAATGATCTAAAACTCCATATTATGCATAAATTTAACATTTTATTTGGCTTTACACAAGCTTCAATGAATATTCATAAACAAAATTTTCACTATGTATCCAATTTACACATTGAAACAATTCCTTTAATCATGAACCCAAACATGTGCATATACATCTTGTCATGTGATGCAGGATCATCTTAGTAAACTTTTATTTTTCTGTTAGGTCCCTATATTACTAGTATAGTCCCTTATTGTTGTTAGTGTAACCCCCTTATTGTTATTATTGTACCCTTGTAACCCCCATATTGTTATTATTGTGCCCTTAAATTATTATTATTAGGTCGGCTAGGATTACATTGTGGCCCCATGGACTCCTATATATAGAAATGAGGTTTTGTAATTTGTATCATCCAAAAATTGTTCAATCATGTAATGTATTGGAGGTTTCCCCCTCGAAGTGGCTTATTTATAAGGCATTGATATCTCTTTTCTTCTATTTTTGGAGCTGGTTTCACAACATTTGGTATCAGAGTTATGGATTCTAGGGTTTTCGCTGCTCCAAACTGGTCATTGTGTCATTTTCGCTATAACGTCTTTTCTACGAAGGTTCAAAATCTGATATTTTTAGAGTGTGAAGCTGAAATCCTAAGGAACATCGTCACATAAATTTAGAGCTTGTTTTGCAATATTTGCGGAGATATGATCTATGGAAGCTAGGGCTTTTTGCAGGCTCCTGAATTTAACCTAAACAGGTCATTGCAGAATTTTCGCTATAACTTTGTTTCTACGAATTTTCAGAAGCGGAAATTTTTAGAGAGCGAAGCCAAAATCCTGAGGAACATCTTCGCAAAATTTCAGAGCTTGGTTCGGAATATTTTTGGAGTTATGATCTATGGAAGTTAGGTCTTTTTCAGGCTCCTGAATTTCATCTCAAAGAGGTTATCGTGGGAAAATATTCATAACTCTCTCTCTAAGCATCAGATTGGAATGTTGTAAAAAGTGGCCACAAGTATACGGAATGTAGTTTTGTTTCTATCAATTTCAGAGCCAAAGGAGGAAACAATGACACGTGGAAATTCGTACAAGTTCACTCTACTGAACAAGTCCATAATTGGGTCATTATGGGAGACTGGACATAACTTTTCCTTGAAGAATCCAAATCAGGTCAGACCCATGACATTTGAAAGAAGCTTTAGAGGGATACTACAAGGAAAAATTTCAGATATTTAGGATCTACAATTACATAGATAATTCAATTTCCATACAGAGCTCCTCAAAAGCAAGTAAAAGATGTGTATATTTTTTTTTCCCGAATTGCATAAGTCTTGTTTGAAGAATCAAGTTGAATTGATTCCAAGGGTATATTGTAGAATATATATCAGTATTAGATTCTAAAATGGCCCCTCAAAAGAATTCAACGCCCATTAAACCTTTATAAGGCTCTACTATGACTTAAGAAGACGAAGAATGGCAACATGACATATCAAATTTACAAGAGCAAGTGCAACAAATTCCGCTCTCGCAAAGAGCAACAAAAAATGACATGGACGTTTTGAAGAAAGGAGTGGAAACTAAGATGGATGGTTTGAAGAAAGGCATGGAATCTAAGATGGATGGTTTGAAGAATGGCATGGAAGCTAAGATAGATAGCATGGAAGATGGCATGGAATCTAAGATGGATGACATGGAAGCTAAGATCAATGAAAAAATGGAAAACATGAAGAATGATCTAAAAGCAGACATGGAAGGTTTGACAACATTGATACAACAAATGTTTCCTAATGGTGAAAAGATAGTAGAGGAAACTCATGATGAGAACAAAATAAATGCTAATCGTGATTTCATAAACTCTAATGTTGGCGGGAAGAACCACCATATTCCAAAAATGGATATGAGGAAGTTTGATGGAAAGGATCCTGTAACATGGATACTACAGATGGAGCAATATTTTGATCTCAATAATGTGCAAAACACACAAAAGGTACGCATTGCAACTTTACATTTAGAACAAAATACATTTGTATGGTATCGATGACTTTGCTCCCGTAAAAAAATTGTCACTTGGTCAATTATTACGAAGGAAATGATAGCACATTATGAGGATACAAAGAGCAACACCTTCTTTAGCCAATTGATAAATCTCAAACAAAAGGGTTTAGTGGGGGAGCACACTGAGGACTTCCAAAATTTGAATATAAGGGTAACTGATATTCCAGAGGAACACAAGATTGATCTTTTCATAGATACTTTAAAGGATAACATCCAACATGGAGTTCATGTTTTGGAACCTGATTCATTGGAGAAGGCATTCAGGTTGGCAAGAAAACTTGAATGTAAAATTATGTCGACAAGGAAGCCTACCACTCACTTCTATAAAGAGGGTTGGTCTTAGGGTGGGTAAATGCCTAAGGCGATGCATTACAATTGTTTACATTTGGAGTCGCTACCCAGTGGGTTTCTTTGATGGGGCATTAAGCTCATTCAAATATGGGAGTGGTGCTTTTATTGTTCTTAAGCCCAGACAATTCTACCATTTCAATTAGTTTAGTGGGATGGGAACCAATATGAGGGCAAAGAACACAACACTTTGGGGAGTTTTATTCTGTGCAAAATGGTTATCCATTAAGGTGTTGGACCTTTATGGTGATTCAAAAGCGGTCATTAAGTGGGTTGTGGATGACACCACTAAATCCATTGATATTTTTAATAGGCTATCTTTTTCCCATATATATTGAGAGAAAAATGAGATCACAGATGCTTTGTCAAAGGCTGGCCTATGTCAACTACTTGGAGAGATCAACTACAGTGCATATTTCAACTACAACTCTCTTGAATCTGGGAAAATCTACTATACTTGACATAGTGCGGGACAAGCCACATGGTTTCTTTTTAGTAAAAAGCTGATGATTTTGTATTAGGCTCATTTTGTTAGATGCCCTATAAGATGAAAAGGTCATTCTGTTAAATGTGGTTTATGCTTAATAATTAGATATATGAAAGATATTTCATAAATATGTAAACAATCTGTTGTTTTTCCCTACTAATAAAAACAAAAAAAACAAAAAAGCACACAAAAAAAACATCTATTTGCCTCACTTCCCTACAAAATTAAGGAATCTATCATTTTTTTTTTAATGGTAACTAATATAAATCTTTATTTCTTGTAAACTTAATAAACATGTAAATCTTTAATTTTTTTTAATATTAATAAGGTGAAATTTTGATATATAAAAAAAATACACATGAATTTGATCTTAATACACAAATGTATATATTAAATAGAAAAACTCAGAAACAATACTTCATTTGGGAATCCCTGTATTAGCATGAACTTTTTAAAAGCCAAATAAATTATATATAACGATAAGATAGATATAGGAAAAGCTTATAAAATCAAGAAAGCGCAAATTTTGATGTAATTAATTATAAGTGATACTAACCATTCTGTTATGTATGATGATGATTTTTTCCGAAATTAAAAAAAATTAATCAACTTTTACCTTTATAATATGAAATCCAAATTTGAATTGGAAATGGAAATTTCGAAATTGATAACTATGTAATAAACTAATGATTGGAAAATCCGAATAGAGATATAAATGGTTTACTCTAAGTTTACTCTAGTCAATTGGAATGAACAGAAACTTCCATTACTATGTGCTGGGATTAGCTGGCAAATGGCAATATAAATTTGAAGGATGTGAAGCAAAGTCATACAATGCTTGTATTCGTTTCAAGTTATTCGAGATTGCGTTATAGAATACGACCACCCAATTTCATCTCTCTTTATAATAATAAGTACAAAGTACTTATTTAAGCTTTATCAAGTGAAGAGACCATCATGACAATAACTGACACAATTGAGGGAACGGCAGAGAGGAGGAAGAAGAGACCATCATGACAATAACTGACACAATTGAGGGAACCACAGAGAGGCGAGGCAAGTACAAACCTTTCCATCAACGGTTAGCCGAAACTTTTCAGTGACCAATATTTAACATTAACAGCTCATAGGAAATTAATGTGATCTGGTTGTATAGGTTGGCGAGTCTTATTTCGGCTGCTATCCGCCCATTAATGTGGTGGCAAACACATTGTCCATCGTTAGATTTAAACAATTTTAAATCTAACGGTGGGCAGTGTGTCTGCCACCGCATTAATGGGCGGATAGCAACCTAAATATTGGTTGCCGTATAGGTCTAACTTTATTGCACTAATTTAAAATTAATTGGAGATATATATATGTGGCCAGCCTTATTTCCACTGCCATAGGCCCATAAATGCGTCCAAGCAGAGAATGCCGACGGTGAGATCAAAACTGTAGATCATCGTGCCGTGAGCATTCCCTGCTGGACGCATTTATGAGCCTATGGCAATGGAAATAAGACTCGCTCTATATATGCGGTCTGGCTGTATATGTATTTTAATGATGAGCACATATAACCGTACCTCATTAATGGCCTATGGCCTGGACTTTTCAGTGACCTAAAAACTGTTACCCATTCTTCATTATCTCAATATTTGTATGGCCCACAACCACTGAATTAAATAGTGAACTTATGTGACAATGAAATACTCAATTGGTCTTTTTTCAGGGCACTCCAATGGCGACATGTTGTCGTCAATCATGCTCCTCTGATCATTCGAATCGCGTAGTTTAAAAAGGTCGTGTTTTCACTCAGAATCTGTCAATGGTTTTCAGAAAATTTGGCAAAAATTTGTCCAGAATCTTGTTTTTAGTTGTTAAACTTTAATATTTTAAGTACCTTTGGGGTTTTTGATAGTGCTGAATCCATTTTCAGCATCAATAATAAATTCTAAACACTCCAAACACCTGATTTTTCAAGTTTTAGTTGACCAAATTCGAACAATTTTCTGCGGTCTGAGCTATTTCACGAGCTGGGTAGACAACTTCCATTTAAATTCCATACCCTGTGCCCTGTGGATGGAAACTTTTGTTTCTATTCCGGAAGTGTATGAGAGTTGCAGGCCATACACACCATGTCATCATTAACTGGACAGGAATGATCGGGTTGATGACTACTTGTGCATTGGTTGGATTAGGATCACAATTCTTGTATATATATTGCAAACTTTATACAACTATTCAAATTATTTTGAAGGTTTGAGATTTTTTTTGAAGAGTGGTTAAATCAAAATCTTTTCAAAATATCTCTGAAAGAATTAATTCATAATACTGTCATGATCCATGATTGCGATACCAGCGAATTTCTTCCGTGCGAAACTCTTTTCTATATTGCAGCGGTAGTATGATGATGATGTTGAACCCTATAAGTTGGGAGAATTCAAGAGGAAATAATTCCAAAGGTAAATATTATTGCTAGTACTAATGCCTCCATAAATTCTGCATTCATTAATAAAGTCAAATTCGTTTTTGGGGGGTGTAGATGATAAAAAATAATAATAATCACTAACATAGCGTAACATGCACGTCTTCGCCATGCGACAGAATTAAGTCCTTTTCCCAGTCTGGTCTTGTGATCATAAATCATCCATTCGATCAATCATACATTGCCAACTCTGCGCTTTTCGACCAAAACTATCGCAATCCACTTTAAGGTTTTCCAATTTCAAAATAAATTTATGTTATAGAAAAATATTACCCAACAACCAAACATGCACGTATTCACCAAACCGATAAGTTGTTTTGGATTTTTATAAACGACCACAATGACAATTTCTCCGCACTTTATTTTTATAAAGCTAAAAATATAAGTGCGAAAAGAAAATGGTGAATGAGCACGGGAATCCCCACACAGAACCGATGGCGAGCCTTATTTCAGCGGCCATAGGCCTACTAATGCGGCCAAGCAGCTGATGCCCGCCGCACGATGATCTCCGGCTTTGATCCGACGGCAGGCCGATCTCCTCCTCATGTTTCACATCAAGACCCCTCCAGAAAAATAAATGTACCTAAACCAAAAGGTATGTACACATTTCCCTCGTGCAACATCAACATATATTATATTTTGGGTAGTCACATATTTTTCTCCCATAGGGAATTCCTGTATGGATTATGGATGGTGATATATTGAGATTATGTTTAGTTTTATTAGTTAAATAATTTGATTGAGTTAAATTATATAAAAATAAAATAATAAAATAAAATAAAGATTGCAAAATAATTTAAATATTATTTTTGAGATTTAATTGTATTATATAAAATAATTTGTTGATTTTGATTTCTCTATTTTTATAACTAATTTTCTGTGTTTTTTTTTCCACAAGAAAAAAAGCTCTTTATATATTTATATATAAATATAGTAATACTTCTCTAGTTTTACATCTTATGTTCTTTCATCTTGCATATCAAACTAATCACAAAACTTTCCTATTCAAACCAAACCAAATTTAATTTTATATAAAACTTTTTGTATGTTCTCCTTTATCATTCTGAAACTAATTTACATCATATTCATCAAAACAAAACAAAAACATCAAACATCTATAGTGTTCATTCCTACATAAAAAAAATTTAAACCTGAAATTACATATTTTTTTTTAAACCTGAAAATGATGTTAAGGCCTTTGCCTCCCATCTCTTGTTTCCCACCAGATAAGCTCCCCGGTCCTCCAAAGTAATGCTTCTTTGGAGAGCATATCTACCTCCATATTCAACTCTACAAAGATATGTATTGGATAAATAGAGGTAAAGTTCCTTTTCCACCAGGAAAGACCCCCAGCTTGCAAATCCGCAGAACCTAAGAACTAGTCAATGATGATACGAGAATCCTCCATAACCTATAACCGTTGGTAACCTTCTCTAAAAGAAATGAACAATGTAGCCCATAAAGCCATTAATTCTTCTCTAAAAGCAATGAACAATGTAGCACATAAAGCTATTAATTCTGCTTTATTGTTTGTCCCTATTCCAATCCTTAATTTCCATTTTAGCTTCCTACCATCAGTTAACCAAAGGACATCTCAAGCTCCACATACTAAGGCAGAAGATTTTGTAGCTCCATCAAAGAAACAACAAATATGATTTTCAATCTGTGTCGGTACTTTTAGTGTTCTTGGGTTTTTTTTTCTCCTTTTGTTCCAAAGTAAAGCTTCCCATTATTTGATGGATCAATCCATTAGTATTCCCCATGAAATTCCTTTCAAAAATCAACTTATTTCTGAAAAGCCAAATACACCAAGCAACCCATAAAGGAAGGCTTTTATGCTCCGGGAATTTTAAAACCATCTCTAAAGCCCTGTTGTAAAATCCTCCTGTTCCAGCTAAAGCTAAAAACAATCTGATAGTGCTCCTTCACTGCCTGCCAATTTGACGTGAGAATTGGCATTCCAAAACTAGGTGGTATATATATATATATATATCCACCTTAATTTGTGTTATATCAAGTGGAGAGGTATCAAACAACTTTTCACACTGTAACAAAGATTTGACCACTTTAGGCTTGGTAGATTCAAAGTTAAGATGAATCTAAACTGGTTTTAAATATTAGATATTGTGGTTAATATTTTTTATGGTAAACATGTGAAAATAAATAAAAGGGAATAAATGAAAAAGATTTGTGCAAAAATTAAATAAACACAATTATAATAATGCACTAAACAAAACATATTTAATGATTAATAAATGATTTTTTAAGAAAATTGTTTGAAAAAATACACCCAAATATATTATTTAATAAATGCTTACAATGTATTGTAGTAATCATAAGCATTTTAAGGAAATTTCAATGATATAAAAGCTAAAACTTACATTATGTTTTTCTCAACCTTAGCATTCAATAAATAGGCATAATAAAATTATAAGTTATTTATGGTTTTCCAATTCCACATGTTGGAAACCTAATATTTAATCGGCTAATTATTTTTGCTTAGTACTCATTGGCTATTAGTAATTTGCATTTATTCCCTATCACTACTCAATATTCATTCACATTATAACTCTACATTTATTCCCTGTTTCCCACTTCACTAGAGGACTACATTGTTCCCCCATATGTCATATATCTTAGTATAAGGGGGAAAGTATCACATTGTAAGCTAATTTTTAGACGTCATAAGGCCCAAACACTCACATCACCACTTGAATTTACATGTGCTTATTAGTTTTGTCAATGCATCTGCAACAATTTGCAAAGTGTCAACTTTCTCCAAAATCACCTTTTGATTTTTTATCATGTCCCTAATAAAACATTAATAGATATCTATATGCCTTGTCTTTATATGAAAGCTTGTTGTGACAACCCCACCCATGGTTCTCTCATAAAATGCATTGTAAATATTTTTACAAGTATGTAAAATTAAAAAATGGGAATTGAGTCAAAGGGACATGAATTCTAGAGATGGGAATGAGAATTGCTTGTTTGGGATGATTGAGGTTTCTTGTGCAGAGAAGAAACCTGAATTGCTTGGACAACCATTAAAGGTTGGTGGGTGCATTATTTTAATGGGCCAAATATTAAATTAAATTAGCTGCAAAAGAAAGGATATAGGCCCATACATTGAATAACTTTAGCAAGGAAGAAAATGACATAAAATTCATGGAGGATGAGACCAGGCAAGGCAACGAGGATGGGGATGAAGAATCCCTGCAAAACAAGGAAAATGAAGCAACAATAGGGACAATTTGAAGAGGAAAAGAAAGCGAGCAATAACGTGAAAAGACGCACATGGGAGCATCCAACAAGAGCATTCAACAGGAAGAGAAGAGAAGAGAACGAGTTTGGTCCTCAGACTCCCTAGAGGATGTGTTACACAACATTTTGTCACCGTCCCAGCAATCCCTCGTCCTGTACGTTGGAGGAATATTCCTGTGACTTGTGAATAGTAAAATGTCCTGAAAACACCTTGATGGCATCCTTCTGCATAAGGGCGAGAATTCTCCTCAAAGACATTTCCTCTGAAAAACCCTAAAAACCCATGTTTTGGCATTTGCGCAGGTAGCCAATTCATCCCTCGTGCCAAATGGGGAAAATACACACTAGTGAGCATGCCAGTTGGCACTCTGTCCCTTTGTTGTGCCCGCGCCAAGCCTATTAAGGAATTTTTTTTTAACAATAGAAGGTGGAAGTTTGATTCTAACAACTTTAGAATGAATCATAAAAAAGAGGTTGGGCTGTTTGGCTTCGAATCTCCTTGATTAGGAAGTGGTTTTCCACCTCTCATGGAACCTTCCTAAGGGATAGGACTCTCCCACATGATTATAGGGAGCCTCACCTCTCCTTCTCCCTCTATAAAATCCTGCCCTCTCCATTTGCTAGCTAGCTAAACTTTTGGGAAGGAAATTATAGCTGAGTGACAATCAAGAGCAGAGCTAAGGAGAACCCTGTGAGAGAGAGAGTTTGTCAAATCCCTGACGAGCTTTATGAGACACGTCCCACTAGAATCCCGTCGAAGGAAGATCACGACGTCAGAGCATCGGTTGTATCTTTCTTTTGTATCTTAATATGCATGACTCTGTTATTGGTTCCATGATTACGTTTGTCCATTATATAGTGAAATTTCATTCGTTCCTCTCTGACTGATCGATAGTTATAAAGTGTGAAATATTACGTTGTATGTTGTCTCTCTTCTTTGCATGTGTACAAATATCTGGATGCAGCAAGCTCACTGATCGTGACCTGTCCAGCTAGGAACGTAAGTGCCACCTCTTCTTCGACAACAACAGTGAAGGAATCACGGTAAGCGATCTATCATGATTATATCTTTTGTAACTAGGAATCAATAGCTTTGTGTGTTTCGATTGTTGGTAGACCCACTCTAGGGCTACTGGGATCACCTCTGTCTGCAGAGGGGATTTACCTCCACAACAATTTGGCGACTCCGCTGGGGATCAGTGGGAGTTAGTTCTTCCTCCATTGGGTTGATTTTTGGCTTTTGTTTGATTAGTCTGCTTTTCTGGTTCACCTTCCTGTGGTCTTAAACCCCTGTTCAGCCCCCAGAAGACCAGATCTAGCCTATGTTTGTCCATTTTTATAAATTTCTAGGGTAAACTTGATTGGCGCGGTTATACCTCTGACAGTCGTTCCAACTGGTGCTAGTTGCTAGTTAGGCCCCTGCGTCATCCCCTGTTTGGCGCAGATTATAGCCAGACAAGCGCGCCAACCTTGCTTAGTTTTAGGGTTTACCTGTTCCTGGACTCTCCGAGCTTGAGTTTTGGTCCTGGGTTATTTTTTCTGATTGTTTGAGTGCTTTGAAGTCATTTTTTACTGTTTTTAGCCCTTGTCCTTCGGTTTTTTTCCCTTTTCTGTCAGTTTTTCATTTTAGCCCTAGGGCTTCTAGGTGCTTCAGTGTGTTGAGCCTCCTATGGGAGTTTTGGGTCTTTTGCTTTCCCGATCAACTTTGTTTCTGCTACTTTGCATTCATCTTGCTGAATCCAATTGAGTCATTGCGTTTACTGAGTGATTGTCTTCTCTTTCATTCAATTTCGCTTTGTGTTGCTCCAAGCCTAGATCGCACAACTTGTTTGAGTCTCTTTCGAGATTCTTCTTCGGTTTGAGTCTTGATTGTATTTGTTTGAGTTGAGTGAACTTGTTTGGTTTCAAATCTCTCTTTATCATTCTCAAATTGATATTTTCATTAGTTTTTCATTTATTTAGTGCATTTTCTCTAATATATTGAAAAATACAAAAAAAAAAAAATTACATTTTTTGATTGGCATAGTGAAATTGAAAAATCTTTCACATTACTAGTGTTGTATAATTCTAGAGAAAAGTTTTCCAGTTTCATTAGCTTGCATTGAAATCGGTAGTGGATGTTTTTGTGTGTTCATTTCGCTATCATTTGAAAGCTCTCAACTCTCCCGTAGATAGCTCTTCATTGAATGAAATGATATTTTGTGGCATGCAGTTTGCATCTAGAGGTTTTATGAGATCCAACATTCGATAGGGCCTTGAAATCAAAACGTAAATTGAAGATCAACTTTGAAATTTACTGAATTAACCTAAGGCAGCATTTAAACTTAACGGAACATCTAGTAGTCTAAGGTAGAGACGTGTTCCAGCATCTTTAAGCCTAGCAGCTGTCGCTCACCATCTAGCTACAGACAACACTAGTATGGACTTGTCCTCCCCGTACTGTCGCATATATAAAGGGAGACCCCATTAGGTTGCAAATCCTTTATCCATAGGAAGCCGAGTCTGCCACCTCTTACCCGTGATACACCAAACACATCATTCGGGGAGATTACCTGAACGTACGTTAAGTCCTTGGTTGATTTCTCTTTCATTTTTACCAAGGTGTATATGGAAATTCACGGATATTTGGTACAACCATTTACCTAGATTACCAAAGCAGTCACTTTGATCTTTACTGACTCTTTTGACCGAAAAGATCATCAAGCTCTTATACTTTCAAGCTTGTGTCCATCTTGAAAGCGATAGAGTCACATTTTTCCTGTTTCTCGACTCTTAAAATATGAAACAGCGGAGTCTGGTTTCAGTGTCTTAAAAAGTAATCGCCCACGAAATATTCCTAGTTAGAATTTTTGTCCTTAGTGTTTTACTTCAAGGTCATTTCCGATGGCAACTTTTCCAGAGTTTTCCAATCAAGGAATCCACTCTGAAGGGAGTCCTAGTCCTTTCCCTGCTTTAGGAAATATTGGTGCTCCTTATATGGCCACGTTGTCCCTCCCTGGGTTAACTGGTTGGTTGCCTGTTTGGTTGTTTTCAACCTCTCTAGTCTCAAGTGTTTCGGCTACCGTACCATCCACTCCTCCACCTGAGCAATGCCATGTTGGCTCGAAGGTGGACCTCTCCCCTTCTTCGCCTGTTTCTTCGTCCTCATCTTCTACTTCGCCTGGTGAAATTAGTTTGGATTCTAGTACCCATGTGGCTAAGAAGAAGAAGAAGAAGTCAGATAAGTGAGAGGCTAAGTCTGCAGCTGTGGCTTCTAAAACACCTTCTCTCAAGGAACCTTCCAACCCTCCGCGAAAAGTTAAGTCCCCTTGCATGTTGTGCCAGGGAAACCATCTTCTTTGAGATTACCCTAGCATTCCCAAGGTGCTCGAAGTATGGTCCAACGGTCGTTCATTGTTGCCTTTGGCTTCTGGGAGTCAGGTTGGGGGCACATCTTCAGTAGTGTTGGTAAAGCTCCTAAGGTTCAGGGTACGCTCACCAATCCCTGTAATTTGTGTGAAGGCCATCATGCCATTCACCTTTTTCCATATATGGATGAAGCTAAGAGAGTTTTGGACAACTCGATTGTTTTTGCACCGTGCCTTCCAGCTGGTTACAAACAACTTTTTGTGAGTCCTTCACTAGTTGATTCCACGATCAATCAAGAGTCATCCTTGCTTGATCCCGCTCCCTCGGAGATTCATCATCATGAATCCATCCCTGACCAACCATTGGTCATGGGATCGGTTGAGATGGCCCCATCTGTAGTGCACCAGGTATTTTCCGTTGAGAGTAGATCTCACATCCCTCAGGTTCTTCGTGTTTCTTCAGATTCCTCGGACTTGGAGAAATATTCTCCCATCCCTATACCTTTGGAAGCTATTCCTCTGCCTCCCATGATGGAGGTATTGGTGGATACTCCTTCTGCCTCCATGATGGAGGTGGCGGAGGATGCTCCTTCTTCTCTCATAACACCAAGGGAAGACCATATCAGTTCGATGGTAGCCCCTCTAAGTAGTTTGGTTGTTTCCTTCGATTGGGGTCGATTCATAGGTTATCACCTTCCTTCTTATGTGCCCTTTGAGATCACAGTACAGGCCTCCCATCTGGTCGTACCCAGCACCATTATAGATGAAGGCGCGTCTGTTAGTATTTTATCCTCAACTACTTGGCAAGCTTTTGGTTCGCCGCCGCTTATGCCTATTACACAGAATTTGTTGGTGTTTAACAAAAGAACTAGTCAACCGTTAGGGATCCTTCCAAAGTTGTCTGTTACCTTGGGAGGGAAATTGTCCATATGGACGTGATCGTTGTTCCTGGCCCCTTGGAATTTAATTTACACTTGGGTCGCGATTATACTTATGCCATGGGAGCACTTGTCTCCTCCCTCTTTCGTGTGATGTGTTTTCCGCACCAAGGTCAGATCGTGACCATCGATCAACTTGCGTTCTTTGGTCATAATATGGTATCTAGCCCACCATCATCCCTGCCAGATCTTTATCCACCGGTTGTGTCATCCCCGCCGCATGTCAATTATGTGGCTACCTGTCCTATGCCCGTATCCAGTGATAGTGCTGTTGTGCATCATGTGCTGGGGGCATTGGGTCCTGATTTCCAAGATGTTGTTCTCCCATCGGATGAGAACCTCTTGGAAGCTATGACTTCTTATTCATTATGATGAGGTCTGCCAGAGCAAGGTTCGTTTTCTTGTGTCAAGCTCCCTAAAAAATGAAACAAGGTCCTCAGAGCAAGGTTTGTTTTCTTGTGTCAAGCTCCCTAAATAATGAAACAAGGTCCTCGGAGCAAGTTTAATTTTCTTGTGTCAAGCTCCCTAAAAAATGAAACAAGGTCCTCGGAGCAAGGTTCATTTTCTTGTGCCAAGCTCCCTAAAAAATGAAACAAGGTCCTCAGAGCTAGGTTCGTTTTCTTGTGTCAAGCTCCCAAAAAAATGAAACAAGGTCCTCGGAGCAAGGTTCATTTTCTTGTGTCAAGCTCCCTAAAAAATGAAACAAGGTCCTCGGAGCAAGGTTCATTTTCTTGTGTCAAGCTCCCTAAAAAATGAAACAAGGTCCTCGGAGCATGGTTCATCTGCTTGTGTCAAGCTCCTTAACCATGAAACAAGGTTTGTTGGAGTAGAGTTCATTTTCTTGTGTCAAGCTCGTTAAAAAATGAAACAAGGTTTCCAAGGACGGTTCGTTTACTATGTCAACCTCATTAAAAAATGAATTAGCTCACGAGGATGGTTCTTTTAATGTGTCAACCTCGTTAAAACAATGAAACATGTTCCCTGTTCAATTCGAGTCTTTGATTAGATCTCATAAAATCCTAGTCGAGTCGTTCACTTGAACTCATAATTTGAACCTTCACTACATTTTTTCATATGGACTGAAGCTTGGGGGGCATGTACACCTCGAATTGAGTCACCATGCTAGGGGCATGCCCTGTTTTCCTTGTCTTTTCAAGCATAGTTTATTTGGTGTTTTCAAGCTTGCGTAAAAATGAAAACTCATTTCAAGCACACTTTACTTTGTGTTTCGAGCTTGTGTAAAAATGAAACCCATCTTCAAGCATAGTTTACATTTGCGTTTTAAGCTTGCATAAAACATAAAACTCATTTTCAAGCATAGTTTGTGTTTGTGCTTCTAAGCTTGTGTAAAAATAAAATATGTTGGCTTGATGCATTTTGCGAACTTTTAACTTTTCCATTGGGTCGTTACTTATGTGGATTATTTATCTGATACATTAGATAACATTATATTAGAAATTTTCATAACATATAAAACATTACCATATGTAAGCAAGATCCATGTAGAAAATAGATGCATATATATGTTGAGTGTTTGCAACGTGTGCATCATATAAAACCAAAAAATGTACATGTTTGTTTCATTTACATCCAGAGATGACATGTCTCTCAAAAATATGCAAATAAAAAGCCTAGGTGACTAATCGGCATGGTGCTCATGGTAGCACGTCACTGCCCGCACCAACCGCCTCAATAAGCAATGGAGACGACTCGGCACCCCTACGGTATGCCTCTGATAAGCTAAGGGAACATCAGCTAAACGAGCATAATCCAGAACACCATGAGCAATCCCCTCTACGTTATGTACAAGCTCGTCCCCCTCGCCCCCCTCACCTTGAGGGTCATAAGCGAGAGGGGTCCTCCTCGCTATTGGTGACATCTCGGCGGGCCTCTCTGGGCCAACATATGCATACATATAGGATTAGCTGTTAGAACATGCATGTAAACCAAAAAATCATAAAAATCATAAAATTAAAAAGAGTCTTACCAAGTTCTTCGTCCCAGTCCTCTCCCTCCGGGAGTGGGAGGTCCGGGTTTCCAGTAAAATCTATGACGGCATAGGGCCAATCCTCCACGATGATGAGCTGTCGTCGGAGCCACCCAAATAACTCAGGCCTCGAAGACATCTGTTGGCCGCCCCCTACCCTCGGCATCAGTGCAGCCCATCGAGCCATCCGTGGCTCCCTCAGTGGTGGATCTGGGAATATGGCCTCTTGGCGTTGAAAGATAGATAGTCGTTCCAGGAAGAACGATGCCAAAATCGATCCATATCCAAATTGTTTCAGTTTGGTCTGTTTTCATTTTGTGAGTTGCCGCTTGATATTCATTGTTACAGCCTCTGCCCAATTGAAAATGGTGGGTCTCATGCACTCCGAAGCAAGCAGCAGTTGCGTCTTTGTGGCTTCATCTGGTGCCTGTGACCTCGCAGCCCACGTAAAGGTGTGTAGCACTACTATGAGTGCTAGATCGGGGATAGTCTGAATGTCTACTTTACCGCTCCCTGTTCCCTTTCATGCCCCTGGGCACACCCTGTTCATGACCATTGTCATGTTCTCTCCAGAAGGCCATGTATTGGTCATAATAGGGACTGCACCTCTCCGTGAAAGTCTGGTGATGAAATATACGTCTGAAACTTCGAGTTCAAGGTTCTGGTCTCGAAGCTTGAACTTCTCTTGTTCCTCGTCCCATATACGGATAAGATATTGCAGTAATTCGAGCTGGGCCCAAAGACATAGTGTCATAAAGAATTTATTGAGCCTGCAATTCTTGAGAGCCCTCATATATTGTTCATTCTCCAGTGCCTACTCATCTTCTTCACTGTGCTCTCTTTCCTTCCATTCAATTACCATTTTTGCTTTGTACCTCCATCAATTTGGTCATAAACACATTATGAGATCCCTTGGGTACTTAAAACAACAATTCATTGGCTCTATTTTTGTTAAAGCTAAACGGAATGTTGGTTTGCGCAGTTGGCGCGGCTTTTTTGCTAACAGTCGCGCCACTTGGCGCAGCCCCTGTGTGAAAAAGGGTCGGCTGGCAAGGGTCCGTGCCTGTAACCCGTGCCAACCGTGGAGGCCCTAATTTTGCAATTCCTCCCCTCAGGGATGCAAAATGATAATTAAAAGCTGTGAAATATGACTTAAAAGATGGCTAATGGAAGCGGCTCTTACCTGAAGAAGACGGAATCTGGATTGGTCCACTGGATTGTTCACAATCGTCGCCTCAAGATCGCAAAGGAAATGGGTCACTATCGCTCTACAAAGAGGTAACAAAGTGAAAAGTAAATAAGTTTTTACTATTGGTGATATTTATAACTTTTCAAATCAAAATTAGGTTTTAAGACTTTTTTTTCCGATATTTTATTATATTTTTGTCGAAAATTGGGTTTTACACTTTCTTTTTGTGCAGCGACAGGTTTTCAAGTGATTAGGACAAAGACATGAGTTGTATTTTATACTTTTTCAGACTCGGTAAAAACATGAAAAAATCACTACTGGAGTCATCTTTCAACTCTTTTCTAACTCTCTAAAAATGAAAAGATTGCCGAGACGCTTGTCATTTTGAACTCATTAAATGGCTTCAAAACAACATCTACCCAGTATAACTTTACCCCTTTTTCGGGCTGGGATAGATTATTTACGAAAAAGGAATACCTTAGCCGATTGCGACTAAGAGGTTCTCTCTGATATTGTTTTCTACCTTTTCAGATCTGAGGGACTATTCACAAAAAGGGACTTGGTGAAGTTTTCTTTTCCACTATATTTTCAAACTCTCTAAATATGAAAATACACCGAGTTCTTCCTTTGTCAAACTCGTTAAAACTGATGACATCGGACTCCGTCGTAATGAAGTTACTCGAGTTCCTCCTTCCTAGGGCTCGTAAAATGTATTAGGTTGGATTTTTCCAGAGGAAAAACGTATATCACAAGAACATGTTATCCCCTTCAAGCTTGTTTCAAAAAATAATTGGGGTACTCGCCAGAAATGGTGGGGGGAAAATGGAACCAATATTATAGTCGTGTCGGCAGTATGTCGCTCTTGAACATGGCACTTGTCTGCATTCGTGTCGGGCTGGGGACATCTCATCTCGTTATCTGCTTGCCTTCATGGGTTTGGGTAATCTCTTTTGACCACTCATCCGCTCTTTGCCACATCACCATGACCTCAGATCCCTTGATGTCAAATACTTCCAAATCCAATATCATGCCACCGATATGTTCAAGAAAATTTGGCCTCTGCAGTTTTCAACCTCCCTCTGATTCTCCGTTGGTATTAATTCACAAATATCATGTTCCTCTGTCTCGTGTCGATGATGTGGGAAATATTATGGCCCACCTTCAATCAAGGTCACTTCCTATCGACTTCAGCTCATTATCCAAGCAACTGATCTAGAGACTCCCTTCAGGTGCCTTGGAGCCTGCAAGCCTCAATGGAAGGTTCTTCATATTCGACGCAAGGTTTTCATTATTGGCCTTCGATCGGATGACTCTGCGGGTGTTCGATGCCAGATCACTGTTCACACCTCATGGATTGTACCTCTTGTACCTTGAGATCCATCATCATTATTGGTAGTTTCTCTCGCGTCTGTTAATGACTTTCATCATTGGTTGGTAATCAGGCGATGTTCTTGCATGTTTGACTTCAGCTCACATATTCGCATGATCGAACTCGTACTATGTTCGGGTCGAGATGGAGCGCAAGACCCTGGATTTTTTCTGATAAAATCTAGGCTACAGGTTCTTTGTGGATTATTATGACTTGTTACATGACTATTTCGATTGGATGGCTGCGACCATACCTGAGTCTACTTGTTGATCCTTATTTTACTGGATGGCTGCGTCCATACCTTGGATCCCAGTTTTTGTACACTTTATTATGGATGGCTAGGCCCATACCACATATCATGTATCAGAGATATCAGTTTTATTTGTATTCGCGGGTCTTCCGACGACAATGTTTTCAGTTGGGCACATTCTTATAAATAATTTCACCCCTCCCTCTCTTTTGGACCTCATGCTTTAGGGGGCATCTATTACACAACATTTTGACACCGTCCCTACAATCCCTTGTCCCGTACAGTGGAAGACTATTCCCGTGACCTGTGAATAGTAAAATGTCCTGAAAACACCTTGATGGCATCCTTCTGAATAAGGGCAAGAATTCTTCTCAAAGACATTTCCTCTGAAAAACCCTAAAAACCCATGTTTTGGCATTGGCGCGGGTAGCCAGTTCATCCCTTGCGCCAATGGGGAAAATACACACTAGTGGGCACGCCAGCTGGTGATTTGTCCCTGTGTTGTGCCTGTGCCAAGCCTATTAAGGAATTTTTTTTAACAATAGAAGGCAGAAGTTTGATTCTAACAACTTCAGAATGAATCATCAAAAAGAGGTTGGGTTGTTTGGCTCCACATATCCTTGATTAGAAAGTGGTTTTCCACCTCTCATGGAACCTTCCTAAGGTATAGGACTCTCCCCCATGATTATAGGGAGCCTCACCTCTCCTTATCCCTCTATAAAATCCTGCCCTCTCCATTTGCTAGCTAGCTGAACTTTTGGGAAGGAAATTATAGCTGAGTGAAAATCAAGAGCAGAGCTAAGGAGAACCCTGTGAGAGAGAGATTTTGTCAAAACCCTGACAAGCTTTATGAGACACGTCCCGTTGAAATCCTGTTGAAGGAAGATCACGACGTCAGAGCACTGGTTGTATCTTTCTCTCGTATCTTAATATACATGACTCTGTTATGGTTCCATGATTGCGTTTGTCCATTATATAATGCAATTTAATTCGTTCCTTTTTGACTGATCGATAGTTATAAAGTGTGAAATATTACGTTGTATGTTGTCTCTATTCTTTGCATGTGTATAGGTATCTGGATGCAACAAGCTCATGGATCATGACTTGTCTAGCTAGGAATGGAAGTGCCACCTCTTCTTCGACAACAACAATGAAGGAATCACGGTAAGAGATCTATCGGGATTCTATCTTTTGTAACTAGGAATCAATAGCTTTGCGTGTTTCGATTGTTGCTAGACCCACGTTAGGGCTAGTGGGATCGCCTCTGTCTGAAGAGGGGATTTACGTCCACAATAGGATGTGGGTTGAGATACTAGTCTCTGGAGCCCTGTATCAACTTGGGGTCTCGGGAGGTCATGGGTTGAGATAGGATCCCTCGAGCCCTGTAACAGCTTAAGCCCCTAGAGGCTATGTGTTGAGAAAAAATCTCTGGAGCCCTGTAAAGACTTGGGTCCCTCTAGGCTTTAGGTTGGGATGTAATCTCTAGAGCCCTGTAACAGCTTGGGTCTCCTAAAGGTTGTGGGTTGAGATAGCAATATCTAGAGCCCTAGATAGCTTCGGAAGAGGCTAATATTGAAGAAAAATTACAATAATACTTCATTTAATACCTTTTGTTATCGTCTTATTGTTACAATGGATTATAGACTTCCTAGAAGGGAGTGAATCATTGTGTGCATATGTGGGGTGAGGTAAAAAATCTTTGGACTCCTTCTGCTGAAGAGGATGGAAAAAATCAACTTGTGGGATTGAGGAAGAGGTCCTCTGGGATTCCCTATTTTCATTTGGAAGCAAGCAATTGGTTCCCTTAAGAAAACACCCCCCTTATATTTTGTAATCTGGCTCGAGGGTGATAGTTGCAAGTAAGTGTGGCTGCAGTTATCTACACTTGGGTGGAGAGTCCTAGTCTCTGACTCAGTTTCCATACAAATTGAAATATAAGTAACCATATGTGCTTATTTACACATTGATTAATTATGATACATTTCTCATTGAAATGGTTCTACATTTCTAGATTGTAATAGTGTTGTTGATGTAATGAGCATATGATTACTCCTTTGTGTGGAGATGGCTTATATGGTTCTGAAAAATATGCATATATGTGTGTGTGTGTGTGTGTGTGTGTGTTGCACTTATGAAATTATTGTTGCAGTTAAATGAGTTTCTCAAGTGTGTGCCTCCAGAATTTAAAGAGTTGTTGTGTGAAGCATTTGCTAATTTCATCATAACCTAAAATATGCAACAAAATACAAGTGAAAAAACTTGGTAACAGAGATTATGCCACTTATCTACACATGAATTCTTCTCTATATGAAATAAATAACAACATTGATAATAAAACTTAAATAAATAACATAGAAACATCATGCCATGTTATAGGTTGTAGTAGGAGACATAATAACTTGGAATAAAACTTGGAACATTGGGAACAAAGACCCTTTTTATTAACATGAAATAATTACATAATTGACTACCTGTTTCACAGGGTTTGTGAATATGCATGGATGTTCCTTCATCGGGCTATAAGACCTTAAACGTGTGAAAAATGCATTTTTTCAATGTTGGAAGGGTTATTTTTCCTTTTAGTGGAAGGATAGTAGAAACCCACGTAGACGAGCTTTGCAAACCATGCATTATCAATAGTCTGGATATCTTCCGCTAGCATAAGAGAATAAATAGCTCATCCCTAGAAGATTCATCGTAGCTCCATGGAGTTTATTTAAGCCTTGACATGGATTCTAACACTCTCGGCATGTGGTAGCCGAGGTGGATACCTTTTATGATTTGACACCATGCCTGTGGTAGGTAAGGGCAACAGGAGTGCATACACTAGCATGCCTATAATTTCCTGTATGAGAATAGGGAATGTAGATGGGCCAGAAAATCCTTGGAGTTGAATTTGATCAAGCTCAGGAGGAGTAGGACCATATGGCACCTTAATAAACCATCAACGTCAGCACCGAGCACTAGAATTGATCTGGAGGTCTACATAACCTCTGAGATAGAGCCATTTTCGAAATAGCCATTGCATGGAAATCATGGTAGGGTCTAGACTTACTCTTACAATAGTTGTAAAGGCCCCCTTCTGATGCAATGCATAGGATAGGGTCAATATCCTCTAGTCAAGTCGTGGTAATGGTCGAGTGCTAATTCGATGTGATACAGAGAGGAGCGCCATAAAATTATAGCCCATTTCGGCTAACCTTATCCCTAACTAGGAAGAACCCTAGTCGTGGAAGCTTTGCATTGACGCGACCCAATTTCCTTTAATGTGATTGGATGAAGTTTTGTGACAGGGTTAGCAGGATGATGTCAGCCGGGATGAGCTTCCTGACATGCCAACCTGTTATTATTACGGTTGGTCAGAGGTGGACCCTCTTAACAGGTCTTTCTGTTTAGGATCACCATGGAACACTTGCAAGGGCATAGGTGAAAGGGAGTCGGGGTTAAGAACTGGGATGATGTCTCCAAGGTAATGTGAGCTTGATAATAACCCCATTGGCTAGAAGGGTGGGGCACTAGTCAGGTGCCTTGGAAGATCTAGCCTAGAAGAAAAGGGGGTAAGCACAATAGGCAACCACCGAGTTAGAAATCGACGGGATGACATGTCCCATATGTTGATTTTTGTAGCATCAAAAATTGCTATAAACCTCAAATTTGGTTGAGAGTCTTAGACATGGGTATTCCAAAGAACCCAGAAAATGTTTGCAAAAATTCCACTAATATCATGTTTTATTAAAATAATTAATTATTTAAGGGATACCCCAAGTCTAACTTAGTGAAATTAAATAATTAAAGGGAAATAATAAAACAGAGTGAGAATGATCTAGAAAACAAAGATCAAGTCATATTATAATCTTAGTTGTTGATTGGAGATCTAATATCGGTCGTTGATTTCTCAACAAGAAGACTATAAAGGAAGGCTTGAGGTTCATTTGGAAAGACACACATAGAGTGAATCTTGAGATCAAATTATTCTGACGGAATAGTGCTCGAATGAAGATCATATATAAGTGATTAAGTGCAGTGAAGGGTAGAGATAGAATCGAGAGAGAGATATTTTATCAGTCATAGAATCATTAGAAAAGAGAGGTAGAGAGACGTCCAATAGAGCCAACGCAGATCGAGTCAGGGTGACACAGAGGCTACGCAAAGCCACACAGGGCTACGTAGAGGCTACATAGGGGCTCAGAGGGTTTCTAAGATTTCACTGTCGAAACTGATACAGAAGCTAGAAGCGGGGGTGTGAGACCGGGAGGCTGAGATCTATGATTCTGGGAGTCAGATCGATCCATAGCTAGGGTGATGTAGTGCTTAAAGGAGGTGACACAGGGCCTATGCAGTGACTGCGTAGAGACTGTGCAGTGACCTCCAGGGGAAACTGCTTCAGTGTCCAGATCAACTTGATTTTCCAGTGATTGAATGAGGCATTCTCACAATTTTTTTCCTGCCAGTATTTCTCTCTGTAATTGAATAAACCTTGAGGTATTCAGAGATGTATTCAGAAATTTCTACTTCTTAATAATAAAAACCCTCAGATCTGTTGCACCGCTTTTCCCACATTGGGTTTTTCCGGGGACTTAGTCCAAAATAAAGGTGTCCTATGTGTGATTGATTTCTTGCTCAGCTTCCTTTTTTAAGAATCATATTTAATTAAGTGTAGGTTTCTTCAATAGTTACTTCAATAATTTAGATCTAAATTATTTTTGTAAATGAAATTTACATAATAGGAGAAGTAACTCAGATAGTTGCAATAAGATTCCTTAGATGGTTAGATCTAGGAATTTTCAGATGGTATCAGAGCTTTTGATGTGAAATAGGAAGAGTAGATCTGACTCTAAAAAGAAGGCCAAATTTTTATAGCAGCAGCAGATTGAGTCCTAGAGATATTATGCAGTTCTAGCCAGAAGGCTAAAGTTTCTAGGTTGTATCTCTCCGAGTGAGTCGACAGAGAGGTAGGACTTTCGATTCGAGATTTTTCCAAGGCAAAGGGAGCAATGCAGAGCCTTCATGTAGAGCCATAGGAACACAATTTTTCTGCAGGTACTTGCTAGGAAAAAAAGCATCAGAAGAAAGAAACGAGCACATAGAGGGGAATTCTTACTCAGTGAGTTCCTAGCCATGGAATTTAACATTTTTCCAGGATTTGAGTAGCAGATCAAGGTAACAGATCTATGAGCTCTAAGAGGAGTGCGTAAGCCTGCCTAGTGTTGCAAAAAGGGGGAGAAAGAAGAAGCAGTTTGATAATGTTTAGCTGAGATGGCAGCTCATGGTCTTAGAGATCAGGATCGGTTGGAGGGTTCCTCTAACTATGTAATCTGGAAGGAAAGGATTCAATTCCTTCTAGATGAATATGATCTTAAGAAGTTCATGGAGAATGTGGTTTTTGTACCTTCAGATCCAAATCAACTTAAGAAGTACCAGTATAATATGGTAAATACCAAGAGGATGATCCTTGATGGTGTCAAGGATCATATAGTCTCTCATGTAACTGGCAAGAACACTGCTAGGGAGATGTGGGAGGCCTTTTCCTTGTTGTACAAAGGAACTTCCAAGCAGCAGAAGATGTACTTGGAGCAGAAGCTCTGGTTGGTTCAGATGCAGAAGGGGGAGTGCATTTCTCCATTCGTTATGAGGCTTCAAGAGATTCGAGATCAGTTGGTAGCCATGGGATCCACCCCATATTTGACAACTATGGTGAGGCTAGCCCTTAATGCAGTCATGGAGGAGTGGAAATTTTTTGTACAAATAATTTTGTGCAAGTATCTACTTCCTAGTTGGGAGCAGATGTGGTTGGCGCTTCAATAGGAAGAGCCAAGGAGAGATATAGTTAGGTGCAAGCTTGATGGTAGCAACGTGAGTGGATCTAAGAGTCCGGAGGAGGAGGAGAATGCAACCCTAACATTGAAGGGGCAGCAAGGAAAATGTAGACAAAATAGAGATGTCTCACAGGTGAAATGCTTCAGATGTGGTGAGATGGGCCACTTTGCATCACAATGTCCTTTGAATAAAAAGGAAAAGGATTAGAAGCATTATCCAAAGGTTGTAGCCACAAATATTGAACACAATGAGTTCTCTATGAGTGCCCATGCTTCTTGAGGAAAGAAGTGGGGTGACATTGAAATGTAGTTCATCTTGAACTTCAGAAGGGAAAGACCCTTAAGGAGCCCACCTCATGGATCAGGACCTTGCTACTGGAGCCAAAAATCAGCAGTAGAGGTATGGAGGATTTTTTAGTAGGAGTCAAGTGATGGAGACGATAGTGAAGTAGGTAGCAGTGCCAGATTCAGGGTAGAGCAACAACATCACAGTAGTAGCAGTGCAATGCACATGAGTGCAGCACAGCGCACATGAGTACAATGCAGTGCAGAGTAGTAGCATTATAGTGAATCAGAGGGACAACACAGTAGTTACCTACAGTCAGAGTCTTCAAGGCTAAGGTGCATCCACTAAAAACTTGTTTAGTTTTGGGTGAGTTCAGGTGCTTCTCTCAATAGCTGAGTTGCAGTGCAGATGGAATGTTAGCAGTAGAAGTGATAGCAACATAGAGAATGCAAAACTTGAGAGTGAGTTTTAGTACAAATGCAGTAATGTCATGGGCAGCAATATAGTGGCAGCAACAACGCAGTGGTTGATAGACATCGACAATGCAGAGGATGCTTCAGGGATAGAGAAATATACAATAGGCATATTGTTAGAACACCTTCCTCGCTAAGAGGGAGTGTGGATTTTTTATAGCATCATAAAGTTCTCTAAGCTCCAAATTTGGTGGAGAGGCTTAGACATGGGTATTCCAAAGAACCGAGAAACTGTATGTGAAAATTCCACTCAGATCATGTTTTATTAAAATAATTAATTATTTTAATTGAGACCTTAAGTATAACTTAGGGAAATTAAATAATTAAAGTGAATTAATAAAAAAAAGTGAGAATAATCTAGAAAACAAATATCAAGTCATGTTATAATCTTAGCCATTGATTGGAGATCTAATCTCAACCGTTGATTTCTGAAAGAGAAGAATATAAAAGAAGGCTTGAGGGTCATTTGGAAATACACACATGAAGTGAATCTTGAGATCAAATTCTTCTAATGAAGAAATTCTCAGACGAAGATCAGATATAAGTGATTCAGTATAGTGACGGGTCAGAGATAGCATCAAGAGAGAGATATTTTCTCAGTCGGAGAATCATTAGCAAAGAGAGGCAGAGAAAAATCCAACAGAGGCAGCGTGGATCCAGTCAGGGTGACACAGAGGCTACACAGAGCCATGCAGGGCTACGCAGAGGTTACGCATGGGCTCAAAGGGTTTCCAAATTCTCACTATCGAAATTGATTCAGAAGCCGGAAGCTAGGGTGTGAGACCGGGAGGCTGATATTTGTGATTCCGAGAGTCAGATTGATCCACAGCTGGGGTGACAGATTTATTAGAGGAGGTGAAACAGGGTCTACGTAGTGACTACGCATAGGCTACACAATGACCTCCAGGGGAAACTTCTCCAATGTCTGGATCATTTGGATTTTTCAGTGATTGGGTGAGGTACTCTAAAAATTTCTTTCTGCAAGTATTTATCTTTGTAGCTGAAAAACCCTTGAGGTATTCAGAGATGTATTTAGAAATTTCTACTGGTTAATAATGCAAGCCCTCAGATCTGCTATGCCAGTTTTCCCACATTGGGCTTTTTCGGGGAATTAGTCCAAAATAAAGGTATCCCATGTGTGATTGATTTCTTGCTCAGTTTCCTTGTTTGAAAATCATATTTAATTAAGTGTATGTTGCTTCAGTAGTTACTTCAATAATTCATATATGAATTAATTTTGTAAATGTTACATAATAGGAGAAGTAACTTAGATAGTTGCAGTATGATTCCTTAGATTATCAGATCTAGGGATTTTCACACCATAGGGACCCACCTTGTAGTTTCAATAAGTAGTGCAAGAGAAAAATGTTAGGAGCATAGGAGCGGGATGATGTCACCTAACGCCACCTTGGAAGTATCGCCCTGGAGATATTAAGAAGTGTGACAGAAGAGAGCGTTGGGATAGACCCAGTGGAATGATTTATCTTGACTACCTCCTCATTGATCAAGGGGTGGTCCCACCAACCACATAAGCCCGACGACATGAATCTAATGATTCTAAAAGAAACATGCTTATGATTTGCTGGCATGGAAAGAGAGGGAGTATGTCTCCCTAGACGTCATCATAAACATATAAGAAGGGCTAGGATGAAGACGTCGATAAAACATGGTTAATCCATGACCATCAGATTTAGTTCAATGCAATGAAGGGCCTCAGGCAGGTAAGCGAAGGAGGTTGACCCTGAAGGGTCCACAGTCCTAACTGCCACGCTAGCCAATGGTGGACTTCCATGTGGTAGCCTGATGATGTGGCAGGGTAAAATATTTGGGAGAAAATATATCACAATCTAGGGATCATATTGAGGAAAAGTTTATATCACTAGATTCATCTTGACGAGATGCATGTAATGGTAAGTTTTCTTTGAGTTTAGAAAATTTTGGGAAAAGTTGAAGTTTTTATACCCCATTTTCATAACGACAATTTGAATATTGGGTATGCATAGTGACCACCTCATACTCTAGGCATTGGGTAAGGGGTGATGTTATGCTTTGATTCTTAAATAAGAAAATGGTGTTGTTACTATTGCATTTAACCATACTAATTCTCTAACTTAGCCTACTTCAGAACCTAATTTGATAAGTCAAATGGCCTCCTTACAAGTATGAGTAGCTACCATATAATTTGTATCTATAATGGACAAAGTGACCAAAACTTTTCACTTTTTCATGCTATTTCTTGCTTCATAAAAAAATTAAAAAAATTGTATGCTCGTTGTTCTCCTTCTATTTACATCCCCCGCACAATCAAAATCCACATAACCCCATTATATTCATTGAGTGTCGTATTGAAAAATGTGTAACTAGGTTCGGTCTTAATAAATATGAAATGTACTTTTGATTCTTGTATTTTGTAAAATGAAAGAAAAATTATTATTGTTATTTTTGGAGCATGGGTTTCATGCTCAAGACCTTTTATTTTAGAGGTCAAGCACCCATTGAGTGCTTCTTGGGTTTGTCCTAGGTCAAGAATTCAAAAGAGTCATTGTGATATGGTGAATACCCCATCGAGAACATTGTAATGAGTAAATAAAATTATTTTTATCATTAAAAGTGTCAAAATACCCTTCAAGACCAAGTCGACCTTGTGACTGGAAAGTTGACTTATTTTGAGGAGCCATGTCCACTTTGAGAATCCTATATAAAGGAAGGAGCTCGACCTCCTTGAGACACAATTGTTGACACTGGAAAATCGTACAATAGAAGATGACATTAATTGATGTCAAGCCAAAGGATTTACAGGGTAAGAAGACATTATGGAATCAAGAAAGTATTTAAAATCTCTAAGGTTTTGAGAAAATCAAATTTGAACTAGTCTTAAAATGCTAATTGTGCGCTTTATCCTTCCAGAAGAGCGCCTTCTGCGCTCCTTTTTTCTCTATAAGCGCACATTTCTGAAAGTGGAAAAATGTCACTTTCTGGGACCACACAAAGCAAAGGACAGTTACTCCTTACATGAAGCCGCCTAAGGACAACCACCAATGCCTCCTTAGACACTATGTGAGCACACAAAAGAATATTTGGAGCACATAATGGAATCATACCTCTCCCTTGGGTCACTATCCACCATGTACCATGGGAGGGAAGAAGGATTTGAAATCCCCTATATAAATCCACCAAGAGATGAAGAATGGGTGATCACATTGTTATGTTGGCCAGAATTGCCCAAGAAATACTAGCAGTGTGTGACCTAGAGCTGGAGATAGAGGGGACTCAATTGTTGGACACCCAACAATATTATTCCATCACAGCGGAGAGAGAGGGAGACTACACCAGAGGCAAAGCTTGGAAAACAACATCCTTACATCGGGACCTAGCACCATTGTCTAGGGGCCCTTTGAAAAATGGGTAAAATTTATTCTCCATATCAAATGTTTAATAAGAAGAGGCCTAGAGCCATCGTTTACATTATTGTCATTTTGATTCTCTTCTATAGCTTCTGTATATTTGTGTTTTAGTTTTATTTTAATCTGAGCATACATTTGCATACTTTTTTCTTCTAGATTGTATGCTTTTGAGCTCCACCACTTTCTGCCTGTTACCAATAGTTTATAGGGGTAGACCACACCCCTTAAACTAGTTCCATTTCGTACACCCATGCGTCAAATCCACCACAAAAGGATTGACGACTCCACTAACATTTTACAAGTTTATGTGGTTGTGCCATCTCTTGTAGGAGACCTTTGTCTATGCTGGAGAGTGGAGCTGATGGTCCTCTGATCCATCTTTCAATCCCTATATTCACTTTGAGTGACAGACTGAAGAAGATAATCTCCTAATATTTTTTACTTTTAGGGCTTTGCACACGTTTTTTCCTCACAGACGCGCAGGGTGCACGTTCAAGGCTGACCTGTGTGCAGGAAAGCACACCTGTCAGGGCTTTTTGCGCTCAATTTACAGAATGAGATTTTTCTCCCAAGATTCTGCATTTTTTCTATTTATAAGGTGCTGGGAAGCCCCTAATGTATCTTCCAGCACTTGTGTTGATACCCCACAGCTTGTGAGAACTCACTTTTAGCTGCCTTCTGTAGGCTTAGAGTTAGTTTTTCTTCAAGTTGGTTTTTATAAAAATATTCACATAGTTTAAGTAGGGGGAAAATTAACCATTGCATTCCGAAAAATTTATGTTTTTCAAATTCTGGTATTCACACTTAGATAACTAGTCCAAGTAAGTGGCCCAAGACCACACATGCATAACTAGTTTTCTTTTTTCTAGTGTAAAAATTGTTTAGTTTAGTTCAATTTTTGCATTAGAAATTGCGAGACTAGGATTGAATTGTCGATTAGAGAAAGTAATGTTTACTACCTTTTCACCCTCCAGTGATCCTAGGTAATCATATGAATGCTCTATATTCACAATTCACCATCTCCCTTTAGTTAGTCACACAGATTAACTAGGAAACTTTGAAAGTGGCCCATTATCCGCACATGTTTTCCATTTGATCTAGGAACAATATAACATAGTTTAACCAGGGGATTTTTTGTAAAGGATCACCGATATCCATATGTTCAAACTATGATTTTGTTCACCTTATGCTCACACACACTCACCCACTACGCAAAGGAAGACACCTAAAATCTAACTTAACCAAACTCACTAAATTCTCCCCACAGGGGCCACAAAAGAATTTATAGTGTAAGTTAGGATCAAGGGGGTAGGCATCTAATAAGCCGCCTTGATCATACTTCATATTGAAACATAGAAGTTGTGTATTTAGGGAGCTTCAAATCCACATATCAGCCCATGGCAAAGAAAACCTGAGCACGACAGAGACCCGATTCAGAGGGGATTAAGCTTAGGCACAGTGCGTGCGGTATCAGTTGGGGCTACCTGACCTAGCTAATACTCGGTACTGTTAGCTAACTACCAAGAAGCCCAAGACTCGAACGTTCACGTGGGACAGTGGTTCTTAGTGGCCAAAACATATGGCATCCTTTGCCCTATAGGTGACGGTGCAGGCAAGCGCTAGACCCTCTACCCTTACCTTGGTGGATTTTCTTCAGCTGATTGGGGGTGTCGCCAGCTCTTACGGGACGTTGTGCCAGCGCTCACAAGAAATATTATCAAGGCCCAGTTAATTTTGTGTGTGTGAGGACACATAAGTCTTCTAGTATTTTGAGTATCATGCGCAAACAAACAAAAGCCATTTTTTTTGCTTGAGTGATCACATAGATTAATTTAAAGGGAAAATTTACTTTATTTTCACTTTGTTTTATGTATGTGGCCATAATTTTTCTTTGATAATAGACTCTATCCTTTCAAATTTCTCCAAAACCTAACCTGGTCGACACCCAAATGGTCCCAACGGAACCTCGTCGATCTAGGCGTCTTTTGGACCTCCCCCCATTACAGGGAGGGGTTCCAAGTCTTTCATCGTTCAAGCGTCAAAGATGGAACACTGCCACCATCATTGGTTCATCCGTTATTGGAGAAACCATAGTTGGGAACCCTAGTTGGTTTCCCAACACCACACCGCACACTACTCCCCCCTCGACCCCTAGGGGGCACACGAGTGCCTACCATACGGGAAGCCATTTGAACACACCTCAGGGTACGTCACATACTAACCCTTGTTCTAACCAAAACTTCGTGTCTTCACATGTTGCAATGGCGTCAACCTCCCAGTCACCTTTCTTAGCTTTGTTGAATCTCCTCGATTTAACCAAGCTAACAAATGACCGCATCGCACACGATCCGTCATGGCCTCCCATGCCCACGAAGCTCCCTTCGGATATACCAAAATTCGAAGGCAAGCAAGCGGAAGACCCGGGTAATAATGTAATGACCTTTCACCTTTGGTTCTCATCGAATAGTATCGTCGACAACACTATTCAATTGAGGCTATTTCAATGCACTCTTACGGGAGTAGTCATGAAGTGGTACCTGGAGCAACCTCCTGCTTCACATGGAACCTTTAGCGCCCTCACTATCGTGTTCCTCACATATTTTCAGTTACCCATTGACCATGATTTGGGAATGGAATTACTGACTCATTTTAAACAAACCCCCGTCGTCCATATCTCTAACCATCTTCATGAATGCAAGTGGTGTCGTAGTTTATGTAAAGCTAAACTCGATGATCGGGTCCTCTTAGATTTATTCTTGAAAACTCTGACGCCTGAGATTTCAAAGGATGTGGCATAACAATACCCCACATCTAAAGAGGATGTAATCAGTAAAGCCCAGAAGCTTGAACTAATTTATATGCAGTCAGGATACATTTACAGCATCCTGCCTAACGCCCCGCGCCTAAAAACTTATCAAGAATTTCCAGGCGCGTCGAACTCTACAGATAGGCTAATTGGGTCAATGACCCAAGGTCATTTAGGCAGCATTGGTCAAAACCCCAGCTACGCATATAGTTCTACCCATAACATGTCTCAACCTGGATTTCAAAGTCATCATATGCCTCATAAAAATTTGACTAATCGGGCGCAAGCGTATCACCAAGGAGGACCTTATCCTCCGGCTGAGGGGCCCCAGTACGCAGAGCGAAACATTGACAGAAGAACCCCCCTCCTACGGCCAGGTGCAAACACGGGACAACGTTATGCTCAGTCCCCAGCACATGACCCACCCATGAAAACCAACGTGCAGGTGAACTTTATGCAGCTGTCCCAAAAAAAACCACACCAGAATAACCAGGAGAACTACCCTCCTAACATGGTAAAGAAAAAATCAAAAAACAAGCCAAAAAGGAACCCTGGACAGGGGGCAGCAACCAAAAACACCCACTGCGATCCCAGGGCGGAGGAAACTCTGACCAGAATCAGAACCACGGGCCTAGAAATGCCAAACGGTAAGGAAAAAGGCCATCTCTGCGAACAAACCATTCTTGTTCAATATGTGGTGAGTACGGGCACTATACTCACCACTGTCTCGATCTACCTGAGCTAAAAAAGCTTCAGAGTAACCGAGGACAAGGAGGATCTTCCCAGCAACCTGTCATGATGCAAGAACCATTCCCAAACCAAGGGACGGTAAGCACTCACCAAAAAAACCCAGACGATTCTGAGAAAAGAAGCCATGAAATATAAATGACTGGGGAAGAGATGCTTTTCCAAACATGGAATCGCAACTACGACACCCCACCAGACACCACTACATCAAGGGGTAGTACTAGTACACCAACTGCACCTTTGACCATTTCAAAGATGCCTATAGAACCATTACCAAAGATGGCAAAGGGACCTAATAGGCAAACAGGTAACTACTCCAAAGCAACCCATAATTATAGCATCGTGGATGATTTAGCTCAATCTCCCACTGCTATGTCAGCTCTGGAAGTACTACAGTCGTGCCTAAAATAGTGGAAAGTCGTACTTTCCGCATTAGGCACTATCAACCCTTCTGATACGCGCATGATGGCTTTTGACTTAGAAAAATCCACGCCTAGGCTTCCTTCTATGGTCACCTTCTAGATACCAATGTCGGTCTAGAATATAACTATTCACCAATGTGTCATAGATGAGGGTGCATTGACATGCATCATGTAAAAAAATGTTTGGCAGAAGTTAGGGTCTCCTGAACTGAAGCCCTCAGTCATAACGCTTCGAGCGTACGACAGTCATCCCTCAACCCCCGTCGGCCTCTACCAAAATGTCCTAGTTTTCTTAGCCGGAAAGACAGTCCACATAAACATTGAAGTCTTGGACGCTCACTTGGATTAAAATATACTCCTCGGGTGGAGTTATATTTATGTCATGTCTGCCATAGCCTCCTCCATCTTTCGCATTATGATGTTCCTCCACGAGGACTGCATCATTACTGTAGACCAGCTGACACATAGCGAAAGACGTCCCCTAACCAACACGGATGTAATTCTACCCTATGTAGATACAACCTGGGATGGTCATTCACAGTACCAAGAATATGGCCCTGGCCAATTCAAACCATCATCCTTTCTAGGGTCATTCCTAGGAGATCCTCCCATTATCCTTGAGGCATCACCCAATGTCACAGGGGCTCCAGTGTGCATGATGTGCACATCAAGAATCGAGGCTAGTCAGGACACAGACTCAAGTAGTAATGACATCGAGGTGTAGGCCACGACAACTTCTCTAGCCTACGCCGCCTCCTAAACCCCTTTCCTCTACCCTCCAGCTGGCTTCGTCTCCCAACAAGTTTTGGCAACACTGGTATTACCAAACATATCGTTGGCATTCCTAGTTTGGTACCTCATTCCTCCTTCTGTAATAGCAGCCACCAATGTTATTGCCATAGGTTTAAAGCCCCTCAGTCCCGAGGAGCCCCCACCTACCCAAGAAACGGTCGAGACCGCCCTTGCAAAGGAAGTGCCCATTGCGAAACCGGTGATCATGGCCAAGAAAACCGAAAATAGAGGAAAGAAGATGGTGACCCTCACCATTCAAAGGGAATCACTAATTTGCGCCATATGCAACATTATAGGCCATCCTACCCATATATGTCCGGAGCTGGACGAATTAAAACCACTGCTCGGCTCCAAAACAGATATCCCGACGTTGCGTTCCCGTAAAAAGAAACCTACCACCAAAGGTAAAGGAAAAACACTACGTACCAGTCATGCATGCACTCTCCGTAGCAACTATGGGCACTATACCCACCATTGTCCAAAGATACTGTGATATAGGGACACCTTACATGTGATCAAGCGATCCTATCAAGAGGATCCCTCCATCCACCCCGTCGACGATGAACTTCATACCATCCTATAATTATAAGAGGAACATAGGATTGTAGAAAGACCCCCAGTCATTCCAATTATATGTTGTGCACTATACAATGAACGTGGGCACTACCTCGAGGAATGCGTAGCCATGGAGCTCATCCACATGTGGTATCCAATCGAAAGGATGTACTGCGTGGGACTACGGGCAGCACAATTCACATGCCTGTTATGCGCCGACAATCACCTTTTGGAGAATTTTCACTACATACCTCACTTCTGGCTAGCTCTTGCTAGCCTACGCTCAGCCATAATCTGCCTTTCCCAAGAAGATGACATGGATGCCGAGTCCACAGGTAGCTCCCTGACCCAAGCGGATGATATGAGCACATCCATCATGTTCTTGACAGCCAAAGAATGGCCCACTAGGTAACCCCTAGCTACCCCCAACCACACTTCGCAGGGACAACTAGCATGTACGTTATGCAAAAAGACAGACCATGCAGTCGTCCATTGCCCTGATTTAGCAGCCTTACGATGCTGGTTCCCCATCATACCTCAAACTGAACTCAACAGAACCTTCATATCAAGGATATTTTGCCTGATATGTCAAGGTAATCATTAAGAGACATTGGACTTATGCCTCGCAAATTTGTCCCACCATCGACATGATTAATGCCATAGAGAAGAGACAGGACGAACTCCGGGAATGGCACAAAAAGTACATTGTCGGGTCAATGTCCCCACCTTCGCAATGGTGTATCAAGAAAGATAAGGCAACACACCACCAAAGAGTAACCTTGGCCAAGCCGAGGATAACATGTGGCCTATGTGATCTGAACAATCACTGAGTCAACAAATGTAGAGAACTCAAGCCCCTTGTAAACAGTCTCCGCATAGTCTCTTCTCTCCCTCATAAACTTCTCTCCAATCAAGAGAAAATCACACACACTTATTGCCAAATTTTCTCACACTTTCACCATAAATTTAAGTGTGTACATCTCCCCAAGCTGAGAGTGGCATGAGCTGCATTGAGTCTACACTCCAACAGAGAGGTAGACACACCTAAGCCAACAATACGGAAATGGAAGCATAAGACAACCTCTTATACAACCGACCCTTTTCAAGCGTTCACATCAGGAACGACGAGTAGCATAGAATCCCACACTATCTACTCCGTTAGCTCTGTGATATCGTGCACCATCTGCACCGGCCAAAATCACACACCAGAGTCATTCTCGCTAATGGAAACATTCAGGCACCTTTGTGGTAGGCGCAATTTCCACCTTCCGGAAATCGACCATCCTAGCGGGCAACCCAACCGTGCGCTCATACAAAATCCCATTATAGAGATTCTACCCATGCCAAACGCCAACGACACAATTCGCCATATACGATTTGTATCAGCTCATATTGGCGATACGATGATTTCCTTCCCCCCGTACTAGGATTTCCACCATATCCCGGTCGCCAAAAACCAAGGTACCTTGCACTTTTGCATTGATTTCCGCAAAATCCCAAATTTTCACGCCACCATTGAACTCCTCAATGACACCCAACCTTTAGAGCAGCACCTAGTACAACTCGAGCTTGTCAATGAAAATAGATGACAATCGCTGCAACACAAAAGAAAAGGGTTAAAGCATCATTTGACCACCACATCACCCCTCACTCGTTCACCAAGGGAGAATTAGTCCTCTGCTATGATGTTGCAAAAGAGGCTTTAAGGCCGAGAAATTTTGAAACCTTGTGGAAAGGACCCTACGTCATTAAACACTGCCTCTGACAGGGGGCATACATCTTGACAAAACCGGAGGTGACTTGCCTTCCTAACCCCATCAACGATCTTTACCTCAAGAAGTTCTACCCATAAGGGCCCCGATGGCCCTTCTCCTAGAGTAAGAGTACAAAAAAACCCAACCACTCAAAATTTTTGACCCAAAAACTTATTTAAAAAGCGCTCAAAGTATCACCATGGATCAACAAAATGAACTATATTTTGGATTTGTTGATGGAGCATCAAGATGGTCTCAAAATTTAGCCGCATCCGCCTGGGTCATTTACCGCCCTGAACGATCACCACTATGTGCAAATGGTGTGTGTATCGGTCCAACAACAAACAATCAGGCAGAATATGACGCCGCCATTGGACTTATGTGCGACGCCCTCCATCGGGGCATTCGCCATATGCATATATACCTCGATTCCCAGTTAGTAGTATCACAGCTAAACCAAACATTTGAGACAAGAGATACACATTTGTTTAGAAAATATTTGCGTCCCAAAAGATTAAGCAGGCAATTTGACTATATCACATTTGCACATGTACCAAGGAGTCAAAACCAAACGGCTGATCGCATAGCTAATAATATTCTAAAGTGGAATGCATCTCGAATAAACCATCATATGTAAATATAGGCATCCATCAGCATAACAAAACACATAAACCAAAACAGATGATACATCATGTAGAGCCACAAAAAATATCTCTCATATATATATAAAGAATATGTATATCCGAGTACAAAAAATAGTGTTGCTGGCCAAACTTCAAGCCCAGAGATACAAAAGTTGTCAAAAATAAGGGAAGCATCCTCATAACGGGTGCTTTCCTTATGTACAAAATTTCTCTAAGGGGGTGGCCCCTCAGGAGGGGCACCTGGACCTACCACTGCTCATGGTACCACCACAGGACCTACTGTCGCCACTGCGATCGCCACCCAACGTAGAGTGGGTTGATAATCCCTCTCGCGGGCCATCACTATCTCTAACCAGACCTCCTCGAAGTCATCCATGAAACCTCGAGTAGGCATACCCTGGGTCAAATGGTCCACTTGACCCCGGAAGTCCTCAAGAGCAGTCACCTGAGCTGTCAGGGCTGCAATGTGTAACTCTGCCGCATCAACACGAGCTCGCTCGACCGCAACCTCTACAGAAGCCGAGTTGCTACCCTCACCTGAGGGTCCAGCACCATCTCCTCCAGGTCCACTGGCACCACTGCCTGGCCCACCTGCATCACCTCCTCTCGGACTTCCCCGAGGTCTCGTCACAGAGGATCGTGACACACTAGTCTGGCCATGGGGAAACCCACCTCGCTAACGTCTGCATGAGTAAAAAAAATAATGTCAGTGTCACTAACACATAAGTACATGTATACTCAAACAAATGCAGAAAAAAACATATAAACCATATCTGTAGGTCCCCAAACATAGCGAAAAGGAAGACCCATGTCTGGGTCACCCTGGAAGTCCATCCTCACATATGGGTATGGCAAGAACATCTGTGGGTTGGCCTCGAGCTAGGCCTTTGTCATGGCATTCCAATAACGCCCTACCATGCCACCACCGCCCCGCAACATCACCAGAGCCCACCTCCTCATACGTGGCTCCTGTGGCCCCCTAATAGGCATCGCCACCACCAGCCTCAGTAGCACCACCCGCTCGTACATGATGCTGCATAAGATACTGGCGTACGAAAATGACTTCGATCCACATTGGACCTTGTTCAATTGTGACGCCATACCAAAAAAAAAAGAGGGCGAAGTCAAAGAAATTTTTGGACCTCAACCAGCGCAAAACTCCAACCTACGGGCCATACGCCCGATGTGGAGCAAATAACCCCACCAATCGTACGATCACTGCCAAAGCACACTGCTCTGCCACATCTGTCACTGATGCAATACTGATGCATCCCTCAGTAAGAGGCGGCCCTCCGTAATGGTGCCTCCGGAATCTATCTAGGTTCACTCTCCCTGAGGATAGTGTGTATCTCAAAGCTTCACCCTGAGGTAGTGACCCGGTCACAAAATAGATATCTATCTCGGGATGGATCACTAGGGTCGTCCCCCGCAACACAAACATGTTGCACCTCTTACACTAGTGCTATATCGTATAGTGTAGTAAGTGGTCCTGCAACCGCAGAAACTAATTTTCAACAAATTTCAGAAGGCCCCATGTGGCCAAATAACGTCGTGCCCTAGCATCAACAACTAGAGTGGTCAAGATCTCGGGCCAGTCCCGCTCCCTCCACACCAACCTATCATCAACACAGGCACCCATCGGTACAGAGAAAAAAACCTTAAAAATAGACAAAAACCAAAATTTTCTGTCACCTTGGCCTTTTCGCAATCTGTCCCTTAGACGAGCATGCCCTCCCGCGCTTGTATTTTTCACAGGCGCGCCTTTGCGTGCTAAAAGTATCGAACAATGCACCCCTACGCGCCTATCCATCATAATTGCGTGCAAGGAAGGCGCGCTTTTGCCTAGATCGCCTATGTAATCTAGGGCAAAAGTCACTCAAAGGCCATACAAACCCAATTTCTATGGCCCCTGACACCAACAAACTGAAAAAATTAAAATGCAGGACGTCATGGGAGTTACCTCAGCATAGTATCGCTAATCCCTAGTACTCAGGCTGACCGTAATGGAAAGAAAGGCTCTGCAAACACCTCTAATCTCTCAAAACTCGGCAAGTACAAATGAATAGGATTAGGGCCATAATCCCCTATTTATCACCCTTTTCAAAAAATTTGGAGGTCCATAACAGGAGATCAGAAGGTCCATTCTACAAACCATCAGTCGCACCATCATCAGTATGCCATGACGAATGAAAGGAATGCCACACATATGCTTTCCAGGAAAAATAAATTTTCAGAATTGGCAGGTATGCCCTCTCTCATCTTCTTTTTTAAAGCTCATGCCTTTCAATGATATTTGATGAAAATAAGATGCTTTCACTTGAGGTAGTTGTTTTTGCAGGAAGAACCTGCAAACCATTCACAACACCTTCTACTAAAGGTTCCAGAGCAGGTATCATTCTACCCTTAGCATGATAGAGTCCTAGAAAACTTTGCATATCTTGACACCATTTCTCCATCAGAAATAAACCATAGGGTCCTCATATTTGACCGCGTGTATCATCACCTCACCTTGCACATGATAAACGTTCATGTTGATCGGTAGAGCCTCCCATCCATGGTGCTTGTCACCCAAAGTAGACCATATAACACATCAAAATTGATGCCATGGCCATACCACTTCAGTCCAAGAAGCACTCATGCCCATCCATTCAGCATGCATAAGGTCAAGTTTACCATACAAACTGAAACCCCCTTCCCGAACGACCAGGTTGTACAAGCAGACCAAAAGCACACCTCCGCACATCGCATTTGGCCCACCATACCTTCACCAGCATAATCCCATCTACGACACTTTTTTATCCACTTCATCAACCCCACACATGAGACCAACCAATGGGACCCCCACCCTAGCAAAACACCGTCCTCATGCCTCCAGTGAGAGAAAACTTTCATGTTTAGGGGTACCTGTCTCTATGTTTTGTACAAACCAAACAACATTATTTTATTCTTCTGGTAAGTGTATAAAGACTGCAATTGGTGCACTTCACCCCTTCATCCTCATATTCCATCTTTTCTCCCATGGCAACAGTCCCTCATTCCCCTTGATTGGAGTATTTCACCCCCATGCATGCACCATCATGACATTCATAGCCAACTTTACACCCGCCCTGGAAGTCCTACTGACTCCAGTGATTTTCTCTTCAGAAATAACTATGAGTGCTGCCAAGCTACTAAATTATACTCCGACCTCGGGCCACTGAATCCCCATCATCATTTTTCAGTCACATCTAACCAACATGACTATGTTAAACCCATCACATCTAGGTCCCCGACCCCTCAGGTCGGTGACCCATGGTTTGGTTAAGTCTTCCTTTTTTTTTACCTCGACACCTCTCTTCCAAAAAGGAAGCGGTACCTTGGATCACCTCTCCCCATGCAAAGGGGTATCCTCGGGTGGCACTGTGGGAGACATCATTGTCCATAGATGTAATTGATCCTCTTGACATTTGACTACGACAAAATATTTCATGTCAAGATGGTCTCGTACCTTACAACCATTGCACTTTTATCAAGATCCTTCGAAGACCCGTGCCTCCATAAGAATCTCTATCAAAAAATGCTTACACGGGAAGGTCCCAACACCTGTGCGTACATTGCACAACTATATGCCATACCAAGTTTATGCATGTAGGTACCACGTTTCACCTATTGTCAAAGAAAAAATGCCCCCGAGGGTGTCAGCAGTCGTCGTCAACAACCTCCAGCATCACTACCATAGTAATGACACAGACATCACATGTATCTGTCAATTTTGTTTCACTAGCTATAGCATCACGAGCATGGGACATGCCTGCCTCGTTGAAATTTTGTATATATGTTGTAAATTATTCACTTATAGGGATCCCTTAGGCCATGGTCACCTTGGAAACGGTGTAGGGTGTTGTCAATTCCAAGATTCACGCATGTCTCTCTCTCTCTCCACGCATGATACGAAAAATAAACTATAATGTATTTCAGTTATATATTCCTTCCTACACCTCACACATTAGGGGGAAACTGTTAACACTGGAAAATATTACAGCATAAGATGACATTAATTAATGTAAAGCCAAAGGATTTACAGGGCAGGAAGACATTATGGAATCAATAAAGTATTTAAAATCTCTAAGGTTTTGAGAAAATCAAATTTGAACTAGTCTTAAAATGCTAACTATGCACTTTATCCTTCAAGAAGAGCGCCTTCTACGTGCCGTTTTACTTGATAAGAATGCATTCCTGAAAGTGGAAAAATGTCGCTTTCCGGGACCACACAAAGCAAACGATAGTTACTCCTTACATGAAGCCGCCTAAGGACAGCCACCAGTGCCTCCTTAGACACTATGTGAGCACACAAAGGAGTATTTCAAGCACACAATGGAATCATACCTCTCCCTTGGGTCACCATCCACCATGTACCAAGGGAGGGAAGGAGGATTTGAAATCCCCTATATAAAGCCACCAAGAGATGAAGAATGGGTGATCACATTGTTATGTTGGCCAGAATTGCCTAAGAAATACCACCAGTGTGTGACCCAGAGCTGGAGATAGAGGGGAATCGATTGTTGGCCATTCAACAATATTAGTCCATCACAACACAGAAAAAGGCTTATTGCACCAGAGGAAGAGCTTGGAAAACAACATCCTTGCATCGGGACTTAGCACCATTGTCTAGGGGCCCTTTGGCAAGTGGGCAAAATTTCTTCTCCATATCAAACATTTAATAAGAAGAGGCCTAGAGCCATCGTTTGCATTATTATCTTTTTGACTCTCTTCAATAGCTTCTATAAATTTTTGTTTTAGTTTTATTCTAATCTGAGCATAAATTTGCATACTTTTTTCTTCTAGATTGTATGCTTTTGGGCTCCACCACTTTCTTCCTGTTACCAATAGTTTATAGGGGTAGACCACACCCCTTAAACTGGTGCGATTTCGTACACCCGTGTGTCAAATCCACCACAAAAACAATCATGAAGGAGAAGAGAAAGAAGGATGGAGAAGAAGGAAGAAGACAAGGAAAGATAGTTTCTGGGCTAATTCCCTCTCACATGTTCGAAGAAGTGAAGCTATGGTTTGTTGCTTCAAGGTTGAAATTCTCTATCTGCTAGAAGAGGATCAAATTTGTTGGAAAAAGGACCTAATAGGTCATTTACTATCCCTATACAAGGAAGAAAGGAAATAAAAGTTGTTTGGATGCCTTGGAAGGATAATTTAGCTCATACGTGTGGTTGCAATAGCAATTGTTTGGGGCGAAAAATTTCAGACCTACAGTAGAGGCTGAAATTATGAAGCTAGGGGTCAAAGTTGTGCAACTGGAAGATATTTGATTAGGTTTGACTTATACAAATGAATCACATCATCAGGAAAGGATGGATTTGGTCTTGGAGGTTATTGGTCTTAGTCTATAGGTATTGTAATTCGCCAATTGAAGAATATATAAGAAGAGAAGAGATTGTAGGTTTTCCTCTCAGGTAGAGGGGTTTTGGCCCTAGATTGGAGCTTACATTATGTGTTCTTGTGTACTATTGTTCTTATTATTTTGGTAGTTTTTTGATGATATACAAACGTAATAATAATTCAAGAATCTAATAAGTAAAAATACATCACAAGTAGTTATCATAGAAAGATAAATCATCTTAACTATTTCCCTTTAGATTTATCAGCATAGTATCATAGCTAAGGTTGGCTAATGGCATAATGAATATCTCTACTACATTGAATAATTTACTAAAGAAGTATACGAAAGTGGAAATTCAACTCAAGAAGGGAATCAAAGAAGTATGGGATATCCTATTTTCTTCTAAGAAGGAAGTGGCCAGAACATCTAGAAAAGATGAAGGATTATTCTTAGTACTCACTGGCACATTTCAAGATGAGAATATTTGGGTGATCGACATTGGAGCATCGAGGCATATGACTGGTAAACATAAGCAATTGAATACACTATCAAAAGGGAAGTCCTCTTACTTAGTAGAACTTTTTGATAATGAAAGCTACCTTGTGAGAGGAATTGGATCAACTTCACTTTAGCCGGAGAATGGAGGAAACATTCATCTCAACATTATATTATTTTTTCTAGGTTTGCACAAGAAGTTAGATTCCATTTCATGTTTAGAAGAAAAGGGTGAGAGAGTTTCTTTCATTTATGGAAAACTTATAGTATGTGGAAAAACTCAAGCATAGAAGATGCTAGAATGATTGGGACCCATGAAGAAAGACTATGTAGATTGTTAACTCCCATTTCTCAAGCATTGGTTCACAATGAAGTTATCCCATGTGAAATTTGGCATAGAATATTTGGTCATATTCACTACAAGATATTACCAACCCTAAATGAAAGAAGAATCATGAAGGAGCATGCAAGGGATGTGCATTGGGTAAGAACACCAAGAGACCATTTGGAAGTAATGCTTCAAGGTAAAAATAAATCTTGGATCTTATTCATTCAGATGTCTATGGCCCTATAAATCAAATCTCACTTGGAGGTCATCTATGTTATGTCATTTTTACAAATGGGCATTCAAGGAAAACTTGGGTTTACTTAATGAAATCCAAGGATGAGTTTTTATCGAATTTCAAGAATTCAAAGATGAAGTAGAGAGCCTTATAGAAAGGAGAATAAAAATATTAAGATTTGATAATGGAGGATAATATACATCCAAGTAAATTATAGCCTTCTCTAAGGATTCTGGGATTAAGAGGGGGCTAATAGTCCCATATAATCCCAATAAAAATGGATATGTGGAACAAAAGAATCAGTCCATTGAAGAAAGTGTAAAATATATGATACACAATCACAATTTACCGAAATTTATGTGGGAAGAAGCAACAAATACAGTTGTATACATACAAAATTGAAGTCCCCATAGGTCACTAGATAACTTGACTCCTGAAGAAGTATTCACTAGGAAGAAAATGAGTGTGGATCATATCCAAATTTTTGGTTATCTTGTCTATATTCATATACCGAAAGACAAGATAAAGAAGTTAAATCCATCAGGCATAAAGGGAACATTTTTTTGCTACAATAATTCCTCTAAGGCTTATAGGATCTACATAAAAGAAGGAAAATGGATAGAATTAAGTTGAGATGTGATATTTGTTGAAAGTATTGAATTCAAGAAATTAAAATATCTTCTAATGGGCTATAATGATGAATAAATTCCATTATTTGAAGAGGAAGTTACTAGGGAGGAAGAAGAATAAAATCATGAATATGAAGGTCCTAGTGAAACTACACAACCTGTGGTAATCCCCAAGACTAGAAAGAGACCTAATTGGTTGAAATACACCCTATTATATGCAGAGGGTCATGGAGAAGCTAAAGGCACATTTATAGAAAGAAAGAAGCCTGAAATATATTCATGGTATGCAACATATATGAAAAAATTAATAGAAGTAGAGTTATCCAAGTTTGAGGAATTTGTCAATCATCAAGAATGGAAAGATGCTATGAACAAAGAATACTAATCGATAATGAAGAATGGGGCATGGGAGATCATATGTAGGCATGAAGAAAAGTTTGTGGTAACTTCCAAGTGGTTGCACAAGATTAAAATAGTGACAAAAGGAAGTATAAACAAGTATAAGGCAAGATTTTTGGCTAGGGGCTTCTCTCAACAATAAGGCATCAATTATGAAGACACACTTTCTACACCAAGGTATACAACTATTCTATCATTGGTTTCTTTAGAATCATTGATGGGATGGAATATACAAAAAAATGGATGTTAACATTACATTCCTGAATGTCAAAATTGATGAGGAAATATATATAAAGAAACCCTTGGGATTTGAAGTCAAATATAGACAAGAATATGTTTGCAGGTTGAAGAAGACATTACATGGCCTTAATAAGACACCAATAGCATGGTATGCAAAGATGTATGCATACCTTTGATGATTGGGCTTCACAAAGAGTTTTTCTGATTTGAATCTCTACATCAAGGTTATAAAATATGAGCATGTGATTATTATTTTGTATGTGTATGCTATTATATTGACAAGTGTATAAGGTTGAATCCAATAATTCAAGTAGAAAGTAGTAGAAGAATTTGATACGAAGGATATTGGGCTTATGCACTACTATTTGGGACTAGAAGTCTGGCACAGATCGATGAGATCTATCTAGGTCAAGGGAAGTATGTGATTGAGATGTTGAAGAGGTACAACATGATGGATTGAAAACCAATGACAACCCTCATGATAAAAAAATTGAAAAGACTAATGAGTTATGAATCTATCACAATGGATCCAGCCAAAATTAATTGGCTCACTGATACTTGGTGAATACTCGACCATCCATATGCTTTATAGTGAATGTGTTATCTCCCTGTAATCAACAAGATTGGAAAAGTCCGATCTCAGGGAGAAACATCGTTTCAACCAACTTTGGGATTCTAGGATCTAGCCCTCCTGAATCTGGAGAGGGATCTCTCCAATAAGTGCAAAGATGGATTTGTCTTTGAAGTTTGGGTAATAATATTAGGCTACTTATGAAGGCCAAGGGTTTGTTTTGCTTTTTGGATGGTTGAGCATGATTACTATTTGAGGTGGAAAGTTCTACGTGCAAAAAGTTTCAAAGGTGAGAATTTGTAAGTGAATAGAACAACTATGGGTAAAAGATAGATATAACGTTGGTTTTTAGTCCATTGGGCTATGGAGTCATAACAGGGCTTTAATTGAGCAACAACATCAAGAGTGATCCATGGGGCAAGTCATCTATATCACAAGATTATTGAGATTAAAATGATGGAATGGAAACAATAAAGTGTTGGAGGGGTGGAAAATGATAATAATTTCACAAAGGATTTATAATCAGTCCAACCAAGAAAATCCTTTTAAGTAATTGTTTAAAACCAACCAAGGACAGGGCTAACCATTGACCTCTTGGGCAAGTTGGTATTAAAGCAGCTTAATTGAAAAACAATCCAGTAATCCACATAATTACCTTTAGAAAGTGTGAAAACATATAAGAGAAGACAAAGTGTAACTTAAGATCATATAAAGTACTTTTAAACGTAGTCTGCTTTCAGTCAACACCAAGGGAAACTTTCAAAATTTTCTTTTGGAGAATAGAAGCTAGAAACAGGTCAAACCATGGATTTACTAGTCTAAATTTAATAAGCAAATAAGGAAAATAACTTTCAAGAACAATGCTTAAAGCAAACAGTAGGACGAGGGAAGCTCCAACATTCCTAACTGCTTAAACTATATTAAATCGTTCTTAAATAAACAAATAGGAGGAAAACATTGAGATAAATATTTTCAGTCAGAGAAGGTTACTGATATACAGTAGGTCCTAACTCTATAAATGATGTTCTTTATCAGAGAATAGTGAACAATATGACATACATAGAAGGAAAACAATAACAAAGAAAGGGGCACTTCACCAATGATATAGACCAGGATCCCAAGAAACAGCTTGTTATTGATGTCAAACTAGTTACAGTCTTCAAGTCCAATGTTTCAGTTTAGCAATCATCTTCACTATCTAGCCTAACTAATATAACACAAAAAGAGCTCCAAGGGCCAGTGAACACTATTTACAATTAGGAGTTTAAGCTCAAATGTATTTCAAAGTTCTGCAACCAACAGTTTCTCATCTTCTACAGAAGTATTTATAGAAGAATGAGGAGGTGAGATTTGATAAAAGATCTCTCGGGACAATTAATACAGATTCAAGACATCTCGGCCTTTGAGGGGCTCGATGGAGAAGTTTACAGGTGGTCTGTCTGTATTAACTATTTTTCATTTAAGATTAAGCTCGGTGGGAGCTTTTGTTGACTTTGAGGCTCTACGTTATGTTGGAGTAACTCTGCAGATATTTTTTTCATTTAAGTTCCTTGCAGAAGTAACTCTTTGGCTACACTGAGGCGAATATCTTCATTTGATCAATAACTTCAGCCTCTTTTTTGAATGATTTGAGGGACAGGTGGTACTTATGGTAGCTGAGGAATCAATTCGCCTCAATTGAGGCGGCGGAGGCCTTTCTGTCTGTTAAACACTTATGATTTTCTTTTGATTGTGTTTTAATTTGGGGGATTAGGCTTTTGATAATCAATCTTAGCCGTAATCCCCACAAATCGGTCTTCAATCTTCTGTTCTGTTGTGCTCTGTCTTCAACACTGATACTCTTTTAATCGTGATTTAATAACACAATGTCTTGTCGATGTGTAGGGTTACGCTGGGCTTTCAAGGTATCAATGCCCATAAAGCATTGATGAAACGTGGAGTGGAGCGCCATGAATGGTTATCTTTTATGAATCGAAGGCACAGGAATCATCATCCCCGGTCTTCGACCTTTCTCTTCAATATAATGGAAAAACCATTAATCCCTGCAAAATAAAAACAAAAATTATGAAATCCTGCATTTTTTGGAAAAACTGCTTCTGAAGGCGGGGGAGGAGCGTAGCCGTTGGATGAAAGCATCCTGTTAGTATGAATCCTTTGTCGAAGTGTACAAAAAAGGACCACTTTAGCTACGCATAAATAATAGCCCTAACAACAAAAGTGGCTGCCAATATCTTCAGATCTGCGGTTAGTTAGACATAAAAGAGCTGCAAAAAACCAGATCTATGCATGGAAAGACATTAAGCAGAAAAAGTAAGGGTTTACTCCATATACCAATAGACAAGACAAGAACAATTTTTGAAAGAATTTTTATATTAATGGGGCACCTGGGAGGAAAACAAGAAGGTGTATCCAATTCTCTTCAGTGGGATGGGTTCTTGGAAGTCCTCAGCACTTCAGATCTAAGATTTCTCTCTCTTGTTGGTGTAGAAAACCCACACAAAGAATGGAACTCAAAGGGAGCTCACACAGCAAATGGTAGAAAAATGGGACCAAATGTATAGATCCAGAGTGATCTAATAGGCAACAAAAGGCGAAGAATGGTAGGAAAAACCCTCCTATTTATAACAAAATATTGGGTCATTCTAGATCTTGGTGCATGGGTTAACCAGATCTAGATCCACTTTTTATGGAATATTTTATTATATTTGTTGGAGGGAAAAGGTATTTGACTTGGGTCAAATCCCTTAATTTGTCAAAAATAAATAAATAAATGATTTATTTATCTTTTTAAAGAAGCGGTTAGAAGATAATCAAATAAATAATGATTTATTTAATTATTTAAGGAAGTGGTTGAAAGATAACTAAATAAATAATGATTTATTTAATTATTTGTGGGTGATTTGGTCATATTTAACAAGGAATATTATCTAAATAAGATTTAAATAATTATTCCTAGAAAATAATAAGATAAATAAAGGCTTATCTAATTAATTTCTTTGTTTTTGGGTTAAACATGACTGGGAATAATAATTAAATTATGGTTTAATTAATTATTCCATGAGGAAAATCAAACAAATATAGGTTTTTTTAATATTTCCTTTTGGGGTTTCCTGTTTGGACCATAAATAACCTAATAAATGTGGGTTATTAAGTTATTTAACATAGTGAAGGCAATTTTACTTAGGGTAAAATTGGTCTTACATGGTGTACTTGGGTCCATCTAATGATAATAGGTTAGATGACCAAAAAATGGTGTAACAGATTGCCCCCCGGCGTGCGAGTGTCAGGAGCAAATCGTATGACCGAAGTACGTTGTAAGAACACAATCACTAGACAACAAAAGGGATGTCAGAGAGAGAAATGTGAGGTAGATAGTGTGCTGAAGGACTAGACCCTGAGGAGACGAGACTCGTAGGTGCAACAAGTCTCTTTTTATGAGAGGGTACCTGTGCTGAAGGCGGCGGGGGAGGCATACCTATGCCCACCGAGACAAAGTACAAAAGAATAGTGTGTCCAGTAAACAAGGGACCGAACTATAAAGTACAGCTGGCATAATCATGAGCCAGATAAAAATACAATGAGGAATCCCACATACATGCTGTGCCTGGGATAACAGCCAGGACTTGTACAATAATATCTGAGTACATGAGATACAAATACAACCCAAATGCCCCTTGTAAATGGGGAAGGGCTCACAAAATCTGACTGATACATGCAAATCAAAGAGGCGCTGCAAGTGGCTAAGGCCAACATCATCAAATATCTGGAGCTGCATCGAAGGCTGCAAAGAAGAGGTCATCCGGGCATGTGGGGGGCTACCTGCAGGGCCACCCCCTCATGAGGGTTGAGACATCTCACACACACGCGGGAATCATCAAGAGCTACTGCTGGATCACTGGACCATCAAGTATACGAATCTCGATCATGCTGAAAGGAGCTAGAGAAACAATCAAGTCAAAGGGAAATGAGAGATCCCTTGGCCTGATCCGAGGCACCGAACAAGAGTGGAAGCTGGAACCAAGGTACACCGCCCTCTAGACCTGGCTTCTAAAATGAATGTGCTGATGTCGACAGAAGGAGGTCCACCATAGGTGAGGCAATGAGAGATCCTCAACTAAGGCATGAGAGGAAATAGTAGAGCGATGGGCAGACTGACACTAATGACGATAGTGAAAATGGGAAGGACTGAGTAGTGAATGGACGACTTCCCTTGTTAGAGCATAAAGGGCATGAATGACATAGCAGCAACTGACACGATATCATAAGGGATAGGGGATAGTGGAACTGAAGGTCATAATGTGCGACACAAGAGAGAGACCAAGAAATGAAGGATGGAGGGCTATAGTGGGGTACAAAGGGACTCGGTATAGACTCCATGGTGGGAATGATGACTCAACTTGGATGCTCTAAACAAGGGCGACTCGATGGTGCTGCCACACAGTAAAGGCCCCAATGGGGGACCGTGGAAACATGAGTTCAAGATGGGAACTCATGACGAAAATCGACATGAACAAAGACAAGTAAGGAGGCAAGATGGTGCCCCAAGTACAAGTGTCGTAAGTGAGGAAATTCGATTTTAAGGAGAGGTGAAGTGACCCTTCTTAGACAAAATGTGTCCCGGTGAAGTATTAGATCACAAAAAACTAACAGATGCCCATTTGAGGGCTCGGTGAGAGCTTTCCAACGGTACAGACGGTTCATCAAACGGGGCTACGGTGTGGTCGCAGCAATCGAAAGAAGAAACGAGGGTTCTCTTTTAATAAGGTAGTTTTCCCTCCAAAATCACTCATTTGCTATTGTTGCTGTGGTGAATGTAGAGAGGAGAGAAGGCCCTAAATCTTGCGGCGAACGTAGCAGAAAAACCGACCGTTGGAATCGAGATCCGTCAGTTGCAGGTAAGAGGCCTAACCTTTCTCTTTCATTTTGATGGATTAAACTTTCAGTTTAGGGCCCAGAATCCTAGAAACAACCCCTCCTTCATTTCTACGGCTGGGTCGCACTTTTTGGGCCAAAAAGTGTGACCTGGGAAGCAGGTTTCAGGCAAAAAAGTGCGACCTGTCCCAGAAATGGGCAGAAAACTGCGACCTGGGAGATGAGGGGGTTTTGGTGCTGTTTTATGGCTGGAAGTTGGGCTTTGGTGTTTGGTTATGGTTTTCCCGATCTGTAAGCTGAAAAAGATGATGTGTTTATGCAGGTATGGCATATTTATGGGTTAACTGGAGAGAGAGAGACCTGGGGACACTACGAGTAGAGATCCAGGCGGATCAGGGCGTCCATCATGTATTGGCCAGGTTTGGGGTTCTAAAGTTTTTGGAGAACGCTTTGATGAGAGCAGGAGAACCGTTATTGGCCCGGATTATCAGTTACTGGGATCCAGATCAAGAGGTATTTGTAGTGCAGGGCCACAGGATCGAACTGACAGTCTAGGACGTGTATTTCCTGACTGGTCTCCCGCCACTGGGGATGGTGGGAAACACACAGCCAGTATTGCCGCGGGGGTGGCATATCATGGAGTTTGTGGAGCGTCATTGTAGACCGGGTCTCCAAGTCAAGGGGACTCGAATACCGTTCGGGGATCTAGAGAGGCTAGAAACCCGTGCAGTGGCCGCAGCTATGCTGCGTATCCTAGGCAACCAGGCACTCCATCACATCACTGGGGGGCAGATGATGATAGTGGAGAGTGTGCTGGGTGGGACCTACTATGGGTGGGCCCAAATGATGTTGGTGTCGCTAAAGCGACAGTTGTCGCTATGCAGGCGGCAGGTGAACCATGATTACTCATATGGGACTTTATTGTGCGCCTTCTTCTTTGAGAAGATCCCGACCTTGAGGCCTTGTGTACAACTTCCAGATGGGGGCCCGAGAGAGCCCAGGATGCGCTGTTGGGGATGGCTACTATGCAGAGGAGGAGGAGGGGCGGTCGGGTGAGTGTTTCGACTTGATTTTTTTGCCCATTGGGATCAGATGCCATTGTACATAGACGACTATCCCTATAGTGGGATGAGCTACTGTGGAGACCCGGACCTGCCACTTCCGCCTAGGTGAGTCTGGGGGCCCGATGGTAAGTGACAGATTGCTATTCTTGTGTGGGCATGTTAAAGTTTTTTGAATAGTAGTTTAGGGTACTAATTCATGTACTTTTGGTATGCAGATATAGCACCGGTAAAACCGGCCGGATATATGGGACGACCGGCAGCATCTGGAGCTACAGGTCCGAGTGGGTCGAGAGCGGTGCATAATGAGGATGCAGCCGCCCTGCTGGAGGACATCCGCCATAGATGCAAAAGGTTGTTGACCGGAGTATCAGAGCGCGGGTGGCAGGACTTAGACGACTAGTTCATAGAGCCATGTGTTGGTCTACCCTCGGAATGGCGAGGTGTCATGCGGCACATGGCGATGGCCGGTCAGGCGATGCGCGATCTACATGCTGCAGGGGCAGAGCCATTGGCCCGAGATCCTCCAGATAGTGATTAGGGGTGGGGCATGTGGTGCCCCCTGTTATGTATGTAGGGGCAGGTGGTGCCCCCAGTTTTGGGTTTTTTGTAACATGTTATGGGCATGTCATATGTATCAGAGTAGATGGACTCTAAACACATGTTTTGCGACACATATTATGGATATGCATCGTTTTTTGATGGTTATGAATGTTATTGTCTTGTATGAAATGCGTGTGATAAATGCCAATCTAGAACATGGTTTGCAATACTATCTACATAGTGATTCTGTTCTCGAGGTACATGGTTGAAAGTTATGGTTTCAAATGCACGTATCAAGAGTTTCACTCTTAAATAGCGTCTAAACAGCACAAGGTTATGCACACGATAAACACCATTTAGTTGCATTAAAAGAAGTAGGGAATCCAAACGAACGTGCAGATGGAGGATGCGATGAAAGAGGGCATCGGCTAAGAGACCACGCACTGCATCATATTCGGCCTGATTGTTGGTGGCAGAACCAATGCAGACCCCATTAGAAAGAACAAGGGTATGCAAGGGGGTGAAGATGGCCCAACCTGCCGAGGCTAGATTTCGGGAGTAACGACTTGCACCATCGGCGTAACCGATAAAGGGTGTGGACGGGGGGTCCTGCGAAATGGTGTGACAAGACAACAAATGAGGGGAGGAGAGGCAATGACGGCAGCGTGAGTGCATAGAAGTCATCGGGCGAAAACCGCGAGAGGGAGTGCAAGGAGCAGGATGACTATGACTCATATATAAACTAGAGGGTGGTATATGAGGGCTATCAGAAGTATGGTGAGGACTCGGGCTGCGGAGGTCAACAGAGACACGGGTGGAGTGATCTCGTGTATGGGTAGAAAAGGGGTGGTCAGGGGACACAACAGGGGAGGATGCAGGGGGGCTAGGCTCCAAGTGTCTCGCAGAGGAGGATAGGTAAAGAATGGTTACAGTAGACTCCGTCATCTGAACATCAGGGGGGGAAATGTCGATGGGAGCGGGGGAATCCTCAGGCTGACCTGAAGCATACTGTGCGAGGATGGGAGAGGCGGATTGATTTTGTTCAACCTCATACTCTTGGACCACCTCTAAAGAGGCGCGGTAATGCGTCAGGTGAAGACAATGGTGGGAGTAATGGCCATGAATGCCGCACAAAGCACAGGGTTTGTTGGTGCGGAGAGTCTTGGGGTTCTTGGTTACGGATGAAGAAGGAATGGAGGCTTCAGGGACCGTAGACTCTGGGAACGCGACTTTAACCATGGGCTGAATACGGGGCAACTCGGGACAAGCATGGGTGGCATGACCGGTGACATCACATAAGGCACAAGGCTTTGCAGGCGGAGGAGGGGCCAGGTCAGTCGTGGTGGTCTTGTCTTTGGGTGCCCCCTTGCGGGCTTTGCCTTTCTTTCCGGGAGCCATCACGACAGGAGAAGGGTCCTGTGGAGGTGCTGGGGGCACAGTGGCAACGGAGGAAGCGAGGGGGACCGGTTGAACCGGTGTCAAAGCCATATAGGGTTTGGGGTGACCAGGAGGGGTGGCGGCTGGGGGATCAAGGTACCAGACCGGTATGCCCAAGGTCAGGTTAGGGAGAGAGAGGGTGGCCATGACAGGGACATAATATACTCCGGGAGGGGGAGCCAGGAAAGGGATCTGCCCAGCAGGGAAATGACCAGGAGGGACGGCTCCAAGATGGTTAAGGCCTGGGGGAACCGATCTAGGAGGATAAAGGGGTTCAGGGATACCAGCTGTAGGGGGAGGGCCAGAAGGAGGAGGTCCGGCTGGCTGAGATGAAGGGCTAGGAGCGGGTTGCGGAGGGCGAGGGGGAGGTTGCTGACTAGCCAAGGCAGGCTGCTTACGGGTAGCTTGAGACGATTGCATCATGCAAACATTTGATGAGAGGAGGAGGGAGATTAGGAAAAGTTCCAAGCAGGGAGGAATTTTTGTAAACACTGGGGGAGACACTGGTCAAGGAATCGACGGTTTTCTTGTTGGCTACAGAAGAGATGGTCATCTCAAGTGAGGTCTGAGATTTTGGCTCATCATATGTCAACTGGTCGATGGTGACTATCTTTCCATTATGGGGGAAAGACATCTTACGGAAAACCGCAGATGGGACAGCGGACATAGCATAGGTGTAGCTTTGCCCCAATAGAATGTTGTAATCTAGCGGGGCGTCTATGACTTCGACGTCAACGCAAACAGTCTTACCGGCAAGGGTGATAGGACAATTACGGAAAAGGCCAATGGGCTGGGAGGCATGGCCGTCCCACGCTCGAAGGGTGATCGTGGAAGGGGCCAGCTCAGGGGATCTGAGTTGCTTCCAAACCGAAGCGGACATCACACAGGTGGATGCCCCCTCATCAATTATACACCGCGAAACGTTGGCGTTCCGGATTTTGACTGGGATTTGGAAGGTGACGGAAGCAGGAAGAGGGGGATGGTCTGATTGAGTGGCGTCGAAAACAATCATTTGGTCGTCAACAGGATCTACAGCGCCCACGGTAGATAGTAGAGCCTTCTTTTGGGAAGGGCATGACTGGAGGAGTTCCAGTGTGGAAATGGCAGCAGGAGATTGCGCCAAATCATCTACTATACTATACGAATGAGCAGCTCGACCAGAAGCAGCGTTTCGACGTAGCGGTCCCTTAGGAATCTTGGTATGGACCTCCACCTTGGGTTGAGGGATATGTACGGGGCCACTGGATGTCGAAAGAGGCTCTGTAGAGCCTGAAGAAGGAGGCTCGGGGGTAGACTGAGCAGGAGGCTTGGGGTACTGGCGAGACCGAGTTTGAAGGTGAAGATCGACGGTCGGGTTAGGATCGGAGTGCATCATAAGGATCTGGTAATCGGAGGAACCAGAAAGGGAAGGGGGAGTGGCGACCTGGCTGTCAGGTGGTTGGGTAGCCATGAATCCTTGTTGAGGGAAAGGATCAGTAAACACAGCCAGTTGGGTAGTGGCCACATTAGGAGGAGCATGAGGGGAGGTGTGTTGTCCATGCAATGTGGCTTGAGACTCCCACATCTACCGCATCTGGGGTAAGAGGGCACAATCGTGGGTGTAGTGACCATAAACACCACAACACGAACAAGGCTTATTTGTGCGAAGCGGCCTGTCCGGCTTGGGCTGAGTGCCCTGTTGCTGGTTGGCAGTGTTAGGGTCGACACCAGGATTGGGTCCACGGGTACCAGGGGCAGATTGGTTTTGATTGCCTCTCCGCCTTCTTTGAGAAGGAGGGGGATTAGTCGCACCCTGCTGTGCAAATACTTGCCCTGGAGGGGGCTGTAAGTGTTGTTGCGGGTTTTGAGGAGGCAAGGGAGATGGAAGTGCGTATGCTAGAGGAGCTGGCGCACCAGGCTGTGAATAAGGGTAATGGTGGGGTTGGGCAACATTGAGGTAAGCAAGAGGTTGGGCAAAAGGAGGAGGCATGCCGTATCCTAGATACATGCTACCGGGAGGGGGAAGAGTGCTAGAGGTGTTGGCCCCTCCCTGAGGGAGACCATAGCCCATAGAAGGTTGAGCGTACGGATGGGAAAGGGCTCCAACGATACCGTCGGCGGAATGAGATGCCCCCAGGGCGTTAGCGCCACCGGGCCTGGGGAGGTCAGGAAGAACAGTATAAACCTAACCAGATTGAGCGTAGATCAGGTCATATCTCAAGGCTATTTGGAGGGCGGCTTCTTCGGTTTGAGGAAAATGGGAGGCGACATCTTTTCCAATAGGAGCTAAGAGGGTGCGAAGGAACCAGTCCATGTAAACCCGATCTTCGAAGAGAGGGGCTCGACATAAGCTCCGTCTTCGTTGCCATTCCTAAACATGGGCAGAAAGATGGGTTGAAGAGGATTGCTTGAAGGAAGTCAAGAGCTCCATGCCAGTGTCGTATCGGAGAGGAAGCTGGAAATAAGATAAAAAGGCTTGGGCAAGGGTCGCAAAGGTGGTATGGGAAGAGGTGGCTTGTTCAACATACCATTTAGAAGCTTCACCGGTAAGCGTGCATTGGAACAAACGAAGACGGATGGAGTCATCGGTAATGGAATTGGAGGAACACCACATGTGGAAAGATCGGACATGATTGGTTGGATCTTCTCCAGCTTGGCCTTCAAACTTGGGGATGTCAGAAGGGAGCTTGGTTGGCATAGCAGGCCAATTAGCATTGTGGCGGATAGGGTCATTGATCAACTGATTGAAATCGGGGAGGCTGAGGCCTGCAATATACAGTAGCACGGGGGTGGCCAGGGTAGTTCCGGTGGTGGTTCCGTTAGAAGTAGGGCCAACATTAGGGCCAAGAGAACCGCTAGCGTTGGGCCCTGAACCAGACATAGTGAAGGTGGCAGGGGGAGAACCAGGAGGAGAAGGAGAACCCAATGAATCAGGAGAGGAGTCGGAGTGCGGACTTGAAGGAGGACTGGCTCGACGACGGCGGGGCGGAGCAGGTCGATCAACCAGAAACTGAGGGTGAAGGCCAAGAAGTCTCCGGGAAAGGCGCCTTGGGGGTGCAATGATGACAGGAAGAAGGAAACCGACAAGGGCAGAAAGGGACAGAATCAAGTGAGGTCAAGGGTAGACAAGGTGCAGTGACAATTGATTTTAGAGTCTTTGCCAGGCGGTGTTAACCAGGCGCTTCTTCACTTAGGGTCAGTGTGTGGTGTGCGTTAATTTTAATTTTTAAACCCTTTTCATTTTGAGATCAAGAAAAAGTGTGCTGCATAACTGAAAATAAATCTGCAGAGAACAGTATATAAAGCTGAAATAACAGAACATTTAACAGCTAACCGTGCATCAATCTAACCCAAAAAGGCGGGTCTCTCAAAACTACTCCAAAAGAGGGAAAAAATCTAGTCAAAACACACATAAAAAGAGGCCAGTAGATCTAGGGTCAAAAGGGACAGGGATCTAGAGGATAAAGCTGCTGAAAGGAGGTGCAGATCACAGCCAAAAGACAGAGGCAAGGTGGCTGGAAAAAGGAAGGAAATCAGCAAAAAGCGGAGGGGGCAAGGAGGAGGCCCTAAAAGTAGATCCAAAAAAATCTTTAGGAGGTGATTTGAGAGGTATAAGAGCTGATTACAATGGATCTGAAAGGGAGGTAACAGATCTGGAAAACAGGAGGCTAAAGCTCTGAAAGACAGACGGTTGAAACAACTAAAACTCTTCCACAAAAAGTGGAGGGTACTAAAGCCCTAGGGGGCTAGGTTCCCACTTAGATGAGTAAAAACAGATCAGAACTTGGTCTAAGCGGGCTGAGACAAAGGCTGGAAGACCTTGACCGAAGCTGCAGCAAAACCCAAAAAAATTGCAGAAAAATCATTGAAAAAGTGGCAGGTCGCGGGTTCTGACCTGTTTTCAGTGCAGGTCGCAGAAAAGGGGCAGAAAAGTGCGACCTGGAGGTCCAGGTCGCAGGTTATGGGCCAAAAAGTGCGACCCCCCGTTCCGGTTGTCTCGACGGCAGATTTTCAGAAAAGTTGCCGTCTCAGTTGCAGCTGGTGTCGCTTACCTACGCAATAGGGCCAGAAACACACGGAAGTTAGAAATTTTGATGTTTTAGGGTTTTATGTGAGAAAAACAACATAAAAATAGGAAAAACAAACAGCTGAAAAGAAACCCTAGGGTCTGAAGTAGCTGGATATGCAGGAATATGAAAAACGACAGCGGTCGTAATTTAAAACCCTTGTGGAGTTGCCATTTGTTAGTATGAATCCTTTGTCGAAGTGTACGAAAAAGGACCACTTTAGCTACGCATAACTAATAGCCCTAACAACAAAAGTGGCTGCCAATATCTTCAGATCTGCGGTTAGTTGAACATAAAAGAGCTGCAAAAACCAGATCTATGCATGGAAAGACAGTAAGCAGAAAAAACAAGGGTTTGCTCCATATACCAATAGACAATACAAGAACAATTTTTGAAAGAATTTTTATATTAATTGGGCACCTGGGAGGAAAACAAGAAGGTGTATCCAATTCTCCTCAGTGGGGTGGGTTCTTGGAAGTCCTCAGCACTTCAGATCTAAGATTTCTCTCTCTTGTTGGTGTAGAAAACCCACACAAAGAATGGAACTCAAAGGGAGCTCACATAGCAAATGGTAGAAAAATGGGACCAAATGTATAGATCTAGAGTGATCTAATAGGCAACAAAAGGTGAAGAATGGTAGGAAAAACCCTCCTATTTATAACAAAATATTGGGTCATTCTAGATCTTGGTGCATGGGTTAACCCGATCTAGATCCACTTTTTATGGAATATTTTATTATATTTGTTGGAGGGAAAAGGTATTTGACTTGGGTCAAATCCCTTAATTTGTCAAAAATAAATAAATAAATGATTTATTTATCTTTTTAAGGAAGCGGTTAGAAGATAATCAAATAAATAATTATTTATTTAATTATTTAAGGAAGTGGTTGAAAGATAACTAAATATATAATGATTTATTTAATTATTTGTGGGTGATTTGGTCATATTTAACAAGGAATATTATCTAAATAAGATTTAAATAATTATTCCTAGAAAATAATAAGATAAATAAAGGCTTATCCAATTAATTTCTTTTTTTTTGGGTTAAACATGACTGGGAATAATAATTAAATTATGGTTTAATTAATTATTCCATGAGGAAAATCAAACAAATATAGGTTTGTTCAATATTTCCTTTTGGGGTTTCCTGTTTGGACCATAAATAACCTAATAAATGTGGTTTATTAAGTTATTTAACATAGTGAAGGCAATTTTACTTAGGGTAAAATTGGTCTTACATGGTGTACTTGGGTCCATCTAATGATAATAGGTTAGATGACCAAAAAATGGTGTAACACATCCAACGGTGGAGATCTGCGTAGAAGAGGAAAAAAGGAGAGCGGGGAGGAGAATAAGACGGAGTGATTTTGGACTGTCCGATATGGACACGTGGATGGTCCAGATCCAATCGGAGGATCGCAATCGGGGGATCACAATCGGGGGTGGCAGGCAAGTGCACCGATTAAAAAATGCAATGCGATTAAGCGCTCGCCATCGATCTAAAGATCAGATCTACGGCGGAGAATGAATTGGGGGATGGCCGATCGGCGAGAGAAAATAAGTGTATGTGATGGAAAAATGCGATGCGATTTAAAACTTCGATGCGATGGAGCGCTGGCCGTTTGATCGGCTTACGATCAACGGTGGGGATTTTTAGAATGAATCGACGGAAAAACCCTTTTTTATGTATAAAAGTTTGAAAAATTAAATGGAATGCAAAGGTTTAATATAAAATCAGGTGGTTTTATATGTAATATGGCTGGCGCCCGTCTGCGGGGCCTTTGGACTTTATGAAATGTTATATGCCCGGGGCGTATATAAAACAAAGGGCCTAATCGCAATCAGAACTTCGGGCCCGGTCTTTCAATCTACCCATTGAATTTTCCCGATGCGATAAGCGCCTTGGGACCTATAACTCTCAGTCCTGGGCATAGGGTATATGAAATGAAAAAGTGGTGGGGCGGAAATATAATACAGGGACTCAATCGCATTGGAAAATTTTGATGCAGTCTTTTCGATCAACCCATTTGGATTTCTCCGATGCGATTGCGCGATCGGTATTTTTAATCTAACCATTTGTATTTAACACGTGAATTTATCTATTTAGACCAAAACTTTGGATAGATGGGTTTTTGTATTTATACAAAAGAAAAAAGTGATCGGGAATGGATTTTTACAAGGTTTTAAGCACCGAAGGCGGGCTTTATGGTTATATGGAATGGTAATAAGATCGAGGGTTTATTACCAGAGGGCTAATCGCATCGAAGTTTATACGTAACACAAGACTTACACGCCATTGAAAGTTTCTGATGCGATAAGCGCTCAGGACTATAACTCTTGGTTTTTCACAAAGGAAGCATGAGATCTGGAGTTATAACAAAGGGAGCTGATCGCATCCGGGGTTTTTATGTAACAAAAAATATGCGTTCCCCAAAAGTTCCGATGCTAATAAGCACCATATGGGTTTAGCGCCTGGTTATAGCACCAAGTCGCATGATGGGGAAGTGGTTTAGGACTTAGCCCTAAGGGGCTTAAGTTTGCAATACAAAACTGTGTATTTTTTATGATTTTCGATGGTTTTCAAAGGAATTTGAGGGTTTCGGTAAGGTTAAAAAGTGAGTTTTTAACCTTATAAAAATGGATTTTCATGAATGGAAGAAGGGAATCATGAAAGCAGAGGAGTTTAATGGAGAGGAAGGGGAGAAAATGAAGGTTAGTTTTGAGTGGAGGAAGGGAAAAATGATGATTTTGCAGCAGTTTATTTATTTATTTATTTAACGAAACAACAGAAATTTGGAGTATAAGATGGAAAAAGCAAATGAAGATTTTGGACAGAGGCATGAGGCCTTCAAGAGTCTTTAAGAGCCAACAATTTTTAGCAATAAAATTTGTTCCTTGAAGGCTCAAAAAAAGTCTTAGCCACCTTTTGCTATAACAAATTTTATAGGTCACGAATAGTGGCTCCACTTGGGGATGGTGCCTTCTTGAAGGCATAAAGAACTTCAGACTTGCATTCTATTGGAGGCTGACCTGTGCCTAATCCATTATGTTCTCTGGGAGGCTAACCTGTGCCTGATCCATTGGGCTTCCCTTCCTTTTCTGGGGTGATCTTGCTCTGAAAACATATTAGCAATTTATAAAAACAACAGATTTTTTATCTACAAGCTTTCTACCTACCCAATCCTACTGATATAACATTTTTTCTTCATAAGAGTGCACTTGGATTGGCAAACTCTTTTCACAACATTTTATTCTTTTGAAAGCAGGAAATCTAATCTATTTCTACTCCTTATTTCTCCATGGACTCAGATTAAACAGTTGAGTCCATATAATTCTCTGCCTAATCTACCATCTCTTGGGAGTAAATTTTCCAACAGATTTTATTCTCTAAATTCTACAACAGAAATTTAAAAGCATTCAAGTCAGGATTAAACAGTCTAACTTGAAGTTGGTCCATGGCATAAATGACAAGCTGCATATGGACATTTATTTTGCAGAAAATTTAAAACAAAATGGAAGCTTAAGATCTGAAAATTCAAAGCACTTCCTTCATCCTCTTACAACTCTGTTTTGGCTCTTGTTTGAGTTGTTTCTTCCTTGTTCTCTGGTTCAGATTTGGAGCTGATTAGAACCAAATTTTTACATCTCTTGACTCAGAATTTGAAACAGATTCGAGTCATCTCTCTTTGGAAACTTAGGTTCATATTTTGAGCATGTTTGAACCTTTAATTTCTATCCTATACTATCTATTGATAAGCCAATATTAAACATTTTGGCAAATCAAATTCACTATCCTATCCGCAGAAAATTTAAAGCTAATTAGTCAAGATTAAGCTGTTTGACTAACTAGAAGTGTGTTCTTTAGGAGTGGCATTTTAGCTTGCACACTTTTAGATTTGTTTCTCTTTTTTGGTATGGGGCTGTACCTTTCTTGTTTTCACAATCTGCCCTCTTTTCTCTTTTCTATTGTTTTTGTATTTTTCTTTTTCTTTGGAGACAAAAATCAACAATTATCTAACTACTCAACACTGAGCTTTATCGACATTCCTATATAACCTATTATAAACATGGAGTATTTACATATTCATATGATACAAAAGTGCCAATGCAGCCAGCTGAGTAATGTCAAGAAGAAGAAGAAACTATGGCTGCTTGTCAGAGGTATCCATAGAAAATATTGAAGATTAACCTTCAATACCAAGACTATCACAGGAGGTGACAACTTTTCATGTATCTGGCTCTTTTAAAGGGTCACTGCTTGATAATTTGAGCCAGTTGGGATTTCCACACACTCTTCCAAAGGATCAACAAAGAAAATATGAAGATTCTCTTATTTTTGGCCCTCCATGTCTGGTAGATTATTTGCTTCCAAGGCTTCAACTTTGAGGAGTATATCTTCAGAAAGTTGCTTGGAAGCTTAATCATTCTTAACAGAAAAGGAAGAAGATTCTTCTTGAGAAGATGGTATATCCTCAGTAGGACAGTCTTCTGTTTGTTTCTCTCCCTCTTCTTCATCATCATCTGAACTGGTGGACTCATCATATTCAACAGTGTTGTCCTCTTGTAGCCCTGGTAAGCTCTGGTTTAGTGGATTGTACTCTATGAGGAGGTTATTATATTCTGGAGTAGGGGTATGTTCATATGCTTCCTCTTTTTCAAGAGAAGGCTCGTTGATTTCAACCTGCTCAAAAATTTCTTTGTTTCTTTCCTCCTCATCCTTTGAGTTGAAAGTCTGTTGAGTCCCAATTATATGGAAATAATTACTGATGATCTGAAATGAAGTAGAGCAAAGATCGAATGAATCTTCACTCACTTCTAGGCTTTGAAAACTTTCATCATCAGTATCGTAAATAGTCTGCACTGGCTCATTACTTCTTTGAAGGAACTGATCTTCCTCGCATAAATCTGCTAATGATGACCCTGTAAAATTAATCTTTGTTTGGGAAGCATCATCACTAGGTAGATCAAAGTTAGGAGAATCATGAATATAAGTAATACTACCAATCAAACATACTGGGTTATCAGCAGGTCCTTCTTCATTCTGATCTACACAAGAACTTTCTAAATCTGTACAACAAAGTTCTCTATGTAAATGGGCAAGAGTGTTTGTTTTGCAGAAAGTTTCAGAGGCTGACTGTTTATAAATAGTCTGATCTATCTCTTTTTCTGTCAAAGGGAAGGATATTTCTATGTTCCTTTGAACAGGAGTACAACAGTTCTCTGTTTCTTGCGAAGACTAATTTTGAGGCTAGATGTCTTCTTGATCCTCGGCTATAAGGGATGATTAATCAATATTTGAGTTTTCAGGGATATCTTGAGGAATGTTCTTTATTTCTTGGGTCATCTCTTCCTCTACTGATTCATCTATGTTCTTTAAATTTTTCAATAGGAGATTAAACTCATGAATGGCTGTTAAAAGATCTTCAGGATGCATCTCTTCCAAAGCTTCCTCATTATCTATAATGCGTTGGGTGATGTCTTGTGATGGATCATAATATATTGCACCCAATGATAACGATGTAGTGTTTTCTTTATAGTTCTCATAGAACACATATTCAAGGTCTCTCAAAGAAAACAAACTACTGGATCTTAAGCATTCATACCAATCCCTAGATTTTCCTTCTAATGTTAACACGAAATTTTTCATTAGGAAGTCTTCATGCCATTCAAATTTCAACCTCCATACATGTATATGAAATTTGATGATATGTAATAGAGGGTCATCAAACTTTTCACCTTGAAAAATAGGCAGGTTGTCATCCCAATTCACCTGGGGCATCTTATGTGGAAACCCAGGGATATGATCTCTACTCATTGGGGCATATGTTCGTCGTATTCTTGGAATCATATTTGTAAATAAAAAAAGAGGTCACTGTGTCTGGTCAATCAGTTCAGGGTCTTCTACCAATGGAGTCATTTGGTCTTCTGGGAGTTTCGGAATGTGGAGTCGCCAGGTGGAATATTTTTAGCTCCTAAGGAGGTAAAATGTTTTAATGGTTCCACCACCGTGTGTTTCTTGTAGAGATGTACGGTTTTCAGGAACTGAAATAGCTCTCAAGGGTGATCTGAAAATAGTTGATAATTTAATCCTCGGAGACTTCCTAAGGATAGCTTTCTGGGTCATCAACTATTTCAGGTGGATCAGGGTCAGGATAGGCCCTAGTATGAACCTTTCTAGGAGCCACTATACTGTTTTTTTGGACCCAAATTTAAACAAGAAAAGTTCGACCAGATATGACAGTCTTTAAGAGGTCAACTAATCTATTTACATAATTTTAATCCTATAGTCCTCTAACTGAGTTTGAATGATATTATAATAGTAAGGGTTCTTCCCAGTGGATTCTTAAGGTCTGTTGAGGATTGCGGAGTCGCCAAGTGGAAGTAGCTCTTTTCAGAGGTAAAAGGTTTTATGGTCCACCACCATGCTTATTAGATACCAATTTGAATTTTTTTTGGGTTTTTCTAAGTTTCTGTGGTTGTATGGAAAACTAAAGAGTCTATAAAAGCTGGCCAAGCAACTATGAACTCAAAAATTCCCCAACGGAGTCACCAGAAATGTTAGCTCCCTGTAATCAGCAAGATTGGCAAAGTCCAATCTCAGGGAGAAACATCATTTAAACCAACTTTGGGATTCTAGGATCTAGCCCTCCTGAATCCGGAGAGGGATCTCTCCAATAAGTGCAAAGATGGATTTGTCTTTGAAGTTTGGGTAATAATATTAGGCTAGTTATGAAGGCCAAGGGTTTGTTTTGTTTTTTGGATGGTTGAGCATGATTACTGTTTGAGGTGAAAAGTTCTAAGTGAAAAAAGTTTCAAAGGTGAGAAGTTGCAAGTGAATAGAACATATATGGCTAAAAGATAGATATAACTCTAGTTTTTAGTCCATTGGGTTATGGAGTCATAACAGGGCTTTAATTGAGCAACAACATCAAGAGTGATCCAAGGGGAAAGTCATCTATATCACAAGCTTATTGAGATTAAAATGATGGAATGGAAACAGTAAAGTGTTGGAGGGGTGGAAACTGATAATAATTTCACAAAGGAGTTATAGCCAGTCCAAACAAGAAAAGCCTTTTAAGTAACTGTTTAAAACCAACCAAGGATAGGGCTAACCATTGACCTCTTGGGCAAGTTTGTATTAAAGTAGCTTAATTGACAAACAATCCAGTAATCCACATAATTACCTTCAGAAAGTGTGAAAACATATAAGAGAACACAAAGTGTAACTTAAGATCAGATAAAGTACATTTAAACCTAGTCTGCTTTCAGTCAACACCAAGGGAAAGTTTAAGAATCTGCTTTTGGAGAATAGAAGCTAGAAACAGGGCAAACCATGGCTTTACTAGTCTAACTTTAATAATCAAATAAGGAAAATAACTTTCAAGAACAATGCTTAAAGCAAACAGTAGGATGAGGGAAGCTCCAAAATTCCTAACTGCTTAAACTGTATTAAATCGTTCTTAAATAAACAAATAGGAGGAAAACATTGAGATAAAGATTTTCAGTTAGAGAAGGTTACTGATATACAGTAGGTCATAACTCTATAAATGTTGTTCTTTATCAGAGAATAGTGAACAATATGACATAAATAGAAGGAAAACAATAACAAAGAAAGGGGCACTTCACTAATGATATAGACCAGGATCCCAAGAAACAGCTTGTTATTGATGTTAAACTAGTTACAGTCTTCAAGTCCAATGTTTTAGTTCAGCAATCATCTTCACTATCCAGCCTAACTAATCTAGCACAAACATAGCTCCAAGGGCCAGTGAACACTATTTACAATCAGGAGTTTAAGCTCAAATGTATTTCAAAGTTCTGCAACCAACATTTTCTCATCTTCTACAGAAGTATTTATAGAAGAATGAGGAGGTGAGATCTGATAAAAGATATCTCAGGACAATTAATACAGATTCAAGACTTCTCGGCCTTTGAGGGGCTCGATGGAGAAGTTTACAGGTGGTCTGTTTGTATTAATTGTTTTTCATTTACGATTAAGCTCGGTGGGAGCTTTTGTTGACTTTGAGGCTCTGCGTTATGTTGGAGTAACTCTGCAGATATTTTTTGCATTTAAGTTCCTCGCAGAAGTAATTCTCTGGCTGCTCTAAGGCGAATATCTTCATTTGATCAATAACTTCGGCCTCTGTTTTGAATGCTTTGAGGCACAGGTGGCACTTATGGTAGCTGAGGAATCAATTCGCCTCAATTGAGGCGATGGAGGCCTTTCTGTTTGTTAAACACTTATGATTTTCTTTTCAATGTGCTTTAATTTGGGGGATTAGGCTTTTGATAATCAATCTTAGCCGTAATCCCTAAAAATTGGTCTTCAATCTTCTGTTCTGTTGTGATTTGTCTTCAACACTGATACTCTTTTAATCATGATTTAATAACACAGTGTCTTGTCGATGTGGACGGACACCTTGGGCTTTCAAGGCATCAATGCCCATGAAGCATTGATGAAACATGGAGTGGAGTGCCATGAATGGTTCTCTTTTATGAATCGAAGGCATAGGAATCGTCATCCCCAGTCTTTGGCCTTTCTCTTCAATATAATGGAAAAACCATTAATCCCTACAAAATACAAACAAAAATTATGAAATCTTGCGTTTTTTGGAAAAAATGCTTCAGAAGGCGGGGGAGGAGCATAGCCTTTGGATGAAAGCATCCAACGGTGGAGATCTGTGTAGAAGAGGCAAAAATGAGAGCGGGGAGAAGAATAAGACAGAGTGATTTTGGACCGTTCGATCTAGACACATGGACGGTCTAGATCCAATCGGAGGATTGCAATTGGGGGATCGCAATCGGGGGTGGCAGGCAAGTGCACCGATTAAAAAATGCGATGCGATTAAGCGCTGGCCATCGATCTAAAGATCAGATCTATGGCGGAGAATGAATCATGGGATGGCCGATCGACGGGAGGAAATATGATCCAGGTGGATATAGGTGGCCTCCCACCTATTCCATTTGGACCCGCAGCATCAATTCTTTCAGTTTTTCAGCTTCAACACAACTTACTATTTATAGCAGGTTTTCGGGTCCTACAAACCCGGAGCCGTTTTGGGGCATTAATAATCCAGGTGGATATTGGTGGCCACCCATAGATTCCATTTGAACCCCCATCATCAATTATTTCAGTTTGTAAGTTTCGGCACAACTTACTATTTTTAGCAGTTTTTCGGGTCTTAAACTTACAGAGCCGTTTTGAGGCCCTAAACGAAGTTTTTTGGGAAAACGGAGAGCAACATGGAAAATTTGTACTCCTCTGACAGATCTTTCTAACGATCTATTGAGCGCGTCAAACGAAGATCAGATGCCAAAGTTACGTCCCCGGGAAGTTGAACCACCAATTTACCCAAACAGGGCCCACAGTTTTGGTGCTTCATCTCCTACGGTTAGGGTTTTGGACGTTTCAGATTCTACATTGTTTCTCAACAATAAATAGGCCCTCAAGCCTTATTGTAAGATAGTTTAGGGGGCTGGGAGCCGATACATCTCTTCTCATAGATAAGCGCTACCAGTGCCCTAGCTCGCCACATCTCCATCATGTCTGCATTGTAACACAGTTCAAGGGCTGGTAGCCGCCACATCTCTTCTCAGGGATATGCTGCCAGTACCATAGCTCATCTATTTCCATTATGTCTGTAATAGGCCTACGAGCCTCAATGTAACACAGTTTAGAGGCCTGCGTACGCTACATCTCTTCTTTGAAATACGCTACCAGCGCCCTAGCTTGTTTCCATTATGTTTGTAAGCTTATTGCAGTCATTCTTTTATTAATAAAATGAAGCATTATTTCCTCTGCATCTCTGTATCTATGGTTATATCTGTATTCTGTTGCGTTCCTTCATAAATCTGAATCAGTGGTATCAGAGCGGGTCTGTTTTTTCTCTATTTTTATTTTCATATCCCCAATGTGGCCAGGGTATAAGGAGTTCAACCTCGCAACCCCGACGACCCCCCATGGCGAAAGGAAAGAAAGACAAGGGAGCAGGAGATCCTGTCAAAAATATTGCTCGAGGATGCCCTCGAGAAACAGAGGAACGGCATGATGGAAAATTTTATTTTCAGATCCTTCAATGGCTGCCCACCGGTGGCACATCTACATCCAGCACGTCTGCCAATAGGTCCGCGACATCCTGGACAAATCCAACACCAAGTTCAGCAAAATTCCCCCCCCCCCCATGGAGGAACTTAACGCAATGGAGACCATTGATTCCTAAGGAGGGAGGAATGATCCAGGTGGATATTGGTGGCCTCCCACCTATTCCAATTGGACCCGCAGCATCAATTCTTTCGGTTTTTCAGCTTCAGCACAACTTACTATTTATAGCAGGTTTTCGGGTCCTGCACACCCGGAGCCGTTTTGCGGCATTAATAATCTAGGTGGATATTGGTGGCCACCCATCGAGTCCATTTGAATCCCCATCATCAGTTATTTCAGTATGTAAGTTTCGGCACAACTTACTATTTTTAGCAGTTTTTCGGGTCTTAAACTTTCGGAGCCGTTTTGAGGCCCTAAATGACTTTTTTTGGGAAAATGGAGAGAAACATGGGTTTGTGGACCAATGTTTCTCATTAAAAAGTTTTACTCCTTGGATAGATCTTTCTAACAAGCTATTGAGCACATCAAATGGAGATCGGATGCCAAAGTTACGTCCCCGGGAAGTTGAACCACCAATTTACCCAAACGGAGCCCACAGTTTTGGCGCTTCATCTCCTACGGTTAGGGTTTTGGACGTTTCGGATTCTACATTGTTTCTCAACAATAAATAGGCCCTCAAGCCTCATTGTAAGACAGTTCACGGGGCTGGGAGCCGATACATTTCTTCTCAGAGATAAGCGCTACCAGTGCCCTAGCTCGCCACATCTCCATCATGTCTGCATTGTAACACAGTTCAAGGGCTGGTAGCCGCCACATCTCTTCTTAGGGATACGCTGCCAGTACCATAGCTCATCTATTTCAATTATGTCTGTAATAGGCCTACGAGCCTCAATGTAACACAGTTTAGAGGCCTGCGTACGCTACATCTCTTCTCAAAGATACGCTACCAGCGCCCTAGCTTGTTTCCATTATGTTTGTAAGCTTATTGCAGTCATTATTTTATTAATAAAATGAAGCATTATTTCCGCTGCATCTCTGTATCTATGGTTATATCTGTATTCTGTTGCGTTCCTGCATAAATCCGGATCAAAATAAGTGTATGCGATGGAAAAATGCGATGCGATTTAAAACTCCGATGCGATGGAGCGCTGGCCGTTTGATCGGCTTACGATCAACGGTGAGGATTTTTAGAATGAACCAGCGGAAAAGCCCTTTTTTTATGTATAAAAGTTTGAAAAATTAAATGGAATGCAAAGGTTTAATATACAATTGGGCGGGTTTATATGTAATATGGCTGGCGCCCGTCTGCGGGGCCTTTGGACTTTATGAAATGTTATATGCCCGGGGTGTATATAAAACAAAGGGCCTAATCGCAATCGGAACTTCGGGCCCGGTCTTTCAATCTAACCATTGAATTTTCCCGATGCGATAAGCGCCTTGGGACCTTTAACTCTCAGTCCTGGGCACAGGGTATATGAAATGAAAAAGTGGTGGGGCGGAAATATAATACAGGGACTCAATCGCATTGGAAAATTTTGATGCGGTCTTTTCGATCAACCCATTTGGATTTCTCCGATGCGATTGCGCGATCGGTCTTTTTAATCTAACCATTTGTATTTAACACGCGACTTTAGCTCTTTAGACCAAAACTTTGGATAGATGGGTTTTTGTATTTATACAAAAGAAAAAGGTGATCAGGAATGGATTTTTACAAGGTTTTAAGCGCCGAAGGCGGGCTTTATGGTTATATGGAACAGTAATAAGATCGGGGGTTTATGACCAGAGGGCTAATCGCATCGGAGATTATACGTAACACAAGACTTACGTGCCATCGAAAGCTTCCGATGCGATAAGCGCTCGGGACTATAACTCTTTTTTTTTCACAAAGGAAGCAGGAGATCTGGAGTTATAACAAAGGGAGCTTATTGCATCAGGGGTTTTTATGTAACAAAACATATGCGTTTGCCAAAAGTTCCGATGCCGATAAGCACCATATGGGTTTAGTGCCTGGTTCTAGCACCAAGTCTCATGATGGGGAAGTGGTTTAGGACTTATCCCTAAGGGGCTTAAGTCTGCAATACAAAAATGTGTATTTTTTATGATATTCGATGGTTTTCAAAGGAATTTGAGGGTTTCGGTAAGGTTAAAAAGTAAGTTTTTAACCTTATAAAAATGGATTTTCATTAATGGAAGAAGGGAATCATGAAAGAAGAGGAGTTTTATGGAGAGAAAGGGGAGCAAATGAAGGTTAGTTTTGTGTGGAGGAAGGGAAAAATGATGATTTTGCAGCAGTTTTTATTTTTATTTTATTTAACGAAACAACAGAAATTCAGAGTATAAGATGGAAAAAACAAATGAAGATTTTGGACAGAGGCATGAGGCCTTCAAGAGTCTTTAAGAGCCAACAATTTTTAGCAATAAAATTTGTTCCTTGAAGGCTCAAAAAAAGTCTTATCCACCTTTTTCTATAACAAATTTTATAGGTGGCTAACAAAATGTTCTTAGCCAATTCCAAGTGGAGCCAAAGCATGGTCATTGGATAACATCCAAGAAAATTCTAAGATATATTCAAGGAAAAATCCACCATTTCTTGAGATATGAAAGCAATAATGATGTCCACTTGATTGGATATATGTTGGGAATCACGATTGTTGTTAGACAAAAACCTGCAAGTGTTAGTTAGTGATCTCATCACTAGAGACAAGGATCCACTAGAGGCGGGTATTCCATGTCACAAAACACATAGGGAGTGTTGGTTTATCCAATTTCCAACAATATCCCCCCAAACATGAGTTGTGTGTCTATCGAAATCATGACCTATGCTCTGATACCACCCGTTGGGAATCACAATTTTTCGTTAGACCAGAATCCATAGGTGTTAGTTAACGATCGTATCACCAGAGATAAGGATTCACAAGAGACGGTTAGTCCATGTCACGAAACACAAGGGGAGTGGTGGTTTATCCAATTTCCAACAATATACAGATTCAAACTAGGGAGAAAGATGGAAGGAGCACTAAAAGATGATGTTTTATTTTGGGATCCTCCATGGTCTCATGGATGAGCAAAAAACAAGTTTTGATTGCTTTGAGTAGTGACAAGGATGAATATATTGCAACCTATGAATTAAGAAGAGAAGTGTCTTCATGGGTAAGTTGCTATAATTTGAATTTTTTGAAGGACCAATGGACCTTACAGTGATACGTTGTGATAACACTAGATGTATAAGATTATATGAAGACCTAATGTTTCATGGAAAGAAAAAACATATAAAAAACAAGTATCACTACATTCAAAAGCTAGTACAAGATGGTGTTTTGTAGCTACAATGTATCTCCATTAATGAGCAAGCAGCTAGCATATTGAAAAAATATCTTCCTAATAAGAAGCTTGTGTATTTGAGAGACAAGATTTTTTTGGTTAACATATCCTCCATATTTGAGAGGGAGAGATTGGCACATCACCTGGGAAGACAAAATGGACGATTGGATAAGAAGATGGCATCTCATACTCTTTGAGGATGAGGTAGGGCATCAAAGATAAGAGTAGTTGAGAACTGATATTATTTGAGGAATAGCTATCCAAGATAAGAATAGTCCAAGGAAGGACATACTCTATGAATACCTAGGTGGGTTATGTGCCTTGAGAGACAATGATGATGGTGTTTATAAATCATTTGTCTCACCAACATTGCAGTCTGATCTTGTGGAGAGATAGAGTTTCTATTCAAGGCCTTGCTATGTGAAAATGTTGGTTGTTATGATGCTAAACATATGGGTTACCAATCAAACTCTTCTTCTGAGATCTCTTCAGATTTAGAATTCCCATGTACCATTTATGAATACCTCCCCAGTTAAGAGGGAGTGTTGAAAAATATGTAACTAGATTCAATCTTCATAAATATGAAATTTACTTTTGATTATTGTATTTTGTAAAATGAAAGAAAAATGATTATTGTAATTTTTGGAGCATGGGTTTCATGATCAAGGTCTTTCACTTTAGAGTTCAAGCACCATTGAGTGCTTCTACGGTTTGTCCTAAGTAAAGAAGTCAAAACTTGTCATTATCATAAGTTGAATACCCCATTGAGCACATTGTAACTTGTAAAGAAAATTATTTTTGTCATTAAAAGTGTCAAAATACCCTTCAAGACCAAGTTGGCCTTGTAGCTAGAAATTCAGCCTATTTTGAGAAGCCACGATCACCTTGAGAATCCCATATAAAGGAAAGAACTAAAGCTCCTTGAGACACATTCATCACTCACTCATTTAAGTGAAGAAGAAAAGCAAGAAGTCTAATGAAGAAGGAATATGACAAAGAAAGATCATTTATGGGATAATTATCTCTCACACGTGCAAAAAAGTGAAGTTAGGGATTGCTTCTTCAAGGTAAAAATTCTCTATCTTTTGGAAGAGAATCAAAGTTGTTGGAAGAAGGACCTAATAGGTCATCTACTATCCCTAGACAAAAAAGCAATGGAAAAAAAGTTGTTAGGAGGCATTGGAAGGCTAATTTCACTCGCAGGTGTGGTTTCAACAACAATTGTTGAGGGCCAAAAATTTCAAGCCTATAGTAGAGGATGAAATTTTGAAGTTGGGGGTCGAAGTTGTGCTACTGGAAGAGAATTGAATGGGTTTGACTTGGAAAATGTAAGCACATCATCAAGAAAGTTGGAATTGGTTTTTGAGGGTATTTGTCTTGGTCTAGAGGTCTTGGAATTCATCAATTGAAGAATCTATAAGAAGAGACGATGTTGGTGAGTTTTCATCTCAAGTGGAGAGGTTTTGTCCCTGGCTCGCAGCCTACATTCTGTGTTCTTGTGTAGTATTGTTATTCTTGTTTTTGTAGTTGTTTGATAATATAAAAACATAATAATAATTGAAGAAGTTAATAAGTAAAAATACATCACAAGAAATTATCATATAAAGATAAATCATCTTAACTATTTCCATTTATATTTCTGAACATGTGGGTCCCTTGAAATATCACTGTGATAGTGAATGGAATATTTGAAAGTAACTCAAAGATACACAGATACCCTCCTCATTGTAGCATATTGTTTTACATCCAAGATTAGCTATGAACCAATTTAAAATTGTAATTGCTTATTCAATGTCTAGTCTATTATAGACCATAGTATACATAAAAATAAACAATTTCACTAGCATAAGAGATATAATCTACATCCTCCATCTCTACAAGTTATGACAAAATTTGAAATACTCAATGGTCTACAATATACCATGAAAAAACAATGTAGCAGAGTTTACATACTTACTCTAACTGAACCAAAGTTTTCTATGTATTTAATCTCTCCTAATCACCATTTGTAAGATATATTTGCAGTGCCCAAGTATTTCATACCAAATTGTGTTGAAAGATGAGACATAAAATCCCAAAAAATAAAGTTACCATTACCAAATAATAACATATAATATATATACAGAATGATAACAAGGAAATGACCACCATCATGTTTGTAATTTAACATATTAATTTAATTTGGACCTTAATATTATGAATTCCAACACAAAAGAATCAAACTTTTGGCACCACCTTTTGGGAGGTCATTTGAAACTAACCATATATAGAAATTTTCAATTAAAATTAACGACTCTTTACCTCTTCCTATGTATTGTCTTACAACCAATGTTGCCTTATGATTTTCGACATTTCCATCTAAATCAAACTTATTTTTTATACCCATTTACTCCAACGAGTTTCCATTAATCAGAAAATAATACCATTTCCATGTATCATTCTCTCTAAGTGTAACCCACGGGGGCTTCACTCAATGAACCTATACCATAGCACGTGCGTTCGTGACATACTAAACAATATTGTTGTTGGCTTGAGGGGTTCTGACCCAGATTCAGAGTTTATCACACAACAAACAAACCCTCCAACTATTGGCCCTTTCAGCAATGACCTGCTTGCGCAAATCAAGGTCTCACCCGAAGCAGTATGGGGGGGTGCTGGAACCAGGTTTCCGCACCCCAAGGAATAAAATAATCAAGTGGACCTAAGGATATCGATTACAGACTTATAAGAAGATATGCATAATACTTAACAAAATAAGACAAATTGACATATCACTTTAGTGAAGAAAAAGCATAACAGAACCTGATCTAGATCTAAACAATACTTAATCACTTAAGAAGATTTATCAACCATCAATATGCATAAATAACCATAATAGATATCCTCACACTATGATAAATAAGAAACATGAAACAATGCAATCTCAATAGAACAGAAACAATAAATAAATCAGATTAATCACAACAATTTCACTAGAATCTATCCTTTATATTAATCCATATCCTTTTAATACATCCCCTTACACATAACCCTTCCACGCACACAACCAAGACTAGGTCTTCATGCACATAGCCAGCTAGAGCCTTTCTACCCAACCCAGATAAAAAACCCTTACAGTGTATTACAAACGCGTACATATCATAATATCAAGTTAGACTTCAACTTAAGCTACCTTACTTAGACTCGATATATATATTTATATTCTTCTAGTGCATAGATACTATGGTCTCAAACAATGGTTTGAGGTCCACAGTTTACCCTTAAACCCATTTACATAAAAATAAGGACTTTGAACCACCCCAAATCCCCTTGACTCATTCGTGCATCGCGCATATATGAAACTTATACAAATTTACATCAAAAAGTGTGCCCTAGGTGACCCCGCTCCAACAGGCCCCCAACACAAACATGTGACTCGTCCTGAGTCACTGAGGCGTCTGCTCCTTGAGCATAGCTTGGAACGCGCTGAAAAAATATTTCAGAGGGAGTACCATGTCCAAAATTTGCACCACAGCTTCCTGTTCTTGCTGAACTAACTTCTCCGTAATGGGCCCTTCAGTGGCCATCTCTATGCTACATTGTGTCTGCTGAATTTCCTTCAAGGTGTTGTCCAACGTCTGTGAAAGGTGGAGGGCCTCCTCATCCCATGGTTGCATGTGTGCCTCTAGTAGCTATTTTTTTTTTTTTTCAGGTTTTCAATTTCTATCTGTATCATCCGGCCCTCCTATGGAGGAGCTAGGCACTACGTAAGAACCAAGGTCGACGCCACTGTCCATATCTCTTCAAATTGTTGTTCCTTCTGATGCAGCTGCTGAACGACTGGATTATTATGTACAAACATCCATATGCCGAGAGCCTCATCGAGTATACTGTCACACTAGGTGACTACAACAACAATACTATTTGTAGCTTGTTTCACTTCGGCTGCTCTTTGGGCATGAACTTCTAGTGGAGTCTGATGTTGCAACATTGTTTGCAGATCTGCGATTTGATGCTCATATTCGTCTCTGACGGTCTGCACCTCAGCGCGCGATGCTTTCAACGCAACAACCAATCCTTCCATTTTTTTCTTTGGTGCAACTGTGGCCAGGACTATTGGAACATCAAGATAGACTTGATGGATTTTGGCCTCTAGAGCAGTGTGCTGCAAATCACATTATTTAACCCATTATCAATATAAGTCAATACACCTTCCCAATTTAAAAAACCACTACTTTCACTAGATATTGTAGGTATCCATTTTTTCATTAACATTTTTTATGCCCCTTTATATTTTTCATTAAATTTGAGCTCCATTTTTTATACCTACCAATATAAAAACCCTTTACCCCCTAATACATGCTCAATATATTATGTCATTTTATCCTCAATATGTATCCCCAATATGAACCCACGTGGTATGGCATTTCTCCCCTAGTGCAACCATTTCCTCATCCATGGTCAATATCTAGGACTTCTTGTCTTTCATCTTCATTTCCTCTTTCGTAGCTTCAAGGTCACCAAGGTTAGATAATACATAAAATATACATATCAAATTATATGGACTTAATTATATTTTTATATTTTCTTTCCTTTTCAATTGGACCTCATTAAAGTGTGAGTTAGAGTTTCTTCCTCCTTTATGATCTATATGTATCCTCCTCATCGCATGCATCATAAAATTCTTATTCATTTTCTAGTTCAACTTATTTGGTCTTGGGTGGTAGTTGAAACACGATTTCTTCTCATCCTCTTATGGTTACACCATTGTGAGCAAAGGCTTATGTGAAAATAATATTCCTTCTATATAAAAATTTTCTAGGTAAATGGTCCCAAATCTTGTATCCTTTCACACCAACACTATAGATGATGAAGATACATTTGAAAACCTTATTATTCAACTTTAACCACTTATCATTTAGGTACATGAGTATATACCCCACAACAAAAAATGCAATGTTGAAAAGAGGATTTGTTTCCCATCCATACCCCCTAGGGATCTTAGCCACAAATGTTGATGTGGGAGATATATTGATTAAGTTGCATGCATTAGCAACCAATATTTCCCAAAACTAATTTTTAAATTTGGCTCCACTAATCATACTTTTAGCCCTCTCTATTAACATTATGTTCATACATTTTTCAATTCCATTATACTGAGGGGTGCATAGAGTTGTGTTATCTCTTTCAATGCCACTCCCTTTCAAAAACTTATCAACTTTGCATTTAAATGAAAATTACCACCATTATCAATCATCAACATATTATTCTTCCTACAAATTTTGTTTTCCAAGAGGGCATAAAATCCTTATACCAAATAAAACTCTCATATTTACTTCTAAGAAAATATTACCCATGTATTAGAATAATCACCAATGACTAAAATTTAATACAAAGTCTTAGAAATTGAAGGAACTTTATCTGGACAAATTACAATAGAATGAATTAATTCCAACCACCTAGAAGATTTATGAGAAATAGAATAAAATTGAACATGAATTTTATTTTCATATTAGAAATGATGATGCAGCAAAACTGCATTTTTTCCCAAGTCGTAGATCTGTGAGTTATGGGCCCACAATCTAAACAAAATAATTCATTACGCAACAATACAATTCATCAATATTCTAGCACTCTTCTTCATACATAGGAAATATATGAGAACATCCATTCCTTACTTTATGTTCGATCGGATCATTAGGATGATCACGATCGATCTCTCTTATTCAACAAGATTCCGCACAGATCTTGACATTGTTTCACTTGACGCAAATAGTCAACATAGGCTCGATACGGATCGGCCTCCAAAAAAATTTACACACACTTTAAAACTCAAAATTAAGCCTCCACCAGACCTACTCACAAAGCGCAAAAAATGTGACTTGCGGTGATAGCTCAAAAACATTGGTGCGCGATTCACCTGGTTCATCCTATGGTCAGCTTAACGCCTTTATGAACCACCATCCATACTCCTATACATAGTGCACACAATTCCAAACGGTTCAAGCTTGTACACAACAACAAAATGAGTGTTCGATTTATCTTAAAATACAGTCTCACGAGAATTCAAAGAACTAATAAAACTCATATACATAATGACAAAAAACTCATAATAACAAAACAAATAATTTATATTATCTTCGAATTTGAATTACAATACGTTTATATGAGCCAGGTCCCCTTGTCAGCACTAGGTATACATTCCATCTAGCCTCTCCCTACGCACTCACACTTGCCATATATGTGTTTCTCAATATGATTTAAGGATCAGATCTTTTGGAGATCTGATTTATTTTAAGATCTTTCACATCCCTCAAAAACTGCTTAAGCTAACAAATTACAAACAAACCCAATCAGGTAATGCAAATTTAACGGAAATATTTTTTTTGTGGCCACGTTGACTTCTGGAAGGTTAGGAAAATTAAATCTAACTTGGGCGGGTTAATGCTCCTGATCAGACTCCCGAGGTACAAAATATTATATGACCTCCTGGTCATATGTCTTCTTCATCTTTTCGCAATTATATCTACACCCTCTGTGGAATTACCTTTGTGATATTTCTGTGAGCTGCAACCAAAACCTCTACAGTAAAAAGTCCTCCCTGCTACACAATACCTCACCGAGCTTCTCTTTTCTGAGCCCAGTCTTTTGGCATCTCTCTAGTTCTCTCCTCTGGAACTATTTTAGCACTCCTAGCTCTAGGCTGTTGCAATATTTTCACATGCATGAAAATATAAAGACCAAAAGCTTGCAAATATTTAACAGAACTGTACCTCTTCTTCCTGCGCATGCAAAATCTTTCTCGTAGGAAATATTTTCCCGCTCTAATGCCACTAATGATGCAGTAAAACTGCATTTTTTCCCAAGTCGTAGATCTGTGGGTTATGGGCCCACGATCTAAACTAAATAATTCATTACACATCAATAAAATTCATCAATATTTTGGCACTCTTCTTCATACATAGGAAATATATGAGAACATCCATTCCTTACTTTATATTCGATCGAATCATTAGGATGATCACGATCAATCTCTTTTATTCAATAGGATTTTGCATAGAGCTTGAAGTTATTTCACTTGACGTAGATAGTCAACGTAGGCTTGATACGGATCAACCTCCAAACAAATTTACACACACTTTAAAACTCAAAATTAAGCCTCCACCAGACCTGCTCACAAAGCGCAAACAATGTGACTTGCGGTGATAGCTCAAAAAAATTGGTGCACGATTCACCTAGTTCATCCTACGGTCACCTTAACACCTTTATGAACCACCATCCATACTCCTATACATAGTGCACACAATTCCAAACCGTTCAAGCTTGTGCACAACAAAAAAATGAGTGTTCAATTTATCTTAAAACACAGTCTCACGAGAATTCAAGTAACTAATACAACTCGTATACATAATGATAGAAAACTCATAATAACAAAACAAATAATTTATATTATCTTCAAATTTGAATTACAATAAGTTTATATGAGCCAGGTCTCCTTGTCAGCGCTAGATATACATTCCATCTGGCCTCTCCCTACGCACCCACACTTGCCATATATATATATTTCTTAATATGATTTAAGGATCAGATCTTTTGGAGATCCGATCTATTTTAAGATCTTTCACATCCCTCAAAAACTACTTAAACTAACAAATTAAAAACAAACTCAATCAGATAATGCAAATTTAACGAAAAAATTGTTTTTGTGGCCACGTTGACTTCTGGAAGGTTAGGAAAATTAAATTTGACTTGGGCGAGTTTATGCTCCTGCATCAAATGATCACAAAAACCAAATTCAAGATAATTATTCAATCCATCGATAAGTCTTTTGTATTTCAAGGATCGTAGGCCCTTCTCACCTATCTAGTACAATATTTGGTGCCATAGAATTGTCTACTTTGTGAGTAAATTTAATTTTTAGGAAAGAGATTGTTTAGGTATGAAAAAAATATAATGATCATAAATAGACATAGGTTTTGATTGTGAAGGTGTAGATCCAATAGATATATCCACTACAAAATTTGAATAACTATTACATTGAAAAATACATGCATCAAGTTAGAAAAAAGTGCCAACATTGATGCCCTCAGTGAGCACCATAGCTCCTAATACCATCTTACACCCTTTGAAAGAGAAAACAACATGTATACTTATTTCATTAAGTGTATTTATCGATATTAGGTTTGCTTCCAGATATGAATTGTACAAAACTCCTCTAATCCCCTTCGCCATTATCTAATCTGAGAAAGACTCTACCACAACCAGCTATGTTGGGAGCACATTCATCACCAAGGTATACCATCCTACTATCACATTTCTGATATATTAAGAACCAATAATGATAGGAGTTTATTTGGACCATCATCATAATCATATTTATGTGGTGGTTTTCAATGTTTTCCATCTTGATACCTCTGCAATTGAACCTGTTATGCTTCATAATTCTATGAAGTTGATTGAGGTTGCTTGGATCTTGTCTTTAGAATTTTGTTCATGCTTACTAATTGCAATATTTAAACCTCAACATGTCTCGTATTTTTTTCATTCAATGCCTCATTGTGAGATCTATAGTGTCAACTTCAACATCCTTTTCAACACAAGCGTCTTTCTCTCCTTTACATAGAGTTGTTTTCTGTGTATTTTTTCCTTCTCTCTACTTGTGAGAGTTTATTTCATACTTGGGTACCTTATAAAGCCTTGTTGCTTGGAAACATCTTTCGAATTTTTTTAATCCTCACATTTCGCTTAAAGAGTGATGTTAGTATTATTTTCCTACATTGGAATTTCATAATGAGAAAACTAGTATTAGTTGTAAACTCCCGTGGGAACCACTATCTATGAAAAATCCATGATTGCAATAAACTAGAAACTAGTCTTCTAAGTGGTACAATTTATTTGTCTTATGCTATTTAATTAATGACAAATAATGAATAACTTACTACTGCAATATTCAAAATTAAAATAAATGCGGGGAAAATAAATTTTGAACTAAGAAATGATGCACAAAAATATAATGACACCAATATTTGGACTAATGTCCATAAAAAATCTTGAAAGGAAAACCTGTGCAACAAATGAGGGTTTATATTTTATTATTTTCAACAAATCATAGAGTACATATATATTCTTTTGAAAACACTGGAAAATATTTGGAAAATTTTCTCCACCACTCCAATTGGTAGATCGACCTGGAAACCCTCTGTTTCCCTTGCAAAATAAAACTCAACCTCCTCCAGTTAATACACACAAAAAACATTGTTGCGGGAAATATGCACTAGTTGGAAACTGTGATTATGTTGATCCTAGGTTCAAAAATGGAAACAAGAAATTCATGATTTAATTTTCCCTTTAATTAAACTAGGAGAAAGTTGAAATTCCACATCACAAGACAACTTGAATGAGTTAACGAAGCTGTTATCACTTAGTTAGCTTATTTAATTCGAGTTGAGGGCTTAACTTTAGTTGTGTATAGTGATTCCTAAATTTTAGGAGTCTAGGTTGAGTTTAATTTCATGGAGTCTAGGTTAAGGCCAGTTAAACTAGTTCCAACTATTGGAGGAACTAGTAGGAGGTCTAGTAGTGGGGTGCAACTTCAATGTTCAACCATTTAATTGATAAATTAGCTAATAATTAACACATGCATGCATGAAATTAAATTTATCCAGTTGATATTGGAGTTCAATGGAAGTGTACTATCAGTTGTATACTTATCCAAGTTGTAGAGGTGGTGCATGCAGTTAGAGAAGGGCCTATAGGTATTGCAAGATTATGGATGGGGAATTTTCCTTAATTAATAGGGGGCTAATTCCTTTAGAATAAACGAAAGTAAATAGGAGCTTGGAAGGAAGGAAAATTGGTGAAGTATTGGCCAAAGTAAGCCTTTGAGGCCGTGAGATATATTATACTTGTGTAGAGGTTTCTTAGGCTTGAGAAAGCATTGTATTTCTTCTCTATTTTCTGACTAGTGCAATACAAATAGGAAGGTGTTTTGAGAAATTTCTTTGCCCTATACATATCCTCATGTATGTGTGTTAAATCTTGATGCATGCTTTTGATATAGCTTCTCAATTATGAAATATTTCTTTTCGCAGACGAGTAGAGTAGATTTGAGTCTTATGTTTTATCACATTACATGAGAAATATTGAATCTACAATTAATTTCTACATGGTATAAGAGCTAGATTCACAATAGAGAAGAGAATTCAAATTTGTCTTTGTAGGAGGTTCGAATTTCAAGATCAATGTTGCAGGGTTTCTCTTGGACTGAGAAGATGAATTCCAACGGACTCAGGTCCAAGTATGCTTTGGAAGGAACCACAAATTTTGTGGCATGGAAGATCCACATGGAGCCAATATTGGATGACAATAGGATGCTAGAATACATCAATACATATGTAGAAAAATCCGTAACATCTGAGGCCTAGGATCTCACTCAATGGAATAATGATGTGGCTAAAGTGAGGAGAATAATATTGGAGGGAGTTCGATATCATATTGTCTCGAATATCCATGGGAAAGAAACTTCATTCGAGATGTGGAAAACACTGACATATTTTTTTGAGAAAAATAGTGACCACAAGAAGCTGGCACTCAAGGAAAAGCTTCAGAGTCTCAAGATGCAAAAGAATGACATAATTCCTAGTACCTGAGCAAGTTTACACAATGTTGTGATGAACCTGGCAGGGTTAGTGTGACTATCCCTATAGAATATTTAGTAGATATAGCTTTGTTGGGTCTTCCCAGGAGCTGGCACAATTATCAAGATTTCATTAATGGTAGAGATAAACTAACAAGTTGGGAGTGGTTATGGTCTGATCTAGTGCAGGAAGAAATAAGGCAAGACAACAAAGATGGGAACTCATCCAAAGAAGAGGAAGAAGACCTTGCATTAGTGAGGAAAGGAAATAAATACAAGGGAAAGAAGTCCCAAGGTGAGGAGGGAAAGAAGAATTAATTTCCCAATATCAAGTTCCTTCACTTTCACGAATTTAGGCACTATGCAACGAAATATCAACAAAAAAAGACAAGTAAGAAAGAACCTGCAATCACAACCACAGGTGAAGATCTAGATTCATAATTTGAGCTTAATTTTACTCTCATTGCATGCATTGAAAGCACAATAATGGGAAGAATGTGGTATCTCGACAGCGGTGCCTCATTCCATATGACGGGGAATAGATATTTCTTCAGTGACTTAGAGGAGAAAGACCTCAAGCAGAACATAGTGTTTGGAGATGATGGGAGGTATAGCGCAACCGACATCGGTACAATTAATTCTCATAGGGAGTATGGCTCCCCTCTCCAACTCAAGGATGTGATTTTTGTTCCAAGACTAAAGAATAATCTAGTTTCTATCGTGGTGTTGGAAGACCGCGACTACAATGTGATATCCAACAAAGGAAATGTGTTGTTGAGACACATTGCCATGAGACACGTGAAACAGATCAGTGTGAAAGTCAAGGAACTTTATGCACTTGAGGTAGAAGATGCATGAAAAGCCCTTAGGATCAAGGAAAAGGCTAGAGACTTGGTGGTTGAGAGGGAGCATGATTTACCTCTCAAAATGGAGCCTCAGAAGGAGCCTCAACAATTTTTGGAGCAACAAAAAATCGTGAAGCAGAGAGGAGATAGAGTGGAAACAACCACTAAACAGAGACCTCTAGTAGGGATATATTTCAAGCCGAGTGGGTATGGGGAGCACAAGAAACCATACCTCCAGGTGTGAGGTGGGGCGATGTGAAGCAATAGTCCCAAGAGTTGCAAAAATTTAGGCAGGGTCCATTGAGGTGCTTTTGTCTCATGGATCATTACCTTTCTACGTGGGCCCACAAAATCTAGTAGCAGGAGGATCAATTTCACTAAAATACTGAGGATTGTAGAGCAACGTTGAAATCAGAGCAGGATGCTCAGTAGCAGAGTCAACAACAACACAGCTTTCCTAGTAGACAGTTGCAAAGTGATTCAATGATTATTTTTATGTATACTTCTTAGTTGTAGATGCTGTAGTAGCAAAAAAAACAAAGAGAAGTAATGCATGTAGTATATTCCAAAGGTGTTGGATCGGGGTAGATGTGAATCCCTTTCTTGCTGAGAGGGAATGCTGAAAAATGACAACAAAAAAATCATGATTTAATTTTCCCTCGAATTAAATTAGGAGAAATTAAAAATTCCACATCACAGTATAACTTGAATGAGTTAACTGAGTTTCTATCACCCAATTATCTTAGTTAAGTCGAGTTGAGGGATTAAATTGAGTTGTGTACAATGATTCCTAAATTTTAGGAGCCTAGGTTGAGTTTAATTTCAGTTGTAACAATTTAATTCCGTTAAATTGAGTTAAGGTGAGTTATACTAGCTCCAAATGTTGGAGGAACTAGTAGGAGGTCTAGCAGTGGGGTGCAACTTCAGTGTTCAACCAGTTAAATTATCAATCAGGTAATAATTAACTCATGCATGCATGAAATTTGAGTTACCCAACTGAGATTGGATTTCAAGGGAAATGTACTATCAGTTGTATAATTATCCAAGTTGTACATGTGGTGCATGCAATAAGAGAAGGGCCTATAGGGATTGCACAGTTATGGATGAGGATTTTTTCCTAATTAATATGGGGCTAATTCCTTAAGAAACAACACAAGGAAATAGGAGCTTGGAAGGAAGGAAATTTGGCTAATTACTGTCCAGAGTTAGTTTGTGAGGCAGTGAGATAGCCTATACTTGTGCAGAGGTTGCTCAGGCTTGAGAAAGCATTGTATTTCATCTCTATTTTCTTACTATTGTAATATAGATAGGAAGGGGTTTTGAGTAGTTTCTTTCCCTTAGATATATGCTCATGTATGTGTGTTAAATCTTGATGCATGCTTTTGATATAACTTCTCAATCGTGAATTTATTTCCACAGATGAGTAGAGTAGATTCGAGTCATATGTTTTAGAACATTACATGAGAAGTATTGTATATCAAATTAATTTTCTACATTGTGCACTCCTTTGGTGAACTTTCACTCACACTAAGGGACTCACTCTATACTTAAAATATAATCCCCAACAACTGGAAATATGATCTTCTACCTAGATCTACGCATTGGAGAAATCACACCCAGTAGTACGACCTTCCTGCAAAAGAAATCGACCTTCCCCATGACTTTGGAAATATGTGGAAAATATCCCCTTGAAATGTCTCTCCAATTTCTGTTGAACCCTCTCGCTAGCTTTACTGGCTCAAACTCTTCCCTTGCTAAATACTTCGCACTAGGAAATTCACATTTCCTTGCTCCCTTGCTCATTCAATGCATCTTCTCTAAGCCCCATTGAATTTCTTTTGTAATTCTCGTGATGGGGCACCAACGACCAAGATCTAATCGTGACCGATGGCTCAAATAAGCTTAGATTCTATCAAATTATTTTTGAGAAGTCTCTAGAGAAAAAGTTGATTTCCTTAACTAATATACTTTAATTAACCAATTTTCCTAAGTTAGACAATTTAATTATCAAGTTAATAAATTTAATTAATTTGTTTTGGATTCATATCTCATGAAACCATTTTTGGTTATTGGAGATTTCATGTTCCTTAGTCTCTTTAACACCTTAAAGGCTAGAAAACATATATTCTACCCCAATAACCAAAAACTAACACTATCTCCCCATGTGTAATAGTTATCCCTTTATAGAAACACTCTCATATGTTTTCCAAATATAAAATCTAATATATCATTCTACATTCTTTATACACACACACACATTATTCTTGATTGCTAACATATTATATTAAATGGATTTGTCTAACTATTCTGCGTTTTGGTTTTTGGTCAAAATCTAACAATACAATTGAGGGTGAGATTTTGATCTTTGGTTATTTAGAATGTGTTTACAGTTGCTTTAATGAATTATAAAGAAACTAGATTGTGCAGATTGCACAACTCAAACTTATAATTATATCAAATATTTGTATTATTTCTGGAAAAAATGGATGGAAAATATGCCTAGAAAAGCTCTAAAAATATATAAGAGTTAGATTGAAAAATTTAAATAAATTCATGAAAACCTATACTCAGAATTAGCTTCTTGGAGTGGAATTATGCTTTATTGTGCACCATCCATTCTTCCACCTTTCAAAAAGAGCTAGTGGGGGTTGGAAAAGTACCATGTAGAGGAGTGCAGGTCTCCATTGTCTTCCCATAATAAACCATAATAGTGTCAAAATTTTAGTTAAAACTGATGTAGAGGTCTCTACTCTCGACCCATAACATAAATTCGAAAATACATAAATATTATAGATTTGGCCAAATTTTTGATCAATTTTCATCACTAATTTTATTAGTGTGATGGTTTGTTATGGTCACACCTAGACACAATAAATCAAGGTATTATATTAGCAAATTCTAGTCTCTTCACACCTATTCTCCTCCATTTGTAATTGTTCTATAAGCTTATTCACCGACTTCTCTATAGAAGTGAAGAACCTATCATTGAATCTATCATTTTTTTCAGTAATCCTAATGAATAAAGATGCAAAACTTTGTTTCCTAAAATATTAATAAAGATGTAAATATTAACCTTATGTAATGTTAATGAAGATGAAAATTTGATTGTAAAAAAAACTATATATAAAATTGATCTCTAATATAAAGCTGTAGTCCTCTTACCATTATAAATTTGCTAATCATTCCTCATATATATATATATATATGAAAAAGTGAAACATAAATTGTCACATTTGATATTAGTAGGAACATTGGTTACCTAACAACCTAATCTTCAATATCCTTGTATATAAACTCTACTTAAAAAAATCATAGCTTGCAATAGATATGACTGCATTGATGTAAGTGGTAATCTAAATTCAAAATTTAGAAGTGATTTTTTTTAATGATAAATTTAAGTTACAAAATTTATATAAAATGTTTTTAATTTTTTCAATGTTAAATTTATTTATACGTGTTAATGATGATTAAAAATAATAAGATTTATTATAACATTGTCTAATTGTCATAGTAATATTTTACATAGAATTTTGTATGGAGAAAGCTGATCATGAAATTCTATTTCTGAATATTCGTGGTTAAATTATTTGCCGAACATATTATTATGATTTAAAAATGCAAATTTATTGGTCATGTTTTTATTCCCCTGGGCAAGCTGATGCAATTAACAAAATCCTCTTTGATTTTTTCAAAAACAAATCGAAAGTATATCTACCCTACCTAACCATTGGTGCCTATGGCTTACACCTTCACCCTGCTGGCATAGCTCAGAATTCCCACAAAAAGGGTCTGCACACAATCCAAATTTATAATATTTATAAAAAAAATTGATTATTTTTTTCTTGTGTGTTGTCATACATTGCATAATGAATGTTTGCAATTAAATCCATACCCAGTAAGAAAATTAAGGAGTGTGGAAGAAGAAATCCTTGGCCAGGTTTCCAGCCATGGCTACTTTCTCTAGTGGTCCAACCATATTCAATATTGCGAGGGTCGTTTTGGCACCCATATTGTATATAATTTTAGCAGAAGTCTCGTTATTTCAACACAAAAATGGAATAAACAAATAAAATAATACAAATTCTACTTATATAAGTCTACAAATCCAGAATAATATTTACATCTGCCACCGACAACTTTTGGGTAATAGCCTCCTTCAGTTAGTGTACCAATAATCTTACATTCGGCCTCAGTTTTGGAGATTGAGGCTGATGCTTCCACAATCATGTATAGATAGTATTTCATCTTCTTTAGTCTGTAGACCCTTAATTTAGTTAACAATCACAATTTTAAATGTGGGTTTTGCATCCGTAAATATATATATATATATATATATATATATATATATATATATATATATATATATATATATACTGTAAATCACGATGGTATAAGATGGTCCTGACTTCTTATGGTTAACAAAGTTTATTGATGAGACCAGGACAAATAGAATTAAGCCTGAAATAATATATCAAAGTTTACAAATTATTTTTTAAAATTATAATAAAAAATATTTTATTTATTTATAAAGTTAGATTTGTATAATTCAAAGTTAAACTAGTAACAGTCAAATTGCAAATTAATTACTATTATATTATTAAGAGTATTTAAAAAAAATTACTAATTAATATTTCATTTGGAAATGACTCTATTGCCATAATCTTTTTAGAAATCAAATAAAATTTATATAATAATAAAATATATATAAAATTATAGAAGCATAGATTTAATATAATTTTTTATTATGTAATTGAAAGTTTTTGGAGATTATTGACCATTATATCCATAAAATATTTGTATCAGAAAAATCTTTCTTAAAATATCATTTATGTACTCAACAAATCTGCCTCAACTACAAAGCTGGATCTCTCCATTATAAAAGTGCTTTAATAATGAAAACTCAAATTTTATATAATTAAACTAAACATTATTTATGATAGAAATTTTACAAAATCAAACGGGATTTAATGATGAAAACTCAAATTTTATATAATTAAACTAAACATTATTTATGATAGAAATTTTACAAAATCAATTTTTTTGGGCCTTGCAATATAGAATCCAAATTTGAATTGGACCTTGATGAGTACTTGAATTTCATCGTTGTATTAATCCAATTATTTTGCGCCGCAAGTTTCAAAAATCTACAAAAGTAGAGGGCTTGACCACAAAGATCCCTTTGCAGCCCTAAAAACAGATATTGCAATATATTCTCAGCTAGGTGAAGTCCTTATAGTCGGGGATTTCAATGCTAGAACTGCAAGTGAACAAGCTAGCATTTTTTGTTGTAAAGAAGACAGTGACCCTATCTGGCTTACATAAGAGAGTAATCATCAGTGGGAACGGATTTCAAAGGATAAAGGCTGCAATCTCTTTGGAGAACAACTGCTTATGCTATGTGGGGCCTTCGATTTAGTCATTTGTAATGGTTTGACTAGATGGGAAAAGTCCGGTAATTTCACTTGCAATACTTACAATGGAGCAAGTGTAGTAGATTATGTAATTTGCTCACATAGTTTGTGTGAGAAAATGGAGGAAGTGTTGATTGGAGATCAAATTTGGGATTTAAAATTAGATCACAAGCCAATCTATTTAAGTTTCTCTTGGACCGGAAAGAAGCAATTAGGGTCAAAAAATCAGTGTGTTCAACAAAATCCCCCAAAGGGCAGAATTCTCTTGAATCCAAAGAATTGTAATACCTTCAAAATAATGCTAGAGAGGCTCTTCAAGAAGGAGGAAATACCATCTCATGGCCTTCATAGTCACAAATTAACACATTTAATTCAAAGCGCACTTGCAGAGTGCAAAAGAGCAAAAATTAAGAAGTCTGAAACAAATTGTTTTCCGGTTAATGCTTGGTTTGACGAGGAATGCAAAAAGGCAAGGAGAAGGTGGAAGGAATCAAACACGGATAACATAAAGCTCAAAGCTTACAAGCAGATAGTAAAAAAGAAAAAACCTGATTTCATGGTTTCAAGGAGAGAAGAACTAATCTTCCTCGGGAAAAATAACCCCAAATTATTTTGGAAGGAGCTCCAATCGAAAAAGATGCAAACTTAAAACAACATTACAACTTCTAAATGGTTTGACTATGCAAGACAACTTTATGAACAGGATCCCAAGGTTGACCCTCCTCCCTTGGTCAACACAGGCACAAAACTATTCACGGTGCAAGAGGTAGAGATGGGTATCAAGAGGTTGGGCGCTGGAAAAACAAAAGACTTAAATGAACTCCAAGCAGAGTATCTAAAGTGGGGCTTAAAAATTCTTTCACCTCACATCACAAAAATTTTCAACATCTTACAGCAGGGGTTCCCCACAGATTGGACAACTAGTATGGCAATACCTCTTTTCAAGAGTGGTGACGTCAATAATCCCTCCAATTATATAACCATAATGATAAACCCCTTGTTTGCAAAGTTATTTGGAAGCATGTTAGAAAAGAAAATCAGCAAGTGGGCAGAAGAAAGAGATAAACGTGCTAAAGGGCAAACAGGTTTTAGACCTAAACATTCCACAGTTGATCATTGTATAACTTTAAGGCACATCATTGAAAAAGTTTAGGAAGAAAAGGAAGAAGTTTTCTGTTGCTTTGTTAATTTCAGAAAAGCCTTTGACACGGTTCCTAGGGATAAGCTTTGGGGCAGAATGGAGGAACTCGGGGTTCCCAAGCATTTGAGAGCAGCTGTGCATAGGTTGTATGAAGAGGTGAAAGTCAAAATCAGAACTTTAGCTGGCATTTCTGAAAGTTTTAGAAGCGATATCGAGGTCAAGCAAGGTTGCCCATTGTCTCCTACCCTTTTTGGGTTATATATTGACAAGCTTGAAGAGTGGCTAAATTCGCAAGGGGGTGACGGTATCCATTTGGGCAAGTTCGTTATCAGGCTTCTTTTGTATGCAGATGACCTTATATTGATTGCTAAATCGGCTCTTGGTTTGCAAGAGCATTTACGTTCCCTTGAGCATTTTTGTAGAAGGGTTGGGATGCAAGTCAATATTAGAAAAACTAAAGTAGTGGTTTTCTCTAACAAAAGAAAGCATAACCAACATAAGTTCTATTTTGAAGGCAGCATTCTGGAAGAAGTTGCAGACTACAAATACCTCGGAATTGACTTCAACAGAAACTTAAGTTGGGATGGTTGTGGAAAGAAAAGAACTTTAGGGGGTTGGAAAGAATTTTATGCTCTTCAAAACAGGTGTAGAGAGGCAGAGCTGTGGGACTGGAAAACCACCCTAACTCTTTTTGGGCTTCTAGTGATTCCGGTGATTCTCTACGGTTGTGAACTGTGGGCCAACAGCACAACCAAGATGAAGTGGAAACAAATTGAGAAAATTCAGAAACGTTTGATTACAAACAGATTCAAAATTAAAAGTGCAGTTCCTTATGCTATCCTGTTAAGTGAAACAGGGGCTGCTCCTATTGAAGCAATTGCTATGGTGCGAGTCATAAGGTATCTGAAAAAAATTGAGAAAATGGAAGAGGTTAGATGGCCTAAGGTGGTGTTTAGTGACAGATTGTGCAAAAGACAGACGACTTGGATGGGGCAAAATAACAAATGGTTTAGTAAATGGGGTATTTGCTTGAACATGTGTCCTACAAACAGTAAAGAGATAAAAAAATTTGTTATGGATAAATTCCACAAACGTACTTGGAAGAAAGAGCTAGAGAGAAAGAAGAAGTACTACATGGAAGAGTTTAACCCCACGCAGAACCATCAACAAAAGGCGTACATAGGGGCTAATATTTCTTAGAGATCTAAAATTCTTATTGCTCAATTAAGGACTAATTCTCATCAACTCCGTTGTGAAACAGGGCGCTGGAAAAGGCCAAAAGAAATGTGGGAAGAAAGAGTATGTATTCTTTTCTCCTCCGGAAAAGTGGAAACAGAAAAACATTTCATTCTAGAATGTGAGGCCTTCAATGATCTGAAAATGGAATGTACTTGTTTAATTGTGCAAGGTATCCATTTTCCAATATTTTCAAATGATCTGAAATTGTGAGAATAAACTATTTCCCATACAGAGATGGACTGTAGGGGCATTCACTGGACATGTCACCTCTAAAGAGAGGATGAGTTCCAGAGGCTACCTGGCCCTCTACAGACTCTGTCTAAGGAAATAATATGTAAACACAAATATCAAAATCAATGAAAGTCTTTTTTTTTTGAATTCATAGTGTTCATTGATCTGTTTCAAGTGTGAATAAGCAAGAATATAAGTTCTGCAACGGGTGTGTAGAGGTTTGATGGCAAAATAACAAGTTTTGATTACTGTATAAACTTGTTTTTGGAAAGCATGCTTATGAAATTTTACTGTTTAAACTATCAGAATCTGGAAATAAACAGCCAAAACACACAGATGAATAGCAGATATTTGTTTAAGCGGTTCACCCCTCTCTTGGGCTACCTCCGCTGGTCCAAAAGCCTCTAATTAGGCTCAGTCCTCTTTTGATTAAATGCTTCAAATGAAATTACATCTGTATAAACTTCTCAAATGAGAAAATAGACTGCTAAAACAGACTACAATATCCAAATCAAAAGAGTAGTCAGATCATCTACCCGACTTCCATATCGATAGCAGCAGTGTACTCAATGCAGCAATCTTTCCCCTTAGCTCTGATGGAGTCACTGTCAAAAGCGCTGTAAAATTCGCAGATAAAATGCCCTGATGGCTCTGCAGACCCCTTCAACAGCTCCAGAATGCTCTCTACACCCAAAATCAAAAAAAAATTCGTCTCAAAAGACCTTCCCAATCAAAAGTTATGGCACATTTACTGAACTGCCTCTTACTCCTTAGGAAACTCCACTAAATGTGGAGGAAGTACAGTTAACAACGCCAAAATAGGAGGAGCGCTCCATTAGGCGGAACCGCCAAAGCCTATCGCCTCAACAGAACCGTTACAATAAAATGTTGTTGTGCATAAGCCACATGGGCGGAAACCGTGGGTGCAATTAAATGTTAAACGGTTTTGTATTAATGTTATAACATAACGTTTGTTAACAATAACAAACCCACCGTATATAATTAACCAAAGTTTTAAATGTCCGCCGAGCGCGCCAATGAATAGCCTCCGGTTCCGGGCGATGGGTCATATGCTACGGGGACTGGCCCTTCGGGGCTGGCCCCCTTCGGGCCCCGCCCGAAACAAAAACACAGTTTAAATAACCCTTCTTCCGCACATAGTTCAACGAATAATATGATGGCCCGTTGGTAAATCGTTGCAATGAAATCAATGAGGTCGCAGGTTCGATCCTTCCGCATACCAAACTTTTAAACTATTCCATTCAGCCTTGGGGCCACGTGGCGGCCTCCGGGCTAGCCACGTGGCACCCGTTGATTGGTTGCCATCGAATATTCCCTGGAATATTCTGCGGAATATTCTGTGGAATATTCCTTTTTTAATAAAAATTTTTCCAAAGTCTAATTTTGCCATTTTTTAATGAAATTGACAAAACTTTGAAGCTGAATAACTTTTGCATACGGAGACCATTTTTCGAACCGTTCGCGGCGCCGGAATCAGGAAGACGAGCACTATCCATTCGATCTGTTTCGGAGCTATTCTGAGCACTTTCATTTTTAAGCATTTTTCACCAAGAGACTTGATCTCCTGATCACACCTCCCAAATGGGAAGCTTTTGGACCCTCAAAAGCTTTCTGATTACTGAAACTGATGAGGTGGAGACTGATTCTCCACTCTTCCACCCTTGAACAACTGAAATCTACCCGATTTCATCAACTGAAGCTTTTGAGAAAATGACAACCTGTCCCTGGAATCAACTGATCTACCATTGCTAAGATTGACGGAGTCATGACGCAAATGATTAAAATTTGCAGAACAGCAATAGTACTTTGCAGAAAATAAACTTTTTCTACATTGATCAAACTTCCAGAAAGATTTAAAACAACCTTCACCATGCAAACTGTTACCATGGCGAATTGTACCATTCTGAAACCAACTTTTTCCCATGCTGAATTTTGTGTCCTTCTTGCTTGCACTGCTTTGCTTTGACACTTCATTCAATGCATTGGCTGACCCAAAAGGTAATTCATGCAACACAACATCATCTTCTTTCAAAGACGAACTGTTATCAAACTGAGACAAATTATTAGCAACATCATATAATGGCAAATGCTCAAAATCTGGTCGTTTCAACATCAACAAAGTTAGACTTTGACTTGCATTAACCAATCTTTTCAATTGACCTGCATGTAGTAAAGAAGATTCCATCTTCTTCTTGTGAGCTCTCACAATGTACTCTTTACCATCTTTGAACAAGTGATACTTGTTTTCATGGCGATGAAAGATGGCCTTCGTGTCAAACAAATAAGGACTTCCCAAAACCATACCTGAGATGTCAAGCGGCACCACATCAAGTTCCACGATGTCAACAAAGTGTGCAGTTATTGCAAAGCGCAATATGCACTTCCTTGAAACCTGCAAATTGGCATCCTTGCAAATCCATCCAAGTGGATAAGGCTTCGGATGTGGAATGGTCTCAAGTTTCAGCTGCTTGACCAAATCTTCAGAAATAAGATTAGCTTGTGACCGACTGTAAAATAGTGTGTCAATTTTGGTATGTTTTGAAATTACCCTCACATGGAAAAGCTCTATCCTCCTCTTTTCATCATGAGTATCTTTGTGACAATTCAAAGAGCTAGAACTAGGAATTGTGTCTTGCACCATTTCTTTCCCCTTAATGTTCTTCAAAACCATGCCTATGCTTTTTGTCTCATCTCCTGAGTCTGACCCTAAGTCTTGCTCAACTGTTGCAACAATTTTCTCCTTTTCTTTGGTCTTGTTTTTGTTCTTGTACTTTTCTGGTTTCAGTTCAGGATGAAGTTTCCAACAATGATCTTCATCATGACTAGTCTTAGAACAGTTCTTACAAAAGAACTTTCCTTTGTCCTTTCTTGAATTAGCAACTCTCTTTTTTCCTTTGTTTTTAAAAGTACTATCCTCATCAAAAGCATCAAAAGCATTCTTTCCTCTAGCTTCTAAATGTGTAGCCTGTACACAGACTTCATCTAAGCTGGTAGGATTAAACATAAGAATAGTATGTTGCAGATAATTGTGCAAACCACCTATGTATTTCAACAAGGTTTCTTGACTTTGTAAGTCTACCCCAAGTAGAAGTGCTCTCCTTCTAAACTCTTGAGTATAATCTTGCACATTTTGACCTTTAAGCTGCCTAAAATTTTTCCAATTCATGATAGCTTTCTGAATGTGAGCAAGAGGATAAAATTGTTTCTTAATGGCTGTAATAAACTCATTCCATGTTAGAGTTATCTTACCATACTTTTTAATCTCCTCTCTAGTCCTGGCTTCCCACCAAACTAAAGCTGCTCCATCCATTCGCAAAGAGGCTAATTGGATTTTTGTTTCATCATCATGCAAATTCTGAATTCTGAGATAGACTTCCAGCTGTCTAATCCAGTTATCCAATTTTTCTGCATTAACATCACCATTAAACATTGGCAACTCAAACTTTACATCAAGCTTCAACAAAGGATTTTTAAAAGAGGTTTTTGTTTTATGTGACTGATTAACAGAAGTTGAAGAGGATGATGTGGAGGAAGAGGATGACGATGGAGATGAAGGATCACCATTTCCTCCATTCCCTTTCTTAGACTCATCTTTATCTTTCTTCCCTCCTGAAGAACCTCCTTCTTCTCTTTGGTTTCTAGACCCTTCTCCAGCAATTCTGTCATTTCTCTCCTGGTATAGGATTCTAACCATCTCAGTCAAATCCAAGAAAGCTTTCCTAAAGACTCTTTCTTCTTCTTTGGGATCCATTTCCTCATGGACTTCTCCCTCTCTAGATGACATGCTTGTGGCTGATTCTAAGGCTATGGAGGATGAAATGGAAGGTGGATATAATGGCACTCTAGCCCTCCTTGGTTGAGGATTAACCTGTTCTCTAACCAGTTGCCCTTCCCCTCTTTGCAGTTTCAGCCTAGTAAGCATCAAGATTTGCAGAACTACACAACAAACTTGCACAAATCTCACAATTTTTTAAGGAAAACCTGAACCTCTGATACCAACCTGATCTGAAAATGGAATGTACTTGTTTAATTGTGCAAGGTATCCATTTCCCAATATATTTCAAATGATCTGAAATTGTGATAATAAAATTATTTCCCATACAGAGATGGACTGTAGGGGCATTCACTGGACATGTCACCTCTAAAGAGAGGATGAGTTCCAGAGGCTACCTGGCCCTCTACAGACTCTGTCTAAGGAAATAATATGTAAACACAAATATCAAAATCAATGAAAGTCTTTTGTTTTTGAATTCAGAGTGTTCATTGATCTGTTTTAAGTGTGAATAAGCAAGAATATAAGTTCTGCAATTTGTGTGAAGAGGTTTGAAGTTTAAACAACAAGTTTTAATTCCTGTATAAACTTGTTTTTGGAAAACATGCTTATGAAATTTTACTGTTTAAACTATCAAAATCTGGAAATAAACAGCCATAAAACACAGATGAACAGCAGATATTTGTTTAAGCGGTTCACCCCTCTCTTGGGCTACCTCCGCTGGTCCAAAAGCCTCTAATTAGGCTCAGTCCTCTTTTAATTAAATGCTGCAAATGAAATTACATCTGTATAAACTGCTCAAATGAGAAAATAGACTGCTAAAACAGACTCAGAATATCCAAATCAGTAGAAATAGACTAAAAATTCACCTCCATTGGAGGAAGGTAGCCCAATGCAGCAATCTTTCCCCTTGGCCCTGATGGCTTCCCTGTCAAAAGCGCTGTAAAATTCGCAGATAGAATGCCCTGATGGCTCTGCAGACACCTCCAACAGCTCCAGAATGCTCTCTACACCCAAAATAAAATAAAAATTCGTCTTGAAAGGCCTTCCCAATCAAAAGTTATGGCACATTTACTGAACTGCCTCTTTCTCCTTAGGAAACTCCACTAAATGTGGAGGATGTGCAGTTAACACCGCCAAAATAGGAGGAGCGCTCCATTAGGCGGAACCGCCAAGCCTATCCGCCAGTTGAACCGTTGGCAATAAATGTTGTTGTGGCGTTCACATGGGCGGAAACCGTGGGTGCAATTAAATGTTAAACGGTTTTGTATTAATGTTATAACATAACGTTTGTTAACAATAACAAACCCACCGTATATAATTAACCAAAGTTTTAAATGTCCGCCGAGCGCGCCAATGAATAGCCTCCGGTTCCGGGCGATGGGTCATATGCAAAACACAGTTTAAATAACCCTTCTTCCGCCCATAGTTCAACGAATTATACAATGGCCCGTTGGTAAATCATTGCAATGAAATCAATGAGGTCGCAGGTTCGATCCTTCCGCATACCAAACTTTTAAACTATTCCATTCAGCCTTGGGGCCACGTGGCGGCCTCCGGGCTAGCCACGTGGCACCCGTTGATTGGTTGCCATCGAATATTCCCCGGAATATTCTTCGGAATATTCCACGGAATATTCCCAGAATATCCTGTGGAATATTCCTTTTTTAATAAAATTTTTTCCAAAGTCTAATTTTGCCATTTTTTAATGAAATTGACAAAACTTTGAAGCTGAATAACTTTTGCATACGGAGACCATTTTTCGAACCGTTCGCGGCGCCGGAATCAGGAAGACGAGCACTATCCAGTTGATCTGTTTTGGAGCTATTCTGAGCACTTTCATTTTTAAGCATTTTTCACCAAGAGACTTGATCTCCTGATCATTCAAAGACACCAGGGAAAACTATGCAGGTATTATGGAAGCTAATTCTTGGGATAAGCTATTCAGCGAAGAGTTTGTCGATAAGTTGGGAGTGGTAATTGTAAAACTTCACAGGAAAAGGGCCGAATACAAGAGTCAGATAGAGAAGCAATCTGTCCCATAGGCTATTTTTAGCCTCGTGGACATTAAAAATTCTTTCTTTCTTTCTTTCTTTACATGTCAATGTTTTACTCTGTCCAATGGAGCGAATAAAAACTTCTATGTGGTGAGATTAGGTGGCAAATAGCAATATAAATAGCAGTATGTTTACGAGTCATACAGTGGTTGTATTCGTTTCAACGTATTCAGATTTTGTACAGTGGTTGTATAATAAGTACAAAGTCGGTGTGGCTATAAATAAGCTTTCTCGGGTGTGAAAGGTAAAGAAGAAGAGACAAGTGACAAACTTTTGCATCAGGGTTCAGCGCAAATTTTCAATCACATTGTTCTTTATGCCGTAGTCTTTTTAGGCAACGTTTTGGTCCAAAATCTGGCAAAGATTTGAAAAAATCCGGCAAATATTTTATCAGAATCATGTTTATAGTTGTTAAAATTTAGTATTTTGAGTGCCCTAAAGGTTTTTGATAGTGCTGAATCCATTTCCACTATCAAAAATGGATTCCAAACACTCCAACTACCTGATTTTTACCCAATTTCCAGCGAAAAACTGCCATCTAGGCTATTCCGTTGCCTGGATAGACAATTCCGTTCTTACACTCCAACTGATATAAATAGCTAAAAATCACACAATTACTAAAGAACACTTATCAATTATTCACAAATGGTGTATGTGTAAAGACACTCACACACACAGATTTACTTCAGATTACTCTGTTAAATAGAGTTTCTAAGATCCAACTTATTCCTAAATTAGAGAGAGAGGTTGAGAGAATTTCTCAACCATCACAAACCAACTTCTCAAATATGGAATGTAAGCATTAACTCCAACATCCCCCATTAATGATTACATTACATGAATTTATTGAATTCACTCAAAATAATCAAGCTTATCAGTAGATGCTCCATCAAGTTACCTCATAACCCACGGAAATGTGTAGTTGGCAAGTTGGATTCCTGAGTTCGCTTCCTCAACTCCCGAATCAAGGACCTCCCAAAGTCAATTACTAGACAACATCCCAATTTGTCGCATAACCTCATTAGGAGACCACTTCCACGTCTACCACTAACGAGGGATCCTTCCCTAGATCCGCAACTACCTTGCTATCTGGACAACCATCCGTATTGAGCCTTACTGCCACTTGATCTCTTCAAACACAATTGATTACATTTTGCAATTGCTGAACTCCTAGTCATTCTATGGACGAGCTCCCATCCACCAAGATACATGGGTGCCAACCACTGTACTTGCCAGTTATCTAGAAAAGCTGTCTAGATACATAATGTATCTAGAATCAATTATTACATCATGACTTTCTTATCTAGTTTGAAATTCATCACTTAATTTATAAACAAATTATAATACTAACAAACTACTAAACATTATTATACTTCTCACAAAGCTAAGATTGGAAATGCTATACATTCACTCCCAATTGATTGGTGTGGTCATCCACACTAAACCATCTCCAATATTCTTCAACGACACTGCATTCATCATATAGATCGCTCCACCAAGCAACGAACAGACCTCCACGAAGCAATGATGAATAGACAACAGGATTACCAATCCACCTCTTGCTCGGTATCTCTACTCCACCTCCTCCAGCAATCCACTCTGCCTAGTGCGATGCGACGTCCTTTAAATTCTTCCACTGCCTCCAAAACACTGGTGATTGGAGCCATAGGTTACATTGGCCGCTTTGTTGCTGAAGCAGTTGTGACTGTCGGTCATCCAACTTATGGCCTTATACGTCCTTCCACTGCTTCTGACCCAACCAAAGCACAGCGCATCCGAGAATTACAGGACTCCGGCGTCCACATTCTTTATGTATGCGATGATTTTCCGATCCGCTCTTCTGAGTCCATCACGCTTTGTCTCCTTGTGTTAAGAATGATGCAGCTTCTCCACGCTAGCTCGCACGTCATGTAAGTACTGCACGCAGTACTGCTCACCACCGTAGGGAGTAGGTAAATTTCTCCCCTTGAACGCCATATGAATACCTAGCAGATACAACAATTGGAACCACGAGCATCAGTGATTGTTTTATTGAATTGAAACACATACAACAGCCTCTGCTGATTGTAAAAATATCTTGTGTTGTAGCAGGGAATTCTCCCTCAGTCTTCAACTCGTGCAGACCCCCGTTTTTGGCCGATAAGTGCCCTTCGCCTCTGCACAATAGAAAACTCTTGCCGATGCGAGATGTTCCGCTCCACTGGTCAAGATCCGGTACATGTAACTTAAGAATGCATGCTAATAAACCGTCGGGCATGAGGTACATGAAGTCGCACATAGACATTAGAGGCCCAATCGCCGGCCATGGCTAACTTTACTACACACACGCACAGAGATCTGTAGTGTATCACCGAGCTGCTCTCTTCTCTACGCAGCAACACCCTTCACAACGACGTTTTAGAACTTCTTTCAGCAAACGAGATCTTTTATTGGATAAACGCAACACAACACACAGGCCTCTAATGCTGTGCTCTGATACCATGATAGAAATAGCTAAAAATCACACAATTACTAAAGAACACTCATCAATTATTCACAAATGGTGCATGTGTAAAGACACTCACACACACAGATTTACATTTAAATTACTCTATTAAATAGAGTTTCTGAGATCAAACTTATTCCTAAATTAGAGAGAGAGGTTGAGAGAATTTCTCAATCATCACAAACCAACTTCTCAAATATGGAATGTAAGCATTAACTCCAACAAAATCAGCAAAAAAACTGCCATCCAAACTATTCTGTTGCCTGGATAGACAACTCCGTTCTTTATCTCTATATATTTGTATTTGTATGGCGCACTACCGGTCAATTAAATAATGAATTTATGTGACAATCAAATTGTCAAATGGTCCTTTTCAGGCCGGCACTCCAATGGCCATATGTCGTCGTCAATCATGCTCTCCGGATCATTTAAATTCCATCCCTGTGAGAGTTGCAGGCGTAAGGCAACAACCCCACACACACCATATCATCATTAAGTGGACAAAAATGATCGAATCGATGACCACTTGTGCGTTGGTTGGATGAGGATCACAACTCTAGCAAACTTTATATCTATATAACAACTATTAAAATTATTTAGAAGGGTTGATATTTTTTTTAGAGTGGTTAAATCAAGGTTGGATTAGGATCGCAACTCTTGTATATATCTAGCAAACTTTATATCTATATCACAACTATTAAAATTATTTAGAAGGATTGAGATTTTTTTAGAGTGGTTAAATCAAAATCTTTTTAAAATATCTCTGAAAGAATTAATTCATAATACTGTCATGGTGCATGATTGCGATACCAACGAATTTCTTCCCTGCGGATCTGTTTTCTCTATTGCAACGGTAGTATGATGATGATGTTGTTGTTGAACCCTATAAGGAGAGGAAATAATTCCAAAGGTAAATATTTGCAGTGTATCAAATATATTGCGATGTGTCAGCATTGTACTAATGCCTCCGTAAATTACACCCCGTCCAGAAACAGGCCCTGCATCCACGATTCCATGTCCATTACTAAAGTCAACTTCGATTTTTTTTTTCTTTGGGTGTATATTGCAACATGTGGTAAGTTTATCTCAAAGTTTCTTGGTTAGATTGCAGTATGCAGTTTCTTCCCATAAGTGGCGCAAAAAATATCGGGTTTTCCCAATTGTGAAATTACCCCATGAATAAAAAAAAATAGCAAACGTAACAGAAAATGTGAGTCTTCTCCAGGCCGGATATAAGTCATTTTTGCAGTCTTGACATTTTGATATTATATATATCGTCATTTTGTTCCCTTCGATCAAAACTAGTGAACCGTAGATGGTCAAGTCTGCACCTTCCACTAAAACTATCTCAATTCATGTATGTGTTTGAAGTTTTTTTTAGATTTTTCTAATTTAATTTCTCTAAAATTTGAGAAGAATTTATTGAAATCAAGGGTAATCAAAGTGTCATGAGATTGTTCAGGTCTTGAATCTAAATATATAGTCAAAAACCAATTTAAATAACATAAATCAAAATTTCACATCAAGATATAAAATCCAAAAATCACATTAAAACAATTCTAAATAAAATTACCACCATTTCAAAATAAATTTATCCCTCGCCAAAAAAATTACAACCGGACATGCACGTCTTCTCCAGACCAATAAGTTGTTTTGAATCTGTTATAAATGACCACACAATGACAATTTCTCCACACTTAAAAATGTAAGCGTGGAAAGAAATTGGTGAATGAGCACGTGAATCCTCACACGGAACCTACCACCTCCTCATGTTTGACGTCAAAGATCCCCTCTCAAGAAAAATGAACCTAACACAAGACCCCCTCTAGAAAAATGAACCCACCACCTCCTCATATTTGACATCAAAGATCCCTTATCTAAAAAAATAGACGTGACCACCCAAAAAATTATGTACTCGTCATTTCCCACGTTTCATCGTATATATTATTTTGGGTAGTCATATCAATTTGTCTTTGAAGAAGATGAAATAATCTGTGATACACACTATATTTTATTAATCAAATAAAGTTACATATGTACACGGGGAATTGTTTCAAGATAGGGAAGCTATCTTAGACACACAATAAGTTGGTAGAGAGAATATCTTAACCTCACACCAAACTAGGAACTTAGTTGTAGCTAACCTATGGAATAGGAACAAACTCTATATATAGAGAGAATCACAACTGAAGACAAGTAGGAATTACATATTCCAACACTCCCCCTTAATGACTACTTGTCTCAATATCCATCTGCCAAATCTACATCTGGTCCTGTTTTGTATCTTGTTCATGCTATTGTTGATGTCCATATAAAGGAACAACCATCTACCAAAATACATGGGTTCCCAACCACTGGAACCGCTAGTCTACTAGGAAGTCCTTCACATACATGGTTCATCCAACCTCTCGATAAACTCCCCTTAGATATAAAATTTCACCTCATGGAGTCTAAGACCAATACGGCCCACCCAAGTGTATCCATCCCGCATGACACACTCTTCGAGGGTGTTAAAATTCTATGACAGAGGGAACACATAACAAAGGGGTATGCATGCCTCTCTGGGTCTTACAACACGTAAAAACAATAAATGACATGTAGACTTGCTCTAATTACAAATTGCGACTCATACTCTACCATGGTCATGAGTCTATTCTACAAACATAAACAATCTTTGACTACATCATTCATATGCTAGCACACACCACTACTTTGGCTTTGTACTTTGAGTCTTTGGCATCTTCATTTCTGACATTGGCATGGTGCCTTGCAAATTCTAGTTGTGGTCAAACATAAGAAAATCATATGTCGACGTCCATATAAAGGAGCAACCATCCACCAGAATGCATGGGTACCAACCTCTGCAACCGCTGGTCTAGTAGGATGTCCTTCGCATACATGGTTTTGTCAACCATTATCACTGCATACATGTACCTGTATCTACAGATCCCCCTGCAACGTGCGTTTTATTGGATGACCTGTAACCATGCTCTTCCTTCATCGGTGAACTCTCACTGGCAGTATATCTGTCTTAGATCTCTTCGGCAAACTTTTACTGGATCCCTTCATCGGCGACCTTTCACTGGATTTCTTCATCGGCAACCTTGCATCGGATTTCTTCATCGGTGGGCGAACACTGGCATAGACCTATTTCCAGTGCACTTCATTATTACACATGATTTCTCGCTGACCACAAACCAACACTGCAAAATGGTTTCTGGCTGACCACGAACCTATAATTACAAAGTGGTTTTGAGATTACCATAAAATTTTACGGGGATACACATGTCTTTACAATGCTTACATACTCCAACTCTTGGAGTTACAAGGTACATACAATGACCACTACAAAACCATCCTAAACTTGCTTACCATTCAACTATGTGACTCATAATACAACATGCTATTGAGTCTATTCCAAGAAACTCACACAAAACAAACTTTCACTTTCATTGTCCATCATAATCGATGTTGCTGCTCCTTCACCTCATCTTTTCATTGTTCATATCTTGGGCATATTTTTTTTTGTCAAATAAATTCTTGGAACTCCATGCTTAACCTGTCCTTTGTTAAAGTCGTGAATTCTAACAAATTAATTTTACCTACATTGAGTTAGCTAGGCTCAATAAGGGTCAATAATTTTAAACATGATTCCAAGAAACAAAACAAACTTTTCAGATTATTAAGAACATCAAATTTCTCTGTCCTTGCCCAAAGATGACTATTTCTCGAACAAAAAAGCAACCATTCTTCTCCAATGGTACCTTAGAGGGGTCCAATGATAAAGAAAACGGATCGACGAATTTTCAACTGGTCTCAATGCAGTGCATTCCAACAAAGATGATCCAGAAATAGGCACTCACAGCCACACGAAGAGAAACAATAACAAATTGTCCCTCTCAAAGCGAGAATCTAGGATTCCATGATCCGATCCTTCGTCGTCAAAAAATTCACTGTCAACATGCATAAAGTTCAATGATTTTACACACAAAGTTCCCGTTTCAGTATCCAATTCCCTGATATCACAGCATAATGCCACTTCTCCTGTTCACAATATCAAGGCTGGTGATTGCTTCCAAGAATGCCTCCTCATGCTCGCTGCCAGGCTGCAACAATGAAGACCCATTATCGACCTAATCTCCTTACAATTGAACATGCAGACTTGTTTCCATCACACTAGGCACACACAAACTCGATCATCCTCCAATCTCTGATTTAGCTCCAAGCACTATCCTTTGATGTCATTTTCACTATCATGTCTTCATCATATTGGTATTAAATCATTCCTGCAAATAAATTTTTCTATTGTTGGAATGGCCAATTCCAACGTAGACTCAAACTCGTGACAATAGTTGGCCAAAATAAATGTCACAATACATAAATGAATTCTTTCAACCAGATTTACATTACTCACCTGAAAAATCTTAAAGAAATATTAAACAATGGCAACATGACATCATGTAGGGGAGCACTAAGATCTAAAAAAAATGCATAAATTTGCTTCGACATCAGCATGAACACAACAAAGGCAAACCCAAGACTTCTATTTCCACCTTTTAGCAGTGAGAGAACCCAGATTCACTCGGCCAATCCACTCCTTGGATGAATGATGCAACTGCTGCTCACCATCTGCAGTCGTCCATACCCATTTCGCTCTCAACCATTACCACTGCAACTCTCCTTTGCGTCCTTACATATCACTTCTCGCAGCTTCTTCACCCATTCAAATATCACGCAGATCTGCCTCCACACAGCTCCACGACCTACACACTCACAACCTGATCAAACAACACGAGGCCTCCATGATCTTCAAGGAAGGATTGCACAACGCAGCTCAATCCACGCTTCTCAGCATGCCTTGGCTGCACCACGCAGGTCAAACGACCTCCTGCCATGGCCTCTTACCACAACCTCCTTCAGTCTTCACCAATGAGAAATTTAAAAAACAATATTTCTCCCTGTGGTGTGCCTCCACGACCTCCATGGATTGACATGGGATTGCATGTGAGGCGTCTATGCAAGAGTGCATACATGATCCATGGCTGCAAATATTCACGTCTTTTCAAACCTGGTGGGATTGGATTTATTTCAGTGCCAAGTTCCTGCTCAATCTTCACCAGATGAAGACACCAGATTTTTAAATCTCCATTTGCTGCCACTAGTGCAACTTATACCTTGCCTTTTCAAATCCCATTGCAACAAGATTTTCTATCAAGAAGTCTAGTTTGTAGTTCTATCTTAGAACCAATCCTTGATGTTGATTGAATTTGGGAAGATGAAAGCGTCACTGTGAGTTTAATATTGCAGCAGGGATTCATAGAATGGAGAACACCGCCCAATGAAATGATGTCGAGTGATTCCTTCCACAAACATTCAAACCAACTCAATCTCTCAAGCAACAGATCTCTATCAGCCAAATTCAAGGTCGCCCACCGCACGTGAGAGAAATGTCTATGGCCACGCTACCAATCACTCTAATATATTGGTAGATTGTGATCCTGAGAACGAGACAACCATGTGGGTTGGATTTAAGTTGAAATACGTTAGAAAAAATCATGTAAGTAGGCACTTACGGTTTTTCCAAGTGACAAGCTTTTCTAGGCTATAAACAATTTGTGCAACAACAGGTAAATCTCCAGCCCAGCTAGCACCTCTTGCCTCTGGCTAATGCTTCCAATGTGAAGCTCGTACCACCACTACTGGACGCAAATCTATGATACACACTATATTCTATTAATCAAATAAAGTTACATATATACATGAGGAATTGTCTCAAGATAAGGAAGCTATCTTGGACGCACAATAAGTTGGTTGAGAGAATATCTCAACCTCACACCAAACTAGGAACTTAGTTGTAGCTAACCTATGGAATAGGAACAGACTCTATACATAGAGAGAATCACAACTGAAGACAAGTAGGAATTACATATTCCAACAGTGGAGGTCTTTGATGTCATATGGGGAGGGCTTGTGATGATTCCCATGGTCAGGTCAGCTAGCATTTTCATTTTATTTTATATAATCTTTTATTTTAAATATTAGAGATTGTGGTTAATGTTTTTGATTGTAGACTTAATATCTTGTGAAATTGTTATTAAATTTGTATCCGTGGATGGTAGATTTAAAATCTTGTGAAATTGTTATTAAATTTGCACAAGTTAAAATAATTTTTTCTTAATAGTGGACAAAAGAATTAATGAATTTTATTCATTCACATATTCATATAAAAGAAAATTATGAGAAAATATAATTCAATGAAATATATTCTATATGGTTGAACTAATATAGTAATATGTTTAGAGAGATGTGAATATGCACTAAAGAAAACTGACCATGGAGTTATTAGTTAATTATTTAATGCAAGTGGAGAGAGTCCTAACCAACTCACCATGCAATCAAATATTCAAATATCAAATGCAAGTGGAGATAGTTCTAGTTGAATGAAGTGCAATTAAGTGTATGTTATCTCCAATACCCTCTTGAACTACTTCTAGAGAGAAAAAAATGAGCGGATCCCAACAAAAATCCATGTAAGGTACCTATTTTATAATTCATCTAAGTAACACAAAACAATTGTTAGAAGAGGAAAGAGAGAAAAAAACGAGTGGGTCCTAACAAAAAGCCATGTAAGGTACCCGTTTTATAATTCATCTAAGTAACAAAAAACAATTGTTAGAAGAGGAAAGAGAGAAAACCACATGGAAGCAAAACCCCGCCTCAAAATAAACTAGTGAAAAAGAAATTCTATTGTTAGGCAATTATGTCCATCACCACAAGGTAGTTTCATAGAAGGTGAAACTTCTACTCAGTGAAAGTCTTTGTGAATAGATTGACAAACTGTTCAGAAGTAGCATATTATTGCAAGTCGATGATCCGACCATGTATCAATTCATGGATGTGGCCATTACGGGAATTCGAGGTTGAAAAGGGGCCTCCTAAGGAAAATAATGAAGTAATAGTTAAAATAATAAAATAAGAGTTATGATTTTTTAATGAAAAAGGAATGAAACTAATTTTTTCTTATTGTATTTTCAGTTTATCTCCTTGTAGTTTTACTTAAATGTCAAGTGCACCACTCTTGGATGTGGAATTAAATTCCACATCTAACGAGTAGCCATTGTACATGCTTTTGAGTATAGTCACAAAAGAAAATGAAAACACATGAAAAAAAGTAAAATTTGAAGCAACAAATTTTTTTCATGTATTTTCAATTTTTTTTACTGTGGGTCTACTCAGAAGTATGCAAAGTGGATACTCATTGAATGTGGAATTTAATTCCACATCCAATGGGTGTTTGTACTCGACATTTGAGTAAACCTATAAGGAGATACACCAAAAATTAAATTAAAAAAAAATGTTTTCTTCTTTTCCCTCCAAAATATTATTCACTGGAGATGAAATCATTATCACAAAGCTTATTGGTTCTTTTACGATTATTTTTGTTAGTACATTTTTTTTTGTTTTGAGGCTCATCGTTTACCTTAAAATTCCCCTAATGGAATGTGGATCTCAATGTGTTTTGTTTGTTTCTGCTACATTGGATCTTTGCAAAACTTTAGTGTGATTTGATTGTTGGACTAGATGGCAATCGAACAACGAAATATGATACCAAGCTCAATGAGGAAGTTCTGAAACTAGATGGCCTCAAAAGTAATTTTGACCACACTTCCATATTTGGCTCTGTCAATGATAAAGAAATGACATATTTCTTTTTTTTGAACCAACAAATGGGACTAGAACACAAATTGAGAGCATATCCTAATGTGGATTTGCAATAAATGTTATCACATCCCATTCTAAATTGGTGTGGTCAATGAGATCCAAAGTACATCTTGTTGCATAATGAATCCCATAGTTGATGGTTCTCTGGACATATCTAAGTATGCACTTGGCATATTTCTGAAGCAGCTCATGCAACTCCTTCATCTGGAAATTGTGCCTACTGCATATGAGAGATCTATATGAGAGTGAGTAAGATGGAGGAGACTCTCGACAAATTGTTTGTACATGGAGAAATTAACCAATGATGTATTCTTTCCATCCTCAAGGTGTACCCTCGATAAGAAAGGTGTAACTGCTAGCTTGTTGTAGATCATGTGAAGGTGAACTAAGAGATCAATCACATACTTGGAATGAAAAATTTTGGTCCCTAAATCCTTTTGGTTGATTTATAATCCAAGGAAGAAGTGTAACAGACCCATATCTGTCATGGAAAACCTGTCATCCAAAGCAGTTTTCACTACGGTAATGGTTGATGTTGAACTGACTATGATTAGTAGATTGTCTACATAGAGAACTATGGGAAATATTGGGTGATGTGTTTTTAGGATACAAAAATTTAGATCATATTTACATGGAATGAAACATTGAAAGAGTAAATAGGAATCCAATTTAGCATGCCATTCTCTAGGTGCTTGCTTGAGGCCATAGAGAGGCTTCTTGAATTAGAAAACTACCGGTGAATTCTTTACATATCCTTGGTTAATCCATGTAAATTTAATCCTTGAGATCACTATGAATAAATGAATTATTTACATCCATGTGGTGAACTTCCCACCTTATTACTATTGCAAAGGAAATATTTAACCAAATAAATTCCATTTTTTCCCCTAGAGAAATGGTTTTTCTCTTAATCGATGCCATGAACCTGCTGAAAGCCTTTGACCACCAATGTTTCTTTGTTTTTGCTCACAATTCCATCACCACTTTCTTTGTCATGTATATCCACTTGCAATTGAAAAGCTTATGATTTGAAGGAAATGAAATCAAGTCCCAAGTTTGGTTCGTAATGAGGGAGTTGTACTCCTTGTCCGTAGTTGTTTTTGATAAAGGATTTCTTGCAAATTATTCATAAGTTTGAGGGTTAGATGATGGAATCATATAGAAATACATGAGAACAATTGTTTGTTTAGTTGTGAGTGCATCAGATGCCTCTTAAAATTGAAAAATCATGGCAGGAACATCTAAGATATCACTCATGAGGTGCCACTTCTGTGTTGAAAGTGTCTAGGAATCATAATATTCACTCATTACATGCTCATGACCTAATGAATCAGCTTTAACACCAGATCTGAAATATGTTCTGAATTACAAGATGTATCATCTCTTAGATCTACTATAGGAGGAAGCAAAAAAAAAAATTCATATTGCTTACGGTAGATGCATGCAGAGGACTTTTGTTAAAGTAGTTACTCCTCTAAATAAAGACAATTTTTGTTGAAATATATAATAGTCTATATCCCTCTACAACATTTGGATATCCAAAAAATATGCACTCTTCACTTTGATGCACCAAATCCTTCCTCTTTTTTGAAGGAATGTGGGCCCATGCGCGATATTCTAAAATGCATAAATCTGAAACTTATGTTTGCATGCCACTCCATGCTTCAAAATGTGTTTTTGATGTAACACATTTGTGAGGAGTTATGTTTTGTATGTACAAAGTGGAGATGATTTAATCAACCCACAATTTAGAAGGAAGGAGACTAAAGGCCTTGTCCATGTGGTTGAAATATTTTTATTTTTAAACTATGGAATTTGGTTCAATATTTGTTGCCATGGCTATCTGATAAAAACTTCTACTTCTGAATTGAAGTAGAATATTTTTCTTCCATTCAAAAACATTATATGGCATGAAAATTGTGAAAGGTGGAAACTCCATTCTTTCCAATAGCTCCAACCTTTAGTACTTGCAAATATATTATTAATATTCCTTCTTCCTAGCTCCCCTAGACTTGATACCATGTGAAATTGTAGATAAACCTACATAATTTGGATCTAGCTAGAAGAAAAAGAAGAAAAATTGCAAGGAAAGAAGAAATAAAATTGATAGGGAAAATAATTAATGAATTCTATCATGCACTGAAAATAAAATTATTTGGATCTAGCTAGAAGAAAAATAACAAAAATTGCAAGGAAAGAAGAAATAAAATTGATAGGGAAAATAATTAATGAATTCTATCATGCACTGAAAATAAAATTATGAGAGAATACAGTTCATTGAAATATATTCTACATGGATGAACTAATATAGTAGTGAGTCTAGAGAGATGTGAACATACACTAAAGAAAAATGACACATAGTTCTAGTTAATTTTCTATACAACCATTACTTAACTATTTCATACAAGTGGAGATAGTCCTAGTTAACTAACCATGCAATCATCAATTAACTATCTCACACAAATGGAGATAGTTCTAGTTAACTGAAGTGCAATTAATTGTAGGTTATCTCTAATATATTCATTTTATAACATTTTTGCAAAGAATAAACAAACAAAATTGTAATAATAAACAAAATAAAAATATATAATTATTAATAATTGATTTTTTAAGAAAAATATTTAAAAAGGCACACTCAAATGTATGATTGAAAAAATAGTTAGAATATCTTACATACTCTCAACATGAGTAATGATACAAATTTTAAAGAAATTTCAGTGACATAGAAGTTAAAACTTGCACCATGTTTTTCCCAACCATATCACTCAATAAATAGGCATAAAAATATCATAAGTCATTTATTGTTTTCAAATTCAACATGTTGGAAACTACTAGCACTTAATTTCATAATTAATTTTTCTTAGTATTCATTTTTTGTTAGTGATTTACATTTATTACCTATCGCTACTCAATAGTTATTCATCTTATGACTTCACATTTATTCCCTGTTTCTCACTCCACTACAGGACTACAATATGTATAACACACTTGTCCCAATGTTCACCCATATGCCATATATCTTGTAAGAGAATAAGGGGGAATATATCACACCATAAGCTAACTGTTAAAGGTAATAAGGCCCACATAATCACATCAACATTTGAATTTGAATGCGCTTATTTGTTTTTTCAATGAATCCATAACATTTTGCAAAGTGTCAACTTTATCTAATATCACCTTTTGAATTTGTATCATGTCCCTAATGAAATAGTAATAGATATTTATATGACTTATCTCTAAATAAAAGGTTGGGTTCTTAGCTACACAAATGGAGTTATTACTATTGCATTTAACTATAATAGTTCTTTGACTTAACCTACTTATGAACATAATTTCATAAGCCAAATGGCCTCCTTACAAGTATGAGTAGTTACCATATACTATTTATCTATAATGGACAAAGTGACCACAAATTTCTCCTTGTTCATCCAATTTCTTCCTCCAAATAGTAAAAACATTATATTATTCTTTATTTCCTTCTATTTACATCGCCTACCATTTATATTCATTGAGTGTAGGTTCCCTGAAATATCTCTATGATAGTGAATGGAATATTCAAAAGTACCTCAAAGATACATGAAGAACCTCATCATTCTATCCTAATGTTTATGTCCAAGATTATCGATGAATCAATTTAAGACTCGAATTTATTGTTCAATGAATGGTCTATTATAGACCGTAGTATACATACAATTAAATAACTACACTACCATAAGAAATTTAAGCCATATCCTCCATCTCTATGATTGTTTTCAGGAAACTATTCAAATGAAATCTTAGTTGCCACATAATTTGAAATGCTTAATGGTCTGCAATCTGTTACAGGACAAATAACCTCCTCATAAGCTCAGAGGAGAAGGAAACATGGAAGGAAGAAAATGACCTAGACAAAGACCCATTTTACCAAGGTAACACACCGTAGATACAACCAGGTCGAGTTATAACGCATCCCAGCCTTTCAAAGAGAGTGTTAGTGCCTAGTTTAACACACTGTCTTGCCTAAGGGGCAGCGTTACCCATTTTTTCATGAAGAAAAGGTAAAAATTCCATGGTAACTAACTAAAATTTCATGATTTTTCTCAAAGGAGTCAGTCCAAAAAGAAGCAACCTGCGGTGCAGGCCTTTGATTGGAAATTACTAAACCCAACATCCAAAGAGGGAAAAAACAAGGAAAAGAAAGGAAACATCATGATTTTTCCCTATTCGAATTGATTGAGAAGATTGGCAAGATTTGTCCTCCAAAATTCTTATAAATTAGAGTCTTGGGCTCATGGTGAAAGGAAAAAAGGTTGATCATGTGCAGAGCGTAATTTTGTTGTTGAGTGTGAGGCTTAATGATTGGCAAGGTTAATTAAGAACTCTTAGACTAAGTATCATTACACTCGAAGATATAGGGGAGAGAGAGAGGAGTCAGAAGACTGAGGGAAGCTTGGTCAAACCAATGGTTGTAATCTTCCTTCTTATATTCATATAATTGTATCTTTTTTGTCCATTTGATGTTTCAGTGTTACATTTATTATTTATTTGTCTATGAAGCATGATATAAATGGCTTAGATTTTCATAGTTGGATGTTGATTATATACATGTTTAGTTGTTTGTAAGTGATACAACTCTGAATATTACACGTGTTCTTTATTTGTTTAAGGATCCAGACTTGGAGTCGGTGAGGCTGACTTCCGCCACATCGCTTAGCACTCTCCAAAATATTTGCTATCTACAAAGAGGTAATCCTTCAATATCTCACTTTTTCAATTAAGAATTAGTATGAACATGTATGCAATGTCTTTGTGAACTATACAACTAATCTGACTATCTACCTTGGGTTCCAGAAAGACCTGAGAGGGATTTACTCCAGCTACCACCCGTACATTTTACTCCCAAGCAGAATTGGAGACTCTGCTAGGGACTAATCCTTAGTTCCCAGATTGTTTGTTTCTGAGCCTTTGGTTCTTTCCCTTTGTCACTTCATGTTCTTCTCACATCCCTTTCTGATCATTTCATATGCTCTGTGACCATCTCAGTAGCTCACAGTGTTCAGAACAGACCATGCCTAGCCATTTTTTGCAATTTTCCCCTTAGTAACGCACCCCTGTGTGTGTTCCAGTGCATTATAATGCTGCTGATTCTTGGTAACATTGTGTTAGTCGTGCTATTAATTCTATGTAGCCCTTTTTAGCCTGCGCTACCCAAATAAAAAATTATTATTACACCCCTACTGTGATTTCCATGGCTGTGGAGTTGTTGGCTGTCAATTTGGCTTCTGTGTTTTGGATCTCTGTGCTTGGTTGCCTGCTAGCATTTTAGTTTTCTTATTTGAAATTTTAGTGTTAGTTGCATTTACTTTTTGAAAAGGAAAATTTTTTTATTTTTATTTTTTTCTAAACATAGTTAATTTCATTCAAAATTTTTGGGTTAAATAGATGTTAGTGAGGATAGATAGATTTCTGAATATTTTTAGGATGAACTGTATTATTTGGATATTTGTTGCTACATGGATATGTGAAAAATTTCTCCCTGTAAAATAAGATCTTCATCAAATTGAATATTAAAAGCATTTTTCTGCATGGTTTGAGTAAGAGTCTCATCAAATTTCATATGTCCAATCCCCTTCTGAAGAATTATAAGCAGGTACACTAAAAATAAAGCGCTAATAAAATCAATCATATAACTCTTTTTCTGAGCTTACACCAACATTAGTTCAGGCTAGGATCTTGGGATAGGCAGAGTGAGAAAACTGCCCAAGATCGCAAAAGTTGAGACTAGTGTCATTAAAGAGTGAAAATCCTGTTGCACTCATACTATTGGGTCCACTGCACTACTACCGTAGTTAAGCGCAAGACAACACTGGGGCACATGAGAAGGTATCCCACCTTCGATCACATAACATTGGGCACTCTATATATCGTGGTTCCCATCGGGAATGTCAAAGCTAGATATGGGATCTAGGTGTTCTGCCCATATAGCGTGTTTTCTACGATCGTCACCCCCCTGATAGTGTTTGTGATTTGAGATATCTTTAGTTGCCATAATTTTAGGGACGTACACAAGGTGACTGGGGCGGGCTGCCCTAGTACCTGAAACAGACGAACCTACTTTGTCTTTGGTCTTTGGGAGGGTACTCGTCTCCATGAGAGTGCTTACACCCATTGTCTGAGGTTCGGGTGAAGCTCAAGAGTAATTGTAACTGTAAATTTGACTAGCTCTCGTTGTATGCTATTGTGATACTGGGTTTCATCTCCAGCAAACGGTTGTACTCAGACAGGATTTGACCCCTCTGGCTACTTGATTGATTGACTTTAGAAGTTTTTTTTAGGTGTGTGGTTCTATTATCACTGAGACTTAATAATACATCACAATAATTTTATTGATAAAATTAACTGGTCATCGTGGTGTCCTTCGACCCTCATCATGTTTTTAGGTGACAACAAGGTCTCCCTCCATTGACACTAGGGGAGGAGTCGAGACTCGGTGACCCAGTTCCTTCTCCAGAAGAGCAGTCTCCAGTGTTGATCCCTGATTTTCACATTTCTCCTTACAATACAGAGTTCCCTAAGGATCCTTTCACTAAAGGAGTCGTAACTCCTTAAAATCCTCCTCTCACTGACCCGTTGGGGCCATTTTTAATTCAGGTAGCATCGGTATCAACCATGTCTTTGGCTGCACCCACATCCACTTCACAACCGACAACCATTGGGTCGATGTCGTTGGTGGCCAACTCAGTTCCACCACCATCTTCCTCGCCACTTGTCAGTTCTACACAACTGAGTGGAAACCCTAGTAGCCATCATATGCATGGTCCTAGAAACTTGATCACAACAAATACGAGTGGAGTTCCGAATCCTTCGGTATCTGCTCGTATCATGACTACACCAAGACCCCTAGCTTTCGCTCCCGCTAGCGGGGCTACTTAGGTTCCTTTTAGCAACCCTTTCGATTAGAATCCATTGTTGAGTTCGAGCCCCTTGGCTACTATGCCAGGGGGCAGTGCTACCAAAACTTATATGCCAGGGGGCACTTTGGTACCCCTACATTCTATGGGACAAGAAGGTCCATCAATTGTTAATTCCATTCCTCTTAGTGGTCAACCTTATGGTGTAGGGTCTATGCCAATGGTAAATTATGTGAATAGCAGTATGCCACAAGCTAACTCTATCACGTCTATATGGGCGACCTTTCCCCAAAACCAATTGGGGCAAGGGGGAAACTATTACCCTGGAGGAAACCAACCATTTGTCCCCCAATACAACATCCCCTATGGACAACAACCCTACATCCCTACACCTCCAATCACTAGAATTTTTTATCAATAGAGTCCTACTTATCCCGTTGGGAACACTTTGATGGGAGGACCCTATGGTCCAAATGGTCACCCAACACCTCCTTGGTTAGACTCGAGGGAAACCATGCAATTGCCATTCTTGGTAGCTTTAGACATCCCCGATCTATACAAATTGACCAACGATCCTAACAATCATAACCCGCTTTGGCCTCCAATACCGCACAAGATTCTATTTGACATCCCTATGTTCGAAGGGAAACAAGGGGAGGATATGGCTATGCACATCATCACCTTTCATCTATGGTCTATTTATAAATCTATGGTGGGCAATAGTATCCAACTCAGACTTCCCACCCACTCTCACAGGAAACACTGCCAAATGGTACATCGAGATACCACGCGCTGCAGTTAATACTTTTGGTGCCTTAGCAACGGAATTTCTTAAGAAATTTCAACTACCTATCCAATACGAAACTAGAACTAAATTCTTAACCTTATTGTGCCAAGAAACCACCACCCATATCTCCGATCACATTCATGAATGGAGACATAGGAAGAGTTTAGTCAAAGCGCCAATCTTGGATCATCTATTATCGAACCGGTTTTGTAAGTCACTCTTGCCACCCCTTTTTAAAGACATATTATTGTCTGGTGTGGTCATGGAAGACCAATCCATCCGTTGTGCACAACATCTAGATCTCATCTATTCGCAATCTGGCATGTTGTATGAGTTACTCCCCCATGCCCCTGGTAACCCGAATCCTCCTTCTACTTAGTTACCTGGAGTGCATGCTGACGGCATCATTGGCACAACCTCCATTGTAGCTGTAAAATAGCTCAGTGGGTAAGCTTCGCAGCCATCTTCCACTACCACCACCCCTACCTAATCGACTGCTCTTCCTACCACTGAGGTACACTCTGTGTAGTCTACACAAAAACCTAATGGTAAGAAAAAGAAGAGTAAGATAAGGACTGCTCCTTATGAAGAGAAACCTAAGGCTCAGAATAATCCCAATGAGAGAAACATTGCTAAAAATGACAAAGGAAAGGAGAAACCTATGATATTCCTGTAGCCACTTGACATATAAATGTCCTCGGCTACAGGAATGCACAGATTTTATCATGCAAAAGGACTTTGGAAGGACAGTTTCCGCCCTTCAGAATCCATTTCCTAATTCACAACAGTAGCAACATATGGTTGCAAACCCAACACAACCCCCCCAAAGGGGAAATGGTGGTACTCATCCTTTCGGTGAAGGATCATCTGCCATTTATGGCATGGAGACTATTGAACTCCAAAATTGAGGTAAAATATATGGAAATCCTGTCATTGAGGGTCATGAACCTGGTTCAAGTTCGAATCCATCATCGCCTAATAATATGCATATCGTAAGGCTTGCTGCTGACCTTGTCATTTTAACCCCCAAAGGGATCCTTCGACGCATGACTCATAACACCTCTACACGTGCTGCCTAGAACTACAAATTGTAGAAGACTTGGCACAAGCACCATCAACTATGTCTGCACTTTAAGTGTTGCAAACTTTCCCAGCACAAAGGAAAGCCCTGCTTTCGGCCATTGGTGGAATTGACCCCCAGGATTCTATGCTAGCCATTTTCGACATGTAAAAATGAAAAACTCGCCTTTCACACCAGCTTGCTTTCCAGTTTCATGTTGTGTCGAAAGGGAGACCAATCCATCACACTGTCATAGATGAAGGTGCTTCGACCTGCGTAATGTCAACTACATTCTGGCTCGCTTTGGGTTCTCCTACTCTGCTTCCACCGTCGAATTCCCTCAAAGATTTCGATGGCCACACCTTCCTTCCAAAAGTCTACCTTGCAAACTACCCCATTAAACTTAGTGGGAAAACGATAACTATGGACATAGAAGTCATAGATCGTCATCTCGACTATAATATTTTGTTGGGTCATAGTTGGTCTTACATGATGACTACCATTGTCTCTTCAGTTTTCCGACTCATTATTTTTCCATTATATGGGAATATAGTTACAGTGTACTAGCTATCCTTTTTCACCGCTGATTATTCTGCACCACTTAGCAGCACTGTGCCCTTAGTAGGAGGCGTTCCTAACTCTTATGTCAGTGTCGGTACCATTCTTTTGAAGGCATCTTCCTTGATGGGTTGTTTTCCTCTCCCACCACCTGAGTTTCCACCCACGATTTAAATGATATCGACCGTCTCGGATGGCTCTACCGATCCCTGGATCCTACTGGAACCTTTAGAAATTGATTCCTATGGAGATCATATGCCACTATCACCAGCTGAGTTGGCTTATCAAGTCGTCTAATCAGCATCTGAACCCTCCACTACTTTGGTCTCGACCAATGGTACCGCCCTCTCGCCCACCACAATTCCTTCTAAGGATCTCCTCGATGAAGTCGTTCCTACGGATATAACTAGATAACGATTAAAAAACATGACCAACATAAAACCGCCTTTGTTTGTCCTTAGGGCACATTTGCGTATCGTAAAATCCCATTCGGAATGAAGAATGTGGGAGAAACTTTTCAAAGTGCCATGGAATATGCATTTCATGATATCAGACACATTGTACTAGCTTAATTGGATGACATTCCGACTCACTCCAAGAAACGAGCCCATCACCTTGCGCATCTTAAAGAAATATTTGCTCAGTGTAGGTTCTACAACATACATCTCAATCCACATAAGTGTGTATTTTTTGTCGAGTTTGGACATATTCTTGGATTCATTGTCTCCAAGCAAATGATTAGGGTTGATCTTGATAAGGTAAAGGAAATTGTTAAATTACCTGTGCCATAATCCATTTTGCAACTCCAATGTTTGCAAGAGAAGGAAAAATTCTTACGTCACTTCATTGTAAGCTATGCCGAGATGACAAAAGGCTTCATGCGCTTACTCAAGAAAGGGGTACCGTATCTGTGGGATGATCAAGCTCAACTGTTGTTTGATGCCCTGAAACGGGCACTTGTTTCCACCCCACTTATTAGTGCCCCCAACTATTTGTGCGAATTTCTCCTCTACATGACAGCCTCACCATTCACTAGGTATGGTTTTGGTTCAAGTTCATGATGACGATAGTGAGAATGTGATTTATTATCTATCAGTAGGTATCATTGGACCTGAATTACGATATTGACATGTGGAGAATCTATCTCTCGTAGTGGTCTTCACTGTCACCTGCCTCCGACACTATATATTGCTATGACAAACTACCATAATTGATTTGGAGAATCCCATGACATATCTTGTCTCGTCAGATCATTGGAGGAAAATATTCCAAATGGATTGTAATCCTCCAACATTTTGATTTGGTTTTCACTGCTGCCAAAGCTAAGAAATATCTAGTCTTCGTTGAATTACTATCAGACCTTCCTAGAATTGACCCAGAGGAAGTAGCTCATGATCCATTTCCTGATGAATCTATCTCTCTGGTCTATTCAATTGATCCTTGGTACAGGGAAATTATTGTATGCCTTCAAACTCAACGATTATGCCCAACCCTCACGTCAGACGATCATCATTGCATTTGTCACCAAGTGAAACACTATCTCGTGATGAACGATACTCTATATCGTCATGGTTCGATACAGTTCTTTGACGTTGTCTTACTCTTAACGAGGCAGAACATGTTTTAAATGACATCCACACTAGGGCATGCGGTGGTCATATTTCTGGCATAGATACTACTCATACAATCTTGTGTGCATGATACTATTGGACCACCTTTTTTAAATACTATGTCACAACAGTCCAGAAGTGCCATCTGTGTCATATTTTTATGAAGAAAATGTGCACCCATCCTACGTCTCTGCATTTGGTTATCTCTATCAGTCCTGTTGGTGTCCCGTGTTTTGATAGTTTGGCAAATCAAAAGACAAGGCAACATCAGAACCAATCTTTAGAGTTACAGGATCTAGTCCTCCTGTTCTCAGAGAGGGATCTCTCAAAATTTTGTTTGCAAAGGTTTATCTTATGTGCTTTAAGTATTGGTTTTAGACTAGTTATTAAGTGCAGGTGTTTATTTGTTTGGTTGGGTTGAATTGATACAATAGAATACGAAAGGTCTAGGAAAGATACACAGAATGGAGAAACATCTGGTTTATTGGGCAATGGAGTCAAGAAGAGGTCATAACAAACTCATCAATGGATATTGGATATCAAAGGGAAAATCTAACTTGGCCACGGGATCCTTTAGTTTTTCAGAATGAGATGAACATTAATGATTTGGAAAGAGAGGTTTAATTCTCAACAAAGGGAATTCAAAAGCATAATTTGAACAATAAAGAGCTCTTTGATAGACAGGGCTAACCATAAATTATACAAATCACACCTTTAAGCAAATAATGATTTCAAAACAACTTTTAAAATGAAAATCTAAGATTCGGGGAACTCCCTATTTCCTCAAAGATTTTATTTCAAATGAATTAGAAAACATAAAAGATTCACTGATAATTGCAGTTATAGAAGAGGGAACACCTAATACATCTATGATCATAATTATAACGACCTTTAAGCCAACTGTTTAAGCGAAGACAAAGGGCAAGATCAAAACCGACCTCTTTGATTCACTGTAAGCAAAGAACTTCAAAGGGAGACTTCAATTAACAGTTTTTAAGTGGCAGCAGAAAAGCAGGGAGAACCATAAATCATTCTGAAACCAACTGTTCAAACTATTAAGGAAATAAACAAGCATGAAGACTAAAGAGAAAGATTAAAGCCTCTAAAATACTTCAGCAGAAGAAAACATGAAATAGTGAAGGATGAACAGGTTTAAGGTGCTTCTAGGAGTCATTTCTTAGCCTAATAATTTTGTATCCTACTGTAGTAAGAAATTATGGAACACAATGAAAACAGGGGAAAAACATAAGACAGTTCAGAATACTTCACCAACAACCAAGCTCATGGATCCAATGATAGAGCCTTCTCAGGAGCAAGCATGCAACAACATCATCAAGATCTCCAAGACTTCAATTTGTTCTTCAACTTCAACAGACTATGTATTTACTTCAAAGATTTTCAGTATTACAACTTGTGATAAAACAATAACCAACCTTTCTTATTTATAGAAGGATGAGGAGGTTAGATTTGATAAAATATCTCTCAAGGCAATTAATACAGATTCGAGACTTCTTGGCCCTTTGAGGGGCTCGATGAAGAAGTTTACAGGTGGTTATGCATTAACTGTTTTACAATTAATATTTAAACTCGGTGGGAGCTTTGTTGACTTCTAGGCTTTGCATAACGTGGAGTAATCCTGAAGATATTTTGTTGCATAAGCTTCCTGTGGCAGAATTAACTTCTAGGCAGCGCTGGAGGCAGATATTCCTTCAATCAATAACTTCGGCCTCTGTTTTGAATGGTTTGAGGCAACAGGTGGCTCTTGTAGTAGCCGAGGAATAAATTTTCCTCAAATGCAAGTGGTGGAAACCTTTCTGTCAGTTTAAACACTTATGATTTCCTTTGACCGTGTTTGAATCCACGAAATAAAACTTTTGATAATTTATTTTAAGCATTAATTCCCTAAATCTGTCTTCAATATTCATCTCTGCTGCGTTCTGTTGTTCAACACTGATACTATTTTTAAATGCAATTTTGAACCATAGTGTCTTGTCAATGTGTAGAGCCGTGTTGGGCCTTAAAGGTATTAATGCTCATAGATCATTGACAAACAATGGAATAGAGCCTGGCGGACGGTTTCCTTTTAATGTAAAACAGGCATGGGAAACGTCTTTCCCGGCCTTCGGCCTCTCTTTATTATATAATGGAAAATCATAAAAAAATCCTGCAAAACACAAACGAGATTTATAAAATCCTGCGTAATGGGTTAAACTGCTTCAGAAGGCGGGAGAGGAGCGTAGCCGTTGGATTTGGACACGTGGACGGTCCAGATCTAATCGGGAGTTTGCAATTGGCGGGAGGAGAATAGGGGTGCATTGAAAAAAACTCCGATGCAATTGCACGATCGAAAGGGCCGAGGCAATTAAGCGATGGCCGTTGATCTAAGGACAAGATCAACGGTGGAGAATGAATCGGGGGAGTGACCGATCGGAGGGACAAACAAAATGCGTGCGATTAAACATTGCGATGCGACGAAGCGCAAGTCATCGATCTAAAGGTTAGATCAACGGTTGAGAATGAATCAGGGGAAATCACATTCAGAGGTCGGGAATGAGGCGATGCGATTGCGCGATCAGAGAACAGGCCGATGTGATTGTGATAATCAGAGAGAGGGCCGATGTGATTGCGCGATCGGCCAATCGCAATCGGCGGTAATGAAAATTGAAATTGCACCAAAGAAAATCTCCGATGCGATTAGGTGCTCGGTTATGGGGCTTGTTTTAAAAGACATCCGATAGGCCCGGGCCTATGTATATAGGGGCTAATCGGGGTCGGGCCTTCGGGCCGGGGCTTTTCAATCTACCCATTGAAATTTGCCGATGCGATTGCGCGTTGGTATTTTTAATCAACCCATTTTAATATTTAACACGTGATTCGGGTTTTTTAAGTTAAAACTTTGGAAAAGTGGGTTTTTCAATCCAAAGCATGATTGCAACCGGAATTTTTGAATAGAACACAAGTTTCGTGCATTTGGATATTTCTGATATGATAAGCGCCGGTAGGGGCTTAGCACCTGGTTTCCGGGTGTAGGCATGTGGGGAAAGTGGTTAGGGGGCTTAGCCAAAGGGGCTAAAGTCCATAAATAAATACTTGTGTTTTTTATGAATTTTTCATGGTTTTTAAAGGAATCGAGGGGTTCGAAATAGTTAAAAAATGAGTTTTCAACTATGGAAGGGTGATTTTCATGAAAGGAAAACATGAAAAATAGAGGAAATTTATGGGGAAAAGGGAGAGCAAATGAAGGTTAGTTGTGAGTGGGAGAAGGGGAAAATGATGGTTTTTTCAGCAGTTTTTCTCTTTGGAATTTAACAGAATTTTCAGAGTATAAAATGGAAATAGCAAATGAAGATTTTGGACAGAGGCATGAGGCCTTTAAAAGTCTTCAAGAGCCAACACTTTTTTGCAATAAAATCTGTTCCTTGAAGGCTCCAAAATCATTTAGCCACCATTTCGTATGAAATTTTTTATAAGTGGCTAACAGTGGCTCCAATTGGGGATGGTGCCTTCTTGAAGGCATCAAGAATTTCAGACCTGCATTCTCTGAGATGCTAATCAGTTGCCTCATCCATTGGGCTGATTTCTTTACTTGAATGATCTTATTTTGTTCTGGAAATAAGTTAGCAGCCATGGAAAAACATTGGTTCTTTTATCAACAAGCTTTCTACCTACCCAATCCTACAGGTCTAACATTTTTTCTTCATTAGAGTGCACTTGGATTGGCAAACTCTCTTACAACATTTTATTCTTTTTGAAAGCAAAAAATCTAATCTAGTTCTACTTCTTATTTCTTCATGGGCTCAGATTAAATAGTTGAGCCCACATGCTTCTCTACCTAATCTACTAATCTGTTAGGATTAAACAGTCTAATAGATTTTTATTCTCTAATTTTGTTAAAACATAAATTTAAAAAGCATTCAAGTTAGGATTGATTAGTCTAATTTGATGCTAATATATGGCATAAAAACAAGTTGCACATAGATTATTATTTTCAAAAAATTAAATCAAAATTGGAAGGCTTAAGATCCGAAAATTCAAGCACTTCCTTCACTCTTTTTACAGCTCTATTTTGATTCTTATGTGAGCTATTTCTTCCTTGCTCTCTGGTTTAGATTTTGAAATAATCAGAACGAGATTTTCTTCTTTTTGACTCAAAAAAATAAAACAGATTTGAGTCATCTCTCTTTTGGAAACTTAGGTTCATATTTTGAACACGTTTGAAACTTTAATTTCTATCCTAAACTATCTACTGATAAGCCAAGATTTAACAGTTTGGCAAATCGAATTCACTATTCTATCAGCAGAAAATTTAAAGCTAATTAGTCAAGATTAGGCTGTTTGACTAACTAGAAGCGTGTTATTCAGGAGTGGCATTTAAGCTTGCACACTTTCAGAATATGTTTCTCTTTTTTGGTATGGGGCTGTACCTTTATTTTTTTTACCATCTGCCCTCTTTTCTTTCTTTGTTTTTGTATTTTTGATTTTTCTAACTTTAAAATGCAATGGTTAGACTTATGATATTTAAAATGAAAAAATGCTTTGAAACTTAAGATTCTTGGCAGAAGTAATGTTTGAGCATCCTGCCATTGACCGGACCTCCATATAGATCTTCTCCATTCAATTCTTTCAAGAAAAATGCATTTTTAACCCTCTCAGCATGTATATATAGCGCCCTTTCCACAATTTCTCAAACTTGCCATGTTTTCCCTTCTCTTCTCTTCTTGAATCCCATTTAAGAAAAACATTTCCAATTTGGAAATTGTTTGCCTTAGTCCTCTTATCAAATAGTTTCTTCATATTTTCTTGGACTAACTGTGTTCTCTCATAAACTTCTTCTTTGGTCTGCTGTAAATGGATTGTTTGGTTGATCCTTCTTTGCATATCATTCTCTTCACTCTGCACTTCTTGAAGGAGTTTCATGACTGGAACTCCCAATAAGGTAGGAAATAATGCATCCATGCCATAAACCAACTGATAGGGGGACACATTTATTGACTTCTTTGTAGTTAATCTATCAGCCCATAAGGCATGAACCAGCGTACAGTGCCATGATTTCTGATTTTGCTCCAACATTTTTTTGATTATGTTGAGGAGAATCTTGTTGGAGGATTCAGCTAATCCATTTCCTTGGGGATAGTAAGCAGTGGAATGGCCCAAGGTTATGTGGTATTTGTAACAGAAATCAACCATTTTCTTAGATTTAAAAGCAACAGCATTTTCTATTATGATTTTTCTGGGACAACCAAATCTGGATATGATATTTGTTTCAAGGAACTTGATAATGACAGAGTCATTAGCATTTCTGGAGGGTATAGCTTCTATCCACTTGGTAAAGAAGTCAGTGGCTGTGAGGATCCACTTATGTTGAGCTGAGGAGGATGGATGAATTTCCCCAATGAAGTACAACCCCCATTGTTGAAAAGGTGCCTCAACTCTGATAGGATGTAAAGGTAAGGGAAGGAGTTTTCTTTTGCCATCAAAGATTTGAAACTTATGGCAAGACATGACCAAATTTTGAGTGTCTGGGAAAAGGGTAGGCCAATAGTACCCAGATCTAAGAATTTTGTTGGCTGTTGCCTTCCAGTAGAGGTGACCTCCACATTCTCCATCATGCAATTCATGCATGATTTTCCTTGCATCATCTTCAAGTAAACATTTAAGAAAAATTCCAACAACATTTTTCCAATACAATACTCCATCCAAGATACAAAAACTCAAAGCGTTTTGTTTCAAGAATCTAGCTTTAGTTTTAGACAAAGAAGGAGGGGTATTTAAATATAAAAGCACATAAATAATGTCAGCATACCAAGGAGAATTTAGAAATTTTTCTTCAATAACAGGAGCATCATATTCTTCTATTTCTTCCAAAACATCTACCATATTGATGTCTAGTGCCTGGAAGTTAGACTCAGCCATAAGTTTTGCCAATCCTTGTCCTTTAACTAGTTTGGTGGGCCTAATTTCTAAGTCATATTCAAGAATAGTTGCAATCCATTTTCCCATTTTACCATCAGGGTCTTGACTTAGAATGTCCTTGACAACAGTATGCAAAACAAAAGCAATTATGTGAGAGTGTAAAATATAGACCCTAAAGTCTTTCAATTCTTTCACCAATGCTAAGGCTTGCTTCTCCATGATATTATATTTGAGAGGAGCATCTCTTAAGGCCCTACTAAAGAAAGATATTGGTTGTTCTTTCCCCAAATCATTCTTTTGAAGTAAAACTGCAGCTATTGTATGCTCAGATGTAAAAGAAAAGATGTAAAAATCTTTGTTAAAATCTGGACTAATCAGGACCGGTGTTTGGGTAAGAGCATGTTTGACCAGTTCGAATGATTGTTTAGCTGGTAAATTCCATTTTACACCCACATATTTCTTAAGCATGTTTGTAATGTTTTTTAATAGCTCAGCAAGGTTAGGGATAAACCTTCTCAAAAAATTAATATTTACGATGAAAGATTGCAACTCTTTGAGGCTTCTTGGATGACTGATTTGTAATATGCCATCTATCCTTGTAGGGTCTATTTTGATTCCTTCTTCTGAAATTATGTGACCAAGAAGCTTACATTCTTGGAGACCGAAGAGTGTCTTCTTGGGATTCAATGACAAGCCAAATTTCCTACATTTCTCAAAAAAATTTCTCAAGTGATTCAAATGTTCTTCATCAGTTTTTGAAAAGACAGTTATGTCATCAAGGTAAATAATTATGAAATAGCCAATATCTTTAGAAAAGGCTATGTCCATGGCCCTTTTGAAGGTGGCCCCTGCATTCATTAACCCAAAAGGCATTTTGACATACATAAAGGTTCCCCAAGGTGTGGTAAAAGCAGTTTTGATTTGATCACTTGGGAGCACTAACACCTGGTTGTAACCCGAGAACCCATCTAAGAGTGATATCCTTTTTGACCCAACTACCCTTTGAAGTATATGGTCCATCTTGGGCAAGGGGTAGTTGTCTTTTAGGGAGGCTCTATTTAAATTTCTAAAGTCAATACAAGAGTCCGATATCCCCCGTCTTTTTCCTACCGTAAACTAAGTTTGATAATTATTCTGAAATCTAACAAGTACTATAATGCCAACATCATGCATTTTTTCAATTTCGGCCTCTAATGCCAAAGGTAATAAAAGTGGTTTATTTCCTCTCGCTTTTGTTTGAAGGGCTTTGATTTTCTCTGGCGGGAATTTTGTGCTGAATGATGCTGGTATCGTAAGACTTCAGATCTGTGTATGCCCAGGCAAAA